>CAJHNH020000358.1:0-625000 GCA_905116865.2 Candidula unifasciata
GCTCGCTGCTCGCTCGCTCGCTCGCTCTCTCGCTCGCTCGCTCGCTCGCTCGCTCGCTCGCTACGCTCGCTCTTCGCTCGCTCGCTCGCTCGCTCGACTCGCTCGGCTCGCTCGCTCGCTCGCTCGCTCAGCTCGCTCGCTCGCTCGCTCGCTCGCTCGCTCGCTCGCTCGCTCGCTCGCTCGCTCGCTCGCTCGCTCGCTCGCTCGCTCGCTCGCTCGCTCGCTCGCTCGCTCGCTCGCTCGCTCGCTCGCTCGCTCGCTCGCTCGCTCGCTCGCTCGCTCGCTCGCTCGCTCGCTCGCTCGCTCGCTCGCTCGCTGCTCGCTCGCTCGCTCGCTCGCTCGCTCGCTCGCTCGCTCGCTCGCTCGCTCGCTCGCTCGCTCGCTAGCTCGCCTCGCTCGCTCGCTCGCTCGCTGCTCGCTCGCTCGCTCGCTCGCTCCTCGCTCGCTCGCTCGCTCGCTCGCTCGCTCGCTCGCTCGCTCGCTCGCTCGCTCGCTCGCTCGCTCGCTCGCTCGCTCGCTCGCTCGCTCGCTCGCTCGCTCGCTCGCTCGCTCGCTAGATATCGCTCGCTAGCTCGCTCGCTCGCTGGCATCGCTCGCTGGCTAGCTCAGCTCGCTCGCTCAGGCTCGCTCGCTCGTATAGATCGCTCGCTCGCTCGCTCGGCGATCGAGCTCGCTCGCTCGCTCGCTCGATCGCCTCGCTCGCTCGCTCGCTCGCTACGCTCGCTCGCTCGCTCGCTCGCTCGCTCGCTCGCTCGCTCGCTCGCTCGCTCGCTCGCTCGCTCGCTCGCTCGCTCGCTCGCTCGCTCCTCGCTCGCTCGCTCGCTCGCTCGATAGATAGCTCGCTCGCTCGCGAGCTCGGCTCGCTCGCTCGCTCGCTCGCTCGCTCGATCGCTCGCTCGCTCGCTCGCTCGCTCGCTCGCTGAGCTGGCTCGCTCGCTCGCTCGCTCGCTCGCTCGCTCGCTCGCTCGCTCGCTCGACTCGCTCGCTATCTAGCTAGCATCGCTCGAGAGCTCTCTCGAGCTCGCTCGCTCGCTCGCTCGATAGCTCGCTCGATCGCTCGCTCGCTTCGCTCGCTCGCTCGCTCGCTCGCTGGATCGCTCGACTCGATCGCTCGCTCGCTCGCTCGCTCGGCTCGCTCGCTCGCTCGCTCGCTCGCTCGCTCGCTCGATCGCTCGCTCGCTAGCTCGCTCGCTCGCTCGCTCGCTCGCTCGCTAGCTCGATAGCTCGCTCGCTCGCTCGCTCGCTCGCTCGCTCGCTCGCTAGCTCGATCGCTTCGCTTCGCTCGCTCGCTCGCTCGCTCTCTCGCTCGCTCGCTCGCTCGCTCGCCTCGCTCGCTCGCTCGACTCGCATCGCTTGCTCGCTCGATCGATCGCTAGCTCGCTCGCTCGCTCGCTCGCGGCTCGCTCGCTCGTCGCTCTCGCTCGGCTCGCTCGCTCGCTCGCTGCGCTCGCTCGCTCGCTCGCTCGCTCGTCTCGCTCGCTCGCTCGCTCGCTCGCTCGCTCGCTCGCTCGCTCGCTCGCTCGCTCGCTCGCTCGCTCGCTCGCTCGCTCGCTCGCTCGCTGCTCGCTCGCTCTGATATGGGCAGGGCGTGGGGAGACTAACGTTACTTTAACCGATAAATCAGTTGGAGAAAAAAAAATGTAGATTATTTCAGATAAAGAAAACACTGAAACAAACAAAGACCCAGTGCGAGAACTCTCAGATTTCGATATGAAGGCTGAATAAGATAAAGATGAAGACATAAAGAGAAGTGGTAACCACTGAAAGGATTAAGAAAACAAACAATAACTTTATGATTCTGCCAGAATATATGCAGTTGTATTTTATTTCACACAGAAAAGATAAGTCTAGATTAAGAGAATTAATCAAGTAAAAGAAAGTATTGTGAACGGCACTCATAGAAATAATTAGAAGGCCAGTTTCTAGATTAAGAGAGAATGTTTCCACACAATTACAAGCACAAGTACTAAAACAGTATCATTAACTGAAAGGACATACAGGTAAAGATAAGACATATGGTGCCATTAAAGCCAGGCACTACTGGCTCAATATATAAATATATCATGAAGTGCTTTGCCAACTGGCGTGGGCGAATATGCTTCTCCACAATCTGCGATATGCAACTGCGTGTATCAGTACGTGTGTTGACACCGCTCCATGCCATGCAACAAGACTGTCAAGAATCTTCTCCCGCTGTCCTCCTCTGTCTTTCCACAGTTATTTCCAGTGGTCACAGCATGTTCCATTTTCCCTCTACTCTTAACATGGCACCGAACTACCAGGTTCAGGATTGGAACAATTTGTCCAGGAACTATCAGGTTCAGGATTGGAACAATTTGTCCACGAATTACCAGGTTCAGGATTGGAACAATTTGTCCACGAACTACCAGGTTCAGGATTGGAACAATTTGTCCACGAACGACCAGGTTCAGGATTGGAACACTTTGTCCACGAACTACCAGGTTCAGGATTGGAACAATTTGTCCACGAACTACCAGGTTCAGGATTGGAACAATTTGTCCACGAATTACCAGGTTCAGGATTGGAACAATCTGCCCACGGACGACCAGGTTCAGGGTTGGAACAATTTGTCTACGAACGACCAGGTTCATGAACTGAACTACATCTTGTCTCCTTCATTTGGGAACAGAGTGCTCGAATTGATCGTAGCTGTCTGCACTAACTATGATTTCAGTTCTTGTATTTTTTTGTTCCGGTAGTTTGAATCGTATCCGTCCTAGGATTCAAACAATCTTAAAGAGTGACAGGTGAGACGTGTCATCTGACTACCACCAGAGACAGATATCGAGGTGATGCATGGGCCACCCGCTGAAATTTTGAGGAGTTCTGAGCTAGCTGACACACAGAGAAGCCTGTACCCAGAGCTTCACGTCAACTAAGATCCCGTGGACATTCAAACCATAGATATTTTTTTTTTTTTTGGGGGGGGGGGGGTTCTTTTCTTTTGCATGTTGAATTAAAACGGTTGTGTGTGTGTGTGTGTGTGAATGTGTGTGACTGTGCGTGTGTGTGTGTGATTGTGCGTTCGTGCGTGCGTCCGTTTGCAAACCTCCCCACACCCACCAAACACGCACACTACAATTTTGAGCAGAGACTTTTATCAACAACTGTGAGAGAGAACCTTTGGAAGTATATGGGTATCATCACATCCTGGCCTATGAACAGACCATTCTTGGGGACGAATTTTGTTATAATTATTGGAGATAAATGGTGTCTGAACAACATTGGGTAGAATTGGACCTAAACGGGTTGTCAGATTCGAGCTGAAAGAGTCCTAGGCTGGCAGTATTCGTGGATACGGAACGGATCTAGACCGAGAATGTAGACAAGCGTCAGGAAGGCATAAACGTCTCGTGCAATAGAATTGCAGCCGGTTTTTATCACCATGTTAGAATAAGAGGATAAAGGGTCTCGAGATAAATAAGCACAAAATACAGTAAGAGATTAACTAAGAGTTTTAAACAAATTTATGAAATGGTTTAAGGGAACAAAAACATAGTTATAAGCCATAAGAACCCGGAACTAAGAGAAGCAATATCCGGAAAAATCCCTGGAACATAATTGCAATATCAACCAAGAGGTTACCAGTAAAAGTAAAGATGTTACATGTCGTCTAAACAAATATATGGATGTACAGTGGTTATGGATCTGTATCTTGATAAGTGATCGGATCTATGACTGATTATGGTAATAAGAGGGAGTTAGTGACGGTAAATAAGACACCACTTGAAGTTTTGCGCAACACTTTCGTCATCAGGTGCTGATTCCCATCTACAATCGTTAGAGTGCACAGTCAAGCCCTTAGACCCACGTTTGAAAACTTTATCAATCCGAAAAATGCAAAAAATAAGTGCAGTCCTGATATTGTCCTTAGAAGAAAAACTAAAACTATAATCCAGATGGAGAAGTTTAATAATATGCAGTCACACCCAGTGAAAGTAAGATTAGATGATTTGGCGTTGGAGTGTCTCAAACGTAGCAGCTTTGTCCATCGCGGGGTTGGAGTAGGGGGGAAGGAGGTACTTAGAAGGCAGTATTAACTCTTTGAGTCCCAAGGAACGCATCATACGTTCATAGGTTCCTACCTAGAAGCCCAATAAACGCGTGATGCGCCGATTTTATTATTTTATTTACTACCCCCTGGGTCTGTGATGCTAAACGCCCTGCAAACTCAAAGAGCTAAGCAGATCTACCCATGAGAACAACACCGCTGAAACCTACCCCTACCCTGTACAGTGGGAGCAAGTCAGCGACACAATGCAACGTGTAGACGCGTGTATATAATGATATCTAAAAGCATACATAATCTTGGAAGACTAGAGCAGGAAAACGGAAGCAACCAGAAATGGTCTGAACAGGCAGCAGCAAGCGTGTCCTGTGATAACTGGGCCAATAACACAAGCCAAATATCGGATGTCATAAGTAGAGAGCAGACAGCTAGTGATATAGTGAATGAACTTGGTGACCCTTGTATAGTGATGTGTAGAGAACGAATATAAGAGGATATAGGAAAGTGAAAGTAATATTGATTTCAGTCGGTGGACTCACAGCTGAAGACTGTCGACGTTTGGTGCAGGAGAACCTAGCTTATGATACCACAACATCCATTTTAAGAATTGAGGTGGAGGCGGTCACTGCAGCTTTCCGCTGGTTAGAGAATACGTTACTCACACACATCGTGATTGTAACTGACTCAAAAAGCATGCTGTATAAGATCAGGACAGGCATGCTTTGTGCAGAGGGCATGCTTCACTTCGAAGGACACGGGTAAGGAGTACTGTCTAGATTTTTTGACCGGCTTCGCCAGTGTGTTAGGAAATGAACAACCGGACAGACTGGCTGGCTCTGCACAACTGGATGGAACTGATGCATGATAAGGCAGATGTGGTTAGGGCCTTATGGAAGAGCGTGTACAGTTAGGAGGCGCAGATGGATCACCACAGTTTGGTGAGATTGGTGCAGCGGGGGGTGACGAGAGGTTCCGGCGGATGTTTGAGGCTCAGAGGAAAGGCAAGACGGGCGTTTAATCAGAATGCTACTGGCACCATTAGTATCGGAACTCTTCGCTGGCTGCTGAAGATGGGGATGGAGCGTTTATAGGAATGCCCCAAGTGCTGTGATGTCGGTTCTTGAATCAAATCATCTCAATACAGCTAAAGATGAGTCCAGTGACCATCTGCTCTTATGGGATCCAGGTATAGTCGTACATACACACATAACTGATGTCAGTCGCCACACACTGAAGGAGATGCTGAAGACTGGATCTGTGCGCTTATGGACTTATGCGATGAGAATAATTGGTCCACTAAGTAGCTAACTATAATCCTAGTGGTGTTTTTCTGATTGATGGGAGCACTTATAATAAAAAAGGCAGACATTCTAAAAACAGTTAGGTAAGACAATGAGTGTAAGATTGAGTGAATATTATTCATTCACCGTCCTTTTTAGGATGACATTTTGCGTTATTTGAAGCCCTACTCTGGCTCTTGCCGGGTACCGCAATATAGCCTGGCCATAAATATGGCCTAAAGGCTGAACGCGGTTTCTGGGACTTCTCCACGGGTGATCCTCATCCACATGGTGGCACATTGTGTCATCGGGTGTTTATCGCTTTTGTGATGTCCTGGTGGGGTAGAAAGTCAGTCAGTCAGTCAGATTGAGTGAATCAATGCAAGCTCAACAATTATTGTTAGCAACTCGGGCAGGGCAACAATTCTTTGTGTAAGGGAAATAACTGCAATAAATAGCATATATGTAAAGAATTGCACGATTAATCCCCTCGTCTGAATTCTTAATTTTTGTAAAATATTTACAAAACATTTAAAGTTTTCGTAACATAGCCGATGGTTGAAGCAGCGATTTTTGAACTATTTTCGCCGCAGCACCCTTGTCGGGCTAAAAAAATTTGCGACACACCTACACTTAAAGCGGTTTAAATACTTAGGGAAAGAAGAAGAAAAAAAAACAAAAAAAACAATTTCTTTACTACTTTTCGTCCTTCTTAGGACGTTATTTTTTGTTATTTGAAGCCCCACTCTGGCTTTTGCCAGGGGCCGCAATATAGGCAGGTCATCATTATGGCCAAATGTCTGAACGCGGTTTCTGGGACCTCTCCACGGGGATCCTCATCCGCATGGTGGCACTTTGTGTCATCGGGTGTTTATCGCTTGTGTGATGTCCTGGTGGGGTAAAAAATCCAATCCAATCCAAAAAACAATGATTCCCAAAAAACAATGAAGATTAAATGTCAGTTTCCCTTAATCCTTTTCAGGACGAAATTTTTCGTTATTTGAAGCCCTACACTGGCTCTTGCCAGGGGCTGCAATATAGCCTGGCCATAAATATGGCCTAAAGGCTGAACGCTGCTTCTGGGACCTCGCCATGGTGATCCTCACCCACATGGTGGCACATTGTGTCATCGGGTGTTTATCGCTTGTGTGATGTCCTAGCGGGGTAGAAAATCAGTCAGTCAGTCATTACATATTCAGTTCCCTCTAATTCGATGAGTTAGATTATCTTCACAGCACTCCGGACACATCCATAGGCGCTCAGATTCACCTCTCAACATATTCATCACATCGTGCGGTTAATAGTGCCAGTCCTATGTTGGTTAACAAGACTTCGTGTGCGTCTGGTGTGCTTCTCATGCTTGGCTGTGCCGATCTTTACTCCCAATTCGCGTATTCTTAGAAGAGATGTGGACACGTTGCTTCCAAAATCCTAAGAACGTCCTATCTCTCTAAGGGCAATGACAATGTCTGCGTGGTCCATGGGCCGGCCATCTTTAATGAATGCAGCACCTGCCAGTCTATCAGCTCTTTCATTGCCAACAACGCCTGCATACCCTGGGACGAATATGAAAGTAACTGCACACACAGGAGAATTTTGCAACGACTCAAGCCGCTGTCTGCGTAACCAGCCTGCCTCGACCCGCCGGATCATGCTCAAAGAATCACTCAGCACACACACGCAGGAATAGTCCTGTGATCCCAGCCACATGAAAGCCTGTGTCACCGCCATCACCTCCATCGTCATGCTGCTGGTGGTCATGGAGAAGGCATCGCTGGCTTCCTTAACTGTTCTGTCTGAAGAGCGAGCTGTAAATGCCCATGCACTCTTATGTCCTCGTATAACAGATTAATGCGATAAATGAAACTGTTTGGATGTATTTTGCATAAAATCTTTTTCATTTTCAATTTTTGAAATTCTCTCCATCATGGATGACCCTGCCTGAAGAGACAAAGCGCGGCGTCTAAAGATTTCTTATCCTTTATGTGCCAAATCAGAATCATTGCATTCCAGATGTTTCTGTAATTTAGATGGAACCAAGCAACTGTTAGCAACACTTCTATGGCAGTCAACGCATTGATCTTCCGGTGCCTGTTCGTTCCCAACCAAAATAAAGTGAGGTAGCTAGGTTTCAGTGTCATGATGGGGTTCTAGTGTCACGAAGAGGCCCTAGTGTCATGAAGGGCCCTAGTGTCATGAAGGGTCCTAGTGTCATGAAGGGCCCCAGTGTTATGAAGAGGCCCTAGTGTCATGAAGGGCCCCAGTGTCATGAAGGGCCCTAGTGTCATGAAGGGCCCTAGTGTCATGAAGGGGTCTAGTGTCATGAAGGGCCCTAGTGTCATGAAGGGGTCTAGTGTCATGAAGGGGTCTAGTGTCATGAAGGGCCCTAGTGTCATGAAGGGGTCTAGTGTCATGAAGGGCCCTGGTGTCATGAAGGGGTCTAGTGTCATGAAGGGCCCTAGTGTCATGAAGGGCCCTAGTGTCATGAAGGGGTCTAGTGTCATGAAGGGCCCTAGTGTCATGAAGGGGTCTAGTGTCATGAAGGGCCCCAGTGTTATGAAGAGGCCCTAGTGTCATGAAGGGCCCCAGTGTCATGAAGGGCCCTAGTGTCATGAAGGGCCCTAGTGTCATGAAGGGGTCTAGTGTCATGAAGGGCCCTAGTGTCATGAAGGGGTCTAGTGTCATGAAGGGGTCTAGTGTCATGAAGGGCCCTAGTGTCATGAAGGGGTCTAGTGTCATGAAGGGCCCTGGTGTCATGAAGGGGTCTAGTGTCATGAAGGGCCCTAGTGTCATGAAGGGCCCCAGTGTTATGAAGAGGCCCTAGTGTCATGAAGGGCCCCAGTGTCATGAAGGGCCCTAGTGTCATGAAGGGCCCTAGTGTCATGAAGGGGTCTAGTGTCATGAAGGGCCCTAGTGTCATGAAGGGGTCTAGTGTCATGAAGGGGTCTAGTGTCATGAAGGGCCCTAGTGTCATGAAGGGGTCTAGTGTCATGAAGGGCCCTGGTGTCATGAAGGGGTCTAGTGTCATGAAGGGCCCTAGTGTCATGAAGGGCCCTAGTGTCATGAAGGGGTCTAGTGTCATGAAGGGCCCTAGTGTCATGAAGGGGTCTAGTGTCATGAAGGGGTCTAGTGTCATGAAGGGCCCTAGTGTCATGAAGGGCCCTAGTGTCATGAAGGGGTCTAGTGTCATGAAGGGCCCTGGTGTCATGAAGGGGTCTAGTGTCATGAAGGGCCCTAGTGTCATGAAGGGGTCTAGTGTCATGAAGGGCCCTAGTGTCACGAAGAGGCCCTAGTGTCATGAAGAGACCCCAGTGTCATGAAAAGGCCTCAGTGTCATAAAGAGGCCCTAGTGTCATGAAGAGACCCCAGTGTCATGAAAAGGCCTCAGTGTCATAAAGAGGCCCTAGTGTTATCAAGAGGACCCCAGTGTCATGAGGGGGCCCCAGTGTCATGAGGGGGCCAAGTGATATGAAGGGACCCTTAGTGTTGCAGTTGTAGAGCCACTAACTAGCCAACATTATCGGAGAAGTAACAAATGAAGACAATAGACATTTTCCTACCTTACGGTTCACAGACCTCAGCTGTTCCAGCTAGTTGGCGTCCTTTGGATATTTTCTCTAGGTGATGCCGGTGTGCTGGGAAACGAATGTGCAGCTCTGACTGTCTGGTTCTTCACTAGTTGATGGTAAAAAGGTTCATGACAAGTTAGGGTGTTTTTGGAGCGACTGAACAGTGAGGAGACGCAGAATGATCATCATGGTCTGAGTAGAATGGCGCTGCGAGGAGTTACCAGGGGATCTGGCTGACGCTCAAAATTCAATGGCAAGGCGAGATGGATGTACAATCAGATAGTTACTGGTGCCATCGGAAGTGCAACTCTGCGCTTTTTGCCGAAGATGGGGACGGAGTGTTTGTGGGAATATCCCTAGTGAGTAATGTCGAGTCCTAATTCAACATTCTCCAGTTTTCATCGGATGTAGAAAGTAAAATACGTCAAAAACGAACTTTTAGAATCCAAGATTGTTCAGTGTCGATTTGTCGAACTTGGGCATGCAGCCTCCATGATTGGAATAGACTAGAGCAACCATAGACTGTTTACACAAAGTCGTTGAATCTGAGTTTCTAGACTATAAGCAATGTTTCCCCGTTGTAAATTGGAACAAAGAAGACACAAACAATAGGTTGCACAATTTATTGCCTGGCATATTTCGCTGTATCTCGTCAGGTGCATACTACAGTAACAATTACATCAATGAAGCAGATAAGTGAATCCTTTTTAACTGAAGTACAATTTCAACAACGATCAAACATGACTGGCTGTTTTTACCAAGGCAACCACAAAGACAGAACCATCTCTTTCTGTATACAGGGTTCCGGGCGCAGGTGACGAATCGCGGAAGCTTCGAGAAATCTTAACGTTTTGTCATTGGTTGACATATAAAGGATTTGAAATTATTTGTATTTAGTCACCACGTGTCCAGATTTTAGAAAATGTAGCATTTGAAACATGTAGAATCTGCAGCTGTAAAAATCGAGGTTGCAGAAATGACTAAATTATGATGTCACATCTCACCTAGAGAACCCGAT
Organism: Candidula unifasciata; assembly: GCA_905116865.2. NCBI lineage: Eukaryota > Metazoa > Mollusca > Gastropoda > Stylommatophora > Geomitridae > Candidula > Candidula unifasciata. Next base: position 9,898 of record CAJHNH020000358.1, read on the forward strand.
CTCGTCTGAACACTAATGTAAAATCCGAGGTTGTGTCAGTTCTATAGATCCTTACAAGTTTGTCAAACGATCTGATGGAGAACAAGTCCTTGGTGACGTCAGGGAAATGGTCACTCCCGACTCGGCTACATACAAAGAAAGATCATAAAAATATGAAACCGATGGAGAAGTAAAAAATATTGGATAAAAGGAACAAACGATATAGAACAAAGTGGCCGAAAACTCGCAGGGCCCACCAACACGAAGAAAACGTGGGAGTGTACCTCAAGCAGCCTAAACCATATTTAAGTGCTTAATATTAATAATAATAATGTCTGTGGCTTAGGCGTTGCGAAAGTGCTTCCTAATGCTGGGTTGCCGGGTTCGATCCCAGCTGCGGACGGTTTTCTTGCGTTGGTTTCGACAGTGGCACTAACAGCTGACGGTTCAGGCAGCAATGGCAAACTACTGAATGTAAAATTTGCCTAGAGAAACCACAACAGCCAAAGAAACGCTGGCTTCGGTTCTGCAAAGTCCTGTAACTAACTAATAATAATAATGTACGGATTATAAAATAAATATAACTAGATTTAAATAAATTTAAACAAAAACAAATAAGACAACTTTTGTGAATGGTTGAATGTGGAGAGTTTACTGTCTGTACAAATATGGAGGCTGAGAGGTGCTTGCAGAGATCGCTTACTCAGACGACCCCACAAAGAAGAGAAAAGGACAACACGACACGGACAAGGACCTCAAGGACAGGCAACAGGACACAAAACCTCAGGAAGAATAAAAACCAGACCATAAATAAAACTGAAGCTGTCATCAGCAGAATTAAACGTTGTCATTTCACTCCCTTCGCGTCCAGGGTTTTTTTTTTTTCCGGCTTTTTGCACACGGGTGACAGGAAAACAAAAGTAAAACGTACACATATTTGGGTTAAAAAATAACTTCAGTGGCGCGAACATATTTTGAAGAGAAACACAGACTATAAAACAATCTAGAAATTGGGTTCGCTATGCCCTAGATCTGCTGAAATCGAAGGCTATATCAGAGCCGGGAGCCCGAAGACAACTTATCACAGACATCAGAAGGAGACAGTCATCATTTTTCGGCCATGTTATGAGAAGAGGGAAAATAGAACATGTCGTGACCACTGACAAGATCTGTAGAAGGAGGGATAGAGGAAGACAGCGAGAGAAGATTCTTGACAGTCTTGTTGCATGGCATGGAGGTGTGTCCGCACACGAACTGATACATGCTGCAGGAGATCGTGAATTATGGAGAGGCATGATCGTCCACGCCAGTCGGCAAGGCACCTGATGATGATGATGATATCCCCTATCACCAACACACAGTATAGTGAAACGCTGACAATACTAGCTGTCTCGGATAGCACTCAAATCTGGAAAACAATTAAAGTGATGAATCCGTATGACGTACTTTTTAAAACGGGTTTTATGAGTCTGTCGGCTCTGTAGCTAAGTCGATGCGAACACTTCGTGATGCCAGGATGCCAGGTTCGATCCCAGCTGCGGGCCATGCACCTTGCGTTGGTTTCGACAGTGGTATCAAGAAAACCGACCGTCCAGAAAGCATTGGCAAACTACTGGACGTAAATTTGCCTAGAAAAACCACACAGCAACCAGGGGCTGTTGGGTTTGGTTCTGCAGGGTCCGTTAAAGGATACGCAACTAACCTTATGAGTCTAAGAATCTTTGGACGCATCAAAAATGCAAACAGCGGGAAATGGAGAAAGAGAAGTGACAAAGAAATTCAGTCTCTTTAAATCGGCACAAATCACTTCCCGTCATAAGGACTGCAATGGTTTGAGGTTTCAACAACGGATCAACATCATGGCACACGAGTAGTAACTCATAAGCATTTGACAGAGAAGGAAAAAGGGAGGACGAAAAGGGCTGGGAAGGCCAGGAGGAAAGGTGGGGGACCATTCATTTTTGATGCAGCTGATCTGTGTGGGTTTTTTTTCTTTCAATGTGTAAATTTTAATCGTTGCAGTTTCCGAGCTTCACTTTTTCAATTACATCCATTTTTTTAGATTTGGATGTGGCCTTTAATAAAAGGCCAAACACCAACCCCTCCCCCCCCCCCCCTCAAAAAGCTTTTATTTTGATTACTAAGTCCATCTACATATTCTTAAGTTACATGATGAATGATACACAAAGGAATTATATTTACAGAACACACACGTATGCAGAGCATTCATTTCTCCTTTGCCCAGTCCGATCTCACTACCCAGAGACCAGGGGGAATTACTAGAAGTTCCAAGTCCATGTGACAAAAATCCCAACCCTTACCGGGGATTGAACCCGGAACCTCTAGCATTCGAGACCACCTCGAGACCACCAAGCTCCCCTAGACTGCAATGGTTGGGGTATATAGAAGGTACGGCAGATAACAGAAACAAACACTGCGTTCAACAAAAAAAAGAGTTGAATGGAGTAAACTGCAAGCTAGACATAACAAGGAGGTGGGGGAGGGAGCAATGAACGGGCAGACCTATAATCACAGTCTAACTGACTGACTTTCTACCCCACCAGGACATCACACAAGCGATAAACACCCGATGACACAATGTGCCACCATGTGGATGAGGATCACCGTGAAGAGGTCCCAGAAACGGCGTTCAGACAATTGGCCATATTTATGGCCTGCCTATATTGCGGCCCCTGGCAACAGCCAGGGTGGGGCTTCAAAGAACAAAAAATTTCGTCCTAAAAAGGACGCACGGATTATTAAGTAATTAAACAAACACAGTCTGACTGACTTTCTACCCCACCAGGACATCACACAAGCGATAAACACTCAATGACACAAAGTGCCACCATGCGGATGAGGATCACCGTGGAGAGGTCCCAGAAACCGCGTTCAGACAATTGGCCATATTGATGGCCTGCCTATATTGCGGCCCCTGGCAAAAGCCAGAGTGGGGCTTCAAATAACAAAAAATTACGCCCTACGAAGGACGTAAGAATTATTATATATATAACAAAATCAAACACAAAGTCACACCAACTTGAAAAAAGAAACCCAGTCACAGAGACGAAAGGAGGCGGGCGATTTCTACATCAATGAATCTCAAGAGTTGAAAACTCCTAAGAAGCAGATTAATTCTGAAATCTGTGTAGGAAATTCAAACAATTCGTTGATGGCCATATCAAATATTGATTAACCTTCCATGAGTTGTAACAACTTAACCTAATACTTACAGCCCCTGATACAGTATAACAGAAAACAGTTGATCTCCCTTAGATATGTTCACAGACTATACTGAACTATACACCGTAATCGAGCACTACAGACAATCTTAAACAATTCTCGGTAATATAGCACTACCGAAAATCCGGGTACTATCTGAGACAGCGAAGTTCATGCAAAACGACAACTAACGTAGCAAGGTCAGATGGTACCCTTCTTCTTCTTCTTCTTCTTCTTTACTTCCTCTTTCTGTTTCTAGCTGTTCTGGCCGCCTCGACCATAGGCACATTGTGCTGTTGTAGAGTTTCTCTGATGTTATCCTTCCATCTTGTTCTTGGTCTACCTCGTGCTCTACGTCCTTCTTCTCTTTCAATGTATGCTTTGTATGGTATGGTGTCACAAGGCATTCTCTCTAAGTGGGCAAACAATTTCACTTGCTGTCTTTGTATGTAATCCAGAATTGGTTCTGTGCCGACTTGTTCTCTTATGATCTCATTCCTGATCGTATCTCTTATGGTCACTCCTACAGCCCTTCTCAGACATCTCATTTCCATGGTTACTAATTTTCTTTTATGGTTTGTTGTGAGTGACCATGTCTGGCACTGGTAGCACAGAGTTGGAATAAATATGCTTTGAATAAGATGTCTATTTGTGCTGATTGGGATTGTCTTATGCTGCAAGAGGGGAGCTAGCTAGCTGTCCCAATACTTGGTTTGCTTTACTGCATCTAATGTTAATTTCATGATCCAATTCACCATCCTCGGTAAATGTAGTTCCCATATATTTAAACTCAGATGCCTGTTTAATACCTTTGCACTCTATTGCTATGTTTAGATCTGTCTTATTTTTTCCTATTGACATTACTTCTGTATTTTTAGTGTTGATTCTCATATTATTTGTTTTACGTTCTTCATTCATGGATGTTAGATGTTGTTGCAATTTCATGGCTGTATCTGCTATCAAGGCCTGGTCATCTGCAAAGAGTAATTCGTTGATCTTACTAACATTTTCATTCATAGGCTTGGCATTCTTGCATATACTGTCGATGTAGGTGATAATCAGCAGTGGTGATAATACACACCATTGTCTTACTCCAGATGTTACTGTGAATGGATGAGATGTTCCCTGATTTATTCTGACTACACTTCTACAATCCCTGTATAAACTTTTGCACACTTCGATGAGGTGTTCGCTTACTCCATATCTTGCCATTACTTTCCATAATAATTGTCTGTCGACTCTGTCAAATGCCTTCTCCTGGTCTACGAATGCCACAAATAAGTTCTTATTGTATTGAATGTTCTTTTCTATTAAATGTTTAAGTATGAAGATTGCATCTGTGCAGCTTCTATTTCTCCTAAATCCCATCTGTTCTTCTGCCAGCTGTGGTTCTATCACTGGTCTCAGATGGTACCCGATGAGGAAAATACCTTTCAGGACCCCTCCACTCTCACACACCATACACTATCGTATTTTTAAATGACTTATTTTTTGCCATTTGTCACACAAACCAACATCACCCCCCCCCACCCCTCTCTCTCTCTATATATATCTATCTATCTATCTATCTATCTATCTATCTATCTATCTATCTATCTATCTATCTATCTATCTATCTATCTATCTATCTATCTATCTATCTATCTATCTATCTATCTATCTATCTATCTATCTATCTATCTATCTATCTATCTATCTGTCTGTCTGTCTGTCTGTCTGTCTGTCTGTCTGTCTGTCTGTCTGTCTGTCTGTCTGTCTGTCTGTCTGTCTGTCTGTCTGTCTGTCTGTCTGTCTGTCTGTCTGTCTGTCTGTCTGTCTGTCTGTCTCTCTCTCTCTGCCTGCCTGCCTGTCTGTCTGTCTGTCTGTCTAATCTCTCTCTCTCTCTCTCTCTCTCTCTCTCTCTCTCTCTCTCTCCCCTACCCACTGAGAAGAGCATCCTAGACAACAAACAAATGGAAAAAAATTAGTGAGGAGAACAGAGAAATGGCTGGACAAATACCTGTATCACTTGACATAAGACAAATGAGGTGGAGATTTTTTTGGGGCACACTCTGAGACGAAATGAGCAAAGAATTACAAAACAAGCGCTGAAATAGGAAACAAACGGTCTAGGAACAAGAGGGCGTCCAAAGAAAACATTAAGAAAAACATTATTACGACACAGGGAGTCACCGTGGCGGAGCAGCTAGACGCTCGCCGTGGATCGGAAGGTCGTGGGTTTTCTCCCTGGCGGAGCCGGACTTTTTTCAAAACTGACCTCTGCTCCCAGGTCGACCCAGCCTTGAGTGGGTACCGGGTGCAGAAGACGTGGAAAAAGGTCCTTTACTTTTTATACAATTATACGTAGAACGTTTCATTACATTACCTTTCTTTGAATCCGTTCACGGAACACATAAAACTACACTCCTTGAATAATACGACACAAATCTTCCATAAAACAAACACTGGAGATAAGTTTGTCTCTGCATTTTCACTTGTAGGCGATGTTTGTATGTGAGCTCTGGAAGTTACGTCACAATGGTCTAACGGTCGTCCTTGTAACCTTTCCCGCTTATATGAAAGAGGTCAAGGCAGTCTCTTTCTCATTGGTGGACACATCGTTAATTGACCTTTCAGGTTAACAGTGGTCAGTTGACTTCTCGGGTTGGTATCAGCATTTCAGTCATCATCATCATCATTATCGTTATCATAGTCATATTAGTGTGTGGTAATATATTATATATTGTATAGTCGTCCCTCTTCTACCCTGAGGTGTGGAGGTACTTTACGGTCTTGCTTACTCTTTCCTCGTCTATTATGGGATGAAGAGGTACCTTACAGTCTTGTTTAATCTTCCCTAGTCTATCCTGGGATGTAGAGGTACCTTACAGTCTTGTTTAATCTTCCCTAGTCAACCCTGGGATGTAGAGGTACCTTACAGTCTTGTTTAATCTTCCCTCGTCTATTCTGGGATGTAGAGGTACCTTACAGTCTTGTTTAATCTTCCCTAGTCTATTCTGGGATGTAGAGGTACCTTACAGTCTTGTTTAATCTTCCCTCGTCTATTCTGGGATGTAGAGGTACCTTACAGTCTTGTTTAATCTTCCCTCGTCTATTCTGGGATGTAGAGGTACCTTACAGTCTTGTTTAATCTTCCCTAGTCTACCCTGGGATGTAGAGTTACCTTACAGTCTTGTTTAATCTTCCCTAGTCTACCCTGGGATATAGAGGTACCTTACAGTCTTGTTTAATCTTCCCTAGTCTATTCTAGGATGTAGAGGTACCTTACAGTCTTGTTTAATCTTCCCTCGTCTATTCTGGGATGTAGAGGTACCTTACAGTCTTGTTTAATCTTCCCTAGTCTACCCTGGGATGTAGAGGTACCTTACAGTCTTGTTTAATCTTCCCTAGTCTACCCTGGGATGTAGAGGTAACTTACAGTCTTGTTTAATCTTCCCTAGTCTATCCTGGGATGTCAGGTACTAAGTCTTGTTTAGTCTTCAACAACACACACTCATGCTGTGTAAACAAACACACGCAGACCCATACATACACGTAATCATACTACACACCCGTGTGGCACTTACATACATAAACTCAATCATGCACACATACACAGTGACACAATCACAATCACATGCAAACACACTCACTCACTTGGCATTCACCAGCAAGCTCAATCATACACACATCACATTCATGTGCACACACACACCACACACACACAAACACACACTCATTTTTCATTCACATCCGCACACTCAAGCATCTTACACACCAAGACACATGTGAAAAAGCACTGGGCACATAAACCCAAACCCTTTACAGCTTCAGCTGCAACTCCTCAGCCACACAACCACCCGAATAAATGAAACAAGCTGGCCCTTGAAAAAAGACATTTTGTTTACTTTGGACATGAAATTTAACTGACAAATCACATTCAGCAATGGCATTCTAACCGTATTACCTCCTCTGCATCCCCAGCAGAGCCCCACACCTGACTAACCTGTTTCATCTACTTGTCTTTATTATATACAAAGACATACAGCAAATTGGAATGTTTCACCTCTTACCTTTAGCATACAGAAATTCAAATTATCCACTTTTGAACTTCAGCATATAGAAAATTGGAATTTTCCACCTTTAAACTTGAGTATGTACACAATTGGAATTCTTCAACCTTTTATTGCATATAGCAAACTGAAATTTGCTACCTTTGAACTTTAGCCTACAAAATAAAATCGTCACCTGCACAGTCCGTGGCGACAGCACTAACCATAGGGCCGTAAATCCTCAGACTCAAAGACCCCCCTGCCTACATTGCAAAAGTGGTTTAAGAAAGGCAGTAAGTAATTAGCAGTTAAACTTTAGCCTAAAGAAAATTTGAAGTCTCCATCTTTAACCTTTAGCATAAAGGTGATTGGAAGTCTCCACCGTTAGCCTTTGTATAAAGCTAATTGGAAATTTTTACCTTTAACCATTCGAATATAGCAAATTTGAATTTTCCATCTTTTACTTTTAGTATATAGCAAATTAGAAATTTCCATCTTTAACTTTTAGTATATAGCAAACTGGAAATTTCCATCTTTAACTTTTAGTATACAGCAAATTGGAAATTTCCATCTTTAACTTTTAGTATATAGCAAATTGGAAATTTCCATCTTTAACTTTTAGTATATAGCAAATTGGAAATTTCCATCTTTAACTTTTAATATAGAGCAAATTGGAAATTTCCATCTTTAACTTTTAATATAGAGCAAATTGGAAATTTCCATCTTTAACTTTTAGTATATAGCAAACTGGAAATTTCCATCTTTAACTTTTAGTATATAGCAAAACGGAAATTTCCATCTTTAACTTTTAGTATATAGCAAATTGGAAATTTCCATCTTTAACTTTTAGTATATAGCAAAACGGAAATTTCCATCTTTAACTTTTAATATAGAGCAAACTGGAAATTTCTATCTTTAACTTTTAGTATATATACCTAACTGGAATGTTTCTACACAGACTACAAGAATTAATCTGAATGTTTCATGCCTGTCATCTATATGCCTGAACTGCATAAAAATACTGTTCTTTTACAGCTATCACATCCGGTGTGGTGTTAGTAGGTTTGCATATTCACAACCAACAGTCTTGTGTAGTGTGTGAATCCTTTTTGACAGAGATGATCTTTCATAGTCCGTGAGATTGACACTGGTAGTCATGTCTTCTCCACAGCCGTATGACACTGGTAGTCATGTCTTCTCCACAGCCATATGACACTGGTAGTCATGTCTTCTCCACAGCCATATGACACTGGTAGTCATGTCTTCTCCACAGCCGTATGACACTGGTAGTCATGTCTTCTCCACAGCCGTATGACACTGGTAGTCATGTCTTCTCCACAGCCATATGACACTGGTAGTCATGTCTTCTCCACAGCCGTATGACACTGGTAGTCATGTCTTCTCCACAGCCGTATGACACTGGTAGTCATGTCTTCTCCACAGCCGTATGACACTGGTAGTCATGTCTTCTTCACAGCCGTATGTCCTGTACACCTTTTCTAATTTCTGACTTACATGATCTTACACATTCCATGTCATGTGACGCTGGTTGTAATGCCTATTCACAATCTTCTGATTTGTGTACTTTTAATCATTTCCGACACAAACGATCTCCCATAGTCCATACTGTATGGCATTTTTAGTCGTCTATCCCCAACCTTCTGACTTGTGTACTTCTAATCATTTCTGACACAAATAATCTTCCATAGTCTATATTGTATGGTACAGGTGGTCGTGTCCATCCACAATATTCTGTCTTGTGTACAACCAGTCATTTCCAACACATGATGTCAAACTGTTCCGCATCTCCCCTCTCTGCCTTCCTCTGTTTCTTTTCCCAGCCTAATTTTCTCGCTGTGATGATGTATTCTAGTCATTAAAAAAACCACATTTCTGCCACTTTCACAAAAATCCCCCCCCCCCCCCCCCCCCCCCCCCCCCCCCCCCCCCCCACTAACCGGCCTAATGTCCATGATGCACTTCCATATATCAGGACTGACTTTATACACTTCTTAAAAATGTATGTTCTCTCCTTAGTTGACAGAAATAGATCTTCATTCATAAAGCGTATTTTCCTGTGTGTAAGACCATGTTTTCTCAAATTTTTAAGGTTTAAAATTCGGGGTCATCTTATACACGGAATGTGAGTGAAATATTTATTTCATTATTCTGGGCTAAAAAAATTAATAAACAGGGGTCATCTTATAGGAGTAGTCTTATGGGGGTCTTCTTATAGGGGTTTTCTTATAGGGGTCGTCTTATAGGTGTCATCTTATAGGTGTCATCTTATAGGGGTCATGTTATCGGGGTCTTCTTATAGGGGTCATCTTTTAGGAGTCTTCTTATAGGTGTTGTGTTATAGGGGTCATATTATAGGGGTCATCTTCTAAGGGTCATATTATAGGGGTCATCTAATAGGGGTCACCTTATAGGGGTCAGGTTATAAGGGTTGCGTTATAGGGGTCATGTCTGAAAGGAAGAGCTTGAAAAGAAAGGGATGACCATCAGTGTCTCCAAAACTAAAACCATGGTGATCTCAAGAGAGGAGAAGAAACACCAGATCATGATGGGACAGTATGCGCTGGAGCAGGTTAACCAGTTCAAATACCTTGGAGTTGTATTAGACCAAAATGGAGGCATTAAGACTGAGCTAACTACACAAAAAGCAACTGCTGGGAGACTCTTCCAGGCCATAAACCGAGGGTTTCTTAGCAAAAGAGAAATTGGCAAGAGGACGAAAATGGCTGTTTACCGCTCTACCTATGTACCAGTCCTGACCTATGGGTGTGAGTCATGGGCAATGACAACAGCTCACAGAAGCCAGCTGCAGGCCTCGGAAATGAGATACCTGAGAAAGGTGGTCCAAGTGACAAGAAGGGACAAAGTCCGCAATCAGACAATATGTCAAGATCTTGATACCCAGCCCTTACTAACCCGAGTAGATCAGTCACAGTTACGATGGTTTGGACATGTATGCAGAATGGGAGAAAATCGGCCACCATGGCAGGCCTGGGAGGCTAAGAACCAGGGAACCAGACCTCCAGGGCGACCCAGGGTGCGCTGAGAAGACAACATCCGACAGTCCCTAACTGACAGAGGACTGGAATGGAACAAAGCCAGAAAGAAAACTGCTGATAGAGACGTCTGGCGATATCTCTGGCAAACCTCTACACCCCAAGGTAGAAGAGGAGCGACTAAGTAACTAAGTAAAGTTATAGGGGTCAAATTAAAGATTGAAAAATAGGATACATATTTGTTTCAAAATCTGATTAGATTATGTGAAATTTTTAATTTAAACAAAAAAATAAGAATTGAAAACTTTGTGCAGTAAATACAGTAACATTGTGAATTGATGGATATCAGTCAATATGTACACTCAAATGAGATGGAGACATTACATTCAATATATGAATGTAAATATGTTCAAAGCGAATGCAGTTAAATTATCATTTTCTGGATACCAATATGCACATTACATTACATCAAAGAAACATCTCATACAAAGCATATTCATTCCCGCTCTATGCTATCAGTGCCAGACATGGTCACTCACAACAAATCAGAAAAGAAAATTAGTAACCACGGAAATGAGGTGTCTGAGAAAGGCTGTAGGAGTGACCAGAAGAGATCAAATCAAGAATGAGGTCATAAGAGAAAACGTCGGCACAGAACCAATTCTAAATTACATTAAGAGAAAGCAAATAAAACAGTTTGCCTTGTGACGCCATATCCCAAAAGGAATGCATTAAAAGAGGAGAAGGACGTAGAGCAAGAGGTAGACCAAGAACAAGATGGAAAGATAACATCAAAGAAACTCTACAACAGCACGATGTGTCTATAACTGAAGCGGGCGGAAGAGCAAGAAGTAGAACTTTATATCTCCCTCGACGCCTGAAGTGGTAAAAGAGGAAGTGAAGAAGAAGAAAAAGAACACATTCATGTGAAGAAGAAGAAAAAGAACACACATATGTGAAGAAGAAAAAGAAAAAGAACACATACATGTGAAGAAGAAGAAAAAGAAGACATACATGTGAAGAAGAAGAAAAAGAACACATACATGCGAAGAAGAAGAAGAAGAAAAAGAATACATACATGTGAAGAAGAAGAAAAAGAACACATACATGTGAATAAGAAAAAGAAAAAGAACACTTACATGTGAAGAGGAAAAAGAACACATACATGTGAAAAAGAAGAAGAAAAAGAACACATACATGTGAAGAAGAAAAAAAAGAACACACACATGTGAAGAAGAAGAAAAAGAACACATACATGTGAAGAAGAAGAAAAAGAACACACACATGTGAAGAAGAAGAAAAAGAACACATACATATGAAGAAGAAGAAAAAGAACACATACATGTAAAGAAGAAGAAAAAGAACACATACATGTGAAGAAGACGAAGAAAAAAACACATACATGTGAAGAAGAAGAAAAAGAACACCTACAACTTTCTGTCTGGTTATTTGAGATAAACATAATACTTAAGTCACAGTTTAATTACACATAGTGCATCATTTATTTTTAAATATCACTTCCTGTTTCTGAATAAACAACATATACCTTCTCCTTGACTTACGACCTACATGACTTATGACTTATGAATCCACAGGTCACGGGACAATCTAATATTTCAGGAGGTGGTAGATAGGCTGCATGCAGTCGTGGGACCTAGGCTGCACTCTCTCGTGGGACGTAGGTGGGTTGGGGTTAGGGCCAGTTCTAGATGTTTTGGGGTCGTTAAAAGCATCAGAAAGCCTGGAAACCCAGTCTTACCACCCTCTAAAATGTTGGACTGTCCTGTGACGTCATCTAGGGTAGGATATTAATAAAGAACCGGTTCCGTCACTGATGCCCAGAGCATAGTAGGGTCTAATTATACGTACACAGATGTGAATTTTTTGGTTTTATGTACAATTATTATAATACGTTGGATTGAAAATAGTATTTAATAAAATGAATGTGACTTACAGCCAGTTCAACTCATGACCTGCTAGTCGGAAAGGAACCTGATCATCAGTCAAAGAGACCCAGTAAAGTAATTATGTCACACAGAGCCAAAAACAACATGGAGACGAACGATGGAAAGTGACTTGAGTGCGGCATCTTTGACATGGAAAACTGCACTGAAGATTGCACAGGACAGGAAAGCATGGGAAGTCCTCTCTGAAGCCTCATGTGCCACTAGGCATAACGAGAACTGATGACAATGATGATTAACGACAAAAAACACTGAGCATTGAAAAGCAATTATTTACGGTAAATGCCATCAATCTCCTAGCGGTTCTGGTCAAATGACAGTTAGCATGCCCAGGTTCCAGCTTGAAGGTCACAAAGTGATGAAAACAGGGCTGACTGCAGGACTGCAGTCAAGCTAATACCAAGAAATTAATCTACAGAACTATGACTAAGAAGCTTATGGAAAAGTGGGTGAGGGACAAAGTACACACACAAGAAAAATTGCATAATTGAATGTTTTGGCCAGAGCATTTTTTCGACAGAAACCACAAAAACAGCAACAAGAGGTAGAGTTTGTGTTGACAAAGGCTCCGGGCAAAATGTTCACTTTTGTACGTGTTTGTATGTTGTTCCCCCCCCCTCCCCCCACACCCTCCCCCCTATAATTCCAAACAGTCACAGATCAGTGGATTTTGTCTAAGAGGTAACAAGTTCAAATGCCCATCAAATCCAATTTTTTTTAAATTGATCAAAACTGCAAGGTTGAAATGATTTCACGTAAGTATCAGAAAATGTCATGGGAGGCCACTCACGATACTGATTGTCTCAAATGCAAATTGTCCTGCGATGTAAAAGTGCCCAATATGATTTCAACCGAAGTATTTACCAAATGTTCCAAGTTTAGTTAGTTGCGTATCCTTTACAGGACGTTACAGAACCAACCCCAGCATTTCTTGGCTGTTGTGGTTTTTCTAAGTAAATTTACATCCAGTAGTTTGCCATTGCTTTCTGGACCATCAGCTTCTCTATACCACTGTTGAAACCCGGCACCCCGGCATTACAAAGCGCATGCGCAACGCCTCAGCCACAGATGCCCAACAGATGTCAGCAATCCATAAAAAAACATAGCACTGGCACTATACACCCAGCAGGATTCAACGCGCGACAATGAGACTTACTAATTTACTTATGTAACTCTTGTTTGTCACAAAAATACACTTTAGAGTTGAGTTGAGTCAAGAATTGACATCACAGAACTCAGGGTATCCCCATGCATGTTCCGTCCTCATCTTTAGCAGCCAGCGCAGAGTTCCAGTACTGATGGTGCCAGTCACAATCTGGTTATATGTCCGTCTTGCCTTTCCTCTGAGTGTAGTCAGCAGGCCAGACCCTCTGGAAACACCCAGGTGCCTCATTCAAAAATACACTGTGACATGAAGAAGCTATTGTCTAATACAAGAAACCATACACTGAAGGAGAAAAAAAACACTAACTTTAAGTACAAGAATTAACCAGAGTGTAAAATGAAAATAAATAGCTGTTTTAAGTAACAGAATTAACGAGAATGTAAACTAAAAATAAACAAGCTTTTTGTCAGTAAAAACAATAATTAAAGTAGCTGTATTAATGAGAAACTACAGCCAAGACAAGACGAAAAAGCCACAAACAAGCAACAGCTACATTTAGTCAAACCCCCAAGTGGGTTCCGGGGCCCCATTGTGGGGAAAAACAAGAATAGACCCACTGCCTCCCCAAAAGCATGTCGTAAGAGTCGACTAATTGGGGAGCTTCCTTTGAAGTCAGAGTGCATCTGCTGGAGAGGCAAGGAACCAACAGTCTGTATTCAAGAGAATGAGATCTGTAAAACTGATGCACACACAACACTCAGGTTCTGGAGCAGGACTGCAGTTTGGACGAGCAACCAGAACTTTCCGCCAGAGTGTACAGCTGGTGAACACAAAGAAGAAGAAGAAGATTTAGTCAAAAATGTATTATTCCGGTATTTACAACAAGAAATATTTATCTTTAGTAACTCAGTCCTAGGTACTTATTCTTCCTCTTAGCGTTCACTAGCTGTAAACTCCGGTGGAAAGTTCTGGTTGTTTGTCCACCTGACTTAAGTTTTGTTGCAAGAAATACCCCTAGTTAGTAAAAGTCATAAACACAGCATTAAGAAATGGCCATATTAATAAAGATCATAACTTTTACATTAAGAAATACCCCTACTTAGTAAGTAAAGTAAAGATCCCTTTTCACTGCTTTAGGCGTATCGGGCATATGGGAAGAGCGCCCATATTTTTACAGACCATTAGCACTCGATAGGTAATGTGGTCAGCATTACGCCAGCTGTCTTTAATTTCCCAGGACAGCCCATCCTGGTACCCATTTTAGGCTGGGTCGACCTGCGACGTCCCATACCATGATAATAATCCACTCAGCCAACAGTGGGTTTCGATCGCGGTGCGTTGGTATTACGAGTCAGACTCGCAACGCCTTAGCCCTGGACGCCGCAAAAACTCTTAAACACAGTATTATATAGCTATATTAAGTAAAAGTCAAAACCCTACCATTAAGAAGCAGCCATAAAAAGCAAAAATCTGAACTTTTACTTCAAGAAAAACTCCTACTTGGTAAAACTCATAACATAACCCTTTACCCATTAGGGTCGTGGAGGTGTATTGGTGGAAGCACTAGTACATAAAACCTACAATCTTTCTCTGTCTTCTGCTTGATGAATAAGTGTATGATAACTTAGTCTTGTCCATTTCTTGATGTTGTCATTTCAGTTTCTTCTTTGCCCTCCTCTTCTTCGACAACCTCCCAATGTTCCTTGAAGTACAGTCTTTGCAATCAAATCATGTCTCACCTCGTGCCCAAACCAAACTAGCTTGCGACGTTTCACCACTGCCAAGAGAGGCTCCTGATGTCCCGCCTGTTAGTTAAACTCAACAATAAATCATGTTTAGCAAAAGTCATAACCCAAGTATCAAGAAAAGTTAAAAGAGAAAAAAAATGCAATTCTTATATAATAAAAATCACATTTTTCATACCCAGAAGTAGTCAATGATATATAAAAAGTAGCCATAACATGAAAACAATTAAAAATAATAATAGTAAAAATAATAATTATGCATGAAACTGGCATCAGGATGTAGCCCTCTTCAATTTGAAATTTAATGTAACAATCACGATGTAGCCAGAATACATTAGAACATGTAACATCTTAAAGTAGCAATATTAGGTTTAAGTAATAGCCATGCAACACGCCATTGCCATATTCAGTAAATGCTATATCCTTGTATCATAGAGTAGCCATAAATATAGCACAAGAAGCAGATATACTCAGTAAATGCTATATCTTTGTAATATAGAGTAGCCATAAATATAGCACAAGAAGCAGATATATTTAGTAAATGCTATATCCTTGCATCATAGAGTAGCCATAAATATAGCACAAGAAGCAGATATATTCAGTAAATGCTATATCCTTGCATCATAGAGTAGCCATAAATATAGCACAAGAAGCAGATATATTCAGTAAATGCTATATCCTTGCATCATAGAGTAGCCATAAATATAGCACAGGAAGCAGATATATTCAGTAAATGCTATATCTTTGTAATATAAAGTAGCCATATATATAGCACAAGAAGTAAACATATTGATAAATGCTTTATCCTTGCAATACAGAGTAGCCATAAATACAGCACAAGAAGTAGCCATATTCAGTAAATACTATATTCTTACAGTATATCATAAATACAGCACAAGAAGTAGCCATATTCAGTAAATACTATATTCTTACAGTATATCATAAATACAGCACAAGAAGTAGCCATATTCAGTAAATACTATATTCTTACAGTATATCATAAATACAGCACAAGAAGTAGCCATATTCAGTAAATACTATATTCTTACAGTATATCATAAATACAGCACAAGAAGTAGCCATATTCAGTAAATACTATATTCTTACAGTATATCATAAATACAGCACATACAAAAGACATATTCGGTAAGTGCTATATCCCTGCAATATATAGTCATAAGTACAGAACAAGAAGACATTTTCAGTAAATTCTATTTTCTTGCAATATAGAGTAAATATAGCACAAGAAGTAGCCATATTCGGTAAATGCTATTTCCTTGCAATCTAAAGTAGCCATAAATATAGCACAAGAAGTAGCCATATTCTGTAAAAGGTATATCCTGGCAATATAGAGCAGCCATTTTTAGTAAATGATATTTCCTTTTAATACAGAGAAGACATGAATATAGCATAATAAATAGCTAAATTCAATAAGTTCTATATTCTAACAATATAAAGTAGTGATAAATATAGCACAAAAAGTAGCCATACACAGTGAATGCAATATCCTTGGAATAATTTTAAGCAAAGAAAAAAAAACTATGTGTCATCTACTCAATGAAGACTGGCTATAGTGGACCAACTGCCACCCTCAGAAACATTACGTTGTGAGGCCCCAATCTATCCCACTAATCAACACGCGTACTACTGACAAAAAAACTAAGAGAATGATTTTCTTTAACTCTTTTAGTTTCAAGCAGCGCTTGGTCTGTGAATAGCACTACCCCTTGATTTCATTCCAAGACATAATGTAGTTTTTATGTTTGAATTAATCAATCAATCAAGGATTAACATGACTTCACTCAGGATATTCCCACACATGCCCAGTCCCCTTCTTCAGCAGCCAATGAAGAGTTGACATGCTAACAGTAACAGTTGTAACCAGATTAAACTTCTGTTTCGCCTTCTTCTTCTTCTTCTCTTCCACCGCTTACCTCATTCAGGTGTTGGTGAGGAGATTGGGGGGGGGGGGGGAATTAAGAATCGTTTGTGCGCTTTTTCCAAATGCACTGTAAAAGTTGGTGTTCATTTCTGTTAGGCTGCTCCTGATGATGTCGCTCCATATCTTGCGTGATCTTCCCCTTGCTCGGTGTTCATTATATTTCTTCAGCGTGGCTCTCGGTGGCAGTTGGAACCAGAGCATTCATGTCAGTTGGCCAAACTATCTCATTTGTTGTTCTATAATAAGCTGTATGACTGGCTTCAGTCCTAGAGTTCTACTAATTTCTTCATTTCTGATTTGATCTCTTCTTGTCACACCTAGTCTTCTTCTAATTTCTTCATTTCTGATTTGATCTCTCCCTCGAAATCGGAGTACATCTGCCGGTGAGGCAGGGAACGAGGACTGCAAACAAATAAGACAGTAAAAGGGATGTACACGCAAAACTCAGGTCGAGGTAAAAGCCAAAAGTCCATTTTGGACGAACAACCGCGACTTACCGCCGGAATTCACAGCCGGTGAACAAGAAGAAGAAAAAGAAGATTTGATCTCTTCTTGTCACACCTAGTCGTCTTCTAATTTCTTCATTTCTGATTTTATCTCTTCTTGTCACACCTAGTCTTCTTCTAATTTCTGATTTTATCTCTTCTTGTCACACCAGCAGCTCTCCTAAGACATCTCATCTCTGCTGCTACGATCTTCCGCTCATTAGTATGGGTCCATGTTTGAAACTGGTAGCACAATATTGGCCCCAAAAAAAATCGTTCTAATGAGACTGTTTCCTCTACAATGTTGAATATCTTGTCTAACCCCCGCTAAATTAGTCTTTCAATGTATTGACTCTCCGACTGTTCAACTGCACTGCCCATCTGATCTCATCACATCCGCTTGATCATTCAGTAGCTCACCAAGTTTTTATGTTTGGGTAGAGCATACACAAAAATCTGGCCTCCCCAAACAGGCACTGCCACTGTGTATATTGCCACTTTGAATATAATTTACGCTGTTTCCTCACTTTTTTCTTTTTATCTTTACTTTACGTTTCTCCCGTCAAACCTTCTGATACTGAAAGAGTTAAAACTGTCCACAGTAGGAACTGAACCCCATTATTCGAGGGTCATGAACCCCATTATTCGAAGGTCATAAAAACAGTAACTACATTCCTCTTGTGTAGGTTCCTGGGCCCTATTATAGGGAAGACAAGAATAGACCCACTGCCTACCCAAAAGCATGTCATAAGAGTCGGCTAATTGGGAACTTCTTTCGAAGTCAGAGTGCATCTGACTGAGAGGAAAGGAACCAACAGTCTGCACACAAATGAGTCAGATCTGTCAAACGATTGCTGACGCAACACTCAGGTTCTGGAACAGGACTTCTTCTTCTTCACTTCCTCTTTTACCGCTGTGGGTGTCGAGGGAGATATAAGGTTCTGTTTCTAGCTCTTCTGGCTGCCTCGACCATAGGCACATCGTGCTGTTGTAGAGTTTCTCTGATGTTATCCTTCCATCTTGTTCTTGGTCTACCCCATGCTCTACGTCCTTCTTCTCTTTCCATGAATGCTTTGTATGGTATGGTGTCACAAGGCATTCTCTCTAAGTGGGCAAACCATTCCACTTGCTGTCTTTGTATGTAATCCAGAATTGGTTCTGTGCCAACTTGTTCACTTATGATCTCATTCCTGATCTTATCTCTTATGGTCACTCCTACAGCCCTTCTCAGACATCTCATTTCCGTGGTTACTAATTTTCTTTTATGGTTTGTTGTAAGTGACCATGTCTGGCACTGGTAGCACAGAGTTGGAATAAATATGCTTTGAATAAGATGCCTCTTTGTGCTGATTGGGATTGTCTTATGCTGTAAGAGGAACAGGACTGCAGTCCAAAAGTGGACGAACAATCAGAACTTTCCACCAGAGTTTACAGCTGGTGAACGCAAAGAAGAAGAAGTAACCGCATTTGCCAATCTCTAAGCCAGAAAGCAATAATATAGAATATCTATAAATATAGAATATCTATAAATATAGAATAGCCATAAACGCAGAATAGCCATAAATGTAGCAGTTTAGTAGCCTAATTAAGTCAAATTTATAACCTTCTTGCCCTATGAAGAAGTTATATTATTTAAGCAGTATTATGCTGTTTATCATCACTGTTCAAATTTGTCTCAAGCATCAGTTATTATTTTGTGTAAATGTCTTCAACCCTTTCACCCCAGGAATGCTAAAAAAAATGGGTCATAAACTGACTGACTGACTGACTTTCTACCCCACTAGGACATCACACAAGCGATAAACACCCAATGATACAAAGTGCCACCATGTGGATGAGGATCACCATGCAGAGGTCCCAGAAACTGCGTTCAGCCTTTAGGCCATATTTATGGCCAGGCTATATTGCGGCCTCTGGCAAGAGCCAGAGTAGGGCTTCAAATAATGAAAAATTTCATCCTGAAAATGATGGAAAGTTATTAAACTAAGAAAGGGTCATAAACCACTTAAAGCATTCTTTGAAATTTTTTTTTTAAATCCTTTTACACAGGTCAGTAATAATTTTTTTTAATGAATTTATCTACATGTTTTAATTTGTGCTCTTCAAAAAATATAAATATGTATAAGCGGCATAATCAATAAACATATTCAGATTGAAATATACATTGAAAAATTAAACAGAATACATTCCCCGGGTCTAAAAACAGTGCTTGTAACGTTTTCCAGCCCAGAAGGAGAGTGACTTCCCTTGCCATTCATAATTTGTCATGATTAGTGACTAGCCAGTAACAGGTAGTATTTTACTCATTGTCAGCAGCCGGCGATATCGCGCGTTCTATATTCCAAGATCTGAGAGCTTTCAACGGTCAAAAAACATCTAGAACGGGCCCTAACCCTCCTCCCACCATACATCCTCAGCTTATGTCCCACATGAGAGTGCAATCAGCAGGTGCCACGGAGTTGGAAATTCAGTAATTAATTTAGGATAATACTCCCATGGGTGATGTGATTACTTCAAGAGGCAAAAGAAGTTTCTGGAGGTGCATACTGAAATCTAATTTTCAGCGTTTGATGCTGAGAAGTCTAGCATATGACACCACAACATCTAGCTTAAGAATGGAGGTGGAGGCAGCCACTGCAGCTTTCTGCTTACGACAATGCCCCAAGTGCTGTGACGTCTGTTTTCATATCAACTCAACTCTCATATCAGATCTTCTTAGATCTGACACTTGTAGCACCTGTGTTGATGCCTGTTGTTATTATGTCAATATTTCCTTTAATACACTAATGGATGCCTAACATAAAGACATAACAATCAACACAGGAAGAAATAGTACATCAAGTAGTGGCCATTATTGAAACATCACAAAAAATACACAAACATCACATTAACGAGTTCCCACAACTGTCACGTTAAGAAACAGCAGCAACCCCCACACAAGAAGCAGTAACAAACACCCTCAAAATTAAACAGCCATAACCATCAAATTAAGTAACAGCATCAAACATCACAGCAATAAGTTGCCACAAACACTTCAACAAGAAGCAGCTAAAACTATGACATTAAGAAACAGCATCAACCACCACACAACCATCAAAACAACACCTAGACATTTTCAAACATCCAGAGGTTGCACCAACCATAAGATTAGCAAGTAGCCATTTTCTAAACATTCAGAGGTTGCACCAACCATAAGATTAGCAAGTAGCCATTTTCTAAACATTCAGAGGTTGCACCAACCATAAGATTAGCAAGTAGCCATTTTCTAAACATTCAGAAGTTTTACTTTATCATAAAATCAACAAGCAGCCATTTTCTAAACATTCAGAAGTTGCATTAATCACAACATGGGCAAGTAGCCATTTTCTAAACATTTAGAAGTTGCACCAATCACAGCATGGGCAATTAGCCATTTTCTAAACATTCAGAAGTTTCACCAACCATAACATAGGCAAGCAGCCATTTTCTAAACATTCAGAAGTTGCATCGATTATAACATCAGCAAGTAGCCATTTTCTAAACATTCAGAAGTTGCACCAATCACAGCATGGACAAGCAGCCATTTTCTAAACATTCAGAAGTTGCATCGATTATAACATCAGCAAGTAGCCATTTTCTAAACATTCAGAAGTTGCATTAATCACAACATCCCCAAGTAGCCATTTTCTAAACATTCAGAAGTTGCATCAATCACAACATCCCCAAGTAGCCATTTTGTAAACATTCAGAAGTTGCACCAATCACAGCATGGGCAATTAGCCATTTTCTAAACATTCAGAAGTTTCACCAACCATAACATAGGCAAGCAGCCATTTTCTAAACAATCAGAAGCTGCAACAACTATCACATCCGCACGTGGCCATTCTCCAAATATCAAGAAGATGGATACCAGTTCTGTGACCTATGAACTGCATTCTCCCACTGATGATAAAGCACCTTGACCTGCGACCAGTTGTGCCTCGGTTCAAACTGTCTGTCACTTTGCCGTAATGCCCGCAACTCCTCCTTGCTACACCACACACCTGAAGTCAAGTATGCGAAAAACTCTTTTCATGCACGAAAATAAATTGCAGTATGTGTGTGTGTGTGTGCGTATAAATGTGTGTGTATGCAAATATATATGTACACACACACAAACACAAGTGGGCTTCAAGTGAAAACCTTAAAAGTGTGATATAAATTAAAATAACTATGTCACTGTCTCATAACCTGTCAGTATTGTTGTTAAAGGTGTCAACTGCCATAAGCATGTGACATCACAGTGTACATAAATAGCTTGACATCTTACTGTATATGAACACCCTGACATCACAGTGTATATGAACACCCTGACATCACAGTGTATATAATAATCCTGACATCGCACTGTATATGAACACCATGACATCACAGTGTATATAATAATCCTGACAACGCACTGTATATGAACACCCTGACATCACAGTGTATATAATAATCCTGACAACGCACTGTATATGAACACCCTGACATCACAGTGTATATAATAATCCTGACATCGCACTATATATGAACACCCTAACATCACAGTGTATATAATAATCCTGACATCGCACTGTATATGAACACCCTGACATCACAGTGTATATAATAATCCTGACATCGCACTATATATGAACACCATGACATCACAGTGTATATAATAATCCTGACATCGCACTATACATGAACACCCTGACATCACAGAGTATATAATAATCCTGACATCTCACTGTATATGAACACCATGACATCGCAGTGTACATAAATAGCTTGACATCACACTGTATATGAACATCATGACATCACAGTGTACATAAATAGCTTGACATCGCACTGTATATGAACATCATGACATCACAGTGTACATAAATAGCTTGACATCGCACTGTATATGAACACCATGACATCACAGTGTACATAAATAGCTTGACATCATATATTTTCAAGAAATGAATATTAACCCTATCATTCTGAGAAGCAAAAACACACACACAAAAACACACACGCAAAAAAAAAAACACACACACACAAAAACTGACATTTCCAGTTGGATCCAGTTCCCCGTAAATGTCAATTTTGCGACTGGTCTGTAGTGACTTGTTAAGGAGATGTATTGTTAACGCAACTGGCTGAGTTTGCATTGTACAAACATTTAGGAGGTCAGTATATGAATAATTCAACTAACAATAGCATTATGAGGGGTTTTCCTTTGTGTGCTAAATGGCTTTTTTAAAGTCAAGAAGTCAGAAAACTCAGTGGTAAAAGTAATGGGGTCACATCACTCAGTTAGCCGATTAGTGTGTGTTTTTTTTAGGCCAGGGAGATGGATTCCATTTAATACTTTACCCCGTACGTGTGTACTAGTATCTTTACATATTTTTTTTTTTTTAATGTAATATGTCAAAAAATACATTTTTAACGAATTTATTAGTGACGTGTATAAAAAAAATTTGTTACAGGTTTTTTTTTCTTCAGAAATCCAAGCAGGGTCATGACCTATTTTTGTAAGAGTTATCGGGGCAAAAGAATTAAATAATGTCTTCAATATGATTTTTATTATTTGCAAAGCCAAAGTTGATGCACTCCGCAAAATGTATGTGAACTTGATGTAATAAATTCACATCGAAGCGAAAGCCAATGGAAAATCTTTGTGCAGGACAGCATGGCATATTATACCACAACATCTAGCATGAGAATGGAGGTGGAGGCGGTCACTGCAGTTTGCGGGTGGCTAGAGAACAAACACATACACATGTAACTGTAACGCACTCTGAAAGAGCAGACTGAAAAAAGTTAAGAACGGATTGCTTTAAGCAGAGTGGCAAGTTTCACTTGCAAGGTCACGGGTAGTGAGCATACTTTGGATCTGTTCTCCAGTGGATGTCTGCGTGGTGTGGAATGAACAGGCAGCAGATAGACTGGCTGGATCTGCACCACTGGGTAGTGAATTGATACATGACAAGGCAGATGTGGTCAGAGCCCTTTGGAAACAAGTAACAAAGTCAGAAGAGAAACAAGATTATGGGCTGGAGAGAATGATGCACCTGGGTGTGACCAGAGCACACTACTCTCAGAGGAAAGTCAAGAAGGACAAATAAACAGACTACAAATGGCACCATTAGTACTGGAACTCTGGGCTGGCTACTGAGAATGGGGACTGAGCACATATGGGAATGCCCCAAGTGATGTGATGTCAATTCTTGACTCAACTCAACTCTAAATCTACATCCAAGCATGCTTACTCTTCTGATGCAGCAGTCACACCGAGGTGCCTCTACTGATTGTCTCTATGAGTAGTTGGTTATTATGTTTCCTATCTTGGCACTGAAGGCAGCACAGACGTGCTTCGCCATACTTTACTCCCATGTCATGAAATAGTATGTTGCAAATATTTGACATTATCCACTAACCTAATGCGTACAGCGTTGATGATATCTGCTTTTTCCATGCTTCTTCCTGCATGTGTTGGTGCACTGCCTGCCATTTAGTCTACTCACTCCTTACCCTTTACACCGTCATGCCCAGGCGCGTAGATCCAGGTGAGGAGGATTAAGTGAGATTTTTTAATGCTTTCTACCCATTCAGAGTGTGAGGTTAAACAGTCATGAGCAGGACGTGACGATTCCTTGGGTGAGCCCAGTACCAGAGCACCATGTATTAGCTCTGCATTTGTGGAAGCCTCCTTGGATGGCCGAGAATGCTCTGTTCTGCCCCTGCCTTCTCTTGAGGGCTGATCAGCATTATGTGGCTTCTCTGGACCAGCCTGATTGGGGCACCACCTGTGACCTGGGAAATAAAGATGACCACACAACAATGAGACTGCCATGTCCTAACCAGGAAGGCTAACCCGGTCAACAAATGCCTGCAGAAGTCGGATGTGTTGGCCAAAAAGTGCAAATATCGCAGCCATGCAGTAAACGGACACAACGCAATTACATCTTCAGATGAACGCAGAAGAAGAAGAATATTACCTGTCCATTTACAACAGCAGTGCAATATGCTTGTTAGGAAAGCAGTGGTCTTATATTCTCACTCCTCCCCTCCACAAAGGGGGCCTGGAAACCACATGAAGAGGAGCTGAGAACAGCCCCAACTGAGATCAGTGGAAAGAC
The DNA here is from genome assembly GCA_905116865.2 of Candidula unifasciata. Lineage (NCBI taxonomy): Eukaryota > Metazoa > Mollusca > Gastropoda > Stylommatophora > Geomitridae > Candidula > Candidula unifasciata. The sequence goes on from CAJHNH020000358.1 coordinate 34,497, forward strand.
CTGAACTCTTAAAGATGAAAACAAAAAACAAGACCTACTCACCTGCAGCAAGTCCTGCCAGAAATGCAGCACCCAGACAAGACATGTCGCTGTGTTGACTACGATCAATTACTTGGTTGACTGTGTCGCTCATCAACTGAACCAGAAAATCATTTCTGGCAACTCCTCCATCAACTCTGGAAAAACAACCGCGAAAAAGCAAAAGTAAAAAAAATTTTTTTTTTTTAAATTGTAAATTTGAATAAAGATGACCTAAACAACAGACTGCAAAATGTATTGCATTGCATACACAACAGCTTGTTTTACGTAAACGATGACAGACGTATCATACACTACCTGGTACTGTCAAGTAAATTAGCCTCTATTGAAAACTTATGATATATTTCCGCTATGCAATTTTTTAAAATTTTTACTTTGCCAGCTGTTTCAACCTAAAATTTGATGAACTTTTTCTTAAAAATTTTTACTTTGCCAGCTGTTTCAACCTAAAATTTGATGAACTTTTTCTTAAAATTTTTACTTTGCCAGCTGTTTCAACCTAAAATTTGATGAACTTTTTCTTAAAATTTTTACTTTGCCAGCTGTTTCAACCTAAAATTTGATGAACTTTTTCTTAAAATTTTTACTTTGCCAGCTGTTTCAACCTAAAATTTGAAGAACTTTTTTCTTAAAAATTTTTACTTTGCCAGCTGTTTCAACCTAAAATTTGATGAACTTTTTCTTAAAATTTTTACTTTGCCAGCTGTTTCAACCTAAAATTTGAAGAACTTTTTCTTAAAATTTTTACTTTGCCAGCTGTTTCAACCTAAAATTTGATGAACTTTTTCTTAAAATTTTTACTTTGCCAGCTGTTTCAACCTAAAATTTGATGAACTTTTTCTTAAAATTTTTACTTTGCCAGCTGTTTCAACCTAAAATTTGATGAACTTTTTCTTAAAATTTTTACTTTGCCAGCTGTTTCAACCTAAAATTTGATGAACTTTTACTTAAAATTTTTACTTTGCCAGCTGTTTCAACCTAAAATTTGATGAACTTTTTCTTAAAATTTTTACTTTGCCAGCTGTTTCAACCTAAAATTTGATGAACTTTTTCTTAAAATTTTTACTTTGCCAGCTGTTTCAACCTAAAATTTGATGAACTTTTTCTTAAAATTTTTACTTTGCCAGCTGTTTCAACCTAAAATTTGATAAACTTTTTTTAAAAATACAGAGCCAAATCATAGGTTATGCTACAGGCAGAACTGTAGAGTCACCTGAAATTAACCAATTTTGACTGAATTTATTTTTTTCTCGTTAATTCTTCTTCATTCTTTTTCTACGTGTTCACAGATGTAAGCTCTAGTGGAAAGTTCTGGTTGTTCATCCACTTCTGGACTGCAGTCCTGTTCCAGAACCTGAGTGTTGCAAATGCATCCATTTTACAGATCTGACTCATTTGTATGCAGACTGCTAGTTCCTTGCCCTTCAGGCAGATGTACTCCGACTTTAAAAGAAGCTCCCAATTAGTCGACTTTTACAACATGCTTTTGGGCAGTCAAGGAATTCCAGAGAAATTTGACTAAAAAGCTTAACCAAATGGGGAAGCAGAAAAATGTGCACAAAACAACACAAATAACGTAACGTTTCGGCCGGGCAGTCTTTGTCAAACAACACAAAAATAACAGGACAGTATACAGATCTCTTAGGGGTGACGTGAGCAACATTTTTAAAAAATGTGATGTGGAATAAATGAAATCAAATAAAATAAACAATGGCTAAAAAAATATAGTCGCAAAAAATACAAAGTAATATTTTTATTATATTATATAATAGTGGGAATCAAAGAAACACAAATGTTAATGATACATAAATTATACTGATAAGAGATCGAATAAAGTAATAATACGAAATAAAAGAAAAGAAAAGAAAATAATTAACATTTAAAATGTGAAAAGAGTAAAACTATTTAGATGAAGGTATGTTGGATATTGATACCACCTGGACTAAGAACGCCCAAGCTGTGGATGAGGCGATTTTCCAAAGCGAGGGGCGTAGTATGATCGCCAGAGCAAGATTTTAATGCTGTGACAGATATATCATCTTTACCTCTGTGGTCAGAGCTGTTAAAATGTTGTTGATTAATTTTGTGTAGCCTTTGTGACAAAGGCTGCCCGGCCAAAACGTTACATTATTTGTGTTGTTCTGAGCATGTTTTTCTGGTTCCCCATTTGGTTAAGCTTTTCAGTCAAATTTCTCTGGAATTTCTTGTATTAGCTTGACTGCAGTCACCCCCATATTTTCAACATTTTTGGATAGGCAGTGGGTCTATTCTTGTTTTCCCTATAACAGGGCCCCAGCACCCACACAGGGGACACAAACACCAAAATAACATCTGCCGTTCACACCTGACATGAGATAAAGGAATCCTGGTCTCTGTGAGCGCTGTCTCGTAGAGGGATTTGAAGCGGAAGGCCAGGGACTCCAACATGGACCTGACCAGATGTGCTTTTGTTGTGGACGGGGTCACCCCGAATATGGCCGTCACGGCTCTGTCATCGTTGAATGGGGCCTGCAGCCCACTGAATGCTGGCACGAAGAAGACTCCGCCGGAATCTGGCAATGAGAAATACAGATGAGTTAAATATGAAGATGTTAAGTTAGTTTTGTATCTTTCAAAGGACACTGCAGAACCAATCCCAGCATTTTTACGGTGTGTGTTTTTTCTAGGCAAATTTTATGTTCAGTAGTTTGCCACTGCTATCTGAACAGTTATCTCTCGGTGCCAGCGTCGAAAGCCATGCAAGACAAAGGATCTGCAGCTGGGATCAAACCTGGCACCGCGGCTTTTACAATGCTCATTCACAATGCCTAAGCAACAGAATGTAGATAGTACATTCTTCTTCTTCTTTTTCTTTTAGTTATGGAACTATTTCTACTTCCTCAAGAAGAGGAAGAAGACAAAGAAGAAGAGAAAAAAGAAAAAGAAAAAGAAAGAGAAAAACATATGTGTCATATGGGCTGTTAAGAACAGGAGAAAAGGGTTATGATTTCCCCTCACACAGCACACATTATTTGTTTTTTTTTTTTTAAACATTAACTGACTAAAATGTTGACTTGCAAGAAAATGAAACAATTTTAATAAAAACAGCAGTATGAAAACATCACAAACTGTTACCTGCAACAGATTCGGCCAAACTGGAACTTTCTGCAGGATCGGCTATCAGTCCTGATGGATAAACAAACAAATGAGTTAGCCAAAAACTATATAAAATACAAAGGCGATAACTACAAGTTAACTCCTTCTTCCCAAGAAGTAAAAAAACTGACTCTTGCAGTTAGTACCACTTTCTTAACTTGACGTCACGGGACAATCCAATATTTTCGAGGGTGGAAAAAGTGGGTTCCCTAGGCTTTCTATGTGTCTTTCCAGGTGTTGCCAAGTTTTTGGGCGCATTTCTTCCGGTGGCGTCTCTCTAGTGACCTGTGTTCAGTCTTCATTGCCATGAATTTCTTGGAATAATTAGGAGAATGCAGTTTTTGTGGGTAGTATCTTGTGTTGTTGTTTTTTTTTTGCTGGGGAGGAGAACCTAGGCTGCATACAGTCATGGGACATAGGCTGCACAGTCGTGGGACCTAGGCTACATACAGTCATGGGACCTAGGCTGCACTCTCTTGTGGGACACAGGTGGCTTGCACGGCAATTAAAATGCCAAAACACTAACTACAGGCTTCATCTACCACCCCCTTGAAATATCAGACTGTACTGTGACCTGTGAATTTCTCATGTTTGGGCGAATTATTAAGATAGAACAACATATGAAACATCCACAGCAGACCAGTGACTTACCTAATGTCTTTGCCCACTCTAGAACAATCCCAGTGTCAGCAGACTGCCCCTCTGCCAAAAACACCAGCTCATCCCTAATCTTCCAACCAATCAGTGGGTACAGACCTGCAAGGAAAACGGTAAATTTCACATAAAACAGACACAAGTAGATGAGAGCTGAATCTGGTTGTTCAAATACTTTTATGTAGTTCAGCCACAGAATACAGCCACAACACTCCCCAGAGTGCCAGCTATGTAACTACCCCTAAGAAACTGTTGAACATCATCGCTCTGAGTGCTCAAACTCAGCGAGACTAGAAGAATGCTACTCCTTCCGAGACCAGACAAATGGAACACCTTGTATCGAGGAAAAGAACAGCTTGTGATAACATGCAAATTCCACTTCATGGCATTTAGCTTCGGTATGCTTCGTGAAGAGTGGCAAGCATTGCTTCTGAGATCCCAGGTAGTTAGCATCCTTAGGATATTTTCTACAGGATAAGTTGGTGTATTCATAAATTAACAGGCAGACAGACTGGCTGGTTTTGCATAACTTGCTAGTGGAGTGACTAAAAAGCTCAACAAAATGGGGAAGCAGAAAAACGGACACAAAACAACACAGTGTAACATTTCGACCTGGACACTCATTCAATCACTAAGGAAAAAGATTGGAGCCTTTGAACTAAAATGTTACAGAAAAATTCTCAGAAAAGAAGAGGAAAATCATTGCCATTCTAAACGAATTGAACACCAAGGAAAACTGGCTCATAAGCAGCATCCTTTACCGAAAATGTGGCCACATCAAGCATCATGGTGGCTTAGAAAAGATGGTGCAGTTTGTGGAAGGCGAGGCAGGGGTCGACCACAGTGAAGATGGATACAGGACATTGAAGAAGCATTGGCATTGAAAGCACATGGGGGCGGACAGCTGGCTAGGGAAAGGGATACTTTCAGGCGTGCTGTAAAGGACTTGCTAATTGATGATGATGAATGCTTTATTTTTCACTGTTTGTCCATGTGATGTAAAACTGCACTGCTTCAAAGATAACATACAATTACAATATGAAAGACAAGTGCTCAGAAGGGCCAAACGTAAGAGGGGCCTGCGTGCCCAATTTACGACCCTCTGAAAAGAAAGTTTGTTCATTTTTCATTCAGAAACAGGCAACTGAAACCACTAAGGCAAAACTTAAAACTGAGAAAACCTAACCCATAAAAGAATATTTACATACTGTGTGACTGTGGGTGTGAATGCACTTGGATTGTCACCATGGTGACAGCCCTGCCGCAAAGTACTGAGAAACTCCAAGGTATGAACTATGGCAGCAGCTATGACGGCTGATTCTCACAGCTGTGATAGCGCTGGCGTAATGTGCTGAGAAACTCCTTGAAATGAACTATGGGATCAGCTATGAAGGATTCCATAAACAATGAGAATGGCCTTCAGGAAAACCTAAAAAGTAAACCAAACCAGTTCCAATGAAACACAAACTCTGGTAAATCCCAACCAAACCAAACTTAAGCTAACCACAATAAAACTCAAGCAAACCACAACAAAACTCAAGCAAACCACAATTAAACCAACATAAGGTAAACTAACCTCAACCAAACTAAGCTCCGGTAAACCACAATGAAACCTGACTCAGGTCAACCACAATTAAAGTACACCAAACCCCAGAACCCAACCCCTGGGAGTACACCCACCAAACCCCAGAACACAACTTCTGGGAGTACACACCAAACCCCAGAACCCAACCCCTGGGAGTACAAACACCAAACCCCAGAACACAACTTCTGGGAGTACACACCAAACCCCAGAACCCAACCCCTGGAAGTACACACCAAATCCCAGAACCCAACCCCTGGGAGTACAAACCCCAGAACACAACCCCTGGGAGTACAAACCCCAGAACCCAACCCCTGGGAGTACACACCAAACCCCAGAACACAACCCCTGGGAGTACACACCAAACCCCAGAACCCAACCACTGGGAGTACACACCAAACCCCAGAACCCAACCCTTGGGAGTACACACCAAACCCCAGAACCCAACCCCTGGGAGTACACACCAAACCCCAGAACCCAACCCCTGGGAGTACACACCAAACCCCAGAACACAACCCCTGGGAGTACACACCTGCAATAGACGCATGAGGCTTGCTGCCCGTGTTTAGATCTAAAAATGTTCCAGTTCCCATGGTGCACTTGACATCCCCCACATCGAAGCAACAATGGCCAAACATAGAACTCTGCTGGTCCGCAACCTGACACAAAGAGAAACGAATTGTGGGTAAGGTGAAACTGCACTGGAGCCCACAGAGTCAAATGAATAGATGCAGTCCAAAAACATATAAAGAGGAGAATAAGAGAATGAGGTGGAAAAGATAAGAAGGACTTGGGTGAGTGTTCTTGACAGCAAAGGAAAGGACAATCTGGATAAAGACAAATCAGTTAAAGATAAAAGATAAAAGAAGAAGAAGAAGAAGAAGAAGAAGAAGAAGAAGAGGAAGAAGACAAAGAAGAAGAAGAAGAAGAAGAAGAAGAAGAAGAAGAAGAAGAAGAAGAAGAAGAAGAAGAAGAAGAAGAAAAAGAAAAAGAAGAAGATGAAGAAGATAAAGAAGAAGAAGAAGAAGAAGAAGAAGAAGAAGAAGAAGAAGAAGAACGAACAAACAAACAAACAAACTTAATTTTCAAACGGTTAAAAATTGGGCATACAGGCCAGTCTGACATTCGGCCCTTCTAAGCACTCATCTTTCAGAGTACCAATGTCTGTTATTAATAATGCATGTTATGTTTATAATTTTAAAAATATACATTATAAAATAATGCATACACACATCATGTATACACAATCACACACACACACGTACACATACTCCAACACTCTCATACATACATACACGCACCTACATACACATACATCCACATGCACACATACATGCATACATACATTCCATACACACACACACCTACAATGCAGGCATACACACACATACAATCATATAAACAGACACCCACACACATACACACTCATATTTGCATACATAAATATGCCTCAATCACACAAACACTCATATACACTTACATACAGTCACACACACAATCACACATACATCTCTTCCAGATCTCAGCCCCTGCTGTTCTGGGCCAATCACATTGATATTCTTCTACGGCCCAAAATAGACACTTCCGTTTTGTGACATTTCCCCATAAAAGTCACTTTCCCGACTCGCTACAGAGACATATTTACAAAATGTCTAGTTAAAGAACTCTTTTTAATGAGTTTATGAGTGTTCAGCATGACATAAGATGACTAAATTCACTGACAGCAGCAGTTGGAGGGGAGAGGGTGTGTTATTTCTAAGAAAAAGGCTTTATTTCTAGAAATTTGTATGTCCCATTTTTTTTGTGTGCCTACAGAAGTTACCAGGTCACAGGGTCAAGAAAGTGTGATGCTTAATTTAGTCTGCAGGCCCCCAAGAGATGTAAGCAGGTTGATTCAATGTTGTACTGATTTTTATTGATTACTTCCCTTACTCTGTATGGTATCTGCTCATGTTTTGGATAATAAATGTGTTGTGCAATTGTTTTTGTGTGAACCATGGTTGTTTTTTTTAATAAAGGAAAAATGCTAAAAAGGGAAAGTACAAGAGCCTGGCTGTGCTTATTATATTACGGCCCTTTGGATGTCATAGAAAATAGTCACAGGGAGATAAATCTAGGGAGCAGGGTGGATGGTTGAGAACACACACTTGTTTTTGGGCAAACAAATTTGTGTACAACTACTGCCCGGTGAGCCGGTGCATTGTCATAAAGAAGGAAAAACCTGCCAGATGAATACTGGAGTCGGACTCGGAGAATACTTTTCAATAGATGTTTCAAAATACTTAAACTGTGGCTGTGACAGTCTGTGTCTCTGGAGTAAATTCTTTGTGAATAACTCCTTTGCTGTCGTAGAAGCACACCAACATTGTCTTTACTTTTGACTTTTAAGGTTCCTGTGTGGGTTCCAGGGCCCTGTTATAGGGAAAACAAGAATAGACATACTGCCTACCTAAAAGCATGTCATAAGAGTCAACTAACTGGGAGCTTCCTACAAAGTCGGAGTGCATCTGCCTGAGAGGTAAGGAACCAGCAGTCTGCATACAAATGAGTCAGATCAGTAAAACGGATGTACATGCAACACTCAGGTTCTGGAACAGGACTGCAGTCCAAAAGTGGATGAACATTCAGAACTTTCCGCCAGAGTTTACAGCTGGTGAAGGCGAAGAAGAAGAAGAAGAAGACTTTTAAAGACAGATTTTGTTTTGCCTTTTGATGATGATGATGATGACTTTAACTGAGCATTTTGTCATTTAGTTGTGGGATCATAGCGGAAAATCCATGTTTCATCCTCTGCAACAATCAATTTATAAAAATGTTTATTTTTGTGACACATTTTGATGATGTCTTTTGCATACGCAACCCACTGATGTTTTTGGTCATCAGACAACGAATGTGGTACTTTTTTTCTTGCCCAAATCTTTCACTAAAATTCTACGAATGGTCTCTCACACCAAATTTATCTGCCATCATCGTCACAGTCAAACAACGATCATCTTGTTTTCTTTCTCTGACTTTCGCAACTTGATCCTCGTTATGAACAGAAACTGGGCATCCAAGTCTATTTGCATTAGTAATCATTTCCACACCACTTTTGAATGGTGAGTACCACCTGAAAATCTGTACACGAGATAAATAATTATCCCATAAATGTTGCATCAATTCAACTGTCTCAGTGGTGCTTTTTCTAAGTTTCAAACAAAATTTAACGTTCGCTTTTTGCTCCATGCTGATTATGTAACAAGGCACCTCTGATTATGTCAACAAAATGGCGGCTTTTTTTTTGCAGTCTGCTTATTGGGCAGCAATAAAAAGTTGCCAGATTATAGATGAAGATTGCCTATTTGAATTCCATGCTTTGCTTCATAGATGGCATTTTTGTCTTGGCCATAATAAAATCAGTCTTATTAGTTAATCATCAGATCTTGTACTTCCCAGGACTGTATCTGGTACTTATTTATGACTATGTTGACTTGGGAACCAAGGTTACTCTTTTTATTAAAGTCCAGCTCCGTCAGAACCTGAGCCCCCGACCTTCCAATCAACAGCTGAGCATTTAGCCACTATACCACGGCGGCTCCAATACATGCAGCATGCAGATATTCATTCACACACAAACACTCACACACACACAATAAAAACAGAACTTCAGCTCAGGAAAAACAAACGTAAAATAACTTACAACAGCGGTGATAGGCACTTCAAAACCAATCACGGTTGCATCTGTGACACCAAAACTTCCACTGCAGATAACAGGATTGACAAAACAAACTAAATTAAAATTTACAACCACTCTGTGAAGCATTTACTTAAACTACCAGAAGCCGTAATAAACCCAAAAAAATATGAACTCTCCCACTCAGTGTAAACAAACAGAACAAGTGATACATTCAATATTGCTATGGTAACACAAGAATAATCTTGGATTTCCAGCAGAATGATGTACAGTGTAACTTGACAATATAATCTGTGTACTTCAGTGGAAGGGATTCATTTTTTGTGCTTCACTATATTGATTTAACGCTGTAGTAATGCTCTTCATGAGATACAGCGAAATATGTCAAGCAGTAAATTGTACAACGCATTGTACATTAGGAAGAATTTGGAAGCAACAGAGATGTGGTTTCTGAGACGAATGTTATGAATACCTTGGACGGCCAGAGTAACTAACAATTACTTAAAAGAAGCTAATGAAAGTAGATCTCTATATACAACAACAAGAAAGGGACAAACACTGTTCTTTGGCCACATAATGAGAAGAGAGACATTGGAGAACATCGTGACAACTAGAAAGATCAGTGGAAAAAGGGGTAGAGGCAGACCAAGAGAGATGATGCTGGATGGGCTGAAATGATAGCATGGAGGGATATCATCAAGAGAGCTGTTCCAAGGAAGCAGGGATCGTGATCTGTGGAGACGCATGAGCGCCTACGCCAGTTGGCAGGGCACATGATGAGACCACATCTCTGTTGCTTCAAAATTCTTATTAGTTCAGTGACATTCCAAGATTCGCTGCCATACAGCAAAACAGGTTCTATATAACATTTTAGCACCCTTTTACTGACATAAAATGATAGCAATTTATTGCATAATTTTCATTTTCTGAAATGCAGTTTTCGCTTGACCTATTCTGCTTTTAATCTCTGTCACACATTTTCCATCTGATGATATGTTTGTTCCCAGATATTTGAATTTATTGACCAATATATTTGATAATATTAAACCGAAAATCCATGTGTCTAGTCTGTCACAAGAACTCCTCCCAAACGGTGACCCCCGTGACCTCTCTTCCACACAAATGCAGTGTCCATGACTGACACTGAGAGCAGAGAGTTCAACAAAAAGTCAGCCCCATCAGCAGTGGTACAAACAGGCAACTCACCTGGTGTCCAGAATCTGAGGGAATATAGACATTGGAATATTGAGCAGGCCACACACAATCGTGCTCCACTCCATCTGGGGAAACCAAAGCAGAAATTGTGTGGTCCATTTTCAAAGGAAACATCGTATTTGGGGTCCTTCTCAACCAAAACATCACATACAGGGGTCAATTCTCAATCAGTTCAACATTTCTGTGGTATATTCTCAACCAATACAACACTTTCCATCAATACAAAATTTGTATGGTCCACTTCCAACAAATACAATATTTATGTGGTTCATTCTCAACCAATACAACACTTTCCATCAATACAACATTTACCAGGTCCACTTCCAACAAATACAATATTTATGTGGTCCATTCTCAACCAATACAACACTTTCCATCAAAATAACATTTACCTGGTCAACTGCAAACAAATACAACATTTATGTGGTCCACTGCCAAAAAATACAACATTTATGTGGTCCACTGCCAAAAAAATACAACATTTATGTGGTCCACTGCCAAAAAATACAACATTTATGTGGTCCACTGCAAACAAATACAACATTTATGTGGTCCACTGCCAAAAAATACAACATTTATGTGGTCCACTGCAAACAAATACAACATTTATGTAGTCCACTGCAAACAAATACAACATATAAATGGTCCACTGCCAAAATATATGTGGTGGAATGACAACAAATACAACATTAACATAGTCCACTGCCAAAAAATACAACACATATATGATCTATTGCCAACAAATACAACATATGTGTGGTCCAATATCAACAAATACAACACATATATGATCTATTGCCAACAAATACAACATATGTGTGGTCCGATATAAAAAAATACAACACATATATGATCTATTGCCAACAAAGACAACATATGTGTGCTCCAATATAAAAAAATACAACACATATATGATCTATTGCCAACAAAGACAACATATGTGTGGTCCAATATAAAAAAATACAACACATATATGATCTATTGCCAACAAAGACAACATATGTGTGGTCCAATATAAAAAAATACAACATATGTATGATCTATTGCCAACAAAGACAACATATGTGTGGTCCAATATCAACAAATACAACATATATATGATCTATTGCCAACAAAGACAACATATGTGTGGTCCAATATCAACAAATACAACATATATATGATCTATTGCCAACAAAGACAACATATGTGTGGTCCAATATCAACAAATACAACATATATATGATCTATTGCCAACAAAGACAACATATGTGTGGTCCAATATCAACAAATACAACATATATATGATCTATTGCCAACAAAGACAACATATGTGTGGTCCAATATCAACAAAGACAACATATGTGTGGTCCAATATCAACAAAGACAACATATGTGTGGTCCAATATAAAAAAATACAACACATATATGATCTATTGCCAACAAAGACAACATATGTGTGGTTCAATATCAAAAAATACAACACATATATGATCTATTGCCAACAAAGACAACATATGTGTGGTCCAATATCAACAAAGACAACATATGTGTGGTCCAATATCAACAAAGACAACATATGTGTGGTCCAATATCAAAAAATACAACACATATATGATCTATTGCCAACAAAGACAACATATGTGTGGTTCAATATAAAAAAAATACAACACATATATGACCTATTGCCAACAAAGACAACATATGTGTGGTCCAATATCAACAAAGACAACATATGTGTGGTCCAATATCAACAAAGACAACATATGTGTGGTCCAATATCAACAAAGACAACATATGTGTGGTGCAATATCAACAAATACAACATATGTGTGGTCCAATATCAACAAAGACAACATATGTGTGGTCCAATATCAACAAAGACAACATATGTGTGGTCAAATATCAACAAATACAACATATGTGTGGTCCAATATCAACAAAGACAGCATATGTGTGGTCCAATATCAACAAAGACAACATATGTGTTGTCCAATATCAACAAATACAAAATATGTGTGGTCCAATATCAACAAATACAACATATGTGTGGTCCAATATCAACAAAGACAACATATGTGTGGTCCAATATCAACAAAGACAACATATGTGTGGTCCAATATCAACAAAGACAACATATGTGTGGTCCAATATCAACTAATACAACATATGTGTGGTCCAATATCAACAAATACAACATATATATGAACTATTTCGAACAAAGACAATATATGTGTGGTCCAATATCAACAAAGACAACATATGTGTGGTCCAATATCAACAAAGACAACATATGTGTGGTCCAATATCAACAAATACAACATATGTGTGGTCCAATATCAACAAATACAACATATGTGTGGTCCAATATCAACAAATACAACATATGTGTGGTCCAATATCAACAAAGACAACATATGTGTGGTCCAATATCAACAAATACAACATATATATGATCTATTGCCAACAAAGACAATATATGTGTGGTCCAATATCAACAAAGATAACATATGTGTGGTCCAATATCAACAAATACAACATATGTGTGGTCCAATATCAACAAATACAACATATGTGTGGTCCAATATCAACAAATACAACATATGTGTGGTCCAATATCAACAAATACAACATATGTGTGGTCCAATATCAACAAATACAACATATATATATGATCTATTGCCAACAAAGACAACATATGTGTGGTCCAATATAAAAAAAATACAACACATATATGATCTATTCCCAACAAATACAACATATATATGATCTACTGCCAACAAATACAACAATTGTGTGGTCCAATATCAACAAATACAACATATGTGTGGTAATAAAAGAGCTGACTAGCTGGCAAGTAAAGCTCCAATACAAACAGGAAGAAGCCTGGACAGAGCTGACCAGCTGGCAAGTAAAGCTCCAATACAAACAGGAAGAAGCCTGGACAGAGCTGATATCATCAACGCTGTACAAACAAGGTTGGGGGATAATGTTGAATCGCTGATGCTAACACGATTGCATGACTGAGAAGTTGAGCTTGGTGAAGCATGTCTATGCCGTCTTCGAGGCAAAGAAAGGAGATACTATAACAAACTTAACATGTGGACAATTAGTAGAGATTCCTTGGAGTGGCTACTGCATCAGAGGACTGAGCACATATGGGAATGCCCAACGTGCAAAGACGTTGAAACAACTACAACACATTAAAAAAAAACACTACAGGACCATAAAAACAATGGGTGCTTTATTAATGTCCTACCCCAAACAGGGGAAATCCACAGATTACAGGACAGTCTAATATTTCAGGGGGTGGTAGATAGGCTGCATGCAGTCATGGGACCTAGGCTGCACTCTCTCGTGCGACGTACGTTGACTGGGGTTGGGGCCAGTGCTAGATGTTTTGGGGCCGTTAAAAGCATCAGAAAGCTGGAAAAACCCAGTCTTACCATCCTATGAAATACTTTAATGTCCTGTGACATCATCTGGGGTAAGATTTTAATAAAGAACCTAACAGTGTAACTGAACTGGCCAGAATTCCCGACTGAAGATTAAAAGGTAAAAACCAAATATTTAAATTCTTTACCTGGAAAGGATCAAAGAGGCCTGTGGAACTGGCACAAGAGTAATCGGTCACATGACTCTTCTTCCCCGTCAGATTCCACAAGATCCAGGATTCTGTGCAGCCGAACATGACCTGACCCAGTGCAGCACGCTCTCGGATCTGGAGTGTTCAGAAAGTTTATAATCTCACACAAACATGCGGGTTAATACAACTTCAGTTTCAAGAACTTCTTTGCGTTCTTCTTCTTCTTAAAGTCTATGCCTTGCGGTGTTGGTAGTCATGTCTATCCACAACCTTGTCTCGGGTACTTCCTGGTACCATGCCTTCTGCTATTTTTTCCAATCCATCATGGCTCTTGATATGACCTAACTATTTCAGATACCGAGACAGAATGCTGTTTATTAGCCAATCTTCCTTGATGTTCAGATATTTCAAGATGTCAGTATTTCTCTTCTTCTTTGTCAAAGATATTCTTAGAATCTTTCTATACCATTTCAGCTCAAAAGTCCCTATTCTCTTTTTTCAAGGACTGGATAATAGTCCACGACTCACACCTGAATTTTGCTACAGGGAAGATGCATGCTCTCAAAATTCTAATTTTGATCTCCTTGCTGGTGCTTAACCACAGACTTTTAAGGCTGTTCAATCTTTGCATTGCTATGACCACCCTCCTTTTAATTTCTGTCGAACACTCTCCATTGTTGTTTATTAGAGAGCCTAGATATTCAACATTTGTGACATTTTCAATTTCTTCATTATTTATTCTTATTTTTGGGTGACAGTTTTATCAGCGGACATTATTTTTTTTTTCTTTAAATTCAAGAACAAATTTTGATCTTCACTATGCTTTTGGACAGACAATATAAAATTTTCTAATTCCTTTACGCTGTTTGAAAGGAGGACTGTGTCATCTGTGTAGCGAAGTTCCAGAATAGGGTTGCCACCAATTTAATTAAATATAAATATACAAGGCTTAAAACACACACACAAGGGACTCAGGCAGTGACCCCATGACCTTTACCACTGAGGCTTATGACAAAATCTGACGTCATCTTGGCTTTTTTTAAAAGCCATTTAGCACAAAGGAAAAACCCCTCTAAGTGCTATTGTTAGTTAACTGATGAATATCATGACCTCCTGAACATCTGTGGAAACGTGAACTCAGCCAGCTGCATTAACTTTACATTAATCAAACAGTTCGTGATTAGCAAGTCAGAAAAGTGACATTTATGGGTAATTGGACTCAACTGGAAGTGTCAGTTTTCAGCTTCCTTGGGAATCCAGGGGATTCAGATCACATGGCTGGTGATGTCGCTACAAACTGCAGGTTAGGATTTTTTGTTTCTTTGGCCTTAACAAAAAAATAAAAAAGTGCTTCTCCGTAATAGAGGATCGAAATGGGTCTTCCACATGACAGATACAGTCCTTCTGTTTATAGTCCATGCCATGTGGTATTGGTAATCATGTCTAGCCACAAGCTTTTATCTATTCTGTACTTTAAATCAATTCTGACACAGAAGGTCTTCCGTACTTAGTAGCGTTGGTAGTCATGGATATCCACAACTTTCAATCAATTTTGACACAGATGATCTTCCATAGTCCCTGTGGTGCGCTGCTTAGTCTTGGACATAGCCGAGGTTTCAACTTCACTGTAATCGGGGTTTCCCCACATTTGCTCCATTCCTGTGCCAGTGCAAATCAAATTAAATGTCCCTCACTGTCTCATTTGAAAATGTGGTGAACAAACAATTAGTGTGCACTGACAGTTATGTCTATCCACAAGCTCCTGGCTTTCAATCAATTCTGTAACAGGCAACTAATTAGGGGTGTTTAAGAAGATTGTTACTGACAAACTAACAGCAAACTACAAGACAAACTAACAGCAAACTACGAGACAATCTAAAGCAAACTATGAGACAAACTAACAGCAAACTGTGAGACAAACAGCAAACAATGAGACAAACTAACAGCAAACTATGAGACAATCTAAAGCAAACAATGAGACAAACTAACAGCTAACTATGAGACAAACTAAAAGCAAGCTATGAGACAAACTAACAGCAAACTATGAGACAAACTACCAGCAAACTATGAGACAAACTAACAGTAAACTATGAGACAAACTAACAGCAAACTATGAGACAAACTAACAGCAAACCTCGAGACAAACTAACAGCAAACTCTGACATTACTTACAGCAGGGATGTTGTCAAATACCCACAGCAGTCTCATGGTAACTTGTTTTGACATAAACTTGAGCACACTCGCTGCCAGATGGCGTTTTTTCCTCATAAGTGCGTGAAGAATCTTCGCACCGGTATTTAGTGCACGTAATGTGTACGATTTGTTCCATATAGAAACATAATCGGCAGCTCGTAAGTCTTGCCAGGTGATAAGGTTATGGAACGGTTCGCCAGTTTCTCTGAAGAAGAAATGACGTAAACAGGTGATGACCAGTCATTTGGACATCCTCCGCTCTGATCCGGACACCAAGATTATCTTTAGTGAGAAACCTAGATTAGTTTACAGACGAGACCGCAACCTTAAAGACACACTTGTCCGAAGCCGACTCCCACCGATCCACATAGCACTTCCTTTTGGGACTACTCAGTGCTCACGCAGCACCTGCAAGACATGTCCTTTCGTTGTCCAGACTTCTTCCGTCAGTTTCCCTAATGGTTCTTTTCAAACTAGGGAACCTTTTACTTGCGAATCCCGCAATGTAATTTATGCAATTATCTGCAAACGATGCAGCAAGGCATACATTGGGGAGACTGGCAGGAAGCTAGCTGATCGTTTCCGGAAACACCTCTCCGATATTGACAAGAAGACACTCAAACCAATCCCTCTTCATTTTAATAGAACTGACCACAGCGGTAAAGATGACATATCTGTCACAGCATTAAAATCTTGCTCTGGCGATCATACTACCCGCCTCGCTTTGGAAAATCGCCTTATCCACAGCCTTGGCATTCTTAGTCCAAGTGGTATCAATATCCAACATACCTTCATCTAAATAGTTTTAATCTTATCACATTTTAAATGTTAATTATTTTATTTTATTTCATATTATTACTTTATTCTATTTCTTATCAGTATCATTTATGTATCATTAACACTTGCATTTCTTTTATTCCCAGTATTGTGACTATATTTTTTAGCCATCATTTATTTTATTTTATTTCATTTATTCGGCATCACATTTTTTTAAACATCGCTCACGTCACCCCTTAGAGATCTACATACTCTCCATTCCTCGTTTGTGTCTTTCACTTATGTTTGAAAAAGGCTGCCAGGCCGAAACGTTACGTTGTGTTGTTTTGTGCACGTTTTCCTCTTTTCCATTTTGTTGAGATTTTTAGTCAAATTTCTCTGAAATTCCTTGTATTACCTTGACTGCAGTCACCCCCCATAGTTTCAAGCTGATTGCAAGAAATGCTAAATATAACACAAATATACAAAATGCTTTTATTAGCCCTGTCGTCTTGTTCACTGCGCTTTCTAGTCACAGTTTGTGCTGTATTTAGTACTCCGTTGATAAAGACTGTGGTCGAAACGTTCTGCTGAGTTTGTGTACATCGTTTCCAGCGCTCTGTTGAGCTTTCTAGTCACTTTGTTTTATGGTTAGCATTTCTAAAGAAGTAAATAAATAAGTGAAAGATGTGCTACTACTCTTGTCTTCAGTACGACATGTGCAACAAGAGCATATAAAATATTATTTAATTTTAAAAATTTTTTTACAATTCCTAACAAACAAACAAAAACGAAAAACAAAAGACTTTTAAAAAAATGGATACTGAGTCAGAAGAAGACCATACAAACAGTGGGTAGACTTCTTCTTTTGTGCACTGACCCACTTTTGACTTAAGTCTTGTTTAAGAACTTGAGTTTTGCCTGCACATCCATTTTACAGATCTGGCTTATTTGTATGCAGACTGTTGGTTCCTCACCTCTCAGGCAGGTGTGCTCTACTTCAAAGGAAACACCCTTTATTGGTGGACTTTTATGACATGCTTGTTACAGGGGTTGATTGATGTGTTGCTGGCACTCAAATGAACTGAGGGGGCAAGGCTGTCCAAAAGCAACCTTAAGAAGAATGTTGATGAGATAGGCCAAAGGTAATGGGCCAGATTCTTCATTCATGATGCAGAAACTTTGCTTCCATCAAAGTCAGAGTGTATCTGCCAGAGAGGCAAAGAACCAACGGTCTGAATTTTAATAAGCCTGATCTGTAAAACAGATGTGCATCCCACACTCAAATTCTGGAACAAGACTAAAAGTCCAGTAGTGGATGAACCATTACAACCTTCCGCCCGAGTTCACAGCTGGTGAATGCTAAGAAGACACAACCGCAAGAACAGATGAGAATGGAAGAACAAACTGTGATCCCTATGTGATGTATAACAGCATAAAAGGATGATGATGATGACAATATCTCATTCTTTTTCTTTTTCAGCAAAGGTGTAATCGTTTTGTGTCCGTTTACAGCATGACTGCGATATTTGCACCTTTCCGCCAACACATCCGACTTCTGCAGGCATTTGTTGACTGGGTTAGCCTTCCCGATAAGTTTCTCATTGTTGTGTGGTCATCTTTATTTACCAGGTCACAGGTGGTGCCCCCCATCAGACAGGCCCAGAAAAGCCATGTAATGCTGATCAGCCCTCAAGAGAAGGCAGGGGCAGAACATGAGCATTCCCCGCCATCCAAGGAGCTTCCACAAATGCAGAGCAAAACACAGTGCTCTGATACTGGGGCTCACCCAAGGAATCGTCACGTCCTGCTCATGGCTGTTTAACCTCAGATATTTAACATCTCATTCATCATGGGCTATGTCTTTCAAAGCCAGCAGTAGACGGCCTGCAGACCTGGGATTTTGATTACATATACAAAATGAATGTTGAATTAAGAACCGACATCACAGCATTTGGGACACTCCCACAAGTACTCCGTCCCCATCTTCACCAACAGGTGAAGAGTTGCAATTCTGATGGTACCAGTAACCGTCTGATTGTATATCCGACTCATCCTTCCCCTAGGTATTGAGCGTCTGCCAGATCCCCTGGTAGCTTCTCACAGTGCCATTCTCCTTAGACCGTAATAATCTGTCTGTGCCTCCGCACTGTTCACTCGTTCCCAAAGAGCCCTCACAATATCTAACTCGTCATTTCTTCTCAGTATGTATCTGCAAGTTTCTGTAGGAAAAGAAACAAGCTTTTACAGAGTGTGGTAGCCAGCCCCACACACAACCCTCCTCCTTTCTCATCCTGGCTCGGGACCAGCAATGAGACTGGAGATTGTAAAGCTGATACATACTTTGTGTTGTATAAGTGTCTGCATTATGTGAGACTGGGGTCGGAGAAGACGACAGAGGAAACCTAAATCTTACCTGTCCCAGGTAACAAAGGTTGCCCTCATGGTTGTGATGCCCATACAGGTGATCTGCTGGGGCCTCAGACCTGCAGCTGTGAGAAAACAGGGGTGCTTTAATAATATCTGACCCCAGATGATGTCACAGGACAGTTCAACATTTTAGAGGGTGGTAAGACTGGGTTTCCCAGCTTTCTGATGCCTTTAACGACCCCAAAAATCTAGAACTGGCCCTAACCCCAACCCACCTACCTCCCACGAGAGAATGCAGCCTAGGTCCCACGAATGCATGTAGCTTAGGCATGCAGCCTATCTACCACCCCCTGAAATATCGGACTGCCCCGTGACATGTGGATTTCCCCTGTTTGGGGTAGGATATTAATAAAGCACCAAAACAGGTACATCCTTTCAAAAATTTATTATGGCAGAGCTTCATAATAGTACAAATATATGATGAGACTAACTTCCATACTCAACACTTTCAGGACACTCTAACACACCATACTTTGGAGAAAGTCACTCTCGTCACGACACAACTGAAAGTCTCGCTTTCTCTAGCCAATTCTCTCGTCCTTTCTTTTGTGTTCTTTTATAATATTCCTAATATGCATATCATCATATGATCATAACATGCTTTATTAGTAAAATACAACTGCTGTGCAAAAGATGGTTGACTGGAAGGGCTGAATGTTAGACGGGCCTGCGTGCCCAATTTGTGACCCTTTGAAAATAAAGTTTGTTCGTTCTCTTTTTTATAATAAAAAGTTACCCTGCCAAAGGTAGATAAATTACCTTTAATGCTGTCCTGTGCGACAGCACATACATCTGTTAGCAGTCTGTGAGGGTCTAGCTCTCGCCAACCTGGCAACGGCTGCAAGATCTGATGCTGTTGAAATGATTTCCAAGTTGAACACAGGCATAGGACAGTCAGAAACATCACTCTGTCACAGGACAATCAGAGACATCACTCTGTCACAGAACAATCAGAGACATCACTCTGTCACAGAACAATCAGAGACATAACTCTGTCACAGGACAATCAGAGACATCACTCTGTCACAGGACAATCAGAGACATCACTCTGTCACAGGACAATCAGAGACATCACTCTGTCACAGAACAATAAGAGACATCACTCTGTCACAGGATAATCAGAGATGTAACTCTGTCACAGGACAATCAGAGACATCACATTGTCACAGAACAATCAGAGACATCACTCTCTCGCAGGATATTTCAGAGACATCACTCTGTCACAGAACAATCAGAGACATCACTCTGTCACAGGATAATCAGAGACATAACTCTGTCACAGGACAATCAGAGACATCACTCTGTCACAGGACAATCAGAGACATCACTCTGTCACAGGACAATCAGAGACATAACTCTGTCACAGGACAATAATAGACATAACTGTGTCACAGGACAATCACAGACATAACTGTCACAGGATAATCAGATACATCACTTTGCCACAGGACAGTCAGAGACATCACTATAACAAGACAAATCATAAATCACAAACTTGAAGAAGCCAGATATATCAACAGAAAGGTGCAAAAATTACAGATAATCTGCACAAACGTAAACAATATAACTTAACACTACAACAGAAAAAAGGATGAAGTTAAGAAGAAGAAGAAATATAAGAAAAGCAAGAAGAGGAGGAATGGGAAGTAGTAGCAGTAACAGTAAAATAAGAGGGAAGACGAAAGGGGGGGGGGGGGGGGGCAAGAAGGAGGAAATGACAAACAAATAAGATCAACGAACAAGTTTACAAAAGAAACATACCTGCTTGGATATAGAGCCCTTCAGGCTCGCCGATTTGCTATAAACATGGCCCCTAAGATTGGTAGTGCCGATATCGATTGACAGTATAAACTGCTCTACCATGGATGGTGTTGTCGCGTTGACTTCCCCTTCTGATAGCGGAGCATTATTTAACAGCAAGGCTGGAAATGCATTCAGGTCTGGCTCATTTCCTACAGGTTCAAGCTGTGGAGTGTCACCGGCTCCCTCATCCATGTTTACATCCCTATATGAAATTAACTGAGGGATGGCAAAATAAAGAAATATTGGTTATTTACAAGCAATGCTATGCTCCCCGATTGTAAATTTTCAACAAAGAAGACACAAACAATAGATTGCACAATTTATTGCCTGGCATATGATTTTTTTTAAATTTGTACTTCAGTTATAAAGGATTTACTTATTTACTTCATTTGTGTAATTGTTACTGTAGTTTGCACCTGACGAGATGCAGCAAAATATAAAGTAAAGGTCCTCTCGCCAAGCCTTCATGCATATTGGGAATATAGGGCTAGACGTAAATTTTTACAGACCAATCAGCACTTGGTGATCACGCAGGCCACCTTGATGTACCCACTTAAGGCTGAGTTGACCTGGAGGTCAAGGTCATCTTTAAAAAAGTCAGGCTCCGTTAGGATGCAAACCCACGACCTTCCCATCCGTAGGTGGGTGTCTAGCAACCAAGGCCATGGCGACTCCCACAGCGAAATATGCTGGCAATAAATTGTGCAATCTAAAGTTTGCGTCTTCTTTGTTCAAATATACAAGAATTAGGTCCCTTTCATGGTTCAGAACTAGTGTTGGCCTGGTAGATTGTGAAGAGAAGTAAAACAATGGCAAAGTTCTGACCAGACAAACAGCACGAGCGATCATAATAGAAGCTTATAAACTAGACCCTTTTCCCCACCATTAGTGCTTTTGGTGCATGGTGCTACACCTATAATTTTAAAGACCAATCCGCTGTAGATGGGTGATGTTACAGAGCAGCTCAGGCTGCCCCTCGTCCGAGTCTGACCCCAAGCTCTCCCCTGTGCCTTCTAGCAGCTGTCAGCATGCAGCTGTGGTGACATCCCTCCCCCCTCCACATTTCCTCTCCGCAGCGGTTTTGACAGACTGGCTAAACTAATTGAGGGCAGTTGAATGGTGACTAGTCTTTGGTGAGTTAGGATCTGTCTATCCAAGTATGCACATAAAGAATGAGGGACCCCTTAAGACCGTAAAAACATAGGCTTAAGCCACGAGAATCTTTTACAACAGTTCAACCGCGACACTAATGACATTGGACGTTTGCAACAAGAACATTCTACTGTGTTTTAGTCTATCCTTCAAATAACGGCCACATATTATGGCGGTTAAAAACAGGGCCTCAGTCACATGTAAATTAAGGACTTCCAGCGACTTGAATTGCGGACTTCTGGCACCGCCGAGAGTATCTCCCGCGCCGCTACGCACAGAGCGGGGCTAAACTAGATGGCTGGGACTCACAAGCAAAGCTGCAGGAGATGTGGAAGCTGCTGCTCATGAGTCCTAGCCATCTAGTTTAGCCTTGCTCCACGCCGCCCGATGCGGTGTGGGAGATACTCTCGGCAGTGGCGGTAGTCGCCGGAAGTCCGCAATTTAAGTCGCCGGAAGTCCGCAATTTACATGTGACTGAGGCCCTGTCAGGTCATGTTTTTGGCCGCCATAATATGTGGCCGTTATTCGGAGGATAGTCGTGTTTTGTATTAATCAGTGTGAAGCAAGCCACTGCAACCACTGTAGTTTATTATTTATTAATATACCTAAGTCGGCAGGTCTAACATCTACAACTGCCAGTTCATCAATCGGTAGAACATTATTGCTAATCTCTGTCGGAGCTGATGGCCTGCTTGCCATATTGCCTGAAATAAATCCATCCTAATTTGACATATCAGTGAGGCCCTGTAGGATAAGATTTTAAGCCAGATATTCTGGGGCCATTATTCGGAGGAGTGCCAATTGCTTTTGCTTCTGTGAAATAGGACATATTCTTCTGCATATCCCCATCTCCAGAGCAATTTAATATTAACTACTAACTTACTTTAGAAACTGACACAGTCTTATATTAAAGGTTTCTATACAGCCAACAGACTGAAATGGTTGGGGCATAATGAAAGAATGTCAAATGACAGAGAAGTGAAAACTGCATACACAAGGGTGATGAATGGTCGTAAACCATGAGGGAGACCAAGAAGAAGATGAAGAGATAATGTCCAGACACACCTGCAAACACTTGGTGTCACCAACTGGAAAGAGAAGGCCAACCAGAGAAATGAATGGAGGCGGGTGATATCTGCAGCAATGAACCTCAAGGGCTCGCAATGCTGAAGAAGAATGCTAACCAGAGAGAACAGTGGAAACGGGTGATATCTGCAGCAATGAACCTCAAGGGCTGGCAATGCTGAAGAAGAAGGCTAACCAGAGAGATGAGTGGAAACGGGTGATATGTGCAGCAATTGACCTCAAGGGCTGGCAATGCTGAAGAAGAAGGCTAACCAGAGAGATGAGTGGAAACGGGTGATATGTGCAGCAATGACCTCAAGGGCTGGCAATGCTGAAGAAGAAGGCTAACCAGAGAGATGAGTGGAAACGGGTGATATCTGCAGCAATGAACCTCAAGGGCTGACAATGCTGAAGAAGAAGGCTAACCAGAGAGATGAGTGGAAACGGGTGATATCTGCAGCAATGAACCTCAAGGGCTGGCAATGCTGAAGAAGAAGGCTAACCAGAAAGATGAGTGGAAACGGGTGATATGTGCAGCAATGACCTCAAGAGTTCAGAATGCTGTAGAAGAAGAAGATACAGTGGCGGAAGTCATTGTGGTGCAGCGGCTGGATGCTGGCCTGTGGATCCAAAGGTTGTGAGTTCAGGCACTGATAGAGCCAGAATATTTTCTTTTTAAAAACACCTTGGCTCCCAGGTCAACCCAGCTTTAAATGGGTACCAGGTAAAGTTATGGGAAGTAAAGGCAGCTGGTGTGGTGTTGACAACATCACCCATTTTTTTCTGGCTGGTCTATAAAATAGAGGTCTAGCCGCATATGCATGAGGGCCTGGAAAAGGGTTCTTTATATTACTTACGGTTTCAAGTTTTTTTATTTAGACAGCGGATGAACACAATGGCCCAAAAGAAGTACCCCATAAGTGCTCCGTTCAACTTCTGACTTTAGCCTGATTCCGAAGAATCTCAGCGCAGTGCATGAACTCTGTAGCACCGGTGAGGATTACTTTACTTATACATCGGCAGAATTTTATTTGAGAAAATGTACATGACCTAGTGGCAGCACCCAACACATGTTTTACTTTAACTGACATCTAAAATTAAACACAGATAACACAAATGTTTTTTTTATTTTTACAGAACTATTTGACCAGCTCAAATATTTAATACTGAAGAAGAAATATTAATTTTTTTTTTTTTAACTTTTTGAGTTCCTACCTAGAAGCCCAATGAACGCAAGATGCGCCGATTTTATTACTTTCTTTACTACCACCTGGGTCTGGGAGGCTAAACTCCCTGGGACTCAAAGAGTTAAGTTACAAGATGTCCCAATTATAACATAACCTAGATGGGTTGAACAGAATTCTCTTCTTTCTGTTGTCTACTGCTGGAACGCCTCGCGGCGTCAGAGCAGGAAGAGATCTTTGGAACGGGCCCATCTGTTCGCTTTACTTTCTATAAAGCATTTTACAGTCTCTGATATTTCTGTAGTCCATGTTCCGCGTGGTCGGCCTCTGGATCTGTTTCCGTTGTATCTGTATAACACTGCTCTCTGTGGTGACCTGTCTTATGCCAATCTTGTCTGGTTACATGGCCAAATCATTTGATTTGTTGAACTGGGATATCACTCACTGTTTAAATAAACTACTACACTACTACAAGAACTAATTAATTCAAGCAACGATAAAATAACAAATACATTAATTACTGCCTATTAATACTATTATAACTAGAAGGAAATCACAAATATTCACCTTGGTGGTGCGAAGAAGTAAAAGAAGCAATTAAAAAGAAAAAAGACTTATATAAACAGTGGATAAAATCAAAGAAAGAAGAAGATTATATAAACAATAGACTGCAAAGGAGAGAAACCAACAGGAGTGTCAAGAAAGCAAAACAAGCATCCTGGGAACGTTTCGGTGAGTCACTAGCAGAAAATGAGAAAACAGCCAGCAGAAAATTTTTCAAAGCAGTTAAAAATATGCGGAAAAGAGATGAGAGCTACAACCCCACTGAAATAATAAATGATAAGACAGGAAGGCCATTGATAGATCCACCTGAGATAGCAGAAAGATGGAGGGAATACTTCAATGAGCTCTTTAATCCTCTAGGAGATCATCAGGAAAGAACAACTGAAGAGCACAGAGCAACAGTGTTAGAACCACACATACTAATGGATGAAACAGAAAAAGTCATTAAACAGTCTCCCAAATATAAAGCACCAGGAGCTGATAGATTACCAACAGAAATGATTCAAGCAGCAGGTGAAAGCAGCATCAGTTGGCTTCACAGAATATTCAATGCAGTATGGGTACAACAAACGGCCCCTATTGATTGGCAACATGCAATAGTTATACCATTGTGGAAGAACAAAGGAAGCAAACGAGAATGCGGTCAATATCGAGGCATCTCTCTTTTAAGCCATGTTGGCAAAATGTATGCCAAGATAATAGAAACAAGACTGAGACCAGTGATAGAACCACAGCTGGCAGAAGAACAGATGGGATTTAGGAGAAATAGAAGCTGCACAGATGCAATCTTCACACTTAAACAGTTAATAGAAAAGAACATTGAATACGATAAGAACTTATTTGTGGCATTCGTAGACCAGGAGAAGGCATTTGACAGAGTCGACAGACAATTATTATGGAAAATAATGGCAAGATATGGAGTAAGCGAACACCTCATCGAAGTGTGCAAAAGTTTATACAGGGATTGTAGAAGTGTAGTTAGAATAAATCAGGGAACATCTCATCCTTTCACAGTGACATCTGGAGTAAGACAGGGGTGTGTCTTATCACCACTGCTGTTTATCACCTACATCGACAGTATATGCAAGAAAGCCAAGCCCATGAATGAAGATCTTAGTAAGATCAACGAATTACTCTTTGCAGATGACCAGGCCTTGATAGCAGATACAACCCAGAAATTGCAACAACATATAACATCCATGAATGAAGAATGTAAAACAAATAATATGAGAATCAACACTGAAAAGATAGAAGTAATGTCAATAGGAAAAAAGAAGACAGATCTAAACATAGCAATAGAATACAACGGCATTAAACAGGCATCTGAGTTTAAATATCTGGAAACTACATTTACCGAAGATGGGAAATTGGATAAGGAAATTAACATTAGATGCAGTAAAGCAAACCAAGTATTGGGACAGCTAGCCCCCCTCTTACAGCATAAGACAATCCCAATCAGCACAAAGAGACATCTTATTCAAAGCATAGTTATTCCAACTCTGTGCTACCAGTGCCAGACATGGTCACTCACAACAAACCATAAAAGAAAATTAGTAACCATGGAAATGAGATGTCTGAGAAGGGCTGTAGGAGTGAGTTTTTGGTTGTGTTTTGTTTGTTGTTTTTTGTTTGTTTTTTTTGTTTTGTGTTTTTGTCCATAAGAGATAAGATCAGGAATAAGATGATAAGAGAACAAGTTGGCACAGAACCAATTCTGGATTACATACAAAGACAGCAAGTGAAATGGTTTGCCCAGTTAGAGAGAATGCCTTGTGACACCATACCATACAAAGCATACATGGAAAGAGAAGAAGGACGTAGAGCACGGGGTAGACCAAGAACAAGATGGAAGGATAACATCAGAGAAACTCTACAACAGCACGATGTGCCTATGGTCGAGGCAGCCAGAAGAGCTAGAAACAGAACCTTATATCTCCCTCGACACCCACAGCGGTAAAAGAGGAAGAAGAAGAAGAAGATAACTAGAATAGTCAGTCGACTTTTTTACTATTACAACAATTTACTCGTCTAGTATCTATAAGTCTAGTCAAAACTGGGTTCTTCAAATATCTAGTAGTTAGTACTTAGTACAATAGTATAGACTGTATGTAGTATATAAAATATACTTATCTTATATAAAATATACTTATTTTATTTATATATATATAATAATATATATATATACTATAGCATTTTTCTGGAAACATTCATTGAACGTTTCCAGAAAAATGCTATACTATAGTATACTATATACATATGAATGATTCAACGAATGTAAACTATAATAACCTCAATCATTGTTATACAAACAAAAACCGTCTATGCTCTAGTGGCTTTGAACAAGGCACCAGATGGAGCGAGAGAGGTCAAGCCTAGGCGAAGGACTGCCAGGTGAGAGACAAGACAGAGAAAGATATAAAACTAAGATACCTGGTCTCTGGTCCTGGGGCAGTCTCCACATTAGAATCTATATATAGTTCTCACGTGACTTCGTACGGAAACCAACAGGTCTGGATTCTGTAGTCGTTATCGGGTATGTTTTTGTTCTTATTTCTTTTATATTGCTACTATATTTTTTAATATTGTATAAAATCCATATTTATTGCTTTTATGTTGTTATTTGTTGTTGTGTTTACTATTTATGTGGGCTTAAACATTTAAAAAGTATGTCGTAATTGTTCTAACTCGTCACCATTATCATGTGCCGTGTTGATAGAGGTAACCACGTCAGACTCGGCCAGCTATTAATTAAAAGTTCGAGCCGGACATGGGGTACTGTTTCTAATTTGTAATCTTTTTCCCCTAAAAGGAATCGGAATCGGACGTGGGGTAACGTATGAGGTTTTCGCGTCTCATACAATCACCATAATCACCGATAAGGTCAGTGCTCTTGTATTGCTCTGTCAGTACGGCTAAGCCTTCCAAATATTTATGTGTTTGACTATCCATTGATCTTTTGCCATAAGTTCTGACAGTTGTAACCAAGTTCTCAGGTCCCTTCTTTCTCATAAACACAAGTTAGTTGCGTATCCTTTACAGTTTTTAAAAGGGTAGGAAATTATAAATAAGATGAGAAAAGGGGTAAGAAAAATGAACAAATTTGTACGTCAACTTTACAAAAAACAAATTGCAATGAACAAAGGACGTTGCGATTAGCTTCAACAACAAACAAAGACAACACAGCACATATAAAAATTATACACTAACTATGAAATGACTACAGTTGACTATTATGTACTAAATAAGTGATACTCATTAGGGTTTGAGGTTTTGAACAACGGATCAATATCATGGCACACGGGTGTAACCCATAAGTGCTCCGTTCTTCTTCTAACTCAAGTCTGAGTCCGAAGAAGCTCAGCACAGTGCATAGGCTCTGTAGCACCGACTAGGATTCTGAAATACTTTAGGTAGATTTTAACTCCAAATTTTGCCCGGGCAGCGCCGTTAGTTGCTTATCAGGGTTCCTAGTGAAAACTCCAAAAGAATGAATGGACTTGGAATGACCTATATATCGTCTCAAATGCTGACGGGAATTGAAACTGGGTCAGTAGCCTGGGTAGAGGGAGGAGTTAACGCCAGTTAGGTTTGTTGCGTATCCTTTACAGGTCGTTGCAGAACCAACACTAACAGCCCTGGACGGTCGGCTTTCTTGATACCACTGTCGAAACCAACGCAAGGAGCATGGCCCGCAGCTGGGATGAAACCCGGCAACCCGGCATTACGAAGCGTTCGCATCGACTTAGCCACAGAGCCGACGTTAACGCCAGTAGCAATGGGGAAAAGAAAACAAACACGAAAGTGTTCACTGAGTGTCCAAAAATAAAGGGGGTGGGGGTGTACTTATATTGCGTACCCAAGGTCGGGTTGTGCTGACGACACTAGTGCATGCGTGGAATAAGAGTGGTGCCAGTGCTAGCGTACAAATACCCATAGACAGACAAACAGGCAGGCAGGTAGACAGCCAGGCATGCAGGTAGACAAACACACAGGCAGGCAGGTAGACAGGCAGACAGACAGACAGGCAGGTAGACAGGTAGACAGGCAGGTAGGTAGAGAGGCAGGTAGACATGCAGACAGGTAGACAGACAGGCAGGTAGACAGTCAGATAGGTAGAGAGGCAGGTAGACAGGTAGACAGACAGGCAAGTAGACAGGCAGGCAGGTAGAGAGGCAGACAGGTAGACAGGCAAACAAGACAGGCAGACAGGTAGACAGACAGACAGACAAGTAGACAGACTGACAGGTAGACATACATGCAGGTAGACATACATGCAGGTAGACAGACAGGCAGGTAGACACAGATGCAGGTAGACAGGTAGACGGACAGACAGGCAGACAGGTAGACAGACAAACAGGTAGACAGACAGGCAGGTAGACAGGCGACAGACAGACAGACCGACAGGTAGACAGACAGGCAGGTAGACATACATGCAGATAGACATACAGGCAGGCACGAAGACATACATGCAGACAGGCAGGCAGGTAGACAGGTAGACGGACAGATAGGTAGACAGACAGATAGACAGGCAGGTAGGCTGACAGGCAGGTAGACAGACAGACATAACATTGCGGAACCAACGTAAGTAGTTTCTTTAATGGTTTGTTTTTACCAGACAATTTCTTTCGTTCAGTTGTTTGTCGTTGCCGTTTCGACGGTCGGCTCTAGCAACCAATATTCTCGAAATTCAAAGAACGGTCTGCTGTCAAGTAAAATGCAGGAGAGATCGAACAGGATGCTTCGGAAATATGTGTTGGCAGCGTCTAAGCCAAAGACGCTGAAAGATGTCGTTTCCAAAACACGCCCAATAGAAGAAAAATAACCATGATCAGTTTATATACGACTTTCGTCATTTGGTATGTGTACTGATTGGTATATGTACTATTTGTTATATGTGCTGTTTGGTATACGTACTGTTTGGTATATGTATTATTTGTTATATGTGCTGTTTGGTATACGTACTGTTTGGTATATGTACTATTTGGTATTTGTACTTTTTGGTATAAGTACTGTTTGGTATATGTACTGTTTGGTATAAGTACTATTTGGTATTTGTACTATTTGGTATTTGTACTTTTTGGTATATGTAACGTTTGGTATATGTACTGTTTGATATATGTACTGTTTGGTATACGTACTGTTTGATATATGTACTATTTGGTATCTGTACTGTTTGGTATATGTACTGTTTGGTGAATGTACTGTTTAGTGTACGTACTGTTTGGTATATGTACTATGTGGTATATGTACTTTTTGGGATATGTAATGTTTGGTATATGTGCTGTTTGCTATATGTACTGTTTGATATACGTACTGTTTGGTATATACACTGTTTGTTATATGTACTGACTGGTATAGTCCAAGGATCAGGAACGGTTTCATTATGTATACCGAGGTACCATTGTATTATGGTGCCGGGGCCCTGTTGTGCTGAAAACAAGCATCGACTCACTGCCATCCTAAGAAAAATATATACCCGCTGCATCCCTATCAGGTATGTTGTAAAGGTCGACTAACTGAAGGTTTTCTTCGAAGTCGGAGTGCATCTTCCTGACAAGCAAGGAATCAACAGTCTGCATACAGTTAAGTCAGACCTGTTGAACGGATGTGCACGCAAAACTCAGGTTCTGGAAAAAGACTTAAGTCCAGAGGTGGACAAACAACCAGAACTTTCCGCTGGAGATTACAGCCAGTGAACGCGAAGAAGAAGAAGACGAAGAAGAATGGATAGCCAGGTAGGTAAGATGGTAAGTAAGATACGAATTCAGATGGCTGAAGCAGCAAACATACTCTTCTGCAGATAGTAAGTAAAGATCCCTTTTCATGCCCTTAGGTGCATCGGGCATATGGGAAGAGCACCCATATTTTTACAGACCAATCGGCGCTAGGAAGGTAATGTGGTCAGCATTACGCCGGCCGTCTTTACTTCCCCAGGACATACATCCTGTTACCTATTTTAGGCTGAGTCGACCTGCGACGCCTCTCCTGCAGATAGGTTAGTTGCGTATCCTTTACAGAACGTTGCAGAACCAACCCCAAGTTTGGTTTTTCTAGGCAAATTTACGTCCAGTAGTTTGCCATTGCCTCTGGACGGTCGGCTTTCTTGATACCGCTGTCGAAACCAACGCAAGGCACATGGCCTACAGCTGGAATCGAACCCGGCATCCCGGCATTACGAAGCGTTCTCTTGCAAATACGCAAGCAAATTGATGTGTTTTTTTTTTTTTAATCCTTCAGGATGAACTAAGACCACAACGTGCAGTTTACCTTGTTGGGGAACATCATTAACATTTCCATATCCTCGGCGTAAAAAATTTCCATTGGAAACAAATTAACTTAGTTAATAGCCACCAACATAATCAATACATTGTAACAGGAC
The DNA here is from genome assembly GCA_905116865.2 of Candidula unifasciata. Taxonomy (NCBI): domain Eukaryota; kingdom Metazoa; phylum Mollusca; class Gastropoda; order Stylommatophora; family Geomitridae; genus Candidula; species Candidula unifasciata. Next base: position 65,886 of record CAJHNH020000358.1, read on the forward strand.
ATGCGTTAGCATCCACGGCCAATGACAGCGGATGGGAAATTAGACCACAGTTGGTTTTTTGCGTTAAGAAGTTCATGTTATGAACAGTTCAAATGTACGGGGTATGCTTACTGTTAGGTCATCGAAGGATATAGGCCCGTTTCTTGTGTTGTTATCTTTGTGTTATCAAACAAGGCGTGAATGACGGTGACGTTTTTATAAAACTGGTTCACGTTAGTTTCTTCGTCCCTAAACATGGGTGATGTGGTTTGGGCTGATATTCTAGTGCCTCATAAGTTTTGTCTTTTCATATCTCGTCAAAAGTATTATAAACGTAAATTAACTCAACGAACCAAGCTATATTACAACAACTGATTATTGATTTGAGAAACGACATCATAGCGCACCGGGCATATCCATAGATGCTCCGTCTCCCGCATCAGATGACCTAAGGTGTAGATGCTAACTGTTCCCGTAGCACACTGATTATACACACGTCATTCTCTTCCTTGCATCCGTCCCTCCTTGCCGGATCCACACTTAATTCCTTGTTCACACATTCTTGTCCATGTTATTTCATCTAATCTCGTGTCTTCTGACAAAAGTCGTTCATTTTTAAACTTCAGAATATCTCCATTGCCCAGTACGAGTGTTCCCGTAGCTTTCGCTTGTGTAGCCAGAAAATCCGCTTTTTCATTCCCTCGCACTCCTGCATCTCCCGGACAGTATAACCACGTGATTCAATGCAGTGTTGGCGTACTGATACAAGGTATCCACTCATGCCACATTAGTTCATTTTTAACCTTCCGCAGTGCCAACTGAGAATCGGACACAATAATTCCTCTGATACCTTTGTTTTCTATTATCTAATCATACAACAATCACTACACTATAACTACTACTACTGCTGCTGCTGCTACTACTATTACAGTCATCACCACCACTACTACTACTACTGCTACTACTAACACCACCATCACAACTACTATTACCTCTGCTGCTACTACTACTATTACCACCACTACTACTGCTGCCCGGCTCTCTAGCGTAATTGGCTGAACCGGATTGCGCGGAGACCGGGTGACGAACTCCTTGTGGTCCGGGTTCAATCCCCAGGGTAGGTAGGAAAGCCACATTTTCTCCCAGATTTACGGTATTTACAATGGAATCAAGGCCGAAAGTTTGCGATATCCATAATACCGAGCCTAAGGGCTAACAACTCATGGCTTCTGGATACTAAAACAAACTACTACTGCTACTACTAATACTAACACCACCATCACTACTACTATTACACAACTACTATTACTACTACTACCACTAATAGTACTACAACTTTTACTGCTTAGCCCCCAACTCCCCTTTTCCTGGAAAACAAAATCCCCCCAAAAAGTGATATCTCATCTTCAACACCAAGTGCCTGAAAAGTAAACAGTGCGTGCTACAATGTGTCTATTACAGTAGCGCTGCAAGGAAAACAACAATCATATCTCAAAAAGGTGCCGGTACTGCTGCCGCCACTAAAAAAAAAAAGTTGTTGTTACTATTACTGCTACGGGCGCCGCGGCGGTGTAGTGGCTAGATGCTCACCTGAGACCCCGATGGTCATGGCAGGGATGGATTTGTTTATGACGGCTCCCAGGTCGACCCAACCTACAGTGGGCGCCACATAAAGTTATGGAAAGTGAAGGCGGTCTTGGTGAGGCTGAACTTCCCTCACTCACCACGTGGGGTGTCCGTGGCCAAACCATTTGTCTCGCTCTCTAAAGGTCATGAGTATGTCTCATGGCTAGATATTTTTCATCGGAAACAACAGTGGATAGTCGCCAGAGCCACGGTGTTGGGGCTTTGTGAGACCCTCTCGGCCTGTGGTTGGCTGTTCTGTGTGGAGATAGACTGGGCCATTTAGGATCCAACCCAGTACAGTGAAGTCAATCGTCTCGACCCCCCCCCCTCCCCCTTTTTTTCCCCTCCCCATGTGATTGGCAACTTTCTGTCTTTCCAGACGATAGTGTTAAAGAGTGAGCGAGTGAGAGTGAGTGAATGAGTGAGTAAGTGAGAGTGAGTGAATGAGTGAGTAAGTGAGAGTGAGTGAATGAGTGAGTAAGTGAGAGTGAGTGAATGAGTGAGTGAGTAAGTGAGAGTGAGTGAATGAGTCAGTAAGTGAGAGTGAGTGAATGAGTGAGAAAGTGAGTGAAAGTAAGCGAGTGGGTGAGTGAAAGTGAGGCAGAGTAAGTGAGTGAGAGTGAGTAATTGAGCGAGTGAGTGTGCGTGCACATAAATATATATTTATATATTATTTAAAGTACCTAGCACTATACACTTGTTGTCTGTATAATTTATTGCAACAAAATTGTTCAAACAAAATTTACAGTATAACAAATCTGTGTAACAGTTCATAAAAAGCACTGGAAAAAATCACATGATTATCACTGAATTATTTTATAATAATCACATTAAGAGATCACCACATTAATGAACGCTTTTAAAAGAGTGTTTACATTTTAAAATATTATAAAATGTCCCATCTTTACCATGTCCAAGCAGCCACTATGATGTAGTGTTCAAATCCACATGCAGTCAGATTGTTTCTTCTTAAACATGACCTTGGCTCTCAGGTCAACGCAGGCTTAAATGGGCACCAGGTCTAGCCCTATATGCCCAATGGTGTTGAAAAGGGTCCTTTTACCAAATCCACTAGAGACTGGTGTTGATACTGTCTGCCCAAATGTCTGTTGTTATGTCTTCAGTTCTGACTAATTCTAAACACCCCCGCAAGATAGGTCAAGCCCTGCTGCACTGCGATTTATGAATGGGAAGGGAAGTCACTCTCTTTCTGAGCCCGAAAACGTGAGTTGTACCCTTTGAAGTAATGTTTTATTGTCCTCAGATTTTACCCTTTTTACAGTTCCTCTGTGGCTAAGTCGATGCGAATGCTTCGTAATGCCGGGGTGACGGGTTTGATCCCAGCTGCAGGCCATGCGCCTTGCGTTAGCTTCAACAGTGATATCAGGGGGCCGACGGTCCAGAAAGCAATGGCAAACTACCGGACATAAATTTGCTTAGAGAAATCACACAACAGCCAGGGGCTGCTGGGGTTGGTTCTGCAATGTCCTGTAAAGGATACGCAACTAACCTAACATTTCCATAACACTCTCTGTCCTGGGGTCACTTTGTCACTTGTACTCAAAAGCAGGAATGCCATCAATGTACTTTCTACTGAAGCAAAGACCCCTTCACTGGCTGGTACATGCCTCTTGTATATGAAGAAAGGATCCCCTATATGGTAAACTGGTAACTATCTCCCCCTCCCACCCAAATGGGACTCGGAAACCCGCACGGGAGGAGGAAGGAAGAGTGTTGCAGGATAAGATAATGATTTTAATTATATAGACTCATATCTCCCTGCCAAGTACAGAAATGTAAGTATCTGGACACATGGATAACATCAGATGGAAGATACATTACAAAGATAAGAAACAGAACAGGACAGACAAAAACTGCATTTTATAAAATGAAGAACATGTATGCATTATATCCCTGTCATTGAAGGTAAGTAACAGAATTCTTGCTTGCTACACAAATCCAGTTTTAACATATGGCTGTGAGTCCTGGACAATCGGTAGGCAGGCCAAACAATTTCTTGAGGCCTCAGAGATGTGGTTTTTACAGAAGAAAGCTCAAAATACCTTGGACAGCCAAGAGCAACCAAAAGGTTCTGAAACAGGCGGAAGCCCGAAGACAACTTATCACAGACATCAGAAAGGAGACAGTCATTATTCTTTGGCCATGTTATGAGAAGAGGGAAAATGGAACACGTTGTGACCACTGGAAAGATCTATGGAAGGAGGGATAGAGGAAGACAACAGGAGAAGATTTTTGACAGTCTTGTTGCATGGCATGGAGGTGTGTCAGTACACGAACTGATACATGCTGCAGGAGATCATAGATTGCGGAGAGGCATGATCACCTATGCCAGTTGGCAAGGCACCTATTGATGATCTCACTGCCAGGAACTGGAAGGTATTTAGATGTTATAATTATGTCAGGGTTCTCTTGTGTTAACATTATATTTCAGCTTGTATACTTGTCACTGAGGAGTGTCTGACTAAGCAGTTAGATTTCATGGGCTGTCCCATAAGCGACCTGGGTTCATATCCTCAGAAAGTAAGGGCATTTTCTTTTCGGTCTTCTTTCTTCTTGTGTCCTACTGCTTAAGCTGTAAAGCGTTGCAGAGAAGAATCAGAAGTAGTTTCCTGTTTTTTTTGCTAGTTGCCCAACTTGTCTTCTTCTTCTTCTTCGTGTTCACCAGCTGTTCACTCTGGCGGAAAGTTCTGGTTGTTCGTCCAGTTCTAAACTGCAGCCCTGCTCCAGAACCTGAGTGTTGTGTGTGCATCAGTTTTACAGATCTCATTCTCTTGAATACAGACTGTTGGTTCCTTGCCTCTCTGGCAGATGCACTCCGACTTCAAAGGAAGCTCCCCAATTAGTCGACTCTTACGACATGCTTTTGGGGAGGCAGTGGGTCTATTCTTGTTTTCCCCACAATGGGACCCTGGAACCCACACGGGGGCCATTCTGACCAAACCATTTGATTCTTTGATGTTCTAAGAAATCACTGGACTGTGTTTACAAGTGATTTTAGTTCTTTCTTGGTGACTCTGCCTCTTTATGTTATTTCCTGATGCCTTTCTTAAACATCTCATCTCATGTTTGTAATCTGATAAGCAGATAAATCACACTCAATCACAGACAATGAGGTGATAAATAATAACAAAGTGGTAAGATTAAAATCTGCCTAGCTACTGTTGTCAATGTTAAAGTGGCACAAGAGAAATATAAAAGTCAACTAAACGCTAGTTCCTGTATAGGTTCCGGGGCCCCTTGATGAGACAGGGAGGGAGGGAAAAGATTCAGTGTGTTCCTTAAAAACAAAGGGTAGTCTATGGTTAAGCACCAGCAAGGAAATCAAAATTAAAATATTTAGAGAGCATGCATCTTTTCTGTGGCTACATATGGATGTGAGTTGTGGACTATCTCCCAGTCCTTAACTCTTTCAGTCTCAACCAACGTATAGTGTGTGGTCAGCTATAATCTGTATCAAACAACAAATGATGTGTAATTATATATTTTACTTCTGGCTCCAGCATGCTGAAAAAATCTGGCTAGATATGCTAACATACAGTATCATATATATTGTTTCTTTTAAACTAATACACTGATACTCTTTTCATAGTTTCTCTTATCTCCTTGCGTATTTAAAACTAAATCTTCTGGTACCAAAAGAGTTAAGAGAGACATTATGGGTTTTTGAGCTGAAATGCTAAAGAAAGATTCTCAGAACACCATGGGCAAAGAAGAGAATAAAGACTGACATTTTAAGAGATCTGAACATCAAGGAAGATTTGCTAATAAACTGCATCTTGTCTCGGAAGCTGAAATATTTTGGTCATATCAAGCGCCATCGAGAACTAGAAAAAAATAATAGCAGAAGGTAGGGTACCAGAAGGGAGGGGCAGGGGCCGACCAACACGAAGATGGGCACAGGATATAAGTGACTCCTTGAATATGAAAGCACACGAGGTGGGAGAGCTGGTGAGAGACCGAGTTTCTTTCAGGCAGAACGTGATGACAGTGAAGTTCTGCAAAGGACCTGCTACATGATGATGATGAACAGAAGACAACCAATTAGGGGTTTACTGAAATAAGATTTGTTGGACCAAAAGACGGCTGATATCACAGCTTAGCTGTACGCCACGACATAAAGTGCCAACCACCTTTTAAGGATGAAATGAGAAGAAATTGAAGAAATTAAACACGGCAGCTCAGCAGCGCCATTAGGCTACTCTTTTCAATTTCCAACTGCCAAGGGATTTTTTTATGTGCACAACAATACATACGGGCATCCGATATCACTACCCAGAGACCAGGGGGAATTACTAGAAGTCCAAGTCCTCTTGAAGAAAAATCCCAGCCCTTACTGGGGAATTGAACCCAGAACCTCTAGAGCTCGAGGCGGACACTATGCCTCAAGACCACGCAGTCCCCTATAAGAAAAATACATGGACAATACACAACATTTATAGGGGAAAGATAGGCAAACTTTCAATCAGGTAACCAATGGCACAAACAGCACTGCACATATTAGTCATCTGCTGAAGACAGGGATGGAGTACATCTGAGAAAGTTTTAGATGCAGAATGTCAGTTCTTGAATCATTCATCTGACATTTCACAACAAGTATTCTACAACAAGGATTCTAAAACAGTTAACAAGGTCCCTTGAATTAACATATTCCTTAACATTCTTTAACATGGTCCTAATTCTTAGCACTTACCAGCTCTAAACTCCGGCAGAAAGTTCTGGTCGTTTGTACATTTCTGGACGTTAGTCTTGTTTCAGAACTGGAGTTTTGCGTGCACATCCATGATTTGAAAAAAAACGATCTGGCTTATTTGATTGCAGAGTGTCAGTTAATCAATTCTCAGGCAGATGCACTCCGACTTCAAAGAAAATTTCCCTAACTAGTTGCCGTGTACAACAGGCTTGTTAGGGAAGCAGTGGGTCTATTCTTCAAACCCCCAAAATGGGGCCCTGGAACCCACAAAAGGTAACCTGATGCTTCTAACTAATACATTATACAATAGCACTTGTCTTGATTTAGCTCGTCATGTTGGTTTCATCGCCACAATGACTTTCCTGGCATTGTTAATACAGTCATTTATAGCAGGCCCCCTGTACGAAGCCCCAACAAGTTTCAGGGGGAGTTTACTCTGCTGGATTTTGTTTTCTACATCTGCAACCCACTTCACGTGGCCAACTTTATACTGCGGTATGCATTCCTGGAAAACAAGAACAAAAAGAAGAATTAAGAGAAATATCTGCATTTTTAATATGTTGTGGGCTCTCTAGCTTAGAGGTTAGTGAAATAGTTTCACAATGCAATCCTTGTTGTGTACCAAGGTTTAATTTCTACGGTAGGCGGTTTAGAAAAAGATCATACTTGTGGTTTTCAGACAGCGGTACGAGACTCACACCCTAGAAGATATTGGGGCCTCACCAACCATTATTCCCTTATTCCCATAATTAAAAGTAAAAGTAAAGATCCCTTTTTTAGACCTTAGGCGCATTGGGAATATAGGAAGAGCACCCATATGTTTACAGACCAGTCGGCACTAGGTGGGTAATGATTTCCATAATTAGCAGTTTTTAATCCATTACTCAACCATTTTTTTTAAAAGTTAAGGTTCCATCACCTAGCTACTGAGATGGGTGCTTGACGCAACACTGTGAGCTGTGGAAATTTTTCTCTTTCCCTGTTCTGCCCATGGTGTCTTGTTGATTGCTTTGGCAGGTTACGTTTAGAATGGGATGTGTATTTTGTGGGTACAATGGCAGCTTTCACGACTGACCAGATGCGCTAACTGTGAGCTGCAATTCAGGTGCGGAATCATTAGTGCTGGCAATTTGACAGGTGCCTTATGTATTTTTATTCTGCATGTGCAAGCTACAAGATTTTGCTGAGACTGACCATTTCTTTTCAAAAGATTTCTACTGGCACAGGGATGGAGCCGTTATGGGGGTAACCCATCTGAAGTGATGTTGGAACCTCGACAAACAACCTGAAAGTTTGTTTTTTTTCTTTTCTTTGCTCATCTATTTCTTACTGAATGGCACCTGTATTGTGTCTTTACAGCTAAGCTGTAATTTCTACAATGTTACTGAAACTTCAAGAGGAAATAAGTGCTCTAAACATCCGGTGGTCTTGGGACAGAGTCTCTCTGTCAGCATGAACAACATGGGTGAAAAACCAAGAGAAGATGGAAATGGCTTGGCCACGTTATGAGAATGACTTCTGATATACCTGCCAAAACAACTCTCACATGGACACCAGAGGGAAAGAGAAAACAGGGGCACCCAAAAACAACATGGAGACGAACGAAGGAAAGTGACCCGAGTGCGGCATCTTTGACATGGAAAACTGCACTGAAGATTGCGCAGGACAGGAAAGCATGGAAAAACCTCTCTGAAGCCTCATGTGCCACTAGGCATAACGAGAACCGATGATGATGATGATGTAATATCTGCATTTTTCTTCTTCTTTGCGTTCACCAGCTGTAAACTCGGGCGGAAAGTTCTGGTTGTTTATCCACTTCTGGACCAGAGTGTTGCGTGTGTATCCGTTTTACAGATCTGACTCATGTGTATGCAGACTGCTGGTTCCTTGCCTCTCAGGCAGAGGCACTCCGACTTCGAAGGAAGCTCCCAAATAGTCGACTCTAATGACATGCTTCTGGGCAGGCAGTGGGTCTATTCTTGTTTTCGCTATAATGGAACCCCGGAACCCACACGGGGAATATCTGCATTTAGAAACGGCTCTTGAAAACCTACCTCTTGTAATGTAACGTGAGATCTGATTGGCCGAGCCTTAATGCCTAAATGTGCTGCTGCCGCCTGAGTTGCCATCTGCAGAAGATCAGATCCAGACGGGAGGGAGCCGTCAGAGTTGAGGAGTTTGTTGTACCAGGAGCCTCCCAGCATAACCTGAAAGTAAAAAAAAAAATTAAAAATAGTTCAAGGTTAGTCTTTTCAGAGAAAGTAGGTCACGTTCCATTGATAACTTTTTTAGACTGGTCTGCTTTCTGGAAAGGGGGGGGGGGGGGGGTGTTTACAGGTGTGCTGATATGTTGTTTGCTTTCTGGTTTGTTTTGCATTTACATTTTTCTTCCCAGAAAGAGAATGCCTGTGACATAGGTTGCAGCACTCTCTAGGTGGAGTTGTGTTAGACCAAGTTTCTCCATGATTTTGTAGTGTTAAAACATGCGATATCAACGGCATTACGGAACACTCCCATAGCAGTGTGCGAAGGTCGTGCGGCTCAGGAACTACCAATCAGAAGTGAGCTAGTGTGTATATGGGCGGTCTTTGGGGGGACTATCATGGAACTCACCAAAATTAAATTTAAAAAAAATGACAGATCAAAGACAAGGTGATTATACATGATTAGCTTCCTTCCTAAGTCTCTAGTCTGGAACTCACAAAGTTAATGAAAAAGCAGGAGATCTAAAACACACACGAGAACTGGGGACAAGAAGTCAATAATATGGAAATAGATGAAAACTATAAACTAGAAACAAATGAAAAATACAAACCAATTAGAGAAATTAGATGCAGACCAACTTTGAAAAGACACCAGGTCTTACGAGCAAAGTGTGCAGAGCAAGCTGTGGGGAACCATGAAGGACCTGCTGCTGACATGCGAGTTCATAGAGGCAACACACCTGATGGTCTGGTCTGAGCATTCGAAACCGAATGCAAAGAAGAAGAAGATGCAGATAGTCTATGTGTTTTTTTAAAACGTGTTTTGAGAAGAAACTCAAAAACACTTGGTAATCTTCTTCTTAGCCTTCACTGACTGTAAACTCTGGTGGAAAGTTCTGGTTGTTTATCCACTTCTGAAATCTGGTCTTGTTAAAGAGTCTGAGTTTTGCAGCACATTCATTTTACATATCTGGCTTATGTATATGCAGACTGTTGGTTCCTTGCCTCTCAGGCTCCAACCCCCCCCCCCCCTCCCCCTCCCCCAGAACCCATTGGGAGAGAATCTAAGCAGTGTTGTTCAGTCATGTGTTGAGAATAAAGGCACTAGAAAACACTCTGATGACTGGAAAGATCAAACATACAAAAGGCAGACCTAAAGAAACAGGCTTGGTGCCTTGAAGCATCAGTATGGAGGTAGATCATCAGTGGAGTTAATTCACAATACCAAAGATCAAGATCTGTGGATTTTGGTATGACAAGGTCTGTAAATCTCTGGAGAACTGCCTTATCCATCTTATGGGCACCAATTCACCGAGGGGATTTAACATCCAACAAATTTATCTAATACATTTGAGTTACCACCATTGTTGCTTGTGGCTTTTTCTAACCAGTATTTATTTTCACCTACATTACACCTGCCTATATACAAAATCATCTACTGTGATCTGCCAATAAAGAATTACATCTACCTGTTTACACTCATATCTCCTTATATAAACTTAAATAGGGTGCGACCGCACTCGAGCTGATTGCAAGAAACGCTAAATACAATACAAAATGTGACCAGAAAGCTCAATGGAGCGAATGGAAAAGACGCACACAAACACAGCTGAACATTTCGACCAAAGTCTTCATCAAGAGAGTACTAAATATAGCACAAACTGTGATTAGAAAACTCAACGGGCAAGACAACTGTTGTTTTGCCTGTTGATTTTTCTAGTCCCATTTGGTGTTATATTTCCCATATAAACCGACACTTTCACAAACTTACACTCAGACGTGTGCTGTTGGGACTACCCTTTCTGCCGTGCTGCGGAAAGGTGCAAGAATCGTACACCACACCTAGCAAAGGTCCATTCTCTGAAGACGGCAACAAGTGACCAAATCCCTGTAGAAGACATTGTCTTGAATAGGTAAACATACACCGGAAAGCCACTGCATCAACAAGCTGTATTTACATCAAAACACAACACACTCCTTCAGAAATATTTTCTGCCTGGATCCCTCACATATACTGCATGGATCCCTCATATATACTGCATGGATCCCTCACAAATACTGCATGGATCGCTCACAAATACTGCATGGATCCCTCACAAATACTATATGGATCCCTCACAAATACTGCATGGATCTCTCACATATACTATGCTCCATGGAACTCCTGCAAATTCTCTGTTACATGGATCCCTCACAAATACTGCATGGATCCCTCACATATAATATGCTCCATGGAACTCCTGCAAATTCTCTGGTACTTGGATCCCTCACAAATACTGCATGGATCCCTCACATATACTATGCTCCATGGAACTCCTGCAAATTCTGTTACATGGATCCCACACAAAAACTGCATGGATCTCTAACGAATACTGCTTGGATCCCTCACAAATACTGCATGGATCTCTCACAAATACTCTCTGCCCACTATCTCAATGGCACAGTCTAACACCTTCTTCAGTTCCATCTTGTCCCCTTTGGCAGTACTGTCAGCTTTGGGAACAGCCAACACACAAAAAACAAGCAGCCAAGTCAGGAGAGTACAGAGCCTGGTCAACCAGACTGCATTGTATCTGGCCAAGAAAATCGGACACTGATAGGGCGAGTGCCTGTGGGTGACTTGGCAGCTCCAGCACAACAATACACCCTTATTTACTTACTTACTTAGTTGCTCCTCTTCTACCTCGGGGTGTAGAGGTTTGCCAGAGAGATCGGCAGACGTCTCTATCAGCAGTTTTCTTTCTGGCTTTGTTCCATTCCAGTCCTCTGTCAGTTAGGGACTGTCGGATGTTGTCTTCCCAGCCCACCCTGGGTCGCCCTGGTGGTCTGGTTCCCTGGTTCTAAGCCTCCCATGCCTGCCATAGTGGCCGATTTTCTCCCATTCTGCATACATGTCCAAACCATCGTAGCTGTGACTGATCCACTCGGGTTTGTAAGGACTGGGTATCAAGATCTTGAAATGACAATACACCCATCCACTTTAAACATCTGATTCACATACAAAAGTAAAAAATAATTACACAAAATAATTATCTAACTCCACGTCCAAACAAATCAGCATCGCAGTCAAGGTCAACATTTACAAATCACTGGTGCTGTCAATTTTCTGAGACGGATGTGGGAGTTGGATTCTCTCTGTGGAAATGGGAAGGAGGATTCAGGCTTTTGAATGTAGATGCTACAGACGCATTTTACAAATTAGTTATTTAGAACACCAAACCAACCAACTCACCTTCACAGGTAGCACGTCATCTTTGTACTCCAGGTTAACAACGATCACGTTCACAGATTCTAGAGAAGAAAGTTCTTTTCTGAGATCCGACAGGGACGCAGGCAGAAGTGGCGCCAAATCTGAGGACAGTGATTGCATTTAGTCCCGGGTAGGAGTAACTTGTATCACTGTTTACTCACTAACACAACATGGGTTCCCGGGCCCCATTGTGAGGGAGAACAAAGAGACCCACTGCCCACTGGGGGTTCCGGGGCCCCATTGTGAGGGAAAACAAAGTGGCCCACTGGGGGTTCCGGGGCCCCCCTGTGAGGGAAAACAAAGTGGCCCACTGCCCACTGAGGGTTCCGGGGCCCCATTGTGAGGGAAAACAAAGAGGCCCACTGCCCACTGGGGGTTCCGGGGCCCCACTGTCAGGGAAAACAAAGAGGTCCACTGCCCACTGGGGGTTCCGGGGCCCCACTGTCAGGGAAAACAAAGAGGCCCACTGCCCACTGGGGGTTCCGGGGCCCCCCTGTGACGGAAAACAAAGTGGCCCACTGGGGGTTCCAGGGCCCCACTGTCAGGGAAAACAAAGAGGCTCACTGGGGGTTCCGGGGCCCCACTGTCAGGGAAAACAAAGAGGCCCACTGCCCACTGGGGGTTTCGGGGCCCCACTGTCAGGGAAAACAAAGAGGCCCACTGCTCACTGGGGGTTCCGGGGCCCCACTGTGAGGGAGAACAAAGAGGCCCACTGTCCACTGGGGGTTCCGGGGCCCCACTGTGAGGGAAAACAAAGAGGCCCACTGCCCACTAACATGGATGTTGTAAGAGTTGATTAATGAAGGGTGTTTGCTTCTAGGTTGGAGCTCATCTGCCTGAGAGGTAGGTAGGTTGTACCCCATCAGGACATCAAACAAGGGATAAACATCTGGTGACACAAAGTGCCACCATGCGGATGAGGATCACCCGGGGAGAGGCCCCGGAAACCCTGTTCAGATGTTAGGCCATTTTTATGGCCCAGCTATATTAAGGGCCCCCGGCAAAAGCCAGGGTGGGGCTTCAGAATAACAACAACAACAAAATGCATCTCATAGGGGAACTGACAGTCAGATATAACCTAAGAGGTGAGGAACCAGCAGTGTGCCTGCAAACGAGCCAGATCTGTAAAACAGATGTGCATGCAAAATTCAGGTTCTGAAACAAGACTAAAGTCCAGAAGTAGATGAGCAGCCTGTACTTTCTAATAGAGTTTACAGCCGGTGAACGCAAAGAAGAAGTAGAAAAAGAAGTGTGGGATACAGAAGTGATAATCTACACATGGCAGGGCACCACCACCACAGCTCCTAATGGTCAAGACCGGCCAACACCTTCCCGTGGTCATCTAAGAAGCAGGTTCCCAGCCAGTGGCCTGGCTAACGTTGCTATGATCAACATTTGTCTTAAAAGCTGGAGTGGATCTGCTTCACCTGGGTAGAGAATTGACATCACATAACTCAGGACAAGCCCATATCAGCTCTGTCTTCCTCCTCAGCAGCAAGCAAAAAGTCTCCACACTGATGATACCCATTGTCATCTGGTAAACTACTCATCTTGCGTCCCCCTCTCCTCAGTTTCCTCTGGTGCCCACATCCTCCGCTGCAACATTCTCTCCAGGTACTGTATTTCAATGGCGGCGTCCGTGGCTTAGGCATTGCGAGTCCGACTCGTAAGCCAGCATACCGCGATCGAAACCCACTGCAGGCTGCGTGGATTTTTGTCGTGGTATGGGATGTCGCAGGTCGACCCAGCCTAAAATGGGTATCAGGATGGGCTGTCCTGGGAAAGTAAAGACAGCCGGTGTAATGCTGACCACATTACCCACAGAGTGCTGATGGTCTGTAAAAATATTGGACGCTCTGCCCATATGCCCGATGCGCCGAAAGGCGTGAAAAGGGAACTTTACTTTTTTACTTAACTTACTGTATTTCAATATCTCTCATTTTACATGCTACCTCATCCCACAGGTGTGGGAACACCGCTGCCTTGTAATGTTGCAGAAGACCCCTCCCCCCCCCCCCCCAAGTGGGGATAGTCCAGCCAACCTATCTGCCTGCTCATTCCAAAACACGCCTACATGGTTGAGACAAATATTCATGTACCTCTTCCTACCTGCGACCAATTCCGTACGAAGAAAACCTGACTCCACATGCTTTCCAAATCTGATACCCTGACCAAATGTGTGAATAAGAAATTGCATCTGCCTGAGAGGGTAAGAAACCAACAGCCAATAAACTAGTAAGCCAGATCTGTAAAACAGATGTGCAAGCAAAACCAAAGTCCTGGAACAAGGACTGAAGTCCAAAAGTGGACTGCAACCGGAACTTTCTGCTGAAGCTTAAAGCCAGCAAACGTAACAACAACAACAACAACAAAAAGAACTCTTAAGGGCCTGACTTCTTATTCTAATTTAAATTTTAAGGCCCTTAGCAATGGTTGTCAGCTGGCCTAGGAGGGAAGCTCTTCCAACAGGGAGATAGACAGAGCACTGCTCTTCTGATCCAGCAGCTTATGTGGCATGTACAAATAGGACATACAAGTACAAGGACATGTACAAATAGGACATATAAGTACAAGGACATGTACAAATAAGACATATAAGTACAAAGACATTACAAATAGGACATACAAGTACAGGGACATGTACAAATAGGACATACAAGTACAAGGAGATGTACAAATAGGACATATAAATACAAAGACATTACAAATAGGACATACAAGTACAAGGACATGTACAAATATGACATACAAGTACAAGGACATTACAAATTGGACATACAAGTACAAGGACATGTACAAATAGGACATACAAGTACAAGGTCATGTACAAATAGGACATGAAAGTACAAGGACAAGTACAAATATGACATGCAAGTACAAGGACATGTACAAATACGACATAAAGGTACAAGGACATTACAAATAGGACATACAAGTACAAGGACATGTACAAATAGGACATACAAGTACAAGGACATGTACAAATAGGACATACAAGTACAAGGACATGTACAAATAGGATATACAAATACAAGGACATGTACAAATAGGACATACAACTACAAAGACATTACAAATAGGACATACAAGTACAAGTACAAATAGGACATAAAAGTACAAGGACATGTAAAAATAGGACATACAAGTACAAAGACATGTACAAATAGGACATACAAGTACAAGGACATGTACAAATAGGATATACAAACACAAGGATATGTACAAATAGGACATATAAGTACAAAGACATTACAAATAGGAAATACAAGTACAAGTACAAATAGGACATACAAGTACAAAGACATGTACAATTAGGACATACAAGTACAAGGACATGTACAATTAGGACATACAAGTACAAAGACATGTACAATTAGGACATACAAGTACAAAGACATGTACAATTAGGACATACAAGTACAAGGACATGTACAAATAGGATAAACAAACACAAGGATATGTACAAATAGGACATATAAGTACAAAGACATTACAAATAGGACATACAAGTACAAGGTCAAATAGGACATACAAGTACAAAGACATTACAAACAGGACATACAAGTACAAGAAGGACACTCCCAAGTGCTTACCTCTGCTGTAGATGGATGAGATCACCAGGTCCGCTTCTATAGAATCACCTTCAGTTCTCACCTGTACAGACACACACACAAACTGTGCACAACTGACTGAATAATATGTACACATTAGACAACTTACAAAATACACAGTGCTTCCAAAAGAATATCAGTATTTAGAATGTATATCTTTTGTTAACTTATGCACGTTTTTTTAAGTTGCAAGTTTACAATGCATAT
The DNA here is from genome assembly GCA_905116865.2 of Candidula unifasciata. Taxonomy (NCBI): domain Eukaryota; kingdom Metazoa; phylum Mollusca; class Gastropoda; order Stylommatophora; family Geomitridae; genus Candidula; species Candidula unifasciata. The sequence goes on from CAJHNH020000358.1 coordinate 81,474, forward strand.
GATGATGATGATTATAGTCTTAATAATTGTAAAGTTAACTCTTTCACCCTGGGAACGCTAAATAAAATACATCACAACCTCGTTAGCAATCAAGAAAATAATCCACTACAAAAATGTGTTTACCCTTGTCACTAGAAATTTTTTTTTAAATGCGTATATCTACATAAACATTTTTTCTGACTATATAAAGATATTTCACAGGAGTAGTCAATAAACACCAACAGAATGAAGCAGTAAATGGAATACATCCCCCATAAATGGAATACATCCCCCATAAATGGAATACACCCCCCCCCCCCCCCCCCCCATAAATTGAATATACTCCACAGGGCATTAATAAACCCACACTTATCAAGTGACCCATGCCGTGACCCTGTGATCTCAATCACTGAGGCTTACATGGAAACTCTAATGTCAACTTAGCTTTAAAAACATTCAAAGACTTCAAGTCTGAGTCCGAAGAAACTCAACACAGTGCACAGGCTCTGTAGCACCGGCGAGGATCCTGAAATACTTTGGGTAGATTTTTAACTCCAAATTTTGCCCAGGCAGCGCCATTAGGCTTCTCTTTTGGATTTCCAACAGCCAAGGGATTTTTTACGTGCGCAACAATGCACACGGGGCGTCCGATCTCACTACCCTGAGACCAGGGCAAATTACTAGAAGTACAAGAAACAGGAAAAAATCCCAGCCCTTACCGGGAATTGAACCCAGAACCTCTAGCGCTCGAGGTGGACATCATGCCTCAAGACCACGCAGCCTCCCTCTTCTTACGAGAAGTCTAAACCACTTTAATCTAAAATAAAAATTGGTATTCTACGTCACCTTGACTTACCACAACCTTTCCATTATCCTTCGGCTGAATCGCCAGACACTTAGAATGTGTCCGAACCTCCCCTCCTCGTGTGTTTGTTACTGCATCAGCAATGGCGTCTGTTAGCTGTTGAAGCCCGTATCGTAGAGACCATGAAGCCCATTTACAGTCCACGGCTTCTCTCACAAGTCCAGACGCTTCCACTTTGGGACCTGAAATTATGCTTGAAATTTGAGTTGAGTTAAGAATTGACAACACAGCACTCGCATTCCCATTAGCACTTCTCCCCATCCTCAGCAGCCAGCACAGAGTTCCAATACTAATGGTGCCAGTCATAGTCTGGTTGCATGTCCGTCTTGATTTTGCTCTGAGCATAGTGTGCCGGCCGAACCCTCTGGTCACACCCGGGTGCATCATTCTCTCCAGCCCATAATAATCTAGTTTCTCCTCTGACTTCCTTACTTGTTCCTAAAGGGCTTTGCCCACATCTGCTTTGTCACGCATCAATTCACCACCCAGCGGTGCAGATCCAGCCAATCTGTCTGCCTGTTCAATCCCCACCACACCGGCATGACCTGGAGAAAAGATCCAAAGTATGCTCACTACCCATGGCCTTGCTTCAAATCTGAGTTTACTCAAGAACTCATATCATGGCACTTGGGAACATTCCTATAAGTGCTCCGTCCTCATCTGCGTTAAAAATGTATGTGTCCCTCTGAGCACTGGAGGGGAATCGGCTGACAATGTGCTCAACGGCTGTAAACTCCAGCAGAAAGTTCTTGCTGTCTATCGACTTCTAGACTTTAGTCTTGTTCCAAAACTTGAATTTTGCATGCATATAAATTGTAGAAATCTGGCTTATTTTTATGCAGGCTGTTGGTTCCTCGGCTCTGACTTCAGAGGAAACATCCTTAATTAGACAGGCAGCTGCGGGGCTTATAACAGACTCACGACAACACAACCTTCCACAAACATTATATACAGCCAGTGAATGCCCAGTGAAGCCATCTCATAACACCCCCACAACATAAGGAAAGCTGTACGACCGGCCGCAGCATGAATGGGAGGGAAAGGAACTCCCGCCTTGCGGGCAGGTTCAAGAAAAGTTACAGAAAAAAATATACACAAAGATAAAACACAGAAAAGATCAAAATATACAGAGAGACTGACAAATAAAAAGATATAAATGAGAAAAACACACATAAAAACAGGTGCAGATAAGGTCTTCAGTGAATTCAGCATTTCAAGAACACACTCATCAACAGTTCAAGGTACAAGGTGGAAAAAAAGAAGAAGAAGAACTCATCAATAACAGTGATATACTTTTGGAGCCAAACAGAAGACCAGCAACCAGTGACCCGTGTTTCTGCTCCATCTCATGCAAAGGAGGGAAGCAAGCTCGGACACTCAAACTGCGGCAGTCACCAGCGAAAATTCCCCGACACATGGCATCAATAGCAATATCAGCCACCTGAAAGACACCACATCACATTTTTTTTATATATATGGAACAAGCAGTCTATATAACTCAGTGTTCCAGTGTGGGTTCTGGAGCTCCATTGTGGGGTTCTGGAGCTCCAGTGTGGGGTTCTGGAGCTCCAGTGTGGGGAGAACAAGAACAGAGCCACTGCCTCCCCAACAAGCATGTCCTAGGAGTTAACTGGGGCTGGGGGGGGGGGGGGGGAAGGGGGGTATGCTTTAAAGTCAGCGTACATCTGTGTGAGCGGCAAATAACCAAGTGTCTGCATACAAATAAGCCAGATGTGTGAAACGGATGTGTACGCAACACTATGCTTCCAAAACAAGACTGAGGCCCGGAAGTGCACGAACACCTAGAAAGCTCTTGCGGAAAGTCCTGGTTGTTCGTCCATTTAGACTTTGGCTTTGTGCGAGGACCTGAGTTTTGCATGTACATCTGTTTTACTGGCTTATTTGTGTGCAGTTGTTTGTTCCTTGTTGCTCGGGCAGATACATTCCGATTAAAGCTCCCAGTTGGATGACTCCTATGACATGCTTGGGGAGGCAGTGGGTCTGTTCTTGTTTTCCCCCAGAATGGGACCCCGGAACCCACATGTGGACAATGTATTAAATATCAACAATTCTTAGTGCGTGGCTTAGGCGCCGTAATTCCAGTGTACGCGACTGAAACCCACTGCTGGCTGCATGGATTTTTATCATGGTATGGGGCGTCGCAGGTCGACCCAGCCTAAAATGGTTAGCAGGATGGCTGTTCTGGGAAAATAAAGACAGCGGGCTTAATGCTGACCACATTACCCAGCCAGCCCTGATTGGTCTGTAAAAATATAGGGCGCTCTTCCCATATGCCCAATGCGCCTAAGGCGTGAAAAGGGATCTTTACTTCATTACTGACTAATTCTTAGTTGTCAGGAAACAACAGGTTTGTTCTGGATCAATAAGTGGTGAACTGTTGCATGACGACGAGCTAGATGTACTTAAGGCCTTATGGCAGCAAGCGGGCAATGCAGAAGTGCAAACAGATCATTATTGTCTGGAGATTATCGTACAGCTCGGAGTGACCAATGAAATCCAGCCAATACTCTACGCTAGGGAAAGGCAAGAAATATAATCAAACTGCGCTGCTAGCTGAAGATGTGATCAGTACATTTATGGGAATATTCTGAGTGCTGTGATGTCAGTTCTCGACTTAGATCAACTCAAAACTATGGTGATCTCTTGCTCTCATATCAGATTACTTAGTTCTCATTTTAGATTACCTAGTTCTCATGTCAGATTACTTAGTTCTCATATCAGATTAACTAGTTCTCATATCAGATTACTTAGTTCTCATATCAGATTACTTAGTTCTCATATCAAATTACTTAATTCTCATTTCAAATTACTCAGTTCTCATATTAGATTACTCAGTTCTCATATTAAATTACTCAGTTCTCATATTAAATTACTCAGTTCTCATATTAGATTACTCATTTCTCATAATAAATTACTTAGTTCTCATATTAGATTACTCAGTTTTCACATTAAATTACTCAGTTCTCATATTAGATTACTCAGTTTTCCTTATTATTAAACAGATGGATGATCGGAAAGGCATTAACCGCCTAAAAACTGCAGTGGAAAGTTCTGGTTGTTCGTCCACTCCTAGACTTGGTCCCCATTCAGAACTTGAGCTTTGCGTGCACATCCATTTTACAGATCTGACTTATTTGTATGCAGACTGTTGGTTCCTTGCCTCTCAGGCAGATGTACTTTGCCTGCAGAAAACACCCCTAGTTAGTTATCTTCTATGACAGGCTTGTTGGGAGTCGCGTCTCGACGGAGCCGGACTTTTGTTTCTTCTTCAATGACCTTGACTCCCAGGTTGACCCAGCCTTGAGTGAGTACCAGGTACAGTACTGGGAAGTAAAGGCGGCCAGTGTGATGCTGACCACATCACCCACCAAGTGCCGATATGTCTATAAAAATATAGGTCTAGCCCTGTATTTCCAATACTCCTAAAGGTGTGGAAAAGGGTCCTATGACAGGCTTGTTAGGGGACAGTGGGTCTTTGGTCTTTGTTAGTTAGTTAGTTAGTTAGTTAGTTAGTTAGTTAGTTAGTTAGTTAGTTAGTTGGGTTATCCTCATTGCACTCCGGAGATGTCCATAGGTGCTCAGATCCTCCCCTCAGTATGAACCCTAACGTCCGATGGCTAATAGTACCAGTTCTATGTTGATTAACAAGTCTTCTGGCGTGTCTGGTGTGCGTCTCGTTTTTTGCTGTGCCGATCTTAATTCCCAAGTCTGCCATTCTGGCGAGTGATGTGGATTCACTGCCACCAAAGTCCTCTATCCTTCCCATTTCTCTGAGGGTATTGATAATATCAGCATGATCCATAGGCTGACCGTCGGTAGTGATAGCGGATCCAGCCAACCTGTCAGCTCTTTCATTTCCATCGACGCCTGCGTGTCCCGGAACAAAAGTAAAGGTGACTCCAGGCACAGTTGACTTCTGTAACGATTCAAGCCATTGTCTTCGCACTGAACCTGCCTGAACTCTCCGGATCATACTCAAAATGGAGACCAGGAACCCACAAGGGGATTTTGGGTCTATGATGACGAGGATAATTAATTCTTCTACTTCTTTGCATTCACCGGTTGTAAACTCAGGCGGAAAGTTCTTTTTGTTTGTCCACTACTGGACTGCAGTCCTGTTCCAGAACCTGAGTGTGGCATCCGTTTGACAGATCTGACTAATTTGTATGCAGACTGTTAGTTCCTTGCCTCTCAGACAGATGCACTCAGACTTTGAAGGAAGCTCCCAATTAGTCGACTCTTTTGTCGACAAAATGCTTTTGGGTAGGCAGTTGGTCTAATCTTGTTTTCCCTTTATTAGGGCCCTGGAACCCACTCAGGGAGGTGATAATTAATAAAGGCACACATAAGCTCAAGACAATTACGTGAAAGATTTACCTCCCTACCCAACCTCCGACTAACAAAACTGTGCACCGTCTCATCCGGCTCTTTACTTCGTCTGTGGAAAGGCTCGGCAGCAAGTACTTTAATCAGAGGTTCCGAAAATGGAGGCACTTTTTTAAACAGACTGGTCACACCTGGCGAATAAAATAAATGTTAGTTGCATATCCTTTATATGTTGAATGCTCTATTAACAATCCACATCACAGCACACAGGAAACCCTCATAAACACTCCGTCCCAATCTTCAGCAGCAAGTGAAGAGTTAAAATGGTACCAGTAACTGTCCTGCCTTCCCCCTGAGCATCAAGAGTCAGCCAGATCTTCTTGTAACTCGTCGCAGTGCCATTATCCCCAGAGGGTAATGATCTATCTGTGCCTCGGCACTGTTCACTCGCTCCCAAATGGCTCTCACAATATCCAACTCGTTTATCCTTTCATATCTTTTATAAACAAACAGGCAATAAAAATGGAAAACAGAGGGATTGCAGAAGTGTGGACATCCAAAAGAAACCCTAAAAAGAACTCTGATGAGAGAGGCCAAGGGTGCTGGACTGAAAACCATCCATGATATTGAACTAATTGCACAGGGCAGAAGAGAATGGAGGAACAGATTACAAGGCCTGTGTGACATATAATGGCTTCACAGGACAATGAATGGCATGAGGACAATGAATGGCAAGAGGACAATGAATGGAATGAGAACAATGAATGGAATGAGGACAATGAATGGAATGAGAACAATGAATGGCATGAGGACAATGAATGGCATGAGGACAATGAATGGCATGAGGACAATGAATGACATGAGGACAATGAATGGCATGAGGACAATGAATGACATGAGGACAATGAATGGCATGAACCTTCTTTACAGGATGTTACATTGACAGTCTTGTTGCATGGCATGGAGGTGTGTCCGCAGACGAACTGATACATGCTGCAGGAGATCGCAGATTGTCGAGAGGCATGATCGCCCATGCCATTCAGCAAGTCACCTCACGATGATGATGACAGGTCTGTGGCTTAGGCATTGGGAGTCTGACTCATAATTCCAACATACCGCCATCAAAACCCAGTTGGCTGCGTGGATTTTTTTTCATGGTATGGGGCGTCGCAGGTCGACCCAGCCTCAAATGGGTACCAGGATGGGCTGTCCTGGGAAAGTAAAGACGGCCGGTGTAATGCTGACCACATTACCCACCGAGTGCCGATTGGTCTGTCAAAATATGGGTGCTCTTTCCATATGCCCGATGCACCTAAGGCGTAAAAAGGGATCTTAACTTTTTTTTTTTTGGATGTTGCGGAACCAGCCCAGCATTTCCCTCCTGTTTGTGGTTTCACTAGACTATTTGTACATTCACTAGTAGTTTGCCACTGCTCAATCAATCAATCAATCAATTAACAACGACCACTTTCAGCTGAGGGCCAAAAAAAACATTGCTGCTTTCTGCCCTGTCCGCTTTTTCGTGGTGACGTTTCTCGTCTTTATCTCATCTGGTTTTGAACTGTGCTTTCAGTATTCTGTCGCTTGTTGTGGTTTCTTGCCGTTTGGCTGTTTTCGTATCTGGCTCGCCTTGCACTGTGCTCCGGATCGCTGGATTGGCTGCTCCGCCGTCAAGGTGATTCCGGGTGGGTTTGATTGGCCGGTTGGTGTGTCCAAAGAGGGTGATCTGCAGTTATTTGCCTTGGGTGGATTTGCCACTGCTCCCAAACAGTCGGCTCTGATACAACTGTCGAAACCAACACAAGGTGGTCTGCTACCAAATCGCCCACAGCTAGGACCAAAACTGGATCAGAGCTAGAGACCTAGGGATCAAAACTGGATCAGAGCTAGAGACCTAGGGATCAAAACTGGATCAGAGCTAGAGACCTAGGGATCAAAACTGGATCAGAGCTAGAGACCGAGGGATCAAAACGGGGTCAGAGTTAGAGACATAGGGATCAAAACTGGGTCAGAGCTAGAGACCTAGGGATCAAAACTGGATCAGAGCTAGAGACCTAGGGATCAAAACTGGATCAGAGCTAGAGACCTAGGGATCAAAACGGGATCAGAGCTAGAGACCTAGGGATCAAAACTGGGTCAGAGCTAGAGACCTAGGGATCAAAACGGGATCAGAGCTAGAGACCTAGGGATCAAAACTGGGTCAGAGCTAGAGACCTAGGGATCAAAACAGGATCAGAGCTAGAGACCTAGGGATCAAAACTGGATCAGAGCTAGAGACCTAGGGATCAAAACTGGATCAGAGCTAGAGACAATCAGACATTTGCTGGATCAGAGATTTGCAGACGACAATGAGGTGATTGTGGGTGGTGCAAACTATGTTACTGGTAACACCCAAGACTTTAACCTGACAGGCATTCACAATCTTGTGGTTTGTGGACTACATGTGTTGCAAGGCAGGGAGAGACTATGTCAAGAAACAGGACAAAAAACAATTTTGTTCTGGCTGCCTGTAAAAAAGTTTTTTAATGCAACTGCCTTAACTTGATGACTTCAGTTGTACTACTACTGTGGGTTTGTGTGAAAGTGTGAAGTTGTGTGTGGATATGTGTGGATATGTGAAATGTTGGTGCAAGTCAAACTTTACTGGTGGCTGAGTGAATTACAAAAGACAGTGAAGTTCATACGAGAGACAACATAGCAGATATAGAAAATCTATTTCAAGTGAATGAAAGAAGAAGAAGAAGAAGAAATGTGAATGTGGGTTACTAAACAAAACGAAGCACTCACTGTTAGGCAGAGCCCAGAGTTTTCCCTTGACATAAAGGTAGCGATTTTTCGCTGCTGGATCTGATCGCAGAATCGGCAAAACATCCCTAGTCAAACCGAGCTCTTCAGCCTGAAGAATTCAATTTTACAATGAATCCATAAATGTTGGACCAGAAGAAAAGGATAACAATGATAAGAAAACCATGCAACAAGAAATTTATCGGCAACAAATTAAACAGTCGATCAGTTGATTTCTAAAAAATACGATGCTCTCTTCTGATTGTTTTGTTTATTTGCATCTTTATTTAGCCATTTTATTAACAAAAAAAACAAAAAAATTCTCCTAAGTTCATCCTTGAAAAGGGTTGGCACATTATGATTTATAGAAAAGCTTGACATGTTCACTTTTCAGCCCAAACATATCTGATTTTAGCAAGCCGCTAATCAGTTGCCTTTTATGACATGCTTGTAAGGGCACAGTGGATCTATTGCTCTCCCTTCCCCTGGAACCCACAAAGGGAATTTAATTAATTCTATTAATGAATCTTTTTATTTTACTTCTTAACACCCCCCCCCCCCTTTTCCTCTTTTTCATCTTCTTTATCTTCGGACAATAACATCAGGCAGTAGTCAATTTGAGCTTAACAACAAGAGTACTGAGATGCCTTTCCGGATTCATCAAAGATGAAAATAGTGGAGAATGGAGAATGGGAGGGTAAAAATTACTGGATGACTTAGTTACACAATACAAGTCAGACAAGAACACACACCTGATCTAATACTTTGGTGGTCGCGTGAAATGGTAAAACATGACCGATTAGGCTTATCTGCAGGGTACCCTGGGATCAGGACTGTCTTAATGCATGGGCTCACTGGACATTTGCAGGGGGTTTCACACAGCATAGGTAGGGGCAATAAAGATAATCTGTGAATGTTAAGTGACTAGTCCTCATAGGGGCCCCAGCACACTGGTTTGCAAGGGGGCCCATAATACTGTTAAGATGGCTTTGTTGGGACAGCTCCGCATCAGAAGACTGAGCATACACGGGAATGGCTAATGTGCAGTGAACATTGATTGTGATAACATAAAATGATGAAGATGACATGAAAGCAAGATTACCAACTGCAGGGTGTTTCTGCCTTGTGGGCCGACCGGCCGCAGACTTCTAGGTCCGTGCTCAAATATACAACCATCGGGGTTAATTGTTGTGTTTACCCAGCCTCCGACACGCTTCGAACTTTCTAGAACAATAACCTGGGGAAAAGAAAGCAGAAAACAAAAATTATAACTGTTTTCTGAAAAACGGTTCTTCTTCTTCTTCTTCTGCCTTTCTATCCCCCAATGGAGCATAGGCATTCAACCAACTCACGTCAAGTCGTTTTATCCTTCGCCATTGCATGGAGCTCTCCCCACAAGAAGAAGAAGAAGAAGAAGAAGAAGAAGAAGAGGAGGAAGAAGAAGAAGAAGAAGAAGAAGAAAAAAGAAGAAGAGGAGGAGGAGGAAGAAGAAGAAGAAGAAGAAGAGGAGGAGGAGAAGGAGGTGGAGGAGAAGAAGAAGAAGAAGAAGAAGAAGAAGAAGAAGAAGAAGAAGAAGAAGAAGAGGAGGAGGAGGAAGAAGAAGAAGAAGAAAAAGAAGAAGAAGAGGAGGAGGAGAAGGAGGTAGAGGAGAAGAAGAAGAAGAAGAAGAAGAAGAAGAAGAAGAAGAAGAAGAAGAAGAAGAAGAAGAAGAAGAAGAAAATAAGGAATATGGAACATGAATTAATAAATCTGGAGAGACCGGCAGATACAGGGAAGATTCTGTTTCTGAGACAAATGTCATGAACAAACAGGCATCTTGTGTGACACTGACCACATCATCCCTCAAGTGCTAACTGCTCAAAACACATGAACCAGAACCATATAACTTAACCAGGGTTTTTCACTAGGAAAAAACCTTGCTGGAACACACCATAAATGGTCTAAACAGGTGTCGGAACTTAAAGTGTCTTTAAAAATGGTGGCGGGAGTCACCATAAAGTCTCTAAAAAGGCGCTGGAACTAACTATAAGGTGTCTTTTAAAAGGGTGTCGGAAGTCACCATAAAGTGTCTAAGGCACTGGAACTCTCTATAAAGTGTCTTTAAAAAAAAAAGGGGGGGGGGGGGGTGGCCGGAACTTACTATAACGTGTCTAAATAAAAAGTGCTGGAACTAACTAAATAGTGTCTTTAAAAAGGTGCTAGAATTCACTAAAAAATGTCTTTAAGAGGCGCTGGAACTCACTATAAAGTGTCTAAAAAAGGCGCTGGAACTCACTATAAAGTGTCCAAAAAAGGCGCTGGAACTCACTATAAAGTGTCTAAAAAAGACGCTGGAACTCACTATAAAGTGTCTAAAAAAGGCGCTGGAACTCACTTTAAAGTGTCTACAAAAGGCGCTGGAACTCACTATAAAGTGTCTAAAAAAGGCGCTGGAACTCACTATAAAGTGTCTGAAAAAAGGCTGTAAACTGGTGAAAAGTTTCAATTGTTTGTCCATTTCTGGACTTTTAGTCTTGTTCCAGAACTTGTGTTCTACTGTACATCCATTTTACAGATCAAGCTTATTTGTATGCAGACTGTTGGTTCCTTGCATCCATTTTTCAGATCTAGCTTATTTGAATGCAGACATTTTGTTCCTCTCTCTCAGGAAAGACCCCTAATTAATGGGTCCACAATGGGGCCCCAGAACCCACACAGGGAACACAAACATTTCAAAACCAACCTTTGAAAACTGTGGAAGATATCTCTGAATGTAGTAAGCAGATGCGAGCCCACTGACTCCACCCCCAATAACGACGGCTGTTGACATGATTTCTGACTGCTACAACTGGTCCATTGCTGTAGAAGTGTTACACTGATAGTGCAGATACCTGAAACCGGAAGTCATAACTGGGAGATTGTTCCAGAATCTGTCTGATGATGCAAGACACACAGATTCCCTGTGTGGGTTCTGGGGCCCGTGTGGGAGGAGAAAAGAGAGAACAGACCCTCTGCCTCTTAACTCTTCAAGGCCCAAGCCACTCCGTTAGTGTTGATTGAGAAGTTCTGATTTGCACAGACAACACTGTCAGCGTCGATCATGTGACCCGTACATATTGCTTAGCACACGGCTCCGTATTTGTTTCTAATGTTCCGAACCACCATTAAAGTATTCAGGGAAGGTTACTCTACTGTTTTCCTTTGAATAACATTCTGTTTTCCAAAACACATGGGCAGATTGATCCGATTAACTCTTTCAGGCCCATGAATTTTGACAGACTTGGCCCACATTAATTTCCCTTTACAAAAATGGCAGAGGGGTGGGTGCACAAGAAAGGCTATAGAGATTGTAATATATTTCAAATCCCTATAAAAGTATATATATTTTTTTTAAAGAGAAATTAATGTACTTTTTGAATCTGATGATAAGTGTTTGTTTGATTTTGTTATAGTTAGTGGAAAAGAAGAATTCAGCAGGTGTTAATTTCACAAGGACAACATTTCACACAAAAATTCTTCACTTACCATGGTTTTGCAGCCACAAGAATAGTAAATATCCAAATTTGAGAACAAAACTTCAAAGTTTGTTCAATTTCCTAACATATTCTAAAGCTATGATAACTTTCTGGGTTAGTTTATCACTCAGGGGCTCTTAGTTCCCACTGAGTGCTAAGCAAAATTTCAGAGAAAAAATGGCAGAAAAATGAGCCATAACACACACACTATTTACTATTCACTTTGTACAGTTATTTACAGACTGTAGCTGCGATGATTTCAATGTAGCTTAGCCATAGTATAGTACTGTCTCTTTGTTTAGAGCACTTTCCTTCTCTTACACCATAAATACGGTAGAATGGGACATTGTCTGCGTAATAAACTCGTCAGAATCGCTAGATTCCGAACAGCTGATCGCTCAGCTTCACTGGCGAAAATTCACTGTCCGAATCACTTTCCGAAAAATCTAAATTTATTATCATTATCACAATTAAAAACATCTGACTGAAACAATTTCAGAGCTTCGGCTGCAGAAAGACGCATTCTGCGACCTGTTCTTGTGGTTAGAACATTGGCATTCAGTGCACTCAAAAACGAACTTAGAAAATGAACTGTTAAAAAAAATTTGATGTTTCTTTCTCTCAAATTATCCACGTGTGGTTTAGTCCAAGAAATGAAACTAAAAGGATTTCGGCAGAGTGACTTTCCCTGAATAGGTTATTCGTACCTCCAAACATTAGAAACTAGTACGAACGCGCGTGCGAAGCAAAATGTAAGAGATACACAATTGACGATGACACCATTGTTTTAGCAGAACGGAACTTCTCAAACTACGCTCACACCTTTGTTTGGGCCTTAAAGAGTTAATAGACATCGCTGAACAGTGCATCTTTTCAGTTTTTGAGTGCTATGGACACCAACGTTCCAACAAGTACAGGCCACAAAATGCGTCTTTCAGCTGCCAAAATTCAAAAAAATGTTCATTCGGATGTTTTTAGTTCTGATAATGATAATTCTGATTTTTCGGAGAGTGATTCGTACGGTCAATTCACATCAGCGGAGGCTGAGCGATCAGATGTTGAGGAATCTAGTGATTCTGATGAGTTTGCACAGAGAATGTTCCATTGCTACCGTATTTAGGGTGTAAGAGAAGGAAAGTGCTGAGAAGGAAAGTGCTCCAAACAAATAGACAGTACCATACAATGGCTAAGCTATACTGAAATCATTGGAGCAACAGTCTGTATATAACTGTACAAAGTAGAAGTAAATAGTAAGTGTGCAATTGCCCATTTTTCTGCCATTTTTTCTCTGAAATTTTGTTCAGCAATCTGTGAGAACTAAAAGCCGCTAAGTGCTCCTGAAATTTATCATAACTTTGAAATTTGTTTGGAAATTGAACAAACTTAAAAGTATTATTCTCAAATTTGAATATTCACCGCTCATGTGACTGCAAAACCTTGGTAAGTGAAGAACTTTTTTGGTAAAATTCTGTTGTTTTCAAATTAACACCTGCTAACTAAATTAACTTTTTTCCTACTAACTATAAACGTATTAAACATATACTTATCATCATATAAAAATGTACATTCATTTATCTTTAAAAACATATACACTTTAGTAGGGATTAGAAATATATTACATTCTCTATTGCCTTTTTTTGTACACCACTACTTCTGCCATTTTTGTGAAGGGAAATTAATGTGGACAAAGTCTGTCAAAATTAATGGGCCTGAAAGAGTTAAAACTCATGTCCTAATAGGCGACTACTTAGGGGTTTGTTGAAATCAGATGGGATGAAGACACAGGGCACAGATAACACTGCCTAGCTGTAAACCACAACAAAACAAGTCAATCGTCTTTTTAAGGGCAAAAACACAAGGAGTAGAAGAAGAAGAAGAAGAAGAAGAAGAAGAAGAAGAAAAAGAAGAAAAAGAAGAAGAAGAAGATGATGATGATGAAGAAGAAGAAGAACTAGGAAGAAGAAGATGAAGATGATGATGAAGATGGTAAAGAAGAAGAAAAAGAAAAAGAAGAAGAAGAAGAACAAGAAGAAGAAGAAGAACAACAACAACAAGACAAAAAATAACAAGAACAAGAAGATGAAGAAGAACATTTACAGCTTCAGCTGCAGTACTGCTTAAAGACAATAAACAAGATCTGCAATATGCAGACACTTTCAATCCTAAGCAAGTCATCATACGTTCATAGGTTCCTGCACAGAAACCCAATGAACACAAGATGTGCCGATATTACATTTCTATGTACTATCCCTTGGGCCTCTGATGTAAAACACCCTGGGACTGAAAGATTTAATGCAGTAATAGTGGTTCTTGAGACGAATGTAAAGCACAAGGCAAACCTGGTCGAGATAGATGAAACTCATAAGTGAAGAAAAGGTAGCTTTTCAACGTCTTTAGGTGTATTGGAAACACAGGGCTAGACCTATATTTTTACAGACCAATCAGCGCTTGGTGGATGATGTGGTCAGCATCACGCCGGCTGCCTTTACTTCCCAGGACTGCACCTGGTACCCACTCAAGGCTGGGCCGACCTGGGAGTGAAGATATGAAACTCATAAACTGAGTAAAAAAAATTAAACATAGAATGTTGAATTAAGAATCGATATCACAGCACTTCGGACACTCCTTTAAGCGCTCCGTCTCCATCTTTGAAGCAAAGAGTTCCAATTCCGATGGCACCAGTAAATGACTGTATATCTGTCTCACCTTTCCCCTGAGTGTTAAGCATCGGCCAGATCCTCCTAGTAACTTCCTGCAGCTCCATTCTCCTCAGACTAATAATCTGTTTGTGCCTCTGCACTATTCACTCGCTCCCAAAAGGCCATCACAACATTTAGCTTGTCATACATTAATTCACCACCAAGTGGTGCAGAACCGGCCAGTCTATCTGCCTGCATGTATTTTTTTTTTTTTAATAAATAGACTCAGGCATTCAGTACTGCTGAGACGTTACAAGAACGACTGTACTTGAGAACTTGGTTACAACAAGTAAGAGGAATGGAAAAAGCAAAAGGAACATAAATACCAGGATGGCTTAGCATTATGGATGGGTTTGACACAAAAGCAAAGACCTGATCCATGATTCTGGTGATCGTGTGAGAAAGCAAAATATAACAGCCTATGCTGACTGGCTCATCTTCAGTCTTTTGTCATTGTCTTTATGGTTTTATTTGTTTCTTATATTTGTAGTATTGTGCATCCAAGACTTTTGTTTTCTCTCAGTTTGCAAAGGTACAAAGTAGTGGAAACTTTCTTTTTTAGCATTGTTCTAATAAATACTTTGTTGGGTATAGAAACAAATTTTAACAGAGTCCCTGTGATGAGTATCAGCACTTTTTTCAATAAAAACAAAGTCCTGCTTGCAGCAATCCAGCACAACATACGTCTTTTGTCCTTTACACAACTGCAAGACTCAAGTCTCTCTGGCTTGACTAAGCTACACAATCTGGTCCAATGAATGTCTGATGTCTCATCTTGAGTCAATGTTTGGGATAGGTTTCTTTTTCTTCTTCTTCACATTCACCAGCTTTAAACTTTGGTGGAAAGTTCTGGTTGTTTGTCCACTTCTGGACTGCAGTCCTGTTCCAGAACTTGAGTGTTGCGTGTGCATCCGTTCAAAATATCTAATTTTTATATAGACTGCTGGTTCCTTGCCTCTAAGGCAGATACACTCTGACTTTGAAGGAAGCTCCCAATTAGTCGACTCTTACGACATGCTTTTGGCTAGAGTATGGCTGGGAGTAAGTATAAAAATGTGGGAGTAAGTGTAGGGGGTAAGTTTAGGAGTAAATGCGGAGCTACAATTCAGAATATATGTTGGAGGGAAGGGGCGGGGGGGGGGAGGAGTTTAGGAGTACGCTGGGCGCCGGAAAAAAAGGGTGAGGGGTGGTTTCTGGCTAAGTGGTATCCCGTTCCCAGAACGGTTCTGAGGGTTGTGGGTTGGTTACATGGACAGCGACGCGTCGTTCAGTTTACTAGTGCAGTATTACAGAGATCCCTGGACGCTGTCCCCAGAACTCAATCAATCAATCAGGTGCCGTCTCCACAATGAAGGTTGAATGCAATGGATCTCCAACAAGCCCTGTCTCTTGCCCTTGATGTACACTCGCTCATACTGCTGTTCGTCCATCTCTTGATGTTATCCTCCTACTCCTACATAACGCTGTCTGCCTCTTGCCCGCCTACCTTGAACCTTTCCCTCTAGGATGATCTTTACAATACTGTTATGTCTTTTATGTCCCGGAACTACGGAAAGTCTACTTTGTGCGACGCTTTCAGTAAGGCTAGTGGAGAGAGATGGGGTCATATGAGATAAAACCCGGCGTACGAAATCAAATGAAGTGTTGACTCATGGTCACACGGTCTTTCTCTATCACCTATGTCTTTTAAAGCTGAAAGAGCACTTTAAACTTTTCATTATGGTAAGTTTACTACGTAAAGACTGTAGAATTAACTTTACACGTTACAAACAAACTGAAAATATCTTGAATCAGCAACAGAAAGGGGAGACGAGATACCGTACGGTTTTCTTTTCCTCCAAATGTCGTTCTCACGGAAAGAGGCTGTTGGTTTGATTTCACGCGGTGATTGTAATAACCGAAACTAAACAGGTTGTATTGTTATTGTTGCTGTTTTTATTACTGCTCTTGTGGCTGTTGTTCTTGTTGTCGTCGCCATTTATCACTTGTGAGTTGCTGGACCACATTTAAGCAAATTAAAGGAAAGACCCATAACAAGCATGTCGTAAGAAGTGATTAATTAGACATATGGTGAGCTCGGATGTGTTGGGTCAAAATATTTGTAAAACACAACACAGTGAACCTACCGCCTTTTTAATGGTGAACTCAGAAGAACATCTTTAAAATATATCTTCTTCTTCTTCTTTTGTCAAAATCTGCTTGTGCCGTTAGGCGTCGCAGTCTATCAGATGATCGGCAACCAAGCCAGGGCGCGCTCAGTCGCTTCATATGCCGTGATGTTATGAAGTCTCAAGTTGTCCGTGAGTCCTTCAATCCATCTTCTTCTTGGTCTTCCCCTGCCTCTTGGTGTTTCGATTTTTATGTTGTATGCTCTTGATGCTGGCATCGTTGGTTCCATTCTCATTAGGTGACCAAACCATTTCATTCTTTGCTTCTCAATAAATTTAACGATGGATATGGTTCCAATAGTTCTTGTAATCACATCCTTTCTCACTCGATTTCTTCTGGTTTTATTTGCAGCCATTCTCAAACATCTCATTTCACAGGTTGTTAGTCTTCTTTCGTGTTCTTTTGTTAATGTCCAAGTCTGACATTGATAACCTAATGTCGGTATAAAGATTGTATTTATAATTTGTCTTTTTATCTCAGCTGGGACAGCAGGGTGTTTTAAAATTGGGGCAAGCTGGTTGCGACATTGTTGGCTTGTTGGATTTTTGCTTCGATCTCTCTGTCTATTTTACCATTGAATGTAAAGATACTTCCCAAGTATTTAAATTCTTGCACTTGTTTTAGGCTGTGATCTAGAATCTTTATGTCTTCAAAATATATCAGGTTCTTTAAAATAGTATGCTAAATCGGTTTACAAGTTTATAACGAAGAAGTACAGGAAAGATATAGATAGATATTAGTAAAGTAAAAGGTCCTTTTTCCATGCCTTTGGGGAATTTCTAAGGCGGGGACTAAGACCTATCGTGTCCTAGCCCTGATAGGATATTTCGCTAAAGCGGAATTTGATCTTGCCGTTTCCAAATGACGACAGTGTTTCGATGTGTAAATAAAATAAACGATGACAGAACCTGGAGATTTGAGACACTGAGGCCACTCCCCACCCCCACCCCCTCCCTAAAATTTGTTAACATGTGCTTTCACCCAACTCACACCAGTTCGTTCTATCATCTGATATTGCATATAACCCACCCAGCGTCCTCCCAATTATTTTTTTTTTAATCTTTACTCTCTAGTTACATTCTCAGTGTATTTTTCGTCTGCCTTTGCTTCTACGCTCCTATTTGTCCCAGTACACATTTTAGTTGTACTGTTTTCGGGTTTTCTCAACGTGTGTCCTGTCCAACGCCAGCGTTCTTTCATCATCTCATGATTCGCTAGAATTTCGTTAGTTTTCTACCACAGCTCACCTTGATTGATTCTATTATACTTTTCATTCTCTGGACACAAGTCACTTATGGCATTCAGCAAGCTGAACATGCCCTTGAAAAGTGTCTTGGTTTGTCCAGGTCTAACGCGTACCTAAGTCAGCAACTATAAAGCATGGAAGTTGTGTATCCTTTACAGGACGTTGCAGACTCATGCCCCAGCCTTCTTTGGCTGTTGTGATTTTTTTAGACAAAACTTACGTCCAGTAGTTTGCCATTGCTTTCTGGACAGTCGGCTTCTCGATATCACTGCCGAAACCATCACAAGGCATAAGGCCCGCAGCTGGGATCGAACCCTGCACCCAGCATTAGGAAGTGCGTTCGCAACGCCTTAGCCACAGACGCCGACAAAAGTATGGAAAGAGTGGTGAATTTGTGTACCACAAGCTGGATGTTGTAAAGCGGCTTTGGGAGCTAGTAAACAATGCAGTACATTCAGAATTAAAGCTTTGCGCTTGCTGCTGAAGTTTGTAGGAATGTCTCATGTTGTATTATGTCGTTTTTTTTTACCCAAATCGTTTTCTTCTACTTCTTCTTCTTCTTCTTCTTCTTCTTCTTCTTCTTTTTTTCTTCTTCTTCTTCTTCTTCTTCTTCTTCTTCTTCTTCTTCTTCTTCTTCTTCTTCTTCTTCTTCTTCTTCTTCTACTACCACTACTTCTTCTTCTTCTCCTCCTTCTTCTTCTGCTTTTTCTTCGTCTGCTTCTACTTTTTCTTCTTCTCCTCTTCCTCCTCCTCCTACTTCTTCTTCTGCTTCCTTGTCTTCTGCTACCACTACTACTTCTTCTTCTTTCACTTCCCCTTCTTCTTAGTTTTCTTCTACGGCTCCTCCTCCTCCTCTTCTTCGTCGTCGTACATGTCATCCCCCGACCCTCGCCCCAGACTCGGTGCATAAATAACTCGACCAAGAAACAAATACTGTCTTATCATTCTCCACAGTACACCAAAATATACAGATAACCAACCCCAACAAATCAACATGAACAGGCATGACTACCCATCAGGGAATTTCTTTACAGACATATACACACATAAAACAGATTAATGAAAAAACCTGTACATAATAAATATTGTAACTAACTAAAAGTTTTATTTCCAAAGAAGCAAATCAGCTGCACGTGTTATGATTTAAATGTTCGCTATTAAATACGATGTAATATTTGTCTATGTGAAATTCCTTCATTGTTTCGATGTGCCAGTTGTTGTCAAGAATTAACATCACAGCACTCGGGGCATTTCCATGCATGCTCCGTCTTCATCTTCAGTAGCCAGTGCAGTTCCAATACTGATAGTACTGGTCATAATCTAGTTAAAAGTCCGTCTTGCCTTTCCTCTGAGTGTAGTGAGTCGGCCAGATCCTTTGGTTACACCCAGGTGCCTCATTCTCTCCAGGCTATATGTTGTGTGCAATATATGGGTATATGAAAGGGAAGTTCATTATTGAACGTAAACACTTGGTGCGGTGCAGCACACATTGAACGGAATGTGAAGAGAGAGAAAAACGGTTGGCTCCAAGTCCCCGGAGAGGAAGGATGCGGTGATGTAGGTTCTAGTCTGGGTGTTGCCAGACTAGTCCTGCACACCCGCATGTTACGCTGGCGTTAGGCATACAGGCTATCGGCGAGAGACGCCGCAGAGGCCGGGCCAGCGTGACAGAAGCTCGTGTGGTGAGATGGGAGATCTCAAGTACGTGTCAGGCCGCAGACGGAAGGTCTGGATAATCTTCACAAGGTATTGTGCATCGGCCTGTATGATCTTTCTAGTGACAGTGTACCCAAGGGATGGGTGTCATAGAGACAGACACGTACTCACGAGCAGTGGGTTTGCACGAGCAGGTAATGTTTGCTCGTTGTTAACCACGGAACAGGGTGGCAGTAGAAGTAGCCCAGAGCGTCCGGAGTGTGTGTTGCCTTGCCAGTAGGAATGACTGTGGCAGTATAGAAATTCATGTGGATTCATTGTCTTGGTTTTGAAATACATTAATTATATTTTGACGTTCAACATGTATCCAGCGTCCTTTATTGCTGTTGGGCGGGAGTGGTGATTTTGATCTGTAACACTATTAAGCATACCTGGATACTCGACAAGTGTGCGGTGTAGCAAGCGAGCATTTCGCACGCGTCACTATAATAATCTTGTTTTTCCACTGGTTCCGTTACTTGTTCCCAAATACGATGTACATATGTGTCTATATGAAATGCATTCAGTGTCGCGTTGTGCCATTTTATGCAATATAGTGCTTACAGTCTATTCCTCAATTCCATTCTTTCCTATGCAGTCAATTTTAAATCATGGATGCAGTCCAGTCCAGCAGTCGTGTCCTCTCTCGTCAACGTTCGTTTTATGGTTTCTTTTGGGCGCCCTGGCGTCCCCAATCCATCTGTTTTCCATTGCAATGCCTGTTGGGTGATTCTCTGCTAGTTTCTTCTCAGGGTAAGTCCAATATAACTCCATCTTATCTGCCTTACAACCGTGGATGCTAGTGGTTGCCCAAGCATTTAGGTGTCTCTGTTGCATGTTTAAAAAAAAAAAAAAACATTAACAAAAGAATTTAAGCAACAATAAATTAATCAAGCAAGAACAGCCCAAAGTAGCTGCCTTCTTTTCTGAAACTGACGACCCCGTCACTTGAAACCTCCACGTGCAGACGATCATTCTTTAGCAAATGGAAAAGCCCACCTGGAACAGAAGATGTATTATTCAGGCGTATTGGGAACATAAGGCTAGATCTCTATTTTTATAGACCAATCGGCACTTGGCGATGAAGCCTTATTACAGGTTTTCGAAAACAGAGTTTAGGAGCATTCCTTACGTCCTTCTTAGGACGTAATTTTTTGTTATTTTAAGCCCCACTCTTGCTTTTGCCAGAGGCCGCAATATAGGCAGGCAATCAATATGGCCAATTGTCTGAACGCGGTTTCTGGGACCTCTCCACGGCGATCCTCATCCTCATGGTGGCACTTTGTGTCATCGGGTGTTTATCGCTTGTGTGATGTCTTAGTGGGGTAGAAAGTCAAGTCAAGTCAAACAGAGTTTTACCCACGGCGGGGTCTACCTGAAAGCCAGGATAATTTTTTTTTAAAGTTCCGCTGCGTCACGACCATTGCCTACGACATTCCCATCCGCAGGCAAACGCCTAGCTGCTACACCTGGGCGGCCCCGTCTGTGGCAGTAGCAGTTTGATTGTTCGCTAAGTCATGGTGCACGTTTTGTGTGTCCGTAAAGTCATGGTGCACATTTTGTGTATCCGTAAAGTCATAGTGCACGTTTTGTGTGTCCGTAAAGTCATGGTGTACGTTTTGTGTGTCCGTAAAGTTATGGTGCACGTTTAGTGTGTCCGTAATGTTATGGTGCACATTTTGTATGTCCGTGAAGTCATGGTGCACTTTTTCTGTGTCCGAAAATTCATGGTGCACGTTTCTATGTCCGAAAAGTCATGGTGCACGTTTCTGTGTCCGTAAAGTCATGGTGCACGTTTCTGTGTCCGTAAAGTCATGGTAGACTGTTTGTATGTCCGTAAAGTCAGGGTGCACTTTTGACCGGTCACGGGAAATCAACGAAACAAGAGGGAAATGTAAAATCTTTACAAAATTAAAGGAAAACTCTCAGTTTCGTACATATTTAGCACAGTTCGTGGTGTAGCGTCATCCCCTATGTGCGTACACATATGCACATCATACTACGAAAGAGTTCCTTTTATTTGGTGCAGATTTCACATTTCCATCTTCTTTTCTTGCTTTCATGTGACCGGTCACAAGTGAACTATGACTTTACAGACACTGTGTATAGGTCTGTCTTGCCTTTCATCTGAGGACAGGGATTGAACTAGATGCCGTGGTCTTACGTAGCTGTTCTATACTCTGCCAAAAATCTGCTTATTACTGCTTTTATTATAAATAAACAGAGAGGGAACCTTTGAGGCCGTTAAATAATATGAATTAATCAAGTAAAAGAAAGTGAATTGATCAACACTCATAGAAAGAAGTAGAAAGATAGAAGATTGTTATGCTTTTATTATACCACTTTTGCAATGTAGGCGGGAGGGGGGAGTCTTTGAGACTGAGGATTTACGGCCGCATGGCTAGTGCTGTCGCCACTACTGCGCAGGTAAAGATAACCCTAGCCTTACCGAAGATTCTAATCCGGGGCTCCCGCTCAAGAGCTCAGTGTTCTAACAGTGCGGCCAGCCGCTCCTCGTTCTATACTCTTCAGACTATACCAACAACATCTGATAACAGTTTCAGAGCAGGATAGCCGGAGTACAACCGACTCCAGCGGACGGGCCGTGCTGCTGACGTCACCGAGTCGGGCTAACGATGCGTTAACGCAGTTGTTCTCAAACAAGAAATAACATATTTTCGACAGTGGCGAATGAAGATAACTTAAATTTTAACTTTTAAGTATCTACATGCCTCCTTCAATAATTTCGCAATTTTTAGCCGACTTTTCTTGATTATTGCCGCGGCACCCCTGGCATACGCTCACGGCCACCCCGCGGTGCCTCAGCACCCAGTTTGAGAACCGCTGCTTTAACGCATCGTTACCCCAACCCGGTGACGTCAGCAGCACGGCCTGCCATCTTGAGCCTGTCATGGCCAAAGCTAACGGTCATATTTGGAAGATGAAGTAAATATCGTTTACAAAATCACACAAACTGTATACTGCAAATTTACCTGCATAGCTGGTCTTCTTATGTTCAACACACTCGTCGCAACAAGTGTACGTTGTGTTGAAAATAACTCCGCTGGTTCCCTTGTCTCTGGTGAGTAAAATATTGTGGTCCCAAATCTGAGAAAGAAATGTAAAATAGTGAAAATAATCAGTGTCATAAATATACTTTTTAGTGCGTTTACAAATGCCTCTTCTTCTTCTTCAGCATTCCGAGCCCTTGAGGTTCATTGCTGTAGATATCACCTGCCTCCATTCATCTCTCTGGTTGGCCTTCTTCAGCATTCCTAGCCCTTGAGGTTCATTGCTGCAGATATCACCTGCCTCCATTCATCTCTCTGGTTGGCCTCCTTCAGCATTCCTAGCACTTGAGGTTCATTGCTGCAGATATCACCTGCCTCCATTCATCTCTCTGGTTGGCCTTCTTCAGCATTCCGAGCCCTTGAGGTTCATTGCTGCAGATATCACCCGAATTCATTCATCTCTCTGGTTGGCTTCTCTTTCCAGTAGGTGATATGTAGTTTTTGTAGGTTTGTCTAGATATTATCTCTCTATCTTCTTCTTCTTCGCGTTCACCAGCTGTAAACTCTGGCGGAAGGTTCTGGTTGCTCGTCCACTACTGAACTGCAGTCCTGCTCCAGAACCTGAGTGTTGCGTGTGCATCAGTTTTACAGATCTCATTCTCTTGAATACAGACTGTTGGTTCCTTGCCTCTCCGGCAGATGCACTCCGACTTCAAAGGAAGCTCCCCAATTAGTCGACAATTAGGGAAAAGTGTTGGCGTCTGTGGCTTAGGCGCTGCGAACGCGCTTCGTAATGCCGGGACATGCTTTTGGGGAGGCAGTAGGTCTATTCTTGTTTTCCACACAATGGGGCCCCGGAACCCACACGGGGGTATCTCTCCATCGTCTTCTTGGTATGCCTCGTGGTCTACGACCATTAATCTCCCTGGTGTATACAGTTTTTACCTCTCTGTCATCATACATTCTTTCAAAATGCCCCAGCCATTTCAGTCTATTAGCCCTCATGATGCCAGTGATCAGTGGTGATTTAAACAGATTAATGCCCAGTTGTATGGAAACAGATGTTTACTTGGTTATTTTCATGTTATTTATTTTTAGTTAGGTAGTACCCACTTTTTACAGTAGCGACGTAAATTATGAGTACGAAAGAACTTAGAAGCATTTCTGGTCTACTTAGGTCAAGGAAGAACTATTGAGATGGGGGAGTGATGTCCCCTAAGAGGATTGGAACCCGTAACAACCGGATCAGAAGGGAAATATGCATGTATTCATCTTCTTCTTCTTCTTCTTCTTCTTCTTCTTCTTCTTCTTCTTCTTCTTCTTCTTCTTCTTCTTCTTCTTCTTCTTCGCGCTCACCGGCTGTAAACTCCGGCGGAAAGTACTGGCTGTTCGTCCACTTCTAGACTGTAGTCTTCTTCCAGATCCTCAGTGTTGCGTGCACATCCTTTTTACAGATCTGACTCGTGTATGCAGATTGTTCGTTCCTTGCCTCTCAGGAAGCTCTCAATTAGTCGAATCTTACGACATGCTTTTTTGGCAGGCAGGGGGTCTATTCTCGTTTTCCCCAACAATGGGGCCCCGGAATCCACACAGGGAAGACATGTATTGATTAGCACTCATAGAAAAAAGTTGCAAGATAGGACACACTGGAAAATACAAAAATCGATAGCTACAGCAACAATGCCGAGAATCTAACTTTTCACCTATAAATGACGACATCACCTCGCTGCAGGAGCACGTGTACAATGACACATGACCAACTAGGCACCCCTAAGAAAGTTGTCATCATTAGCCATATGTATCGCACAGCTTGGATTAGGGTCAGAATTCGCCTATACTACCGTGTCGTTCACAATGACCTTGACTCCCAGGTCGACCCAGCTTTGAGTGGGTACCAGGTGCAGTCTTGGGAAGTAAAGGCGGCCGGCGTGATGCTGACCACATCAGCCTCCAAGTGCCGGTTGATCTATAAAATTATAGGTCTTGCCCTATATTCCCAATACGCCTAAAAGCGCGGGAAAGGGGACCCTTACCTTGTCGTTCCCATGTTCAGCTCTTAGAATCGAAAGGTAAACAATTTTTAAAAAATGCAAATAAGAGGAAAGGTTTCGTCCATGCCGCAAAGGTAGAGTTAAATAAATGTTTGAAAGGGGTTGGGGGAGAGCGGTGGTGATTTGCGAGCCGCTTGAAGTGGCACATCGTATACTAAAGTAGATTTATTGGAATGAACTGGCTGTTTTGTTTGGGATTAATCATCTGTTTGTTTGGAAGTCATTACCTGATTTTTGGGGATTAATTATTTGTATTATAAGTGAGAGCAGTTATACAGAACAGCCCTAGAAACAAGGCACCAGGTCTCGATGGAATTAATACAGAAGGGATCCAAGCCTGAGTCAGGTAGGAAAAATGTACGCCAAATTATTAGAACAGAGAGTTAGACCCATAGCTGAACAACAGCTGAGTGCATCACAATTCGGTTTCAGAAAAGGCAGAGGATGCACAGATGCATTATTCAATCTGAGACAAGTGTGTGATAAAGCTGTAGAGTATAATACCAAACAGAATATTGTGTTTATAGATCAGGAAACAGCTTTTGATAGAGTGGAAAGAAACAAACTGTTCTTGAGAACTACGGGGTACAAAGACAGTTACTGGAGAACATCATAGCCATGTACCATACAAGCCAAAGTGCAGAAAAAACACAAGAAGGCATATCAGATATGTTTACAGTCAACACAGGTGTGAGACAAGGATGTGTGCTCTCCCCACTTTTTTTTAACATCTATATAGACAGAAGCAAGTTTTGATACAGACAACATAGACCTTTATAATCACGAGGAAGTACACACATCAGGAGAAGTAATTGATTCACCCACATTAAACGAACTACTGTTTGCTGACGACCAGTGCTTGTTCTACCCTGAAGAACACAGACAGCAAGACCACATAAACAGGTTAAACTCGGCATGTAGTAAATACAACACGAAGATCAATGTAAACAAAACCGAAACAATGCAAGTTAGTAGACATTCTGCCCCACTACACATACAGCTGAATGGTTCTGCCCTGAATCAAGTTAAGGAGTTTAAATATCTAGGAAGTATGATCACAGAAGATGGTAGAATTGGCGGAGAAATAGAAACCAGATGTCAGAAAGCAAGTGCACTTATATACCAACTGTCAGCATTATTAAGACATCCAAGCATAACTATGAGTGCAAAGAGACAGATTATTAATAGCATATTCATTCCAACATCAAGCTACCAGTGCCAAACATGGACACTATCTAAAGCCCATATACGCAAAATTACCACCTGCGAGATGGGGTGCCTGAGAAAAGCAGCCAACCTAACCATACGAGATCGAGTGAATAATGAAACTATCAGGCAAATTGTGGGAACGACACCTTGTACTAGATTCGACGAGAAACAGCAGATCAAGTGGTTTGGCCATCTCGTTAAAATGCAACAATATCAAATACCATCACAACACTACATCTCAGAAGATCAACTACATGAGCAAGAGGACGGCCGCGGAAAACATGGATCGACAACATTAAAAACACTCTACGCCTTCACGGTATGACAATAGCCAGTGGCAGCCAACGTGCATTGGATCGCAAATTATTCCTCCCCACGGCGCTTAACGGCAGAAGTGGTTTATGATGATGATGATGAATTATTTGCTTACTTTGGAAAGACATATGTGTTTTTAATTAATTGCCTGCATTTTTTGTGAATAATTACCTGTTGTTTGCCACGAATAACACGATTTACCTTTTTTGGGATTAATTACTTGTATTGTTTCGAACAAATACCTTTCTGGATGAAATACCTTTTTTGTTGGAATTTATTAAATTTCTGGGTTTAATTCTTCTTCTTCTTCTGCCTTTCTATCCCCCAATGGAGCATAGGCACTCAACCAACTCACGCCAAGTTGTTCTATCATTTGCCATTGCATGGAGCTCTCCCCATGTCTTCCCCATCTTTCTAACTTCATTCTCCAGCTCTCTTCTCCATGTGTTTTTTTTTTTGCTTTCCTTTTCCTATGCCCCTGTGGGTTCCAATGCAAAGACATTCTAGTTATGCTGTTTTCCTGTTTTCTCAATGTGTGTCCTATCCAACGCCAGAGTCTTTTCCTCACCTCTAGGTCCAATGGTGCCTGTTTAGTTCTCTCCCAAAGTTCTACATGAGTTATTCTATCAAACCATTTAATTCCCTCCATTCTGCGCAGGCACCAGTTAATGAATGTCTGTAATTTATTAGTAATTGTCTTGGTTGTTCTCCATGTTTCCGCCCCATACAAAAGTACTGATTTGACATTAGAATTAAAATTTTTTTAGTTTAGTATTTCTTTTAATTTCTTTTAATTACCGCAAGGTAACTAACAACACAAAAAGAGACAGGGTTACGAATACCAGCATTAGAGAGTAAGTTTGAATTAGACCATGTCTGGATTATATTGACAGACAAAGAGTGAAATGGTTCGGCCAGCTAGTGAGACTGCAGCCCGATCAAACTGCATAGGAGACTCTTTATAGCAAGACATCTGGGAGGAAGGCGAGAGGAAGACCAAGAAAAATATGGAGCGCAAGAAAAATACAGAAAACCACGATCCTGTTCTACAACCTGGTATCAGTGACAGGACAAAACCACGATCCTGTTCTACACCCTGGTATCAGTGAGAGGACATAACCACGATCCTGTTCTACAACCTGGTATCAGTGACAGGACAAAACCACGATCCTGTTCTACACCCTGGTATCAGTGACAGGACAAAACCACGATCCTGTTCTACAACCTGGTATCAGTGACAGGACAAAACCACGATCCTGTTCTACAACCTGGTATCAGTGACAGGACAAAACCACGATCCTGTTCTACACCCTGGTATCAGTGAGAGGACATAACCACGATCCTGTTCTACAACCTGGTATCAGTGACAGGACAAAACCACGATCCTGTTCTACACCCTGGTATCAGTGACAGGACAAAACCACGATCCTGTTCTACAACCTGGTATCAGTGACAGGACAAAACCACGATCCTGTTCTACAACCTGGTATCAGTGACAGGACAAAACCACGATCCTGTTCTACAACCTGGTATCAGTGAGAGGACAAAACCACGATCCTGTTCTACAACCTGGTATCAGTGACAGGACAAAACCACGATCCTGTTCTACAACCTGGTATCAGTGACAGGACAAAACCACGATCCTGTTCTACACCCTGGTATCAGTGACAGGACAAAACCACGATACTGTTCTACAACCTGGTATCAGTGACAGGACAAAACCACGATACTGTTCTACAACCTGGTATCAGTGACAGGACAAAACCACGATCCTGTTCTACAACCTGGTATCAGTGACAGGACAAAACCACGATCCTGTTCTACACCCTGGTATCAGTGAGAGGACATAACCACGATCCTGTTCTACAACCTGGTATCAGTGACAGGACAAAACCACGATCCTGTTCTACACCCTGGTATCAGTGACAGGACAAAACCACGATCCTGTTCTACAACCTGGTATCAGTGACAGGACAAAACCACGATCCTGTTCTACAACCTGGTATCAGTGACAGGACAAAACCACGATCCTGTTCTACACCCTGGTATCAGTGAGAGGACATAACCACGATCCTGTTCTACAACCTGGTATCAGTGACAGGACAAAACCACGATCCTGTTCTACACCCTGGTATCAGTGACAGGACAAAACCACGATCCTATTCTACAACCTGGTATCAGTGACAGGACAAAACCACGATCCTGTTCTACAACCTGGTATCAGTGACAGGACAAAACCACGATCCTGTTCTACAACCTGGTATCAGTGACAGGACAAAACCACGATCCTGTTCTACAACCTGGTATCAGTGACAGGACAAAACCACGATCCTGTTCTACAACCTGGTATCAGTGACAGGACAAAACCACGATCCTGTTCTACACCCTGGTATCAGTGACAGGACAAAACCACGATACTGTTCTACAACCTGGTATCAGTGACAGGACAAAACCACGATACTGTTCTACAACCTGGTATCAGTGACAGGACAAAACCACGATCCTGTTCTACAACCTGGTATCAGTGACAGGACAAAACCACGATCCTGTTCTACAACCTGGTATCAGTGGGACGACAAAAGAAGAAGAATTACCTGTTTTGTTCGGGGTTAATTACCTTCCTATTATGAATTACCTGTTTTCCCAAGGACTTGCACGGTTTGGTGCTGTCTGGCTTGAAGAAGATCCCGCTATAAACATAGTAGTGACCCGGGATCTCCACTTCCATGACGTACCTCATCACAGTGATGTTTCTGGCGTGGTCTATCAGTGGATCTCCGGGACCTGGATCGAATTCCAACTGCATGTTGTCCTGGAAGACCGGTTCTGGTAGAGAGAGAGAGAGATTATCATACCAACTTATTCGATTAAAGTCATACACAGTCGTCCTCATGTGGGATGCAATTTTTAGTTATTTTGAAGCCCCACCCTGGCCTTTACTAGGGGTCATAAATATAGCGGGGCCTTAAATATGGTCTAACAGCTGAACGGGTTTTTGGAACTTCTCTACGGGTGATCCTCATCCGCATGGTGGCACGTTGTTTCACCGGGTGTTTATCGCTTGTGTGATGTCTTGGTGGGGTGCAACTTACCTACCTACTTACTCAATCTTCTCTTTAACCCTGAAGTGCAGACGTTTGCGAGCAAGATCGCCAGACTCTGTCAGCAGTTTTATTTTTGGCTTGTTCTAATCCAACCCTCTGTCAACCAGGAGCTGTCAAATGTTGTCTTCCCAGCGAACCCTGTGTTGGCCTGGAGGTCCGGTTCCCGGGCCTTCTATGTCAGCAAACCAACACCACCAACAGATGACACAATAAGAAATACGTGACCTAATCAGATCCAAACCGGCACACTGAGACTGACACGATCTGTCTGGCCGGCCAGGTAAATACAAAAGACATAAATTAAAGCACCAAACACAACGAAAGATCATTTAAACAGGCTAAGTTCAACATGCAGAAGATATAACATACAATAAATACTACTAGAACTGAAGTAATACAGGTCAGCATAATTCCTATTTCGCTACATATCGAGTTTAATGGTACTTGTCTGAAATAAGTTAAAGTATTTAAATATCTAGGATGTAAATTCTCGGAAGATGGAAACATAGATCGGGAAATAGAAACAAGATGCCAACGTGCCAGTGCACTTATATACCAACTAACACCGTTATTAACACAACCAAACATAAGTATGAGCGCCAAGAAACAGATTATAAACAGCATATTCATACCACCACTATGCTACCAGTGCCAGACTTGGACATTATCAAAGAATAACCTACGTAAAATAAACACCTGTGAAATAAGATACCCGAGAAAAGCCGCCATCTTAACCATTCGAGACAAAGTTAGAAATTATATTATCAGACAGACCGTAGAAACAACATCATGCAGCAATTTCATTGAAAAACAGAAGACAAAATGCTTTAGTCATTTAGAAAGAATGTAGCCAGAATAAAACTACCAACAAAGACGCTACTCATGAAAAGATCTGAAGTGAAAGCAAGAGGCCGCCCAAGGAGAACAAGGACTGATGATATTAAAGAGCTTCTACACTGACATGGAATGACAATAGCCATTGCTACCCATCAAGCAATGGATCGCAAACTGTTCCTCCCCACAACACTTAACTGCACAAGTGAAAATAAATAATGATGATGATGATGATGAAGATGACCAAACACTAGGTTATGTAAAAACAACACAATCTGTTGCCATAATTATAATCGTTTTTGACAAGGTCGAGCCTAGCTCCCTATTTAGAGGTTAAAAGTGGCTAATTGAAATCGAACGATTGGACAAACGTGGCGGCTGATTATCTCCCGTTCTGCCCACATGTCCGAACTATCTTAACTGCGGCTGGTCCAGTCGAGTCTGCAATGCATGGGTTTCAAGATAAGGACGTAATTTGTGATTACAAGCTTTGTCTCTTCTTGTCACTTGGACCAACTTCTCAGAAATCTCATTTCTGGGGCCTGGCGCTGATATCTGTGAGCTGTTGTCATTGGCCATGTCTTATGCTATAGAGTAAAAGTAGAGTTAAGGTTCCTTTTCCACTCCTTTAGACGTATAGGGCATATAGGGCTAGATTTTTTTAAATAAATGGGTGATATGGTCAGCATCACGCCGGCCGCCTTTACTTTCCGGGACTTCACCCGGTACCATCTCAAGATTGGGTCAACCTAAGAGTCAAGGTCATTTTTGAAGAAAAAAAAATGTTCGACCCTACCAAGGAGCGAGCCCATTACCTTCCGATCCGCACGCAAGCGTCTAGCCGCTACGCCACGGCTATACAGGGACGATAATCCCAATTAATTCAACACGTTAGAGTTGTCCCAACTTACTTATCATGTCCTCTTAACTTTTTCTGATACCGCTTTAGGTATCCAGGGAGATATAAAGTTCTGGTTTTGCCTCATCTTGAATGCATATTTGTTGTTATTTGAAGCCCCACCCTGGCTTTTGCCAGGGGCCGCAATATAGGCATGCCATAAATATGGCCAATTGTCTGAACGCGGTTTCTTGAACCTCTCCACGGTGATCCTCACCCACATGGTGGCACTTTGTGTCATCGGGTGTTTATCGCTTGTGTGATGTCTTGGTGGGGTAGAAAGTCAGTCAGTCAGACTATATTTTTATTGATCAATCAGCACAAGATGGGTGATGTGGTCAGCATCACGCCAGCCGCCTTTATTTCCCGGGAATGCACCCGGTACCTACTCAAGGCTGGGTCGACATGGGAGTGGAGGTCATTTTGAAAAAATCCTCCTCGGCCAGGGAGCGAACCCACTACCTTCCGATGCGCACGCATGCGTCTAGCCGCTACGCCACGGCGACACAGGGACGATAATCCTAATTAAGTCAACACTTCAGAGTTAACCCAACTTACTTTTCATGTCCTCTTAACTTTTTTTGATACCTCTTTAGGTATCCAGGGAGATATAAAGTTCTGGTTTTGCCTCTTCTTGTCTCCTTTACCATAGACCCATCGTGCTGTTGTAGAGTTTCTCTGATATCATCTTACCCCCAGATGACGTCACATGACAGTCCAACATTTTAGAGGATGGTCAGACTGGGGTTTTCCAGATTTCTGATGCTTTTAACGACCCCAACACATCTAGAACTGGCCCTAACCCTAACCCACCTACATCCCACGAGAGAGTGCAGCCTAGGTCCCACGACTGCCTGCAGCCTATCTACCACCGCCTGAAATATTAGACTGTCCCGTGACCTGTGGATTTCCCCTTTTTGGGGTAGGATATTATTAAAGCACCGGTCTTTTCTCATTAAGTTCGTTTTACGGTTTCTTTTGGGCGTCCTAGCTTTCTGAATTCCTTTGTTTCCCAGTTCAGTACCTGTCTGGCGATTCTCTGATGGTTTTTTTTCCCAGGATGTCTCCAATATAGCGCCATCTTCTCTGTCTTGCAACTGTTGTTACTAGTGGTTGCCCATTTTATTATAGTTCTACCTCTCTGCTCTATATCGTTCTCCTCTTCTGGTGTATGTCTTGTTTGGTATGACGTCACAAGACATATTCTCCAAACGAGCAAACAACTTTATATGTAGCTTTTGTGTGTAGTTTTGGTATTGATTCTTGCCGACTTTTTCTTTTACAGCTCCATTGTTTGATGTTTTCTCTTCTGGTTACTCCTGCAACATGCCTCAAAAATCTCATGTCCATAGTTTTTGATCCACTGAACTACGCCTAAGAAACTCAATGACAAAGAAGGCGGGAAAAGGGCGGGGTGAGGTGGGGGCACCCAGAAACAATCAGACGTTTCTGTAGAAGTCTTTATTGATAAAGAAAAAAAAATGAAAAGAATCCAAATCACCAGTCCGAACTTCCGTCAAATAGGGGGAGCTAGGCATGGCAAAAAATATTTAGCTTCAAAGTTATTTATGATTCCGATAGCACTTTGCTAATGCAGTTTCTTCATATGGACGAAGGTCTACGGTTTCACTGCTGAGTTTAGTGCTTGGTGCAGCCGTATGAGTTGTGTTTTTCACGTGAAATGTCTGTAATCTGTCAGCGATTGAGTGGTGATATTCAATATGGCCGGCAGCAAGTTTACCTGTGGGCTGGCGAAATACCTTATATAATAATTATACGTGTGTGTAGCCAACTTATTGTAACCGACTTCCTCCATCAACGACAAACTGCATTTCTGGGGGGCGACTGTTGGCTTTGGCCTCTCTAGCAACTGAAATACTCATTTACTACATGCACATATTTCTGAACTGTTCCAGGTCTAGTTTTTTTTTTTTTTTTTTCACTAGTCTTTCAAATGCGACAGTGAGGGACATTTCATTTGATTTTCAATGGCACATGCACGGAGCAAGAATGGGGAAACCCGATTGCAGCGAAGTTGAAATTTCGACTAAGACCAAACAACAAAGACAGTGTTACAAGTCCCCGCACGGGTAAATCATGTGAATAACTAAGTCTTCCGTGGAATACAGACAATCTTCTTAGTTATAGTTCAGGGGTTAATTTCATAATCTCTGCTTGAATGCAGTCATTCCTGTTTCCATGTGTCTAGGACCTTTTCCCACGCCTTCAGATGTATTAGGCATATAGGGCTAGATTTACTGTTTATAGACCAGTCAGCACTGGGTGGGTCATGTTGGCAGCATAACGCCGACCGCCTTCACTTCCCTTGACTCCAACTGGCACCCATTCAAAGCTGGGTCGACCTTGGAGGCAAGGCCATTTGTGAAAAAAAAAATTTGCTTCCGCCACGACCCGAACCCACGACCTTTCGATCCACAGGCGAGAGTGTAGCCACTAAACCAAGTTTTCATGTCTATAGTTAATAATTTACTTACCATCGAAACTTCTGAATGTTGTTAGTGTCAGTTGTTTGTGGGCCGAGGCCCTGGACAAAGCGAGAGTGCTAACTTGAAATGGACTTTCAACTTTATCTCCTAGGTAAAACAAAAGTGCTAAGTGTCAGTTACATCTGTGAAAATTTGTTGGTGACTGCAGTCAAGCTAATGCCAACGAATTCCAGTGAAATGTGACTGAAAACGCCGTGCTTTCTTAATATCCCTCTCCAAAAAGGGAAAATCCACAGGTCACGGGACAGTCTAATATTTCAAGGGGTGGTAGATAGGCTGCATGCTGTCGTGGGACCTAGGCTGCATGCCGTGGTGGGACCTAGGCTGCACTGTGTCGTGGGACGTAGGTGGGTCATGGTTAAGGCCAGTTCTAGATGTGTGGGGTCGTTAACAGCATTAGAAAGCCAGGGGTCCCAGTCTTACAACCATCTAAAATGTTAGACTGTCCTGTGACGTCATCCTGGGTAGGAAATTACGTTAAGTTAGTTGCATATCCTTTACGGAACGTTACAGAACCAACCCCAACAGCCCCTGGCTGTTATGTGGCTTTTCTAGGCAAATTTACGTCCAGTAGTTTGCATTGCCTCTGGACGGTCGGCTTTCTTGATACCACTGTCGAAACCAACGCAAGGCGCATGGCCCGCAGCTGGGATCGAACCCGGCACCTCGGCATTACGAAGCGTTCGCATCGACTTAGCCACAGACCCGACAGGACATTACGAAAGAACCATAAAAAAAAAGCTTAACGAAACGGGAAGCAGAAAAACGTGCCTAAAACAACACATTCAAATCTATAGCTACAGTTGGGCCGACAAATGAATTATTCCTACAAAGTTATCGGGCGGTCGCCGTGATGTATCGGCTTAGGCGCTCGCCTGTGGGTCTGAAGGTCGTGGCTTCGGGTCCAGACAGAAACTTTCCTCCACACCCCCCCCCCCACCCCTCAATGGCTTTGGCTTCCATATCGACCTAGCCTTCAGTAGGTACCAGGTATAACCCCGGGAAGTAAAAGTGGTCGCCGTGTTTTTAACCACATTACTTAAGGAGTGCTGATTTGTCTATAAAACACACGAAGGCTCATTAACACACCGTTAAACAGGTGACAATTCAAATTATGTATATTAGCAAATATTTGCTTTTTTTTTTTTATTTTGTAAATATTTTACCACAGACGGGCTGGTTCAGGGCCAATCGGTTGGTAAATTGGTGTACGACAACTTTACGTTGTAAACTTCTGGGGGCAGGGTTGGGCGGGCATAGAGGGGTCGGGGGGGGGGGGTGAATAGAGGAGAAAATGCCTTGAGTGCTGTAATCTCTTCTTCTTCTTTCTTCTTTTGTCAAAATCTGCTTGTGCCGCTAGGCGTCGCAGTCTATCAAATGATCGGCAACCGAGCCAGGGCGCGCTCAGTCGCTTCATATGCCGTGATGTTATGAAGTCTCAAGTTGTCCGTGACTCCTTCAATCCATCTTCTTCTTGGTCTTCCCCTGCCTCTTGGTGTTTCGATTTTTATGTTGTATGCTCTTGATGCTGGCATCGTTAATTCCATTCTTATTAGGTGACCAAACCATTTCATTCTTTGCTTCTCAATAAATTTAACGATGGGTATGGTTCCAATAGTTCTTGTAATCACATCGTTTCTCACTCTATCTCTTCTGGTTTTATTCGCAGCCATTCTCAAACATCTCATTTCACAGGTGGTTAGTCTTCTCTCGTGTTCTTTTGTTAATGTCCAAGTCTGACATTGATAACCTAATGTCGGTATAAAGATTGTATTTATAATTTGTCTTTTTATCTCAGCTGGGACAGCAGGGTGTTTTAAAATTGGGGCAAGCTGGTATGCGACATTGTTGGCTTGTTGGATTCTTGCTTCGATCTCTCTTGAAATTCAGCATATAACTGATTTCAGGACAGCACCAGCAAAGTAACGCCCCCATTTTTCAGTTCTTAGTTGACAAAAGATGGCAAACTCCTGGTATTACACATGATCAGCACTGCTAGAATAATAGAAGACGGGAATCCGGGGCACACATACAATATACATTTCTTTGGAGTTTCTTGGAGGTTAACGGTGCCTCTCTATGATGACCAGACCTATTTCTATCTGGGGTTGACGGCTTTAGTTATCTTTTCTTTTTTTTTTTTTAAATTTGTTTCAAAGATAAAAAGAAAAAAAAAGAAATAACACGAACTCTTCCCCCAACTCCTCCTCTTTCTCCTCGTCCTCTTCTTCTTCTGCTGTTGCTTCTGCTACAGCTTCTTCTTCTTCTTCTTCTTCTTCTTCTTCTTCTTCTTATTATTATTATTATTATTATTATTATTATTATTATTATTATTATTATTCTTTTTCTTCTTCTTCTTCTTCTTCTTCTTCTTCTTCTTCTTCTTCTTCTTCTTCTTCTTCTTCTTCTTCTTCTTCTTCTTCTTCTTCTTCTTCTTCTTCTTCTTCTTCTCCTCCTCCTCCTTTTCCTGCTGTTTTTTCTTCTTCTTCTTCTTCTTTTCTTCTTACTCATCTTCTTCTTCTCCTTTTTCTTATCTTTCTTCTTCTTCTTCTTCTTCTTCTTCTTCTTCTTCTTCTTCTTCTTCTTCTTCTTCTTCTTCTTCTTCTTCTTCTTCTTCTTCTTCTTCTTCTTCCTCTTCTTCTTCTTCTTCTTCTTCTTCTTCGTCTTAGAGAATAAAATCACATCACAAAGTAAATCTATTTTGGTCTTATTACTGAAAAAAAACAACATGTTTACCTTGTTGTGATGTAGATACCATCAACTGAAAATAAGGAAGCAGAGCAAACGTTACAAAACAAATAACTTCACACATAAAAAAAAAACATCCTCATCATTGTTCTGTTATGCCATCATAGGTCACGCTCTTCTATTCCATTCTATGCTGCTCAATTACTTGGAAATCATGGATGGAATCCAGTCCAGCTGTTCCGCTTTTCGGTAATTTAATAATATCCTACCCCCAGATGACGTCACCTGACAGTCCAACATTTTAGAGGATGGTCAGACTGGGTTTCCCGGCTTTCTGATGCTTTTAACGACCCCACACATCTAGAACTGGCCCTAACCCCAACCCACCTACATCGCACGAGAGAGTGCAGCCTAGATCACACGACTCCCTGCAGCCTATCTACCACCGCTTAAAATATTAGACTGTCCCGTGACCTGTGGATTTCCCCTGTTTGGGGTAGGATATTATTAAAGCACCAGGCTTTTCTCATTAAGTTCGTTTTACGGTTTCTTTTGGGCGTCCTAGCTTTCTGAATTCCTTTGTTTCCCAGTTCAGTGCCTGTCTGGTGATTCTCTGATCGTTTTTTTTTCCTAGGATGTCTCCAATATAACGCTATCTTCTCTGTCTTGCAACTGTTGTTACTAGTGGTTGCCCAGACATTTCTCTTATTTCTTCGCTCCTCTTGGATTCACCCCATTTTATTTTCATCATTTTCCCCAGGCATTTGTTTTCGATTGCATTTAAATTTCGTTTCATGTCTTTAATGGATCTTTTACTTTTACTGGCATGTTTAAAAGAATGTTGAATTAAGAATAGATATCACAGCACTCGGGACACCCCCATAGGCACTCCTTCCCTATCTTCAGCAGCAAGCGAAAAAGTTAAAACATTACTAGTAACTGTCTGATTGTATATCTATCTTGCTTTTTCCCTGATTGTCGAGCGTCGGCCAAATCCCCTTGTAACTCCTCGCAGTGCCATTTTCCTCTGGCCGTAATGATCTGTCTGTTCACTCGCTCCCAGATGGCCCTCACAACATTCAGCTTGTCATACATAACTTCACTACCAAGTGGTGCAGAGCCGGCCAGTCTATCTGTCTGCTCATCCCCCAACATAATGCATTTCCTGGGAAAAACATTCAAAGGATGCTAACTACCGGGACCTTTGAAGTGATGCTTGCCACTCTGCACGAAGCAGGCCTGTTTCCACCTTTCTTAACACCCTTTTAGGTTCATCCCATTTTATTTTCATCATTTTCCCCAGGCATTTGTTTTCGATTGCATTTAAATTTCGTTTCATGTCTTTAGGTGTTCTTTAACTTTTACTAGCATGTGTTAAAATTGAACTAACATTAAAACTGAAAACATGTGACTTGGTTTTAAATATGTAGAATGTTTAATTTAGAGTTCCATATTTTGTTAAAACGAACGGAAACATATAATTACTTGGGTGCAAACTTCAACTGCCCCAACATGCTGAGAGAAGAAATAAAATCTAGAATACAATCTAGAAATTAAGTAAACTATGCCGTTCAACTTCTGCTAAAGTCAAAGTGTCTGTCTCGCAACACCAAGATCAAAATATAGAAAACGTTGATAAGACCAGTCGTTTTATATGGCTCTGAAACTTGGAGCACAACTAAAAGAGATGAAGCCTTAACAGGCTTTCGAAAACAGAGTCTTAGGACGAATCTTTGGACCCATCAAAGATGCAACCAGCAGGGAATGGGGAGTGAGAAGCAGCAACGAAATTCATAATCTGTTCAAATCACCACTGATAACTGGCATCATGAGAGCTAAAATACTGAAATGGTTGGGGCATTTTGAGAGAAATGTCAGATGACAGAGAAGTGACAACTGTATACACAAGAGAGATGAATGGTCCAGACAAACCGGCAAACACTTGGTGTCACCAACTGGAAAGAGAAGGCCAACCAGAGAAATAAATGGAGGCGGGTGATATCTGCAGCATTTAACCTCACGGGCTCGGACGCTGAATAATAATAATAATAATAATAAAATTAAAAAAAAAGAAGAAGAAGAAGAAGAAGAAGAAGAAGAAGAAGAAGAAGAAGAAGAAGAAGAAGAAGAAGAAGAAGAAGAAGAAGAAGAAGAAGAACAAGAACAAGAAGAACAAGAACAAGAACAAGAACAAGAACAAGAAGGAGGAGAAGGAGGAGGAGGAGAAGAATAAGAAGAAGAAGAAGAAGAAGAAGAAGAAGAAGAAGAAGAAGAAGAAGAAGAAGAAGAAGAAGAAGAAGAAAAGAAAGAAAGAAAGAAAGAAAGAAAGAAAGAAAGAAAGAAAGAAAGAAAGAAAGAAAGAAAGAAAGAAAGAAAGAAAGAAAGAAAGAAAGAAAGAAAGAAAGAAAGAAAGAAAGAAAGAAAGAAAGAAAGAAAGAAAGAAAGAAAGAAAGAAAGAAAGAAAGAAAGAAAGAAAGAAAGAAAGAAAGAGGCAGAAGAAAAGAAGAAGAAGGAGAAGAAGAAGTTTGCCATTGTCGCTGTTGGTATATTTGCTGGATCTGTTACCCACTATCTTGTTGTTCTTGATGGTCTAAGCGTTTAGAAAGAGGTGAAGACATTAATAAGAAGTAGGGAAAGGCGTCGGCGTCTGTGGCTAAGGCGCTACGAACGCGCTTCGTAATGCCGGGGTGCCGGGTTCGATCCAAGCTGCGGAGGTTTTGTCTAGCGTTGGTTTCGACAGTGGTACCGACAGTTGACCGTTCAGTAGTAATGGCAAACTATTAAA
The DNA here is from genome assembly GCA_905116865.2 of Candidula unifasciata. Lineage (NCBI taxonomy): Eukaryota > Metazoa > Mollusca > Gastropoda > Stylommatophora > Geomitridae > Candidula > Candidula unifasciata. The sequence continues at coordinate 120,154 of CAJHNH020000358.1, forward strand.
CGTAATGTTTGCCTAGAAAAATCCTGTAGTTTGTTATTGCTTTCTGGACAGTTGGCTTTTCGATAACACTGTCAAAACCAACGCAAGGCCCATAGCTGGGATCGAACCCAGCAACCTGGCATTACAAAGCGCGTTCACAACGCCTAAGCCACAGACGCCGACATGAAGAGAGTATAAGAAAAAATTGGAATATATGACATCTGGGCAGACTTATGGAAAGAGAGTTAGCGGAAGACAACAAGACAAGATTCTTAACAGTCTTTAAGCATATAATAGAAAGAAAGGTATCAGAGCAGAAATTTATATACGGTGTTAGAATTCGCAGGATGCAGAGAAGCATGATAGTCCACGCTAGTCGGCAAGGCTCTTTGATGAAAACGAGGTTGCTTTGACCACAAAGATATCCAAACAGTGAATACCTCTAAAAGATGTGTAGCCTGTTCTGAGTTGTGGGCACAGCAGCGCTGGATGTTCCCAAATGTCATGTGATCCATTCTCTCCAGGCTGCCTCTCTTGGCCAGAACCTCACAAGGAAGACACCACTCAAAACTCTGGTTTCTGGCAAGTGCCTGTCATTTTTAATTGGAGATATTATAATGAATATATACCAGGGGAAGTCAAAAAGTAAGTCACAAATGGTTATGGGATGGCAGGAAAAGGTAGTTGGTGTCATTAGGTGACAGTAACATCGAACTACATGTCTTCGTTCGTTAGGTGGCGCTAGGTGTTGCATGCGCATTCGCATCATATAAATAAAATTTTGACTGTACCCTCAAAGAACAATGCGCTATTGTGCTGGGTTTCATTTTTTGGCGGAGGGGGGGGGAGATGGGGGGAGGGGATAACAAAGGGCTGTCTGCAAAGGATATTTATGAGGAAATGCTTCATGATTATGTTGACAAATGTTTATCCCGTATAGCAGTACATAGCTGGGTTTTAAAAAAAAAGAAATGAAACGAATCCAACCTTGGGAAACGAACGAACAAACAAGCAAACTTTATTTCCAACGGGTATCATAATTGGGCACCTAGGCCTGTTTAACATTCTGCCTTTCTAATCTCATTGTTTTAATGCATAATTTTTACTAGATAATAATTACAACACTGGAAAGTGCCTGAATTATGCGTACATTTCTAACAACAGTAAATCATAGTAACTGTAATAAATAAAAAATCTCAGGAAAATGAATGCTATGTTTAAAACACTTCTACCTTTTACGGTATGTAATTTTTGCTCAAGCACGAAGCAGAACCTCATATCTCTCTCGACACCCGAAGCGGTAAAAGACAACGTAAAGAAGATGAAGAAAAATCGTTGCTCAGTCACAAGGTTTCGGACTGTCTGTGTAGAGGCTAGTAGTTTTTTAAATTTGTTGTGGAAGATGATTCCGCAGTTGAGCTGCGTAGAACGCTAGACTTGTTTTGTGTAAGTCTATCCTAGGTTTAGGGATATGTAATATGTTTAGGCGGTTGCTATGTCCTTCATTATGTCTAAACAGTGATGCAACTTAATCTGTGCCATTTTGTGACGGTATTTTTTTTAACAGATCCAGTCTTATTAAAAAGACATTCACGGGACATGGTCGTGTAGTGAGTAGCACAGCTCTCTTATTTGTTGCGTATGTTGATGTCACACCCAGGTTCATCTTTAGGTTTGCTACAGGACGAGTCGATTGGAAGATTATAGACGAGGAGAAAGATTCGGTAGTGGCGATGATGATGATGTTGATGATGTCTTGCTAGCTGCATGCTTCTCACGTAACTCAGATGCTTGTATGAAAAGGTGTCTGGAAACAACTGTTCTTGTCTATACTGTCTTTATTGTGATACTTCAGCAATGACACAAACATAATCAATAATATCCTAAAAGGCGCTATGTTCTCTCTATGGTTACGTACTCTTAGGTTCGCGTTGTGTTTTTCATCTCTAGTTGCTTTGGTTCTAGTGTCTGCAACTGCCACCTGGCTTCTAGTGCTGTTTGGTAATAATGGCTTGATCGTCGACTTTAACATCTCAAAAGTGTTCCTACCTAAAGGGTCACTGTTGACCATGGATCCATGATTCTTGTGTATTGTCTCTGTGGCTCGATGTCTTGTTTTATGTCTGCTCTCTAGTGACTGTCTTCGAGGCTCAATATGACTGGCTCCTCTCCCTCTAGTGTTGAATTGGCATCTCCACAACTGCGAGGATCATTGAGACTAGTCGCTCGCCCTCTGAATCTCTACTGAAGGCTTCTAGTGTTGGGCTTACATCTCTACCACTGAAGGCTGCTTTGAGAGTCAATGTGACTGGTCCCTTCTCTCTTTAGTCTTGTGAACTGAAGAATTTTTAAGGTGCTTTGTTACTCGTTATTTATACTTGGATGCTGGAATGCTAGGTATTTGTTTTCTTCTCGCTTTTTCTGCTTCAAGAATATTCTCAACTTGTTTACTAGGTAGGTTCTCACGTAGGATTTTCTAAAAATGTCTTGATTGCATCGGATTTTATCATTCTATTCTACACAGATATAGTAGTTAAATTGACAGCTGGCGTCAGTAGACTCCTACAAAACAAGTGCTACTAGGTTCTCTCTAAAAGTGCAAGGCCAACAATGACGTCAAATACTATTTACAAAATATTATTTTCAAGACTTGTTGACTTTCTTCCCCTCAAGTAATACGCAATATTCTATCTCTAACGAACAAGCTATGGCTCAACTCTGTTACAGTAGAAAAGTATCATATCATCATCATCATGTAGCAGGTCCTTCTGCTATAGTTTTTTCGAACAGGATGCCGTTTATTAGCCAATCTTTTTTGATGTTCAGATCTTTCAAGATGTCAGTATTTCTCCTCTTCTTTGTCTTCCTTTAAAGCGGTAAATTAATACCGCCCTGCCCCTCCCCCCCCCCCCCCCAACTAAAATGTATACCAACCTCATTTAGATAAATACAGTCATTTTCAGGATTCATACGACCTGGATGCCATTGTTAAAAAATCTTAATTTAACTTCAAGAACATCCATCTTCCAACCAACCATCCTTCCAACCATCCATCCTTCCAACCATCCATCCCTTACCTCATCCATCCATCCTTCCAACCAACCATCCTTCCAACCAATCATCCTTCCAACCAACCATCCTGCCAACCAATCATCCTTCCAACCATCCATCCTTCCAACCAATCATCCTTCCAACCAATCATTCTTCCAACCAATCATCCTTCCAAACATCCTTCCAATCAACCATTCTTCCAATCAACCATCCTTCCGATCAACCATCCTTCCAATCAACCATCCTTCCAATCAACCATCCTTCCAATCAACCATCCTTTCAACCATCCATCCTTCAACCATCCATCCTTCCAACCATCCATCCTTCCAATCAACCATCCTTCCAACAATCCATCCTTCCATCCTTCCAACCATCCATCCTTCCAACCATCCATCCTGCCAACAAATCATTCTTCCAATCAACCACACTCCCAACCAATCATCCTTCCAACCAATCATCCTTCCAACCAATCATCCTTCCAACCAACCATCCTGCCAACCATCCATCTCTCCAACCAGCCATCCTTCCAACCATCCATCCTTCCAATCAACCATCCTTCCAACCAACCATCCTTCCAACCAATCATCCTTCCAACCAGCCATCCTTCCAACCATCCATCCTTCCAACCAACCATCCTTCCAACCAACCATCCTTCCAACCAATCGTCCTTCCAACCAGCCATCCTTCCAACCAACCATCCTTCCAACCATCCATCCTTCCAACCAACCATCCTTCCAACCATCCATCCCTTACCTCATCCATCCATCCTTCCAACCAACCATCCTTCCAACCAATCATCCTTCCAACCAACCATCCTGCCAACCAATTATCCTTCCAACCATCCATCCTTCCAACCAATCATCCTTCCAACCAATCATTCTTCCAACCAATCATCCTTCCAAACATCCTTCCAATCAACCATTCTTCCAATCAACCATCCTTCCGATCAACCATCCTTCCAATCAACCATCCTTCCAATCAACCATCCTTCCAATCAACCATCCTTTCAACCATCCATCCTTCCAACCATCCATCCTTCCAACCATCCATCCTTCCAATCAACCATCCTTCCAACAATCCATCCTTCCATCCTTCCAACCATCCATCCTTCCAACCATCCATCCTGCCAACAAATCATTCTTCCAATCAACCACACTCCCAACCAATCATCCTTCCAACCAATCATCCTTCCAACCAATCATCCTTCCAACCAACCATCCTGCCAACCATCCATCTCTCCAACCAGCCATCCTTCCAACCATCCATCCTTCCAATCAACCATCCTTCCAACCAACCATCCTTCCAACCAATCATCCTTCCAACCAGCCATCCTTCCAACCATCCATCCTTCCAACCAACCATCCTTCCAACCAACCATCCTTCCAACCAATCGTCCTTCCAACCAGCCATCCTTCCAACCAACCATCCTTCCAACCATCCATCCTTCCAACCAACCATCCTTCAAACCATCCATCCTTCCAACCAATCATCCTTCCAAACAATCATCCTTCAAACCAACCATCCTTCCAACCATTTATCCTTCCAACCATCCATCCTTCCAACCATCCATCCTTCCAACCATCCATCCTTCCAACCATCCATCCTTCCAACCAACCATCCTTCCAACCAACCATCCCTCCAACCAATCATCCTTCCAACCAACCATCCTTCCAACCATCCATCCTTCCAACCAACCATACTTCCAACCAATCATCCTTCTAACCAACCATCCTTCCAACCAGCCATCCTTCCAACCATCCATCCTTCCAACCAACCATCCTTCCAACCAACCATCCTTCCAACCAACCATCCTTCCAACCATCCATCCTTTCAACCAACCATCCTTCCAACCAACCATCCTTCCAACCAACCATCCTTTCAACCATCCATCCTTCCAACCAACCATCCTGCCAACCAATCATCCTTCCAACCAACCATCCTTCCAACCAGCCATCCTTCCAACCATCCATCTTTCCAACCAATCATCCTTCCAACCGCCCATCATTCCAACCAACCATCCTTCCAACCAACCATTGTTTCAACCAACCATCCTTCCAACCAATCATCCTTCCAACCAATCATCCTTCTAACCATCCATCCTTCCAACCAACCATCCTTCCAACCATCCATCCTTCCAACCAACCATCCTTTCAACCAATCATTCTTCCAACCAATCATCCTTCCAAACATCCTTCCAATCAACCATTCTTCCAGTCAACCATCCTTCTAATCAACCATCCTTTCAATCAACCATTCTTCCAATCAACCATCCTTTCAACTATCCATCCTTCCAACCATCCATCCTTCCAACCAACCATCCTTCCAACCAACTATCCTTTCAACCAATCATCCTTCCAACCAGCCATCCTTCCAACCATCCATCCTTCCAACCAACCATCCTTCCAACCAATCATCCTTCCAACCAATCATCCTTCCAACCAGCTATCCTTCCAACCAACCATCATTCCAACCATCCTTCCAACCATCCATCCTTCCAACTAATCATCATTTTTACCAACCATCCTTCCAACCAAACATCCTTCCAACCAATCATCCTTCCAATCATCCATCCTTCCAACCATCCATCCTTCCAACCAGCCATCCTTCCAACCATCCATCCTTCCAACCAACCATCCTTCCAACCAATCATTCTCCCAACCAATCATCCTTCCAATCAACCATCCTTCTAACCATCCATCCTTCCAACCAACCATCCTTCCAACCAATCATCCTTCCAACCAACCATCCATCTAACCAGCCATCCTTCCAACCAACCAGCCTTCCAACCAGCCATCCTTCCAATCATCCATCCTTCCAACCAACCATCCTTCCAACCAACCATCATGCCAACCAATCATCCTGCCAACCAATCATCCTTCCAACCAACCATCCTTCCAACCAATCATCCTTCCAACCACCCATCATTCCAACCAACCATCCTTTCAACCAACCATCCTTCCAACCAACCATCCTTCCAACTAATCATCCTTCCAACCAACCATCCTTCCAACCATCCATCCTTCCAACCAATCATCCTTTCAACCAACAATCCTTCCAACCATCTATCCTTCCAACCAATCATCCTTCCAACCACCCATCCTTCCAACCATCCATCCTTCCAACCAAACATCCTTCCAACCACCCATCCTTCCAACCAATCATCCTTCCAACCAACCATCCTTCCAACCATCCATCCTTCCAACCAATCATCCTTTCAACGAACCATCCTTCCAACCATCCATCCTTCCAACCAATCATCCTTCAAACCATCCATCCTTCCAACCAATCATCCTTCCAACCACCCATCCTTCCAACCAATCATCCTTCCAACCAACCATTCTTCCAAACATCCATCATTCCAACCAATCATCATTTCAACCAGCCATCCTTCAAACCATCCATCCTTCCAACCAACTATCCTTTCAACCAACCATCCTGCCAACCAATCATCCTGCCAACCAATCATCCTTCCAACCAACCATCCTTCCAACCAATCATCCTTCCAACCACCCATCATTCCAACCAACCATCCTTTCAACCAACCATCCTTCCAACCAACCATCCTTCCAACCAATCATCCTTCCAACCAACCATCCTTCCAACCATCCATCCTTCCAACCAATCATCCTTTCAACCAACAATCCTTCCAACCATCTATCCTTCCAACCAATCATCCTTCCAACCACCCATCCTTCCAACCATCCATCCTTCCAACCAAACATCCTTCCAACCACCCATCCTTCCAACCAATCATCCTTTCAACCAACCATCCTTCCAACCATCCATCCTTCCAACCAATCATCCTTTCAACGAACCATCCTTCCAACCATCCATCCTTCCAACCAATCATCCTTCAAACCATCCATCCTTCCAACCAATCATCCTTCCAACCACCCATCCTTCCAACCATCCATCCTTCCAACCAATCATCCTTCAAACCATCCATCCTTCCAACCAATCATCCTTCCAACCACCCATCCTTCCAACCAATCATCCTTCCAACCAACCATTCTTCCAAACATCCATCATTCCAACTAATCATCATTTCAACCAACCATCCTTCAAACCATCCATCCTTCCAACCAACCATCCTTCCAACCATCCATCCTTCCAACCAAACATCCTTCAAACCATCCATCCTTCTAACCAAACATCCTTCCAACCACCCATCCTTCCAACCAACCATCCTTCCAACCATCCATCCTTCCAACCATCCATAACTCTTAGTTATTGCAAACCTCATGTCCATGTTCAGTCGTGCTGTTCTGAATAGACGTGGCTACAATGATGACACAGATAACGCTGACGCCAATACTGACAGCCGAAGTAACAGTGACCGCCTTGTAAGAGCTGGGCAAATAAAAGAAATTATAAGAGTATCTATAGATAAATATCTATAGATAAATAAGTGCCTGAATTATGCGTACATTTCTAACAACAGTAAATCATAGTAACTGTAATAAATAAAAAATATCAGGAAAATGAATGCTATGTTTAAAACACTTCTACCTCTTACGGTATGTAATTTTTGCTCAAGCACGAAGCAGAACCTCATATCTCTCTCTACACCGAAGCGGTAAAAGAGAACGTAAAGAAGATGAAGAAAAATCGTTGCTCTGTCACAAGGTTTCGGACTGTCTGTGTAGAGGCTAGTAGTATTTTAAATTTTATTGCTGCTTTGTAGCTTCTTCTTTTCCTTCTCCACCTTCTTCTTCTTCTTCTTCTTCTTCTTCTTCTTCTTCTTCTTCTTCTTCTTCTTCTTCTTCTTCTTCTTCTTCTTCTTCTTCTTCTTTTTTTTTTTTCTTCTTCCTCCTAAGGAATGCATCATCGTAACTATCTTTCACCTCTGCGTCTGACATCATATGGAGGAAGCACTGGTAGTCTGTGTGAACTGACAATATCTTGAATGTCGTCAAATCTTCTTCCTGGCTTCCAGCCCTCTTGGGTGTGCAATCATTTGTGATTTTAAAAATACAACAGTTTAAAAATACAACAGTTTAAAAATACAACAGTTTAAAAATACAACAGTTTAAAAATCGGTGACCTAGACAATTTCAAAATTATTAAAAGCTAGTTTGAAACAAGCAAGCAGAATGAAACGAAATATGTGACATGTAACTCAGTGGCTCCAAATGTTTACGCTACGGAGTTCGTGCTTTGTGGATGCTCTCGACTAGAGCTGTTTGGCCGAGAGAGACACGGACATACAGGATATCCAGGTGCAACTTCGATTCTGTCGACTTTAGAAATATATTTCTTTTGCGTAGTAGCTTCAGTGCTTTGTGTTGTTAGGGTCTGTTCCTTTTTGTGGGTTGTTGAAAGCTTCTTATCCCAACACCATTCGTGTATTGCAATTGTAAGACTCGTGACAATGTCTTGAAAGAAACTGACCCAGAAAGAGAACTGATTGTAAAAGTAAAGTTCCATTTTCCACGTCTTTAAGCGTATTGGGAATATAGGGCTAGACCTATGCTTTTATAGACCAATCGGCACTTGATGGGTGATGTGGTCAGCATATCGCCGGCCGCGTTTACTTCAAAAGACTGCACCTGGTACCCACTCAAGGCTGGGTCGACCTGGGAGTCAAGGTCATTTTTAAAGCCAAAAAAAAAGCTCGGCTCCGTGAGAACTGATTGCCCATATCAAAATGAGACAATTTCCCATACCAGAATGAGACAATTTCCTGTATCAGAATGAGATAATTCCCCATATCAGAATGAGATAGGTCGTGGGATAAATATAACTATAATGGAAGATCATAAAAGTAAGTAAAGTAAAGTAAAGATCCATTTCACGCCTTTAGGCGTATCGGGCATATGGGAAGAGCGCCCATATTTTTACAGACCATCAGCACTCTGTGGGTAATGTGGTCAGCATTACGCCGGCTGTCTTTACTCTCCCAGGACAGCCCATCCTGGTACCCATTTGAGGCTGGGTCGACCTGCGACGTCCCATACCACGATAAAAATCCACGCAGCCCGCAGTGGGTTTCGATCGCGGTACGTTGGATTACGAGTCGGATGAAAGTACACTAGAGAAAAAGTTGTGGGTAGACATAACGTGCAATGCCACACGGTATGGAAGCTCAAGTGGGTCAGAACTGATTAAAGTACGTAAGGCGCAAGGTTGTGGATAGATATAACTGCCGACGCCACAAAGTATGGAAGCTCAAGTGTATCAGAACTGACTAAAGTACACGAGACATAAGGTTCTGGAAACACATGACTACCAATTTCATACGGCACGGATGATTAGACGAAAATATGACGCGGCTGTTTCTTACTTCGTGCTTTAAAATTGGTTCAATGTGCACAGCTAGGAAATGTAACACAAACATGCCGATGGTGATAATAATTATGACGATGAATTATGATGATGATAATGTTTACAGCTTTTCACTCTCCTAAAATAGAAGCTTACCAACGTTTTTCATTTCCACACTTCTTTGATCGTATTAAATCCATATCATCAACGAGTAGATGGAATCCCCGCCAAAATGTCAAAGTCAAATCTTGTGTAAGTAGTAGCAGACGTCCACAGCCTGAAATGGAAATCAGTTGCTGGGGAAACCAGTTTGCTAAGCAGACGCTCTGTTAAGTTAAAGATCAAAGTCGAGAGAATCAACTTCACTGCATCGGGTTTTATAATGCCATATGGTTCGGTCTCTATCACCAGACCCACTAGCAGCCTGCTAAGGGCGCCGCACAGAGCACGAACTCCGTAGCTCTGGAAACGATCCCCGATCGTGAACTGAACGGAGCAACCGTGAAACTTTCAGAGCGCGATGTAAACGGCTTGACCACTTCGCCACGGGATCTCCCCCCCCCCGGGATCTCTCCCCCCCCCCCACCCCCCGACGCTCAGTCATTGAAATAGTTGTTGTGGTGGTGGTGATGGTGATGGTAGCTATAGCAGTAATTCAATCAATAACCCGTTAAACCCATCTATGATTTAATTGGGACATATAGGGTACAGTGCACAGGCTCTGTAGCACCGGCGAGGATCCTGAAATACTTTGGGTAGATTGTTAACTCCAAATTTTGCCCGGGCAGCGCCGTTATGCTACTCTTTTTGATTTCCAACTGCCAAGTCATTTTCTTTTACGTCCACAACAATGCCCACGGGCGTCTGATCTCACTACCCAAAGACCAGGGAAAATTACCTAAAGTCCAAATCCAGGTGAAAAAATCCCAGTCCTTACCGGGGACTGAACCCAGAACCTCTAGCACTCGAGGCGGACACCAACCCTCGACACCAGGCAGCCCCCTACCTAAGCATTTAATCAAAATATAAAATAGTATAATTTGACACTTCTTCATTTGTTCTTTAAAAAAAAAAACTCCACACTTATAATCAATAATCGAATTACTTAAACAAATTTTTACAGGAATCAGTAATCGTATAATCCATAAGCTAACACTTTAAATCTATATTTCTATTGCTATTTGCAAAGTGAACACCCAGAAAACTATATTTATATGTGTGGTATTTAGCAAAATAGCCATTACTGCTTTCCTTCCTGTCCTTCCATATTTAAGTCGCTTTCTTTCAGTTGGTTGTGTGTGTATTCATGATCCGGTTGTGCCTTTACATGACACAATACAGGGCACGTAGTATATTTCTCCATTTTTTTTTTATCCTGTGCAATCCAGTCGATATCATGGATGAAATCCAATCCAGCACACTTGGCTTCTCACATGAGCTTACGCTTTAGGGTTTCTATAAGAAGTCCCCCTGTTCACAAGTAACTTTAGCTAGTCATGTCTCCTCGATCTCTTAATTTTCCGGTCTTCGTGTTGATTAAAATATTTAAACGTTAACAGTTTTGTTCGCCTGTCCAACCGGGAATGTACTCACCTTGGTTCAGACCAGTCTGCTTCGACGAAACTACTATAATTTACCCTTCAGAAAGCAGTCACGTATTGATAAATATAAACCTAACATCCTCATTTGGAGAAATCCCACTTTGACACTCACGTAAGTCTGATAGCAGATATTACACCGGAAATTCCTGTTATGTTAATATCGGATATTCCCGACCACTGTGATGGAGGTTTGGAGTTTTAATCAAGAGAACAACGTCATGGCACACAGATAGAAACTGAAAGGTTTGAGTCCGAAGAATCTCAGCACAGTGCACAGGTTCAGTAGCACCGGTGAGGATCCTGAAATACTTCGGTAGAACTTTAACTCCAAATTTTGCAGTTAAGCTACTCTTTTCCATTTCCAACTGCCAAGGTATTTTTGTTTACGTGCGCAACAATCGGGCGTCCGATCTCACTATCCGGAGACCTTGGGGAATTAATAGAAGTCCAAACGGGAAAAGATCCCAGCCCTTACCGGGGAATGAACCCGGAACCTCTAGCACTCGAGGCAGACACCATGCCTCGAGACCACGCAGCCCCTTATGATTGAATGAAATGGGACTAAAAAGCCTGACGAAACAAGGAAGGAGAAAAACGTCTACAAAACAACAACACAAAACTTATTAGTTACTTGTTAAAAACTTGTTAAAACTTGTTGGCTACTACTATAGTTGTCCTGTGTTGGTTTTTTATTCTTCTTTAGCTGCTCTTATGGTGGCTGCGTGGTCTCGAGGCCTGGTGTCCGCCTCGGGTGCTAGAGGTTCCGAGTTCAATACCCGGTAAGGGCTAGGATTTTTTCACGTGGACTTTGACTTCTAGTAATTCCCCCTGGTCTCTGGGTAGTGCATTGTTGCGCACGTAAAAAAAATCCCTTCTTCTTCTTTTCTTTCACCTTGTACCTTAGTGAAATGTCGGCAGTTGGAAATCGAAAAGAGTAGCCTAACGGCGCTGCCCGGGCAGAAATTTGGAGTTAAAATCTTTAGTTACCCGTTACCCAGACTACCCGTGAGCCATGATGTAGATTCGTTGTTCAAACCTCAAACCTGTTCAAACCTTAAGGAATTCCTGTGAGATGTGACTAAAAAGCTTAACGGAACCGAGAAATAAGAAAAACGTCTACAAAACAACAACAGAAAACTTATTAGTTACTTGTTAAAAACTTGTTAAAACTTGTTAGTTACTACTATAGTTAGTTAGTCGACATATTATTTACATTGCACATCGAACCATCCAATCATAAGTGCTCGCATCCTCTCCTCAGTAAAGCATACAGCGTGAAGCGGCTGAATACACCAATCCTGTGTTGGTTTTTTATTCTTCTTTAGCTCCTTGCATATTGCTTTTGTCTGGCCATTTCCCTTTTATCATTCTATTCTTGCAGATTCACAGTCATCACCTGCTTCTCGCAAAAGTCTTACTTCTCGTAGGGCATTCAGAATATCAGCCTGGTCGATAGCTCGCCGGTGAGACATATAATGACACAACAAGATGGCACGGGAGCCAGAATATAGGCGCTAACAGTGTTTTCTTAATTTATAGGTGTGTGTGTGGGGGGGGGTGTTAAATGGGGTCAACGCCCCTTCCGCTACCATGTTTATCGCGGCGATGAACCCCATCCATTTTTTCCGAAAACCGGTAGGGGTCTCGGGGTTTTATAAACCTGAGGGCCTCATCAAATCTAAACGAATGAATGAATGAATTGACATCCCTGTATACGGGACACTCCCACACGTGATCCGTCCCCATCTTCAGGGACTAATGAAGAGTCGACATGTTAATTGTACCAGACACAACCTGATTACAAGTCCGTCTATGTTTTCCCCTCAGCGTTGAGTATCTTCCAGAAATTCGACTCACCCCTCGCTAAATTTTCAAATTTATAGATTCTCAGTCTGTTCTGTTGCACTGTCTCTTTATCCCATAGAGCTCTCACCACGTTGCTCTATCATACAGTAGCTCACCACCCAAAGAAGCTGCAGCAGCCAGTCTATCAGTCTGATCATTACCTCGCAAACCCGAATATACTGGACAGAAAATCCATGATTTGCTTCTAATTTAAGTCTTTTAAAGTGAAAGTGAAACAAGCCACTCTATGCCTAGAGCTGCAGTTTCGATTTCACGAAGCAGGCTCTGTGAATCAACACAGAGGGGGAAAACATAAGCAAACTTTTACAAGTTACAATTACCAGATGTTGGGCTGCGCTGTTCTCAAGCGACCGGAAGTTTGCCGTTACCGCCCCCCCCCCCCTTCCCAATCCATTCTCATACTGGATACTGCTACTACTACTACTATTACTACGACTTCTACTTCCACTAATGCTGCTGCCACTGCTACTATTCCGGTTAGTACTACTCCTATTACTACTATTTCTACTACTCCCAGTAATACTACTTGTATAACAACTACTACTACTATTGCTGCTGCTGCCACTGCTACTATTCCGGTTAGTACTACTCCTATTACTACTATTTCTACTACTCCCAGTAATACTACTTGTATAACAACTACTACTACTATTGCTGCTGCTGCTGCTGCTGCTGCTGCTGCTGCTACTACTACTACTACTACTACTACTACTACTGCTGCTACTACTACTACTACTCCGATTACTACCACTCATGTCACTACTATTACTGCCAGCAATACTACTTGTATAACTCCTGCTGCTACCACTACTACTACTAGTATTACTTCTACTACTACTACTACTACTACTACTACTACTACTACTACTACTACTACTACTACTACTACTACTACTACTACTACAACTGCTGCTGCTACTACTACTACTACTACTACTACTACTACTACTACTACTACTACTACTACTACTACAACTACTACTACTACTACTATGAGAAGGGAAAAACTTCAACTACTAATACCGATGCGACTACAAAAATATCCACTACTACAGCTACGACAACAACTATTACTATTGCGGCTATTATTGCAGCTGCTACTATAATTATTTCAATAAAACAACAACAAAACACAACTACTGCTTCTACTTCTACTGCAACGACGACCACTTCTAATTTTGCAACAACTACACTACTGCTACTACGGTTAAACTACTACTACTACTACTACTACTACTACTACTACTACTACTACTACTACTACTACTACTACTACTACTACTACTACTACTACTACTACTACTTCTACTACTACTACTACTACTACTACTACTACTACAACTACTACTACTACTACTACTACTGCTACTACTACTATTACTACTACTATTACTACTACTACTACTACTACTACTACTACTGCTGCTACTACTACTACTACTACTACTACTACTACTGCTACTACTATTACTACTATTACTACTACTACTACTACTACTACTACTACTACTACTACTACTACTACTACTACTACTACTGTTAGCATGACTACAGTATCATCAAAACCAGGCAAAGATCATTCCAAGCTCAGCGGTTTCAGAATTATCACACTTCAATATACTTTTGGCAAGGTGTTAGAAAATATTATGGCTGTTAAATTGCAGATGTTTTTGGAAAAGGAAGAACGCCTGCCAAAAGGTTTGGGTAGTTACCGGCCATGGAAAGATACCTGGTCAAATGCAGCTACATTTGCTTTTGATGTTTATGGGGGGGGGGGGGGGGTTCCAGAACAAAGAGGAGACAGTTGTGGGAGCACTTGATCTTGTCGACACCTACAATAGAGTCAAAAATGATATTTTTATTTCTGGAGAAAGGGGTTTGTCCGTGGTTTGTGAACTGGATAGCATATGTCCTGCATTTACGTATGGCTGCCCTTCGCCTGGATACATGGACCTCAGAACCGTGTAATATCACAACGGGACTACCCCAGGGTTCTGCAATTTCACCAGTGCTCTTTAATGTGTATACAAGCAAAAATTGCAGAACTTGAATCACCAGGTGTTAGAAGAATAGTGACATTTGATGATGATGTTCTTGCATATAGGCAGAGGATAGGCGACGGATATCACCAGTGACTGACTGGTGTGCAGAAATGGGTGCTGTCATCAGCTCAGAAAAGGCAGTTGTTTTGTGATGCAATCTGGACAATAGAATTGTAAAAGCTAATGTTCCAAACCTCACAGTTAATAGCAAACATCAATGTTATGGCAGCAATGGACATGGAAAGAAGAATGCTGTTCACAATGT
Organism: Candidula unifasciata; assembly: GCA_905116865.2. Taxonomy (NCBI): domain Eukaryota; kingdom Metazoa; phylum Mollusca; class Gastropoda; order Stylommatophora; family Geomitridae; genus Candidula; species Candidula unifasciata. The sequence goes on from CAJHNH020000358.1 coordinate 135,222, forward strand.
TCCAGTATGTGATCCTGTCGGTGATAGATTATGGACTTGGAATGCTTATCATATCAAAGAGTCAGCTGATGAAACTTGAACGCATACGGAATGAAGCCATGCGGGTAATTATGGGATGTACAAGAGATACTTCAGTAGTATGTATGCGATATATGCTTGCACTGCCTACTATTGCAGATAGGCTCAAAGTTCTGCAAGCAAAGTCATATCTAGGAGTAGCTCCGGACAAGAGGCACCTCCTGCAAAAAGCCCAGGATGAAACTAAGGATCATCATCATCATCAGGTGCCTTGCCGACTGGCATGGGCGATCATGCCTCTCCATAATCCGCGATCTCCTGCAGCATGTATCAGTTCGTGTGCCGACACACCTCCATGCCATGCAACAAGACTGTCAAGCATCTTCTCTCGTTGTCTTCCTCTATCCCTCCTTCCACAGATCTTTCCAGTGGTCACAACATGTTCTATTTTCCCTCTTCTCATAACATGTCTGAAAAATGATGACTGTCTCCTTCTGATGTCAGTGATAAGTTGTCTTCGGGCTCCCGCCTCTTTTAAAACCTCTTGGTTGCTCTTTTTGGCAACTAAGGATCACAAACTGAAAATAAGAAAGTCTTGATTGCGCAAGCTGAAGACACAATTGAACATGTTTGTAATCTTGATAAATTTAGGCGAGAAGAGGAGTAGGTCAGAGTGTCCAATCATGTTTTACACTTGTGTAGGGTTCTAATCACTTTGGGACGTGAGTGCAGGGACTGACCAGCTGGTGCTGCAGAATCAGAAGCTCAACAAATGATTCATGACAATTCCCGCCCAGGTGATGTTATTGTCTGTATCAATGGCTCTGTGTTGAGGGGCAGAAGAAATACACGGGGGTTCATAACGAAGGCGAATGGGCGTCGCTTGGGGCAACAAAGCTTGGCATACGATGTCACAACATTTAGTTTGAGAATGGAGGTGGAGGCAGTCACCGCTGCCTTCCGTTGGCTTGAGAATCAGCTGTACGCACATGTCGTCATTGTAACTGACTCTCAGAGTATGTTGAGAAAGGTGGAGACAGGCATGCTCCGTGCAGAGTGGCAAGCATAACTTCAAAGGTCCCGGGTAGTAAGCATCCTTTGGATGTTTTCTCCAGGTCATGCCAGTGTGTTGGGAAATGAGCAGGCAGTAGACTGGCCGGTTCTGCACCACTTAGTGGTGAACTGATGTATGACAAGCTGGATGTTGTGAGAGTCCTTGGGGAGCGAGTGAACAGTGCCGAGAAACAGATAGATCATTACGGTCTGAGTATAATGGCACTGCAAGGAGTTACAAGGGGATCTGGCCAACACTCGACACTCAGGGAAAACGCGAGACAGATATACACTCAGACAGTTACTGGTACCATCGAAATTTAAACTCTTCGCTTGTTGCTGAAGATGGGGACGGAGCGCTTATGGGGGTGCCCCGAGTGCTGTGATGTCAATTCTTAATCCAACATTCAGTATCATCAACTGCTTCTTCTATTTCTTAAAGTCCATGCCGTGTGGCGTTAGTAGTCATGTCTATCCACAACCTTCTGTCTCGTGTACTTTCTATCAACTCTGACACAGATGGTCTTCCATACCATGATAACTAACTGTCCAGCATCTGTTCTCTCAGTTTCCCTCTGCCTCTCGTCCCCTCTAACTTTCCCACCATCACGATATACGCGTTTTCTTCTTCTCGTCACATGACCTACGATTGTAACACCTGTTCCTACTTGCATAACAAGTGAAAACAGTAACTACTACAACAATATATCAATAACTCGCAGAGTAGTATTTTTCACAGAAATATCTTGTTCAACCCTAGTATTTATAATTGGAATATGAGCTGTTCATTAAGTTCTTAGAGCATTTATTTTAAATATCCCTTAATTATATATTATACAAGTTATGCAATTTATGCTTTGTTTTACATAAGAAATTGTGTAACTCTCACTCGACGTGCTGCCCAGGGAAGCAGTACACCAGGGCCTCCGAAGTTGGCTAGGGCTAAGACATAATAAGTCTTAGTCCCCGTCTAACCAACTTTTTTTCTTTTACCTAAGGCAGCTTTAGTGTAGGTTTCGGCTTCTACTCACCTCGACATTCTTTGTTGGAGCCCCTGTAGGCCAGGAGTAGAGATAGGGAGAAGGGGTCGATTTTTATATCATCCTTTATTTTATTTTCTCCTCTTCCTCTAAACAAAAACCCCCATATGCTGTGCTTTTAGTAATATATATATATATATATATATATATAATGTGTGTGTGTGTGTGTGTGTGTGTGTGTGTGTGTGTGTGTGTTTAAAAACGTTTTAGTGGTTTTTAAATTAGGAATTTAAAATGGTACCTGTTGTTTAATTTGGTACTATTCATAACAGTATTTCGGCAGCCCTGCAGTACACTGTGCTCCATAAACTGAAAGCTCAGCCAGGAGGTGGAGGTTGTGCAGACCTGGGGGACAATGTGACATCGTCCCTCTCATCTCTTCTTCTTGTATGTGGAGATTTCCTGCAGAATAACATGACATCTTGCAACTGCTGACATGTTCTTGGATAGTCGGGAAATAACTTCTACAAGATGCTCTAACATGTGGTGAGCTTTTAATTGACGTTTGTTTGGAGTGATTGTTTGTTGTTAACTTGTACTTGTTTGCAGCAAGCCAGAAACTGATTTAGTAGTAGTAGGATTTGTGTGTATGTTCCATTCTCATCATTGTCTAAGTACTGTTCCTTATCTTTAATAGTTGTAGTAATAAACAAGATTATCATCTCATATTCTTCTTCACGACTACCAGCTGTAAACTTTGACGGAAAGTAAAGATCTGCCTGGCTTGGCTTACTTATTATTCGTCCGTTTCTGGACTTTGATAGTTATTGTCCCTGAGGTTTCGTCGTTTTGTGTGCACATCATCAGTTCCTTTTTTTTTCTATAAAGTGCTTACTTATCTTCCTTATTTATATGCAGACTATTGGTCTCTCGCCTCTCAGACAGATGTCCTCCGACTTCGAAGGAAACCCCTAATTAATTGGGTGGAAAAAAGGGGGGGGGGGGTGTGAGTGTGAGGCTGGTTTGTTACATTGCTGTGTAGACTGTAGTATCTGTTTACTCCCTCACCTCCACCCCAAATGGGGGCCAGAAACCCACCTAGGAAACATCCTGTTCAAGCCATCCCGATTATATTGTGGGTATTTTTTTTTCTTTTCGGTATTGGTTATTTTTGCTTATCAGTTACTTCAACTAAGAAACTTGAGGTTTTGAACAGATCAACATCATGGCTCACGTATAGTAACCCATAAGTGCTCTGTTCTTCAAACTCAATTCTCAGTCCGAAGAAGCTCAGCACAGTGCACAGGCTCTGTAGCACTGGGTAGAACTTTAACTCCCAATTTTGCCCCAGGCAGTGCCATTAGGCTACTCCTAATTTCCACCTGCCAAGGGTTTTTTTAACATGCACAACAATACACACGGGCGTCCGATCTCACCACCCAGAGACCAGGGTTAATTACTAGAAGCTCAAGTCCACATGAAAAAATTCCAGCCCTTACTGGGGATTGAACCGGGAACCTCTAGCACTCGAGGCGGACACATGCCTTGAGACTATGCAGCACCCCTCTGAGAAACTTAAGACAGTATACATATCCTTAGTCAAGGTTTCCACGTCACTACAATCGGGTTTCCCCATACTTGCTCCATTCCTGTACCTGTGAAAATCCAATGAAATGTCGGCTCTCCTTGCAAAAGCGGTCGCTAATTGGACGGCGGCGGCTGCTTAGTCGGAGTTCAGTCCCCTGGCAATTACGGAGTGGAAAAGAGGGAACGACACAAATGACATAATTAGGGGTAGGGTGTGGGTTAGGGTTAGGCTAATGTGAGTCGCAGCGCGTGGTCTAGACGCCATGGTGAACTCACTGTGTTTACTCCGTAATTGCACTGCAGCCAGGGGACTGAACTCCGACTAAGCTGCCGTCGCCGCCCAAGTAGCGACGGTTATTGCAAGGAGAACCGAAATGTCTTCCACTGTCCCATGTGAAAAACTGGCGGACAAAGAATTAGCCCCGGAACAGTCCAGAAATATGCACATGCAGTGAATGCATACGGCATATACCTATTCTATTGTCATCTGGTCAGCTCTGTGGCTAAGTCGATGCGAACGCTTCGTAATGCCGGGGTGCCCGGTTCGATCCCAGCACCTTGTGTTGGTTTCGACAGTGGTATCAGTGGGCTGACTGTCCAGAAAGCAATGGCAAACTACTGGATGTAAATTTGCCTAGAGAAACCACACAACAGCCAGGGGCTGCTGGGGTTGGTTTTGCAACGTCCCGTAAAGGATACGCAACTATCCTATTGTCATCTGAACACACATAATACTTTGATACATTCTCAGATTTGTAAGTTTAAAAAAAAAATAATAATACTTGCTGAGTGCCATCTCCACAGTGAAGGATCCCTGCGTCAAGTCTCCAGCATACTCAGTCTCTCGTCCCGATTCTTCTCCTGTGTTCGCCTTTAAAAGAGCAGTTGGTACATTGTGTCATGGTTTACAGCTAGGCTGTGAATCTGTTCCTTTCAGACCAAGACATCAAATTTAAAAAAAAAACCTAATCGCTTTTTACAGCATGCTTTGGGGGGGGGGGGTGCGGCAACTTGCCTTTTTTCTGTTGATACACAATGGTCCGCAGTACTGGCACCTTTATTGGTATACTTTTGTTTTTTATGTCAGTGTTTCTTTTTCCTTTTCTTCTTTTTTCCCTTTCACCAGCTGTACACTCTGGAGGAAAGTTCTGGTTGTTCATCTCTTCTTCTTGTCTGTGGACTGTAGTCCTCTTCCAGAATCTGAATGTTGCGTGTGCATCCATTTCACAGTTCTGACTTTCATTTGAATGCAGACTGTTGGTTCTGTGCCTCTCAGGCAGATGAACTCTTGTGTTAGAAGTTACATTGTACCCGTCAGGTTAAGACGTCATTGGATTCAGATCCTAGCATTTGACTAGACTGTTTTACAATAACTATTGGTTTCTAATGGAAGCTAATGAAAGTAGATCTCTATATACAACAAAAAGAAAGAGAAAAACGCTGTTCTTTGGCCACATAATGAAAAGAGAGACATTGGAGAACATCATGACAGCTGGAAAGATCAGTGGAAAAGGGGGTGGAGGCAGACCAAGAGATGCTGGATGGGCTGAAACGATAGCATGGAGGGATATCATCAAGAGAGCTGTTCCAGGCAACCAGGGATCGTGTTCTGTGGAGACACATGAGTGCCTACGCCAGTTGGCAGGGCACATGATGATGATGATTTTTTTCTACCTGAAATGCTATAAATAGATTCCCAGAGTACCAAGGGCATCACAATAAAAGAAATATGGATATCATAAACAAATCTGTACATGATCTGTTTCAGTGGTTCTGTCCTTGTTCCACCTCCATACCATAATGTGTTCTTTTAATTTTAAACTTTACTCGGAATATTCTAAAATCATCTGGCTACTTCAATGGTAATTATCTTCCTCTTTTGTCAAAATCTGCTTGTGTCGCTAGGGGTCGCAGTTTATCAGATGATCGGCAACCGAGCCAGGGCGCGCTCAGTCGCTTCATATGCCGTGATGTTATGAAGTCTCAAGTTGTCCGTGACTTCTTCAATCCATCTTCTTCTTGGTCTTTCCCTGCCTCTTGGTGTTTCGATTTTCATGTTGTATGCTCTTGATGCTGGCATCGTTGGTTCCATTCTCATTAGGTGACCAAACCATTTCATTCTTTGCTTCTCAATAAATTTAACGATGGGTATGGTTCCAATAGTTCTTGTAATCACATCGTTTCTCACTCGATCTCTTCTGGTTTTATTCGCAGCCATTCTCAAACATCTCATTTCACAGGTGGTTAGTCTTCTCTCATGTTCTTTTGTTAATGTCCAAGTCTGACATTGATAACCTAATGTCGGTATAAAGATTGTATTTATAATTTGTCTTTTTATCTCAGCTGGGACAGCAGGGTGTTTTAAAATTGGGGCAAGCTGGTATGCGACATTGTTGGCTTGTTGGATTCTTGCTTCGATCTCTCTGTCTATTTCACCATTGGATGTAAAGATACTTCCCAAGTATTTAAATTCTTGCACTTGTTTTAGGCTGTGATCTAGAATCTTTATGTCGATGGTCTGTTGCTCTCTACTTATGCTCATGACTTCTGTCTTTTCAGTATTGATCTTCATATGATAATGGTAATTATAATTGTGTATATTGCCGCTTTGAAAGGGATACATTTATCATTGCTCATCGTGTATTTTCGTTTACTTTGGCATCTCATGGGGAACCTCCTGGTAATGATAGACTTAAGGGAGATTGGCTAATAAACAGCATCTTGTCTCAGAAACTGAAATATTCTATATATAGCTATACAAACTTTATGATGGGTTGGAAGATTCTCAGAGTAATATGGACTTCAAAATAAAAAAAATACTGTCATCATAAAGATCTGAACATCAAGAAAGATTGGCCAGTAAATACTATCTTGTCTCAGAAACTGAAATATTTTGGCCATATTGAACACTGTGGCAGATTAGAATAATAGTAGCAGAAGGCAAGGAAAGAGAGGCAGAGGCTGACCAGCATGAAGATGGACAGAGGATATAAATGATACCTTGGGTAGAAGAGTATACCAGGTGGGAGATCTGAAGAGAGACTGAGCTTCTTTCAGACAAGCTGTGATGAGAATGATGTTCTGCAAAGGACCTGCTACATGACGATTGGTGTCTGATGACATCAACCTATCACTTGTCATCTTTTGTGCAGTTAGATTGAATATCTTTCTTTCTTAGATAAGGGCTAAAATGGGACGCTCTGCCTGCTTGTTGTGGATACTAAAAAATCCCATGATGGCTGAGTCATAGTTTTATGTACATTGAACTTTTCAGTCATACTTTTGTTTACGTTGAACTATTCAGTCATAGTTTTGTTTACGTTGAACTATTCAGTCATAGTTTTGTTTACGTTGAACTTTTCATCATAGTTTTGTTTATGTTGAACTATTCAGTCATAGTTTTGTTTACATTGAACTATTCAGTCATAGTTTTGTTTATGTTGAACTATTCAGTCATAGTTTTGTTTATGTTGAACTATTCAGTCATAGTTTTGTTTACGTTGAACTTTTCAGTCATAGTTTTGTTTACGTTGAACTATTCAGTCATAGTTTTGTTTACGTTGAACTATTCAGTCATAGTTTTGTTTACGTTAACTATTCAGTCATAGTTTTGTGTACATTGAACTTTTTAGTCATAGTTTTGTTTACGTTGAACTATTCAGTCATAGTTTTGTTTACGTTGAACTTTTCAGTCATAGTTTTGTTTACATTCAACTTTTCAGTCATAGTTTTGTTTACGTTGAACTATTCAGTCATAGTTTTGTTTACGTTGAACTATTCAGTCATAGTTTTGTTTACGTTGACCTATTCAGTCATAGTTTTGTTTACGTTAAACTATTCAGTCATAGTTTTGTTTACGTTGAACTTTTGAGTCATAGTTTTGTTTACGTTGAACTTTTCTATAAAAATATAGGACTAGCCCTATATTCCCAATATGGCTGAAGGCGGGGAAAAGAGACCTTTACTTTTATCTTCTCGTTGATAGTTTTATGTACATGTAGCTAATCAGTGATAGTTTTATGTACATGTAGCTAATCAGTGATAGTTTTATGTGCATATCAGTGATAGCTATAATCAGTATGTGCATGTAGATAGTTTTTTATGTACATGTAGCTAATCAGTGATAGATAGTTTTTTATGTGCATAGTAGCTAATCAGTGATAGTTTTATGTGCATGTAGCTAATCAGTGATAGTTTTATGTGCATGTAGCTAATCAGTGATAGTTTTTATGTACATGTAGCTAATCATGTAGCTGATAGATAGTTTTTTATGTACATGTAGCTAATCATTGATAGTTTGATATGTACATGTAGCTAATCAGTGATAGTTTTATGTGCATGTAGCTAATCAGTGATAGTTTTTATGTGCATGTAGCTAATTGATTATGTAGCTAATCATGTTTATGTGCTAATCAGTGATAGTTTTATGTGCATGTAGCTAATCAGTGATAGTTTTATGTGCATGTAGCTAATCAGATGTTTTATGCAGTTAATTGATAGTTTTATGTGCATGTAGCTAATCAGTGATAGTTTTATGTGCAGTGATAGTTTTAGCTGTAATCAGTGATAGTTTTATGTGCATGTAGCTAATCAGTGATAGTTTTTTATGTGCATGTAGCTAATCAGTGATAGTTTTATGTGACATGTAGCTAATCAGTGATAGTTTTATGTGCATGTAGCAGTGATAGTTTTAATCATGTGATAGTTTTATGTACATGTAGCTAATCAGTGATAGTTTTATGTACATGTAGCTAATCAGTGATAGTTTTATGTGCATGTAGCTAATCAGTGATAGTTTTATGTGCATGTAGCTAATCAGTGATAGTTTTATGTACATGTAGCTAATCAGTGATAGTTTTATGTGCATGTAGCTAATCAGTGATAGTTTTATGTGCATGTAGCTAATCAGTGATATTGATAGTTTTTTATGTGCTAATCATGTAGCTAATCAGTGATAGTTTTATGTAGCATGTAGCTAATCATTGATAGTTTTATGTGCATGTAGCTAATCAGTGATTTTATGTGCATGTAGCTAATCAGTGATAGTTTTATAGTAGCTAATTTTACGTGTAGCTAATCAGTGATAGTTTTTATGTGTAGCTAATCAGTGATAGTTTTATGTGCATGTAGCTAATCAGTGATAGTTTTATGTGCATGTAGCTAATCAGTGATAGTTTTATGTGCATGTAGCTAATCATGTAGCTAATCAGTGATAGTTTTATGTGCATGTGATAGTTTTATGTGCATGTAGCTAATCAGTGATAGTTTTTATGTGCATGTAGTGTACATGTAGCTAATCAGTGATAGTTTTATATGTAGCTTTTGATAGTTTTATGTGCATGTAGCTAATCAGTGATAGTTTTTATGTGCATGTAGCTAATCAGTGATAGTTTTTATGTGCAGTGATGTAGCATGTAGCTAATCAGTGATAGTTTTATGTGTAGCATGTAGCTAATCATGATAGTTTTATAGTTTTATAGTGCATGTAGCTAATCAGTGATAGTTTTATGTGCATGTAGCTAATCAGTGATAGTTTTTATGTGCATGTAGCTAATCAGTGATAGTTTTATGTAGCATGTAGCTAATCAGTGATAGTGCATGTTAATGTGATGTTTTATGTGCATGTAGCATGTAGTTAATCAGTGATAGTTTTTATGTGCATGTAGCTAATCAGTGATAGTTTTATGTGCATGTAGCTAATCAGTGATAGTTTTTTTGCATGTACATGTGTAGCTAATCAGTGATAGTTTTTGTGCATGTAGCTAATCAGTGATAGTTTTATGTGCATGTAGCTAATCAGTGATAGTTTTAGTTTTATCAGTGATAGTTTTTGTGCATTAGCTAATCAGTGATAGTTTTTGTGCATGTAGCTAATCAGTGATATATGTGCATGTAGCTAATCAGTGATAGTTTTATGTATAGTACAGTGATAGTTTTATGTGCATGTAGCTAATCATTGATAGTTTTATGTACATGTAGCTAATCATTGATAGTTTTATGTGCATGTAGCTAATCATTGATAGTTTTATGTGCATGTAGCTAATCAGTGATAGTTTTATGTGCATGTAGCTAATCAGTGATAGTTTTATGTGCATGTAGCTAATCAGTGATAGTTTTATGTGCATGTAGCTAATCATTGATAGTTTTATGTGCGTTTGATTATGTAGTGATATTTTTGTGTACTTGTCCTATTCAGTGATAGTTTTATGTACATGTAGCATCATTGATGTGCATGTAGCTTTTATGTGTTTGATTATGTAGTTTGTCCTATTCAGTGATAGTTTTATATACATGTAGCTAATCATTGATAGTTTTATGTGTGTTTGATTATGTAGTGATATTTTTGTGTACTTGTCCTGTTCAGTGATAGTTTTATATACATGTAGCTAATCATTGACAGTTTTATGTGTGTTTGATTATGTAGTGATATTTTTGTGTACTTGTCCTATTCAGTGATAGTTTTATGTACATGTAGCTAATCATTGATAGTTTTATGTGCGTTTGATTATGTAGTGATATTTTTGTGTACTTGTCCTATTCAGTGATAGTTTTATGTACATGTAGCTAATCATTGATAGTTTTATGTAACCTGATCTATTCAGTCATAGCATTATGTTCACTGATCTATTTAATGATAGTTTTAATCACAGTGAACTATTCAGTCATAGTTTTATATACCTCTGGCTGTTCAGTCATAGTCTGGTAGTCTGGTAGTCTGAGTTTCAGCTTCATAGCAAACGGGTCGCCCCATCTTTGCTCCGCTCCTGTGCCAGCGAAAAACACCCAGAATGTTTATCACAGTCCCTTGTGGAAAGATTGACAGACTGCTGTCTCAGCATATCTAGCATACACTCGCATTAACGCATATGGTAGCCATCCGAAGTGCTAACACAAACAGTCCAACATTAGAAATGTAGTTCATCATTGTTCAGTCATAGTTTTATGTACCTCTGGCTTTTCAGTCATAGTTTTATGTACTTCTGGCTGTTCAGTCATAGTTTTATGTACTTCTGGTTGTTCAGTCACAGTTTTATGTACATCTGGCTGTTCAGTCGTAGTTTTATGTACACCTAACCATTCAGTGATAGTTTTATGTACACCTGGCTGTTCAATCATAGTTTTATGTACACCTAACCATTCAGTCATAGTTTTATGTACATCTGGCTGTTCAGTCATGGTTTTATAACGAACACATAAACCAGTCATAATTTATGTTATAAAGTACATGTATGGCTTTAGCATTGTAAAACTCCAGTATGGTCGAGTGCTGTGACTGTAATTAGTTTGATTAATCCAGTGATTAGTATGCGTCACAAAAGCTGTCATCGTTGTTCTCATCAAATGTCAAATGAGCATCTAGATATTGTAAATTATCATATTCTACACCAGACATCTGGCCATTTGTTGAACACTTTCCTCTTTCTTTTTCTTCTTTTTTTATCATGAAAAGAAAGCAAAGGAAAATAAGATCTTCTTCTTCTTTTGTCAAAATCTGCTTGTGCCGCTAGGCATCGCAGTCTATCAGATGATCGGCAACCGAGCCAGGGCGCGCTCAGTTACTTCATATGCCGTGATGTTATGAAGTCTCAAGTTGTCCGTGACTCCTTCAATCCATCTTCTTCTTGGTCTTCCCCTGCCTCTTGGTGTTTCGATTTTCATGTTGTATGCTCTTGATGCTGGCATCGTTGGTTCCATTCTCATTAGGTGACCAAACCATTTCATTCTTTGCTTCTCAATAAATTTAATGATAGGTATGGTTCCAATAGTTCTTGTAATCACATCGTTTCTCACTCGATCTCTTCTGGTTTTATTCGCAGCCATTCTCAAACATATCATTTCACAGGTGGTTAGTCTTCTCTCGTGTTAAAAGTAGATCAACAAGGTATAAATTCTTCTTCATTTCTCCTTCTGCTTATGCCAGTGTTTCCCAAACTTCTTAGCCACGGCCCCTTTTTTTTTTCAATTGAAATTTCTTCACTTAAGTAAAAGTATGACTATTGGTGGTTAAAATAATTATAAAGCTTTTACAATATTTCACGCTTTTACAATATTTCACGCTTTTACAATATTTCACGCTTTTACAATATTTCACGCTTTTACAATATTTCACGCTTTTACAATATTTCACGCATCGCGGCTCCCGGAGGCGCTGCAGCACACAGTTTGGGAATCACTGGCTTATGCTGTAAACCTGCAGGTGTCGATTTGGTTTCTTTTTATCTTCAGTGCAACATATAAACACTTATGGGCAACATATAAACACTTATGGGCAACATATAAACACTTGTGGGCAACATATAAACACTTGTGGGCAACATATAAACACTTGTGTGCAACATATAAACACTTGTGGGCAACATATAAACACTTGTGGGCAACATATAAACACTTATGGGCAACATATAAACACTTATGGGCAACATATAAACACTTATGGGCAACATATAAACACTTATGGGCAACATATAAACACTTATGGGCAACATATAAACACTTATGGGCAACATATAAACACTTATGGGCAACATATAAACACTTGTGGGCAACATATAAACACTTATGGGCAACATGTAAACTCTTGTGGGCAACATATAAACACTTGTGGGCAACATATAAACACTTATGGGCAACATATAAACACTTATGGGCAACATATAAACACTTGTGGGCAACATATAAACACTTGTGGGCAACATATAAACACTTGTGGGCATCTAAACACTTATGGGCAACATATAAACACTTATGGGCAAATATAAACACTTGTGGGCAACATATAAACACTTGTGGGCAACATATAAACACTTGTGGGCAACATATAAACACTTGTGGGCAACATATAAACACTTGTGGGCAACATATAAACACTTGTGGGCAACATATAAACACTTATGGGCAACATATAAACACTTATGGGCAACATATAAACACTTATGGGCAACATATAAACACTTATGGGCAACATATAAACACTTGTGGGCAACATATAAACACTTATGGGCAACATATAAACACTTATGGGCAACATATAAACACTTATGGGCAACATATAAACACTTGTGGGCAACATATAAACACTTGTGGGCAACATATAAACACTTGTGGGCAACATATAAACACTTGTGGGCAACATATAAACACTTGTGGGCAACATATAAACACTTGTGGGCAACATATAAACACTTGTGGGCAACATATAAACACTTATGGGCAACATATAAACACTTGTGGGCAACATATAAACACTTGTGGGCAACATATAAACACTTATGGGCAACATATAAACACTTATGGGCAACATATAAACACTTATGGGCAACATATAAACACTTATGGGCAACATATAAACACTTGTGGGCAACATATAAACACTTGTGGGCAACATATAAACACTTGTGGGCAACATATAAACACTTGTGGGCAACATATAAACACTTGTGGGCAACATATAAACACTTGTGGGCAACATATAAACACTTGTGGGCAACATGTAATCACTTGTGGGCAACATGTAATCACTTGTGGGCAATATATAAACACTTGTGGGCAATATATAAACTCTTGTGGGCAACATATAAACACTTATGGGCAACATGTAAACACTTATGGGCAACATATAAACACTTGTGGGCAACATCTACCCCCCCCCCCCCCCAAAAAAAAAAAATTGTCCTTCTCTGTAACTGGCTGCCTCTCTTTCTCACAAGTCATGCTTCTCATTCTTACCTCATTGTACTTTGTAAACTTAATTAAGTAGGTCATTGACGAAAGTAGGTCATGGACGGAGCATTTCTTGGTATTTCCGGCGTGCTGCGATGTCGACTTTTTAAATTTTTTTATAAGGAGTAGAAAATTATAGGGAAGAGAAAAAGTTGGTAAGAAACAACAATTAGTTTATGTTAGCTTTACAAAATCGATCACAATAAACAAACAAAGGACGTTGCGGCGATTAGCCTTCATCAGCACATAAAGGACAACACAGTACACATACACAAATAGGCTCTAACTATGAAGTGACTACATAGGACTCTAATGTATAGAATAAACGATACTCATCTAGTGTCCCTAGCGAAAAAACTTCGTTCAATGGAATGACAGTCAGCCTATATACCTCCAACGCGCAGGTAGGGGCAAAAAAAAAGGGACGGGTTTGACGCCAATAGCGTACACTGAGTGTCTAAGGAGGGAGGGAGGGGTTGGTCTATAGGGCGTAACCGGGGTTGGGTTGTGGGAATGACATTAGTCCATCCGCATGGAATAAAAGTGGTGCCTGTGCTTGCAAACAAATATAGATAGATAGATAGATAGATAGATAGATAGATAGATAGATAGATAGATAGATAGATAGATAGATAGATAGATAGATAGATAGATAGATAGATAGATAGATAGATAGATAGATAGATAGATGGATAGATGGATAGATAGATAGATAGATAGATAGATGGATAGATAGATGGATAGATAGATGGATAGATAGATGGATAGATGGATGGATGGATGGATGGATGGATAGATGGACGGATGGATGGATAGATGGATGGATGGATAGATAGATGACAAGCTAGTGGTGTGCATCCTCCAGATCTCCCTTTATCTAACGCCGAAAAATCAGTCTTAAACAAGGGTCTTCGTTTTGGACTTCTTAAATCAGTGATCTCTCCGTGTGGGTTGCGGGACCTTATTGTGAAGAAACAAGAATAGACCCACTGCCTCCCCAACAAGCATGTCGTAGGAGTCGGGGGGGGGGGGAGTACATCTGCCTTAGAGGCAAAGAACCAACAGTCTTCATACACACATAGTCCAGATCTGTGGAAAGAATATGCACGCAACACTCAGGTTCTGGAGCGCGACTTAAGATCAGAGATGACGAACAACCAGAACTTAGATCAAGAGTTTACAGCCGATGAACGCGAAGAAGAAGAAATCTATAAACACGGCGACTTTTTTTTCCTCTAAAGTCTGTCCATCCTTATTCTTTCAATTTACCTTAGACATAACACAATCTTCTGTGTCATGGGGTAGAGCCTGTCAGGGCCTCACATTACGTGCTCCCGAGGGCAGTGCCTGGTTATGAAATTACCCTCTTTTTCACGGTGGTGGTTTCATGCCACCCTTAAATCAAAACCAGCGACCCAGAAAAGTGTTAGAGTGTTCTGTAGTCTGACTGGGTGTATGAACTGCGCACCCCACCTCGTACATTGTGGCCTAGCATATGCGCACGAACACTTGATTCCATAGCGCCAGAATCTGGACGCGCGGATACCTTGATCTCCGCCCCCATTCTCTTTCTTCATGCCTTCCTACTCGTTCTCCTTCGCATTGTCTTCCTTCTCATCTTCCTTCTTCTTATTCTCATAAATGGGAGGAACCCTTGAGACCGTTAGTTAGTCTTTCCTCTTGTGTCGAGTGCGGCACATAGGGCAGAGGTCATGACTCTCCATGCATGGCGGTTCGTTGCAATCTGTTGTAGGTCTTGGATGTTTAGGTGGCCCATGAGTGAGCCTTCCCTGATGATAGTTCTACGTAGGGTTTCCCTTGGTCTTCCACGAGATCTTTTCCCCTGTGGTGTCCAAATGAGGGCTTGGTAAGGAAGTCTTGATTTATCCATTCTAAGGGCGTGGCCGACATAATTCCAGCGGCGTTTTCGTATAAAATTAGACACATACTCTTGCCTGGATTCTTGCCTTATTTGTGTATTGGTTCGGAAATCTGACCATTTGAAATTTAGTATTCTTCTAAGGCATTTATTTTCAAAACTGTCTAATTTTGTGTCTAGAGTTTTCGTTGATTTCCAGCTCTCGCATTCGTAGGTTAGTACTGGAATCACACAAGAACCGTAGAGACAAATAGACCGTAGACAAATTATAAATATATTTAATAAACAAACAGTGATTGATCGGCACCCATAGAAAGAATTAGAAAGATAGAAAAACACACTAGACATAAAAATTGAAAGCTATAGTTGCCGTGCCGGGAATCGAACCTGTCACCTCCAAATGGCGTGTGCACCTCGCCATGGAAACAAGGAGAGTTGGAACGTTGTGGTTTATAGCTGAGATGCGATATCTGTTCATTTGAGCGCGACATATTCGATTTCAGTAAATCCTTTATAAGGTCGTCATTGACAGCATGCATAGGGTGGGTGGGTCCCCCCCCCCCCCCCACCCCACCCACTAAGACCCCGGTCTCACACGGATTTTTTTTCTAAACTGTAAAACTGTCGTTACTGTTTTTGTCTTCTTCTTCTTTGCGTTCACCAGCTGTAAATTCTAATGGAAAGTTCTGGTTGTTCGTCCACTTCTGGACTGCAGCCCTGTTCCAGAACCTGAGTGTTGCGTGTGCATCCGTTTGACAGATCTGACACATTTGTTCCTTGCCTCTCAGACAGATGCACTCCGACTTCGAAGAAAGATCCCAATTAGTCGACTCTTACGACATGCTTTTGGGTAGGCAGTGGGTCTGTTCTTGTTTTGCCTATAATAGGGCCCCGGAACCCACACAGGCGACTGTCAGTGGGAGTTTTAAAAAAAAAAAACTTTATCCGGGGCAAGGTGCCCGCGATTATTGTTGTGTTTTCTAACCGCCACTAACTAAACATAAAGAAAATGGAATTCGTCCATTGTTTCAATTAATCAAGTAACAGAAAGTGTATTGATCGGCACTCATAGAAATAAGTAGAAAGATAGACACTTTCTGTTACTTAATTCATAATATTTAAAGGCCATTGTTTCAAGAACCATGTTTTTCGAAGTCAAAACCAATTTGTGGCCGAGCCGCACACAGGTCGCTAAAGAGCCGCATGCGGCTCGCGCGCCATGTTTTGCTGTCCACTGAACTAGTACGACGGTTCTTTAATCAACCACGTTCTAGCCTTGGATGTATACTTATCCCTCGACTTAGTTTTTTGTAGCTCGTTTTTGGGTCGCTGTATCCTCTCGTATGACAGGTGACATCCGATAATTGGTTTTTCCTTGGCGTTTGGTATAAATAGGACGGTTTGCAACACGGCCATCTAGGTTAGATTCTGGGCTGTTGGATGTGCAGTGGTTTTGAACATTTATATGGTTTACAGTAAGATGTGCTTCTGTATACAGTTGTTTGAGGGGTATGTTCATGGCTTGCTGTTAAAGTTTTGTTTTCTTCTTCTTCTTCTACAACTTCTTCTTCTTCTCTTTTTCTTCTTCTTCTTCTTCTACAACTTCTTTTTCTTCTACAACTTGTTCTTTTTCTTCTTTTACAACTTCTTCTTCTCTTCTTCTTCTTCTTCTACAACTTCTTCTTCTTCTACTTCTACTACTACTACTTCTACAACTTCTTCTTCTTCTTCTTCTTCTTCTTCTTTTTCTTCTTCTACAACTTCTTCTTCTTCTACTACTACTTCTACAACTTCTTCTTCTTCTTCTTCTTCTTCTTCTTCTTCTTCTTCTTCTTCTACTACAACTTCTTCTTCTTGTTAATTTTGCAGCTTCTGGCGTAAAGCGCCGCAGAAAGGAGTTAGGTGTAGCTTCCTATCTCTTGCCTAGCTTGTTCTAATGCCATGTTGTGTTTCTATAGTGTCTCTTTTTCTCCATTTACCCACTTCTTTCTTGGTCGATCTCTTGCCTTTTAGACCGCTGTTCTTATATAGTACACTCTAGTTGCTGGCTGATTTTGTTTCATTATGACCAAACCATTTGATTCTTGGATGTTCTGTTCAATCATTCACACGTTCTGTGCCTACCATTGTTCTTAGTTCTTCATTGGTGACCCTGTCTCTTCTTGTTTTGTTTTTCACGCCTCATTTCTGAAACATCTCATCTCACATGTTGTCATTCTGCGTTTATGTTTTTCTAGGATAGTCCATATCTGGTTTTGTTAACACAAATAACGTATTTATCTGCTACTTTGTTCTTTACACGAATACTTTTTTCGCATCGCTCTTTTATTAAGTTGCTCGTCTGTTTTTTTCCTCCAGGTTATTTACTTTATTTTGTTTGCACTTTGTCCTTTTTACCTAGTTTATTCTCAGTGCATTTTTTTTTTCTGTATCTTTGTGTCTTAACGTGTATGTGTGGCTGTATGTCAGTTTGTCTGCCTGTACTTCTCTGTTTGTCTGCCTGTACTTCTCTGTTTGTCTGCCTGTACTTCTCTGTTTGTCTGCCTGTACTTCTCTGTTTGTCTGCCTGGACTTCTCTGTTTGTCTGCCTGGACTTCTCTGTTTGTCTGCCTGGACTTCTCTGTTTGTCTGCCTGTACTTCTCTGTTTGTCTGCCTGTACTTCTCTGTTTGTCTGCCTGTACTTCTCTGTTTGTCTGCGCATCAAATAATGTTTGTACCTACCTAGTCTGATTGTGTGTTGAACATCGGTGCAGTTAGAACAATACTCTTACAACCATGAACTTCTGTTTCTGAAAGAAAAGTGCCGGTACTCACCACGAAGTGTCTAATAAAAAGTGCCGGTACTCACCACGAAGTGTCTCAATAAAAGTGCCAGTACTCACCACGAAGTGTCTCAATAAAAAAAAAGTGCCGGTACTCACCACATAGTGTCTCAATAAAAAGTGCCGCTACTCACCACGAAGTGTCTAATAAAAGGTGCCGGTACTCACCGCGAAGTGTCTAATAAAAGGTGCCGGTACTCACCGCGAAGTGTCTAATAAATGCATCTTATTACACTTTTTGTCCCTGCATTGTCTTCATTTGGAGATGCCAGGTTCGATTCCCCTCATGACAGCTTTGTCTTTCGGTATTCATATTGTCCAGTGTATTATGCTATCTTTCTGCTTCTTTCTGTCAGTGCCGGAAACGTATTGACATTAACAACAACAATAACGTTGTTTTGGAGCCAACACAGAACGTGAATGGCTCATTGGATAATCCGCTGAGTGACCTTATAACAACGGTCCTTTTTATCACACACGTTCTAGCCTTCTATTCGGCCGAATACCGAATAGTCAATAGGTCCACTATTCGGCTCCGAACCGAATACAGAGCGAATATTTGCTACAGTCCTACTTTTAACCATGGCCTTTTTTCTGGAAATAAGGTGCCGGTACTCACCACAGACTTTCTAATAAAAGGTGTCGGTACGCCTTCGGGCGTATTGGGTATATAGTACCAGACCTGTGTTTTACAGACCAGTGGGTACGTGGTAGGAGATGTGATCATCACACCGGCTGCCTTTACTTCCCATGACTGGTTCCCATTTGAGGCTGGGTCGACCTAGAGGTCAAAGTCATGGGGTTGGGGAGAGGGAAGAGATCGTCCGAATTTGTACCCCACGACTGTCATATCCGCAGGCAAGCGTCTAGCCACTACACCACGGCGGCTTCTGTGTATTACAGAAGTGCTGAAAACAAAAAACGATGCCTAAAAAAAGGACCGTTACAAACCAAAACCCCTGCATATAATTATCTTGTAAATAATCAACAAATTATTCAGTTGACAGTTACATAGCACCCTTGGTGTCTGGTGGCTGGCTGATAGCACGATAGCCTTCCTTGCTTACTTGTTACTTTGTTTATTTAATGTGTACAGTGGTTCTAAAACTGTTGATTCTGTGCCACAGTGGTTCTGAAACTGTTGATTCTGTGCCGCAGTGGTTCTGAAACTGTTGATTCTGTGCCGCAGTGGTTCTGAAACTGTTGATTCTGTACCGCAGTGGTTCTGAAACTGTTGATTCTGTGCCGCAGCGGTTCTGAAACTGTTGATTCTGTGCCGCAGTGGTTCTGAAACTGTTGATTCTGTGCCACAGCGGTTCTGAAACTGTTGATTCTGTGCCACAGTGGTTCTGAAACTGTTGATTCTGTGCCACAGTGGTTCTGAAACTGTTGATTCTGTGCCGCAGTGGTTCTGAAACTGTTGATTCTGTGCCGCAGTGGTTCTGAAACTGTTGATTCTGTGCCGCAGCGGTTCTGAAACTGTTGATTCTGTGCCACAGTGGTTCTGAAACTGTTGATTCTGTGCCGCAGCGGTTCTGAAACTGTTGATTCTGTGCCACAGTGGTTCTGAAACTGTTGATTCTGTGCCACAGTGGTTCTGAAACTGTTGATTCTGTGCCGCAGTGGTTCTGAAACTGTTGATTCTGTGCCGCAGTGGTTCTGAAACTGTTGATTCTGTGCCACAGTGGTTCTGAAACTGTTGATTCTGTGCCGCAGCGGTTCTGAAACTGTTGATTCTGTGCCGCAGTGGTTCTGAAACTGTTGATTCTGTGCCACAGTGGTTCTGAAACTGTTGATTCTGTGCCGCAGCGGTTCTGAAACTGTTGATTCTGTGCCACAGTGGTTCTGAAACTGTTGATTCTGTGCCACAGTGGTTCTGAAACTGTTGATTCTGTGCCGCAGTGGTTCTGAAACTGTTGATTCTGTGCCACAGTGGTTCTGAAACTGTTGATTCTGTGCCACAGTGGTTCTGAAACTGTTGATTCTGTGCCGCAGTGGTTCTGAAACTGTTGATTCTGTGCCGCAGTGGTTCTGAAACTGTTGATTCTGTGCCGCAGTGGTTCTGAAACTGTTGATTCTGTGCCACAGCGGTTCTGAAACTGTTGATTCTGTGCCGCAGCGGTTCTGAAACTGTTGATTCTGTGCCACAGTGGTTCTGAAACTGTTGATTCTGTGCCACAGTGGTTCTGAAACTGTTGATTCTGTGCCGCAGTGGTTCTGAAACTGTTGATTCTGCGCCACAGTGGTTCTGAAACTGTTGATTCTGTGCCACAGTGGTTCTGAAACTGTTGATTCTGTGCTCACACTCTGACTGGTAGTACAGACTATTAGTGTGTAAAAACTGTGCGGCGGTAAACATGTTAATTCTGGATGTGGTAGCCTTCTGTATTCTGCATGCATGTGTAGGTGTGTATGTATGGAATGTGTGTGTATGAATGTCCATATATGTATGTGTGTGTCTTTTCTGTTTGTGTATGTATTAGGTATATCTGTATATGAGTGTGCATGTATGAGAATGTAAGAGTATATATACGTGTGTGTGAGTGTGTAAGATTGTGTACACATGATGTGTGTATGCATTATTCTATAATGTATATTTCTTTATTATATCCATAACATGCATTATTGATTGGTACTTTGAAAAATGAGTGCTTAGAAGGGCCGAATGTCAGACGGGCCTGCGTGCCCAATTTGTAACCCTTTGAAAATAAAGTTCATTCGTTCTTCTTCTTCTTCTTCTTCTTCTTCTTTTTCTTCTTCTTCTTCTTCTTCTTCTTCTTCTTCATCAGCCTTCACTTTTTTACCCATGTTTATCTCCTCCTTCAAAAAATTTCTTAGATAGTATACTTTCTGTCTTACAATGTAGGGAGTTGTACAGTGAGAACATATTTGGATCCGGATAATTATACTAACAGATGATTTCAGTGAAGTGAGAGGTCAAGATGATATATCACAGGTAACAAATTGGAAGGACAAGATCATAACACACAGTGGGGTCGGGGGAGTGGGCATATTCAGAAATGGTACCCAGCATGAGAATAGAGGTGGAGGTGGTCACTGCAGCTCTTTGATGGATTTTTGACACTCCATACAATATCTTCAAGATCTTCAATTCTTGTGTGATTCCAGTACTAACCTATGGATGCGAGAGCTGGAAATCAACGAAAACTCTAGACACAAAATTAGACAGTTTTGAAAATAAATGCCTTAGAAGAATACTAAATTTCAAATGGTCAGATTTCCGAACCAATACACAAATAAGGCAAGAATCCAGGCAAGAGTATGTGTCTAATTTTATACGAAAACGCCGCTGGAACTATGTCGGCCACGCCCTTAGAATGGATAAATCAAGACTTCCTTACCAAGCCCTCATTTGGACACCACAGGGGAAAAGATCTTGTGGAAGACCAAGGGAAACCCTACGTAGAACTATCATCAGGGAAGGCTCACTCATGGGCCACTCAAACATTCAAGACCTACAACAGATTGCAACGAACCGCCATGAATGGAGAGTCATGACCTCTGCCCTATGTGCCGCACTCGACACAAGAGGAAAGACTAACTAACTAATATAATATGGTATTATCACGAGAGACTCTTTTTCGGTGCTATTTCTGACGAGAATGGTTAACACTTACAGAGGCACGACACCCACATGAGCTAAAGGAACTCTGCTGCCCCTTCCATGGCTTATAGGGTAAAAGACAAAGCAGCCGTGTCGTTTTGAGTGCTGCTGAATAGATTGCATACCCTGGGTGTACCAGTTGGAGCTGCGAGAAAGAGAATTCCTAAAAGCTATGTAAATCCAAACTTGTTATATGGAAGTGAATCATGAACAGTTGGTAGATTAGTAAAGAATTATTTGGAAGCTGCGGAAATATGGTTTTATAGACGAATTATGAGAATACTTTGGACATGTAAAAAGAGTAATGAAGATGTCTTGAAAGAAACTGACTCACGAAGAGAACTGATTGCCCACATCATAAGGAAGCAATCTACATTCTTTGATCATGTGATGAGAAGGAGAAAACTGGGGAAAGTTGGAGGGGAGGGGAGGAGAGGCAGAGGGAGACCAAGAGAAAAGATGCTGGACTGTTTGACATCATGGCATGAAGGATCATCTGTGTCAGAGTTGATTGAAAGTACACGAGACAAAAGTTTTTTTTTTTTTTTTTTTTAATAACCAGAAACCATGAGTTGTAAACCCTTTGGCTAGGTACTATGGATATCGCAACCCTTCGGCCTTGATTCCATGATAGATACCGTAAATCTGGGAGGAATGTAGCTTTTCTGCCTACCCTCGGGCGTCACCCAGACCACAAGGAGTTCCTCACCCGGTCACCGCGCAGTCAGGTTTAACCAGCTGAGCTGTTCATGTTGTGGATAAACATGACTACCAACACCACACAGCATGGATTTAAATAAGAAGAAGATTTGAGTTAAGCTAATAAGTAGCGGATGGTCATGTGCTGATGAAGGCTTTCTAGCCACACCATTCATTTTTCATTTGTGATTGTGATAAATATGAAACTGAATAGTTCTGCTTTTCATTTGGATTGATATCTTTTCAAATTAAACAAATAAATAGTATGAAATAAAGTTAACAGTTTAACGTATAGTAAAGTAATGGAACCCTACAGACGTATTGAGCATACAGGGCTAGATCCATATTTCTATAGACCAATCAGCACTTGGTGGGTGATGTGGGCAGCATCACGCCGGCCGCCTTTACTTCCCAGGACTGCAAATTTAACATATAGCTAGTGTAAAATAGTATAAAGTTAGAATAATAAAATACCAAAACTTTTAGATCCTATGAAATAATATAAAGTAAAGATAAAACAAAATATTTATTTTTGTGAAATAGTAAAAGTTAAGGATCCTTTTCCGTACCTTCCAGCATTTTGGGCACATAGGGCTAAACCTACATTTTCTCGGCTGATCGGCACTTTGTGGGTAATGTGGTCAGCATCACACCGGATGCCTTTACTTCCCAGGACTTCTCCTGGTACTCATTTAAGGCTGGGTTGACCTGGAAGCCAAGGTCATTTGAAAAAAAGAACGGCACAGGCAAGACTCGAATCCAGAACTTTCCGAACCTCAGGCAAGTGTCTAGCCGCTACACCACGTAGACTCCCGCTTATGAAATAGTAACAAAATAAAATTAACAAATAACATTATTCTGTATAAAATCATACAAAGTAAAGATAACTAGTAATAGTTTTCATGTACAGAGTACACTTTAAAGGTAACAAAAGAATTACAAATAAGATATAGTTTTTTTTTTTTTCAAATAACACATTACAGACAATTTAGCTGTTAGTGCAGTTGATAAGAGGCTCACTTTCAAATCCAGCTGTGACTCGCTGCAGACCATGGTCGGTGTTCGAAACCGGGTGGTTCTCGGGGTTCACCCAGCCTCTAGGAAATGGGTACCAGAGGTGATGCTTTGGGGTAAATGGAGAAACGTGGCTGTAGCTACAGAGTTACATGCGAACGGCGACACAGGCGGACAGTTTTTATCAGCTGTCGGTACTGGTGGCAGAGCACTTTTGGTTTATAACCTTGTGCAATGACGCTGGTTCACATCTCCCGACTTTACTTTTTTTTAAAGCCAGTAAATAATAATTATTATCCCTAATTGTTTATTTTACCTCTATCCCATTTCTGTCCTCCACAGGAAATGATCCTTGACCTAGATAGTGACCCTTGACCTAAAAACTGACCAATAAAAATCCCCCAGCCATGACAGTAGCAAGAGCCAGGGAGAAGACGCCGCCTCCTCTTGACAGAGGCTGGTCTTGGATGGTAGCTCTGGGTAAGTGTGACTAAATGTCTTTGTATGAGACTTAATGCAGTTTTTAACTATCTCTGGAAGTCATCGCTGGAGTTATGGAGTTTGTGCTTTGTTCTGGGCTACAGGCAGGTGGCTGGCAATTCTGTAGAGAGGTTGAGCAATATGGGATAATCTGGTGCAATGAAGTCGACCCCTCGGCTTTAATTTTGGTTCATTTTACCAAATCCGGCCCAGAATGAGAGTGAATTTCCTTGCCATTCATCCCTCGTAAGGTTGCAGGACCTCTCCTATGTTGTGGGGGTGTCACGTACTCCTTATTGTCAGCGCTTTAACTGTTCCCTCTTTTCCTGTCTCCTCATCGCTCGCTTGCATGATTATTTTCACATGCTGCTACCTGCGCAACGCTTCAAGAGTATAGAAACAACGATATTTTTCTATTATTACTTTCTGTGTAACTGCTTTCTTTGTCACTGTGGAAAGCGACCGACAGTAAACGTAGAAATATAAAAACATCCTAGATTCGTTACTCAAGAATCGTTGTGCCTGTGGCGCTTCTCGCTGTAGTACTTCAAACTTGTACACAGGTGCCTGTGGTGTCTAAAATAGACTCTGACAACACAACCTCCCACAAACATTACATACCCCAAGCGAACGCCAAATCAAGACATATTATAACACCCTGCAACATAGGAGAGGTCCTACGACCTTATGAGGCATGAATGGCAAGGGAAGCCACTCTCTTTCTGGGCTGGACTTCGTAAAATGAACCTAATGTTTAACTAGAATGTATACAGAAATAAACACCACTCCACAGTCGGGATATGTCCCGTGACACTAACGGAACCTGTATATTTACATCATTAGAGCTGTGTCTACAGAAAGCTGCTCAGCATTGATAGCAACAGACTCATTGAGTATGCTTAAGAAGATCCAAACTGGCAAACTTTGACTAGAATAGGTTGACAGCATCAAGAAGTCATGCCTGAATAAACTGTGCCGATATTTTCTCCCAATTCGCGTATTCTTAGCAGTGATGTGGACACGTTGCTTCCAAAATTCTCAGAACGTCATATCTCTCTAAGGTCAATGACAATGTTTGCGTGATCCATGGGTCGTCATCTTCAATTAATGCAGCACCTGCCAGTCTATCAGCTCTCTCATTACCCACAATGCCTGCATGCCCTGAGATGAATATGAAAGTAACTGCACACACAGGAGAATTTTGTAATGTCTCAAGCCGCTGTCTGCGTAACCAGCCTGCCTCGACCCCCCGGATCATACTCAAAGAATCACTCAGCACACACACACACATGGGAATAGTCCTGTGATCCCAGCCACATGAAAGCCTGTGTCACCGCCATCACCTCCATCGTCATGCTGCTGGTGGTCATGGAGAAGGCATCGCTAGCTTCCTGAACTGTTCTACCTGAAGAGCGAGCTGTAAATGTCCATGCACTCTTATGTCCTCGTATAACGGACCCGTCTGTGAAGATCACCACATCTGTCTCATCTGACTTGTCACTAATAAGCATGTATGTTTTAGAGACTCTGAGACAAAGGAGTCAGAGATGATAGACCTGCTTTTGGAAATTATTATTACCCTAGGACAAACATGCAGAAACTGGTTGCAGGGCAGAGAAAGGATATATGGCGGTCAACTCGTTCTGGGTATGTTGAGCATGGAGACACAGATATGGCTGCTGCATTGGAGGACAGAGCACGAGCATTGGGCAGGTGTGCTAGGATGTCGAGACAGATAACAAATAACAAGTAACTATAAAGCTGTGTACAGAGTGTGGTTACTCATGGCACTGCAGTCTTGGTGGCAGCTAGCTGTTCTTGGAGGGTGACAGTTGAAAACTAGTGAGTAGACTGCTGCTGTCCCATGATCACACAAGCCAAGCCCACCTTTCAATTGTGTACAGTGGTACAGTGACTTCTGGTCAAAATGGACGTTAGGCAGCGGCACTGTTTGAAACAGAGGCAATTTTTTTGCTTCTGCCGGACGGTGGCCGATGCATTTTTGCTCCATTTGTAGGCTGGATATAGTTTCGTCGCCCAGCTTCTGAGTTGAATGCATGGCGTGACCCTGTGAGCTGCAGATTGCATTTGGAATGTTTTTTCGACTGTGACCAACGTGTTGGTGTGAATTGTAGATTCAGAAAATGGCGCGATGCCTGTCGTGCAGTGTTGTGGTGCCCGTATGTGATTAAAATTGATCGCGTGGGCAACTGCTGATCTGTTGGCGACTTCTGCTACCATCAATGATGAACTGCAATTCTAATACTGTGATAAACATTCTGAGTGTTTTTCTTTGGCACAGATGCGGAGCAAAGATGGGGTGACCCGTTTGCTATGAAGCTGAAATTAAGATTACCAGACCAGACTACCAGTACAGTGGTAAATGAATTATGGAGGATATAGGGTAACTGGGGCAGTGACTGCCTGGAGAGTTTGGGCTATGCCAGGGTTGAAAAACTTGTCTCAGATGCCAATTTATAATGTTACTTCTTCTTCTGTTCTCTACACCTGGAAGGCCTCACAGCATCAGAGCAGGAAGAGATCTCTGGAACGGGCCCTTCTGTTCTCTGATATCGGTCTATTTTCTGCCTGGTTGGCCTCTGGCTCTGTTACTGCTGTATCTGTATAACATTGCTCTCTGTGGTGCCCTGTATGCTGCCAATCTTGTTACATGGCCAAACCATTTGATTTGTTGTCTACCTATAAAGTTCGGCTTTGGTTCTGTGCTGACTCTCCTCCTGATATCATCGATCTGTCCTCGTTACCCCCGAGCATAGTACGTAAACATTTCATTTCTGTCATGACTATTTTTCTTCTGTCCTCTGAAGACAGTGTCAATGTTTGACATTGATAGCAGAGCTTGGGTAAGAATATTGTGTTGAACAGTGTTCCTTTCGTGTTCATATTCACATTTTTTGCATTTCAAAATTGGTGTCATTTGGCCTAAAACTTGACTGGCTTTGTTGCATCTTTGCATTTACTGACCCCTTCAAAACTAAGCTACAGAGCTTTGTATAGAGAAAGAAGAGGCAGACCAGTAAAGACTTGGATACAGAATTTGACCGAATGGACAGACCTCAAACATTCAGACATCAAGTCCATTGCAAAGATGGAGGAAGCTGATCAGACGGTCAGCAGCAGCAGGTGACCCAACGAAGCGCAGTATTATGGGACTTTGATAATGCTGATAGTATATGTTGGTTATATAAATGTTAAAAACTGGATTTATTGACTGTTTCAGGAGTTTTTATCTGTGTCTTCTTCATGGTGGGTATCGCCAAGTCGTATGGTCTGTTTCTGTTGGCCTTTCAGAAGCACTTTGGTGTTAGTACGGCTTACGCGGCAATGCCCGTTTCATTGACGGCTTTTGTGTACTCACTGGGAGGTATGTGGTCTGTATGGGGATATGTGTGTTATGTCTGTTTATATGTTGTCCCTATATGGTTCTGGAGCCCAAACATTTGGGCGGGGGTGGCTAGTCTCATTGCTTCCTTAACAAGAATTCCTTACATATACGGGGTCTGTGTGGTCTCAAGGCATGGTGTTCACCTTGAGTGCTGGAGGTACTGGGTTCAATCCCCAGTAAGGGCTGTGTTTTTTTTTACATGAACTGGGACTTCTAGTAATTCCCCCTGGTCTCTGGGTAGTAAGATCGGCCGTCTTTGTGCATTGTTGCGCATGTAAAAAAAAAAATCCCTTGGCAGTTAGAAATTAAAAAAAAGAAATTTGCCTAGCGATTCTGCCCAGGCAAAATTTAGAGTTTAAAATCTACCCAAAATATTTCAGGATCCCCGCCGGTGCTACAGAGTCTGTGCACTGTGCTGAGCTTCTTTGAACTCAGATTTGAGTTTGAAGAAGAATGGAGCACTTATGGGTTACTGCCCGTGGTCTGTTGTTCAAACTTCAAACTTCTTACATATACATCCTTCTTTGGAGGTTAAACAAGGCATCTAAGATTTACCGTGTTGAAATTTTTTATCTCAGGATGGTAAACCTTCCGGTAGAAGCCCAGAGGGGATAAACCGCATGCACAAGCATGGCATAAAAAGCTACAGAATAGGGATATGCTTAAGCAGCTGTGTTGAGCTGAAAGATGTACATATCACACAGAATAGCTAGCTATAGACCGTAACGCAACATGCCAGCTGCATATTTAAGGGTTGACTCAGAAGTAGGAGTGTTGTTTAATCTTTAGTAGAGATTGATTAATGGAAAAGTAAAGATTGATGGATAGGAAAAATAAAGATTGATGGATGGAAAAGAAAATTGGTGAAGATTGATTGATGGAAATGTAAAGATTGATTGGTGGAAATGTAAAGATTGATTGGTGGAAATGTAAAGGTTGATAGATGGAAAAGTAAAGTTTGTTGGATGAAAAATAAAAGATTGATGGATGGAAAAGTAAAGAGTGATTGGTGAAAATGTAAAGGTTGATTGGTGGAAATGTAAAGGCTGATAGATGGAAAAGTAAAGTTTGATGGATGGAAAAATAAAGTTTGATGGATGGAAAAGAAAAGATTGATGAATGGAAAAGTAAAGTTTGATGGATGGAAAAGAAAAGATTGATGAATGGAAAAGTAAAGTTTGATGGATGGAAACGAAAAGATTGATGGATGGAAAGGTAAAGTTTGATGGATGGAAAAGAAAAGATTGATGAATGGAAAGGTAAAGTTTGATGGATGGAAAAGAAAAGATTGATGGATGGAAAAGTAAAGTTTGATGAATGGAAAAGAAAAGTTTGATGGATGGAAACGAAAAGATTGATGGATGGAAAGGTAAAGTTTGATGGATGGAAAAGAAAAGATTGATGAATGGAAAGGTAAAGTTTGATGGATGGAAAAGAAAAGATTGATGGATGGAAAAGTAAAGTTTGATGAATGGAAAAGAAAAGTTTGATGGATGGAAAAGAAAAGATTGATAGATGGAAAAGAAAAGATTGATGGATGGAAAAGAAAAGATTGATGAATGGAAAGGTAAAGTTTGATGGATGGAAAAGAAAAGATTGATGGATGGAAAAGTAAAGATTCATGAATGCAAAAGAAAATATATGTATGCAAAATAAAGTGGACATTGAAGAAGTGGTCAAGAAGATATTGACCACATGACCTGTCGTGTGCCGACTGGTTTTAAAAAATGAGTCCAGCATGTCATGCCCGATGTGCCACAGACGTAAAAAGGGATCCTTTACTTTCTACTTCTGTTGTTGTTTATCTTTACATCCCCCATAGCTATAAAAGGATCCATTACTTTTTACTTTGCTGGCTTATTTGATGCTGTTGCATTCATCTTTACAGCTCCCACTGCTATTAAAGGATTCTTTACTTTTTACTTTACTGACTTATTTTATGTTGTTGTTTATCTTTATAGCTCTCATTTCTATAAAAGGATCCATTACTTTTTACTTTTTGTGTTGTTCACAGCCCCCACGGCCATCATTGCTGGGGAGGTGATAACTCCACAGAAGGTTGTCATCATCGGGGCCACGGTTACGCTGGTTGGCGTTTCTCTGTGCAGCCTGTTGGTCAGCATGGGTTACATCATTGTTATGTATGGAGTCTGTGTGGGTAGGTAGTGCTGCTGTTTTTTTTTTGGGGGGGGGGGGGGGGGGTCTTGTCTTTGTTTCTTGTTTGGTCTCGTAGGCTGTCCTCCAAATAACGGCAACATATTATGGCGGCTAAAAACTCGAAAATAATGAGAAACAAATAAACAATGACGAAATCGACTACTTAGCGATAATCGAGGCCTTTATATTTGAAAACAGTGGCACAGAAGCTCGTATTTGGCTGATATTTAATGTTCATAGTACATAAAGTTTATATTACAACCATAACCCAAATTTAAGCAGTATGTGAAACAGTACAAATAAAATAATTGTCTTAAATAAATAATTACACAGTATATAAAATAACAAATATATACTCTGAGAATTCAAACTCTTTATATCCCAGTTATCACCCCAGGATATTTTGAAAAATTACTACTTCTCCTTTAATAACAACAGCAGCTACTACTACTACTACATATTTAGTTAAAATATTTAACTGCAGGGCCTTTTTTTTCTGGCAGTACACAGCAGTACGCAGTACCAGCACCTTTTTTTTTTAAAGAAGTTTTTTCATCACTGCTATAATATACACTTTGTGGTAACAGCACTTTTTGAAAGACATTTTTGTGAGCGGGTGACGAACTTCTTGTGGTCCGGGTTCACTCCCGGGGGTGGGCAGAAAAGCCACATTTCTCCCAGATTTACGGTATTTAATCAATATGGAATCAAGGTTGAAAGGTTGCGATATCCATAATACCAAGCCTAAGGGTTAACAACTCATGGCTTCTGGATACTAAAACAAACAAAGACATTTTTTTTAGTACTGGAATCTTATTTCTAGAAAAAAAAGCCCAGTTTAACTCTAATGTCAAATCAGTACTGCTGTCCCCTCGTGTGGGTTCCGGGGACCCATTGTGGGGAAAACAAGAATAGACCCACTGCCTCCCCAAAAGCATGTCGTAAGAGTCGACTAATTGGGGAGCTTCCTTTGAAGTCAGAGTGCATCTGCCGGAGAGGCAAGGAACCAACAGTCTGTATTCAAGATATTGAGATCTGTAAAACTGATGCACACGCAACACTCAGGTTCTGGAGCAGGACTGCAGTTCAGTAGTGAACGAGCAACCAGAACTTTCCTTCAGAGTGTACAGCTGGTGAACGCGAAGAAGAAGAAATAAGAGTACTGCTGGATGGAGCTGAATTATAGAGAACAACTTAAACAGTTACTAATAAACTACAAACAGTCATTAACTGTTGCATGCACACAATAAAAGGAAATTTAATCTTCTTCTTCTTCGTGTTCGTCGGCTGTAAACTCCAGCGGAAAGTTCTGGCTGATCATCCACCTCTAGACTGCAGTCCTGTTCCAGAACCTGAGTGTTGCGTGTGCATCCGTTTTACAGATCCGACTAATTTGTATGCAGACTGCTGGTTCCTTGCCTCTCAGGCAGATGCACTCCCACTTCGAAGGAAGCTTCCAATTAGTCGACTCTTCGGCACCCACACGGGGAGGAAATTAAATGATATGAATCACTAATGTTGAGCTTTTGGGAAGAACTAAACAGAGATTTTATTTTTGTCCCCGATCAAAACATCCACAGCCTTACCAAGGATTTGAACCTAGGTTGTCACCCTTTGACAACACAGATATACCTGATTTTATTTTATTTTATTTTATTCAAGAACCGACATCACAGCACTCGGGGCATTTCCCATAAGCGCTCTGTCCATGTCTTCAGCAGCCAGCAAAAAGTTCCGATACTAATAGTGCCAGTAGCTTTCTGATTAAACGTCCGTCTTGCCTTTCCTCTGAGCCTCGAGCATCTGCCAGAACCTCTCGTCACTCCCCTCTGCATCAATCTCACCAGACTATGGTGATCTATCTGTTCCTCTGAATTGTACATGCTCTCCCACAAGGCACTAACCACGTCTGCCCTATCATGTAGCAGAATTCCACCAAGTTGTGCAGAGCCAGCCAGTCTGTCTGCCTGTTCAGTTCACTGATATATCTAATTAACAAGAGGCAGATACAAAGAACAAAATACATTTTTTTAATGAAGCTTTCTTAAGGTTGCAGTCATATTGCACTCTTGAACAATTTCATCATCATTTCATTCATTCATTCATTCAGTAGCATGTCCCTCGCGGAACCTCGCTGCCATAACAACCCTCCGGAAAACCTTCCTATCCTGAGCAAGATGTCCTGCGTCTGATACACCCATCTGGAGATCATCTGCCACATCCTGCACCCATCTTCTCCTTGGCCTTCCTCTTCCTCTCTTCCCAGGCATATACCCCTCCATCATCATCATTTACATTCGGAAAATAAAAGGAGAAAATTATGAACATGCGTTTCTTTTAAAATGACTAACTCGTGCTTTAAATTGTCTTTCAGGCATTGGCAATTCTTGTTTCTATGGGAATGGTCTTGTCATGATCGGCAAGTACTTCCGCACTCGCAGGTCGCTGGCCACTGGCCTGGGTTTGGCCGGAGCCAGCATTGGTCAGTTTGCCATGCCTCCGATCATCGAGTACCTCCTAGAGACGTACGGACTAAGTGGAACTCTTCTAATTATTGGGGCTCTGTACGGCCATTGTGCCATTTCGGGAGCATTGTTCCGACCAATTGAACAGTATGGTCCCGTGGAGTCGCCAGTCAAAGCTGCGTGTGAGAGAGAGAAAGTAGCAGAGGATGATAAAATGGTAAGTGACGTTTCTTACACTACTTTGGTTTTCTTATGATTGTAATGCATCACTTGTGGGCGGTAGTGCATCACTTTTGAGGGTAGCATTTCATGTGTAAAAGTAGTGTATCAAGTATGAAGGTAGTGTGTCACACCTAATATTTGCACCTTCTGTTATGTAAAGATAGTGTTTCACAGGTAAGGGAAGTGCGTCACAAGTAATATATGACGTATGTACAATCAGACAGTTACTGGTGCTATTGGACTTGGAACTCTTCATTTGCTGCTGAAGATGGAGACAGTGCTTATGGGAGTGTCCCGAGTGCTGTGATGTCGATTCTTAATTTAACATTCAACCTAATATACGCACCTTCTGTTTTATAAAGCTAGTAAGTATATCATGTGTGAGAGTAGTGCGTGACACCTAATATACGCACCTTCTGTTATATAAAGCTAGTAAGTATATCATGTGTGAGAGTAGTGCGTGACACCTAATATACGCACCTTTTGTTATATAAAGCTAGTAAGTATATCATGTGTGAGAGTAGTGCGTGACACCTAATATACGCACCTTATGTTATATAAAGCTAGTAAGTATATCATGTGTGAGAGTAGTGCGTGACACCTAATATACGCACCTTCTGTTATATAAAGCTAGTAAGTATATCATGTGTGAGAGTAGTGCGTGACACCTAATATACGCACCTTCTGTTATATAAAGCTAGTGTATATCATGTGTGAGAGTAGTGCGTGACACCTAATATACGCACCTTCTGTTATATAAAGCTAGTAAGTATATCATGTGTGAGAGTAGTGCGTGACACCTAATATACGCACCTTCTGTTATATAAAGCTAGTAAGTATATCATGTGTGAGAGTAGTGCGTGACACCTAATATACGCACCTTCTGTTATATAAAGCTAGTAAGTATATCATGTGTGAGAGTAGTGCGTGACACCTAATATACGCACCTTCTGTTATATAAAGCTAGTAAGTATATCATGTGTGAGAGTAGTGCGTGACACCTAATATACGCACCTTCTGTTATATAAAGCTAGTAAGTATATCATGTGTGAGAGTAGTGCGTGACACCTAATATTTGCACCTTGCATACATTTGTTGTCTTCTGTCTAGGACACTTAGTAACAGACGATAGCAGAAGTGAAACAGAAATCAAAAATCGAATAGGAATGGCTAAAACTCTCTTCAATAAGATGCGCAAATCATTGAAAGCCTGAGTGATAAGCAACTCATTAAAAATAAGAATTGTCAAATGTTATGCATACTTAACCGTGCTGTATGATGCTGAAACTTGGAAAATGAACAAGCAACTAGAAAATTGAATGTCTCTGAAACATGGATATAAATTAGAATAGGTTGTATTTGATGAAAACAAAAACAGTCCAATACAGAGGTTCTGGAATGACTGTGAATGAAAAGAGAATTAGTGAAAGAAATAAAAAAAAGACAGTTGAAATATATTCATCATCATGATCATGTGCCTTGCCAACTGGCGTTGGCACTCATTCGTCTCCACAAATCACGATCCCTGGTTGCCTGGAATAGCTCTCTTGATGATATCCCTTCATGCCATCGTTTCAGCTTCTCCAGCATCATCTCTCTCGGTCTGCTTCTACCACTTTTTCCACTGATCTTTCTAGTTGTCTTCTCATTATGTGGCAAAAGAACAGTGTTTGTCTCTTTCTTATTGATGTAGAGACCTACTTTCATTGGCTTCTTTCAAGCAATCATTGTTAGTTACTCTGGCCGTCCAAGGAATTCATAACATTCGTCTCAGAAACCATATCTCTGTTGCTTGAAAATTCTTCCTAATTCATTCACTGACATTCCAAGATTTGCTGCCATACAGCAGAACAGGTTTTATGTAACACTTTAGCACCATCTTTCTGACATTAAATTAGAGCAATTTATTGCATAAGATATTTTTCATTTTCTGAAATGCAGCTTTCGCTTGAACTATTCTGCTTTTAATCTCCATTTGATAATATGATTGTTCCCAGATGTTTGAATTTATTGACTTTGTTGGATGAATTGGCATGTTTCTATGGAGTGGCCTCCCCAACCCCTTGATCCTACCCCACTTGATTTTATCTTTCAGGGCATTTGAAGAACGTAACAGGATCCTTATCAACACCTTCAGGCGCATTGGGCATATAGGGCTAGACCTATATTTTATAGACCAGTCAGCTCTCGATGGGTGATGTGGTCAGTGTCACGCCAGTCTCCTTTACTTCCCAGGACTTTACCTGGTACCTATTTAGCCATTTAAGGCTGGGCGAACCATGGTCATTGTTGTTTAAGAAAAAGAAAAAAGTCCAGCTCCATCGAAGCATAAATCATCTCAAGGCAAATATGACCAATGCCATTACAAGCAACCATTGACGGACATTTTGATGTCCTGTGTTTCGAAACACATGAGACAATTTGTTAACATTAACTTTCTGTTTGTTGTCATTAATAGCTCCTTGTTATTATCATTAACATGAACTCCCTATTTATTGTCATTAATAGTCTCTCTTTGTTATCGTTTACATTAATTCCCTCTTTGTTATCATTAAAAGTCTCTCTTTGTTATGGTTAACATTAATTCCCTCTTTGTTATCATTAATAGTCTCTCTGTGTTATTGTTAACATTAATTGACTCTTTGTTATCATTAATAGTCTCTCTTTGTTAGTGTTAAATTAACTCGCTTTTTGTTATCCCTTAGGCTCTTGTAAGTTCTTCACCTGAACACGGTGAGTTTCAAGAAGATGTCAGGAAACCAGACATTATTGCAGATGCTCCCGGCCCAGAGAATGGTCATGCCACACTTACAGATACCCCTAGTGCAAGAAACGGCCGTGATGCTCTCACAGAGGTGTCTGCCGCAGCCCTTGATCATGCTGTCCATCATTCAAATAACAGAAACAGCGTTAACAAGGAAAGAAAGTGTGTTGTGTCCTTTGTGGAGGTGGACACGCTTGAACTCGATGTCAGTGAAGGAGACTCACCTTCAGTTGACCAACTAGACGACGATGATGATGATGCGAAAAGTTACCTAGAGCGGAAAGTTTTACTGGCCAGCACAGGAAGTGTCTTTCTTGTGTCGCCAAGTACTCTTGATGTTTCTGTTGTGGATAGCAAAGCACACGGACTTGATGCCATCAAAGACAAGAAGTCCATTTCATGCTTGAGACGTATTTTTGATTTTTCAGTTCTGAAGAGCTACATTACCATTTACTTCATCATTGTTTCATTTCTTTGTTTCTTCGGCTACTTCAACCATATTCTTTTTCTGCCAGCAATTAATAACGCTAAAGGAATCACAAAGTACCATAATGCATTGCTCATTTCTATATGTGGAATAGGCGACCTCATTGCCAGGATCGGTACCGGGTTTATTGCCGACCTTAACCTCATTCCTCGTTACCAGTTGAAGGCCATGGCATGTGTGCTTAGCGGAATCAACATCTTCGTTTTTATTTATGCGGACACTTTTGCCTGGTTGGCCTTTCACTGCTTTTGCTACGGTTTCCTTGGAGGAGCTTACGTCTGCCTGATGTCGGTGGTCCTCGTGGACTTTGTCGGGGTGCAGCTGATGGCTAAAAACCTGGCCATCGTCTTGTTGATTCAAGGAGTTGGAGCAGCAGTTGGCCAGATCTTTTTAGGTATGACTGTCTACAATGTTTTTTTTTTTTTAATGTAAAAATTTTAGCATTAATTGAGAGCTTTAGTTAAAGGTTAAAGTCGAGAGAATCGACTTTATTGCACCTGGTTTTATCCCATATGGCTTGGTCTCTCAACACAGAATAAGTAGCTCCTTGCCGAGAGCTGTGCACAGAGAACGAACTCTGTAACTCAGGCGATGATCCCCAGGGATCTCAATAAAAATTGTGCCTGTGAACTGAAGGTTGCAGCCGAGAAATGATCCCATATGCTCAGAGCGCAAGACAAACGGCTTGACCACTTCACCATGGAGACCGACTGTGCTTGCTTAGTTGTTTAGGGAAAGCCAAGAAAAGAGAGGATTGCATCCATTGAAGATCACTCTGTGGATCTTATCCATACATGTGAAATGTGGGTCAACATCATCATGTAGTGGGCGACCTCTATAGAGCGTCACTGTCATAACAGTCTGCCTGAAATAAACTTGGCTCCTTGCCAGCTGTCCCACCTCATGCACTTTCCTACCCACAATGTCTCCTGTGCCCATGTTCATGGTGGTCGGCCCCTGCCTCTCTTATCTGTCACCTTGCCCTCTGCTGCTGTTCTCTTCACTCCACCAGGGCGCTTGATTGACATGGCCAGAGTTTTTCACTTTCCGAGACAAGATGCTGTTGACAGGCTAAGTTTCCTTGATGTTTTGATCTTTTGGGATGTCGATATGTGGGGTCAGCCTCTCTAAATTATAAGTAGAATCTGTCAAGAACATTGCAGTTAAAAGCTTTAATTAACAGGTAAAAACAGAAGTCAGACCACAACAACACAAACCATGTAAAGAGATGATGCTAAAGTCAGGGTTTGTAGCTGACCGTGAGACTTGATTTTGACCTTGAATTTGCGTCTCTGTCCTTGGGCCTTGATTTCAACCTTGGAAAAGACCATTTCACCTTAAACAGGACCGACCTCCTTTGAAATTCACCCTTGGAAGTGATTATATTATGTATTTTGTTTATTTCTACATCTTAGGACCAAACAAAGATTTGTGCAGCAGATAATGGAGTATGAGAAGCGACAGCAAAATTCATAGCCAGTTAAAATCGCCACTAATTACTGGCATTATGGGGGCTAACAGACTGCTGTATGTGGGGCATAAAGAGAGAATGGCAGATAACAGAAAGACTAAATCTGCGTACACAAAAGAGTTGAATGGGAGTAGACCACGAGGCAGACCAAGAAGATTATGGACAGATAATATCCAGGCAGACCTACAAACACTTGGTGTCACTAACTGAAAAGAAAAGACCAGAAGGAGAATGGAGCTGGGTGATATCTGCAGCAAGAGCTTGGAATGCTGAAGAAGAAGAAATATTAAATGTATTTATTCTTCTTGTTTGCTAGTCTCTATGTTTCTTCTTCTCTTGCTCATTCTCAGTTGTCGCTTTCCTAATCCTCCATGTCCAGGTCTGTCTCCTTGACTCTGTATCTAATCCTCGCTCGCTCTCTCTCTTTTTTCTTACTCTCTCATTCTATCTGTAACTCGCTCTGTATATCTATCTATCTACCTATCTGTCCGTTCATCCGTCTATCTATTTATCTATCTATCTATCTATCTATCTATCTACCTACCTATCTGTCTGTCTGTCTGTCCGTCTATCTATTTATCTATCTGTCTGTTTGTCTATCTTTCTCTATCTTTCTATCTATCTATCTATCTATCTATCTATCTATCTATCTATCTATCTATCTATCTATCTATCTATCTATCTATCTATCTATCTATCTATCTATCTATGTATCTATCTATCTATCTATCTATCTATCTATCTATCTATCTATCTATCTATCTATCTATCTATCTATCTATCTATCTATCTATCTATCTATCTATCTAACTATCTATCTATCTATCTATCTATCTATATGTCTGTTTGTCTATCTATCTGTTTATCTTTTTGTTTGTTTATCTATCTGTCTATCTATATATCTGTCTGTTTATTTATCTGTATATCGGTCTGTCTACCTATCTATCAATATTTCTCTCTTTTATCATTCTCACCTAGTGTGTTATTTAACTTTCAGGCTGGGTCAAAGATCAGACTGGCTCGTTCACCAGTGTGATCGTCATTCTGTCGCTGAACATGATCTCTGGAGGGCTGTTGTTATTTTGTTATCAATTTATTCGACGCTGGGAGGATGCCAGGTTGGCTCGCCTTTCTGACCTGGACAAGGCGTCCCGCCACCAAAGTTAGATTTGATCTCAATCAGACTTTTGACAGGGTGTTATTAAATGTTAGTATATTTGGCCAAATGTTATTTCATCCTTAGAATAGTTGTGTGATTGATTATTGTATAGTTAGTGTGGGTCTTACCAAATGTTACTTCCTCTTTAGTATAGTTGTGTGAAATATTTATTTATGAATTTGCATTTGTCTGTAAATTCTGTTATTTTATGTTATGCAAATATAAATAACAATTGACATGTTGTTTATGTATTATTAATGACACTGCCTATATAAAAAAGATTATAAAATAGTTAATTTGTTATAAGAAATGTTATTTAAGTTGACAGTTTATTATTTTATATGGGGCACAGGGTTAAGTAAAGGGGGCACAGGGTCAAGTATAGGGGGCTCAGGGTTAAGTATAGGGGGCACAGGGTTAAGTATAGGGGGCACGGGGTTAAGTATAGGGGGCTCAGGGTTAAGTATAGGGGGCTCAGGGTTAAGTATAGGGGGCTCAGGGTTAAGTATAGGGGGCTCAGGGTTAAGTATAGGGGGCTCAGGGTTAAGTAAAGGGGGCACAGGGTTAAGTGTAGGGGGCACAGAGTTTAGGATAGGGGGCACAGGGTTAAGTAAAGGGGGCACAGGGTTAAGTATAGGGGGCTCAGGGTTAAGTATAGGGGGCACAGGGTTAAGTATAGGGGGCACGGGGTTAAGTATAGGGGGCTCAGGGTTAAGTATAGGGGGCTCAGGGTTAAGTATAGGGGGCTCAGGGTTAAGTATAGGGGGCTCAGGGTTAAGTATAGGGGGCACGGGGTTAAGTATAGGGGGCACAGGGTTAAGTATAGGGGGCACAGGGTTAAGTATAGGGGGCACAGGGTTAAGTATAGGGGCGCAGGATCTGTACTTTATCACCAGACAGGCACTAAAATGGGGAAAAAGGGGATTGAGGAAGCGAAGGCGTTCAAAAGAAACCCTAAAATGAACGTTGATGAGAGAGGCCAAAGGTGCTGGACTGGATTCCATCCATGCTTTCAGAGAGATTGTACTAGATGGATCTGAAAGGAGGAATAGACTGCGAGCCCTATATGACATAATGGTACAACAGTAAAATGACTATGATGAGGGAGGCAGGGAACCCACACGGGGATGGTACAACAGTAAAATGACTATGATGAGGGAGGCAGGAAACCCACACGGGGATGGTACAACAGTAAAATGACTATGATGAGGGAGGCAGGGAACCCACACGGGGATGGTACAACAGTAAAATGACTATGATGAGGGAGGCAGGGAACCCACACGGGGATGGTACAACAGTAAAATGACTATGATGAGGAAGGCAGGGAACCCACACGGGGATGGTACAACAGTAAAATGACTATGATGAGGGAGGCAGGGAACCCACACGGGGATGGTACAACAGTAAAATGACTATGATGAGGGAGGCAGGGAACCCACACGGGGATGGTACAACAGTAAAATGACTATGATGAGGGAGGCAGGGAACCCACACGGGGATGGTACAACAGTAAAATGACTATGATGAGGGAGGCAGGGAACCCATACGGGGATGGTACAACAGTAAAATGACTATGATGAGGGAGGCAGGGAACCCACACGGGGATGGGTACAACAGTAAAATGACTATGATGAGGGAGACAGGAAACCCACACAGGGATGGTACAACAGTAAAATGACTATGATGAGGGAGGCAGGAATCCCACACAGGGATGGTACAACAGTAAAATGACTATGATGAGGGAGGCAGGGAACCCACACAGAGATTTGTACCTACCAAAACAGCATTGACAGTTATGTCACTGTACAGTTTGTAATTATATCACAACTGACTTCTTTGTTGATAACATGATCATTATGTAGCAAGCCATTAATGCAACTGACATCGCCACATAATTGTTGTAGGTCATTAATTTTGTTCGGTTTGAAGGGCCAGTTATACAGCATATGCCTGTTTGTATTTTATACACTTGACCGTTTAGCTGTGATTTATTCACCTATAAATGACAGTTTATTTTACATTGATATATTATAAATGATCCTTTCATTACTTGAGAGTTTATAAATAATATATTTTTCACAACAGTGATTCCCAAACTGTGCGCTGCGGTGTCCCAGGAAACCGCGACCTCTTCACGGGGGCACCACGATATATTCAAAGATACATGAGTTTTTTTTTAATCTCTAACATACGAATAGTCATATTTTTATTTAGGTTAGGGCGACGTGGAAAAATTTTTAACTGACAAAAGGCGCTGGACTAAGACAAGTTTGGGATACACTGTTTCACAAATATTATATATAGTTCATGTCATCTATATTATTAGTTGTTGTATGGCAGGGTTTATTCAGGGGCCAAAATATTGAAAATGGGGATCATTCCGGGTGCAGCAAACGAACGGACTTTGTTTTCAAAGGGTCACTAATTAAGCACACAGGCCTGTATAACATTCGGCGCTTCCAAACACCCATCTTTCACACAGCAGTTGTAGTTTATTAATAAAGCATGTTATGTTCATATGAAAATGTGCATACATTCGAGTCTGGATAAGTGAATGTCGCAGGGACCTAATAAATGCTTCCACTTATCAGGATTTCTCCTTATCCAGACAGCACACACAATAGAGAAAATTGCCAGGACTAAGCTGGTCATGTCGACTTAACCAAAATTTTGACTTATCCGAGTTCAACTTAAGTGGGCTCGACTGTATTGTGAATATCAAGCAAAAATACAAAAGCATGGGTACACACACACCCACATACATACGCAGACTCGCTCACTCACTTACACATTCATATGCACCCAGATACGGGAGAGCTCCGGTGCAAACAGACAAGATGGTCAGAGGCTCGAACCACAGAACAGAATTATCCCTAATACAGTACAGTTAACAATGAGCCGTAGGCCACTTGCTAGGCCTCTGTGGGCTAGATTCGATCCATGGGCCTCCAGTTGAATAGCCCTGTCGTATGGCAACACTTGTCCTGAAATCCCATGCTCTGAAAATGAGTAAACCGTTTCTTAACTCTTTGAGTCCCAAAAGTTTTAGCATCACAGGCCCCAGGGGTAGTCAAGAGAGACGCAAAATCGGTGCATCATGCGTTGATTCGGCTTCTAGACAGTAACCTATGTACGGATGATGCGTTCCTTGGGACTCAAAGAGTTAACACGAACAGGTCTTGCTACTCACACTTCCCTTCACCATGTGCTGTGATTTCCACGCCACCTTATAGCACAAAATAACAGTATCACCTGGAGCTATGGAGAGGTGCCAGCTACAAATAACAGCATGTGTCTTCTTCTTAAAGTCCATGCGTTTGTAGTCATGTCTATCCACAGCCTTCTGTCTCGTGTACTTTTTAGTCTCCTGTGACAAAGATGATCCTCCTTGCCGTGATGTCAAACTGTCCAGCATCTTTTTTCTAGCTCAAATGATGTATTGTGAGGGCCCTTTGGGAGCGAGTGAACAGTGCAGAGGCGCAGATAGATCATTGCGGTCTGAGGAGAATGGCACTGCGAGGAGTTACCAGGGGATCTGGCCGTCGCTCAACACTCAGGAGAAGGATGAGACGAATATACAATCCGACGGTTACTGGTACCATTGGAACTGGAAGTCTTTGCTTGCTGCTGAAGATGGGAACTGAGCACTTATGAGAGTGTCCTGAGTGCTGTGATGTCGTTTCTAAATTCAACCTTGTCTAGGTCACCCTCTGCCTCTCCTTCCCTCTAACTTTCCCACCGTTATGATGTACTCCAGTTTTCTCCTTCTCATGACATGACCAAAGAATGTAGATAGTCTCTTCCTGATGAGGGCAATCAGTTCTCTTCGTGTGTCAGTTTCTTTCAAAACATCCTCATGACTCTTTTTATCAGTCCAGGGTATTCTCATCATTCGTCTATAAAACCACATCTCTGCAGCTTCTAAATAATTTTTGGACCAACTGCCCATGATTCACTTCCGTAGATCAAGATAAAATTGATATAGCTTTTAAGAAATCTCTATCTCGTCTCAATTGACCAAAAAAAATTACATAAAATATTCTTTATTTTGTAAGATCACTGCATGTGTAATTCAATTATAATCACATATTATAATATATACAACGCTGATATGAGTAATTGTTTTATACTTACTTAGTCGCTCCTCTTCTACCTTGGGGTGAAGAGGTTTGCCAGAGAGATCGCCAGATGCCCCTATCAGCATTTTTTTTTCTGGCTTTGTTCAATTCCACCCCACCCCTCTGTCAGTTAGAGATGTTGTCTTCCCAGCACACCCTTGAGGTCTGGGTAATTGTTTTATATGGCTCTGAAACTTGGAGCACAACTAAAAGAGATGAAGCCTTATTCAAAAAAATGTTTAACAGTCTTACGGTGAATCTTAGGACCCATCAAATATGCAGACAGTAGGGAATGGACAGTAAGAAGCAGCAGTGATTTTTGTAATCTGTTTAAATCACTATTGGTTACTGGTTATCATGAAGGCTAATAGACTGAAATGGCTGGGGCATTTTGAGAGAATGTCAGATGACAGAGAGGTAAACTGTATACACAAGGGAGCTGAATGGTCATAAGCCACAAGGCAGACCAGGAAATATCCAGACAGACCTGCAAACACTTGATGTCACTAACTGGAAAGAGAAGGCCAACCAGAGAGAGGAATGGAGGCAATGAACCTCAAAGGCTCGAAATGCTGAAAATATCATCAGAAAGCAGAGCACTCATTGACCCTGGCAACCTAAAACAGATCTCAGAACGTTGAGATTGTCAATATAGAAAGCAAGGGGAGACTTGTCAATATGGAAAGCAAGGGGAGACTTGTCAATATGGAAAGCAAGGGGAGACTTGTCAATATGGAAAGGAAGGGAAGACTTGTCAATATGGAAAGGAAGGGGAGACTTGTTGATATGGAAAGGAAGGGGAGACTTGTCGATGTGGAAAGGAAGGGGAGACTTGTCGATGTGGAAAGGAAGGGGAGACTTGTCAATGTGGAAAGCAAGGGGAGACTTGTCAATGTTGAAAGCAAGGGGAGACTACCACATTACATATCCCTAGAAACTCGAACATGAAGCTGAGAAAGCAGTGGTGGGGGGTACAGTTTCTGGAAAATGACATTGAAGATGCATTCATTGGCTGTGAAACCACAAAGGGCTGGAGATTTGGCTAGAAAAAGAGACTTTCATGCATGCTGTGATGAGAGCAAAATTATGTTTAAAGAAATGGGGGGGGGGGGAGATGATGAGAGGAGTTTTCTTAATCATCTAAACAGACCAGACAGTTTTTCATCTACACACTGAACATTGTAGGCTCAACAGGCTCCAGAACATGTGGTCACACTCACTAGACCTGACAGCTAAGTTTTGGTTAGACCTAAGACTTCGACTAGGGGTATATGAATATAGGTCTATGGTGATTGGCTATAAAACAAATATAGGTCTGTAGTGATTGGCTGTAAACAAATAGAGGTCTGTGGTGATTGGCTATAATACAAATAAAGGTCTGTGGTGATTGGCTATAATACAAATATAGGTCTGTAGTGATTGGCTATAATACAAATATAGGTCTGTGGTGATTGCTTATAAAACAAATAAAGGTCTGTGGTGATTGCCTACAAAACAAATAAAGGTCTGTGGTGATTGCCTACAAAACAAATAAAGGTCTGTAGGAATTGCCTACAAAACAAATAAAGGTCTGTGGTGATTGCCTATTAAAAAAAAATAGATCTAGGTTGCTCTGTAAGAACAGAAGTCAAATATTAAACGACCAGGGCTCCAAAATGTGAAAAGGCTCCTTTCTTCTGCTTACCTAAAAGAAGCAGAAAGAGACATTCATTTAAACTGGGTTCAGTTTTTTTTTTTAATGGGTTGGGTTCAGTTTTATAGTGGTTTGGGTATTCTCAGTATTAGAATTGTTGGATGGGGTTAACTTTAAAGTAGGTGGGATGAGTCTAATTTTAGAACAGATAGGGTGTGTTTAAAATAGATTAGAGTGGAGTGGGTAAGTATGGGTGGAGTTATGTTTGTTTCATTTGTGATACATTTCTATTCAGGTAATTTATGATATTACGTTGTGTCTTTTGTTGTCTCTACTATAATCATAATTCTATATTGTCCGTATATTTTCCCCTTGTTAAATTTGTTTTGATTATTGATTGCTTTAAGATTATGTAAATTTTAGTTTTTAAATTTGTACAATTCATTTTAAGACGAGAAAAATTAATATGTAAGTTGTACCCCACCAGGACATCACACAAGCGATAAACACCCGGTTGCACAAAGTGCCACCATGTGGATGAGGATCACGCGTGGAGAGGTCCCGGAAACCCTGTTCAGCCGGTATGGCCATATTTATGGCCCGGCTATTTTCAGAGCGCCTGGCAAAAGCCAGGGTGGGGGCTTCTAAATAACGGAAAAATTGCATCCCTCATGAGGATGACGAGATTATTATTTTTTTTTGTTTAAACTACATTGTAGGCCTTCTTAGGCGATCTCACATGTAGCAAATTTCTGTTATGAAGAACAGTTTGTTTACTCCAGACAATTTTTCTGGCTGGAACTCTTATCTAGATAAGGGGAATTTCTGATATGAAGAAACATTTCTTGGGTCCCTGGCATGTTCTGCTTTTCAGATCTTCACTGTATTGTGTGATTTAAAACATAATAATAACATTGTGCCATACGAAACTGTTACTTTATATTGTTTTAATTGTATCTGGAGTTGAGATAGTGCAATAGCTAGATACTTGACTGCCATCCTGAAGATTTTGTGTTCGAACCTACATTATGGCTGAT
Source organism: Candidula unifasciata (assembly GCA_905116865.2). Classification (NCBI taxonomy): domain Eukaryota; kingdom Metazoa; phylum Mollusca; class Gastropoda; order Stylommatophora; family Geomitridae; genus Candidula; species Candidula unifasciata. Next base: position 180,019 of record CAJHNH020000358.1, read on the forward strand.
TTTTCTTAAATGATCTAGGACAGTGTTTCCCAAACATTTTCTTGGCCGCGCCTTTTTTTCAATTAAAATTTTTCCACGGCGCTCTAACCTAAGTAAAGGTATGACTATTCATGTCATGGTTAAATTAATTATGAAGCTTTTACAGTATTTTGCGGTGTCCCTGTGAAGAGGTCGCGGCACCCCGGGCACGGCGGTGTAGAGTTTGGGAATCACTGATCTAGGATGATAGGTCAGTTCAGCCTGAAATAGTTGCAAAGAAATTTTCTTGGGAGTTAAGGCTACTGGTGGATCAGGAGGTGAGGAAAAGACGCTGGCGTTGGATAGGGCACACACTGAGAAAACAGGAGAACAGCATAACTAGAATGTCTTTGCATTGGAACCCACGGGGCATAGGAATAAAGGAAGGCCAAAAAACACATGGAAAAGAGAGCTGGAGAATGAAGTTAGAAAGATGGGGAAAACTCCATGCAATGGCGAAGGATAGAACGACTTGGCGTGAGTTGGTTGAGGGCCTATGCTCCATTGGGGGATAGTAAGGCAGAAGAAGAAGAAAGGCTACTGGTACAGTGTTTACCATATTTATCTTGGGAAGATTGATCTATAAATGTATGGATGTAACCTTGTTTGCCTGATGTTACAGTTGTGTAAACAGGGTTCTTTACTTGATTTTAGTTTTAATTCTATATATATTTGTATATCTTATGTTCAGATCAGCATAAACTAACTGGATGGTGTTATACGTAAGGGTAGAGGAAGAAAGACTAAACAAGACTGTCCCTTTACAGGGCTCGACTAAGACCATAGGAAAACACATATTCACTAAAGTTATGAAGTAGCAAAGAAAATAATGTTATGGTTCTGGGTCACCACATCATGAGGTACTGTTTTAAAGGGTCACGGCATTAAAAAGGTTCAGAACCACTGATCTACACCAGTATAGCTTAAACAATGTATATCCTATTTAGAAAAACCATTCCAGTTTTGTTGGCTACATCCCAGGTTTGAAGAGGAAAGACTAAACAAGACTGTAAGGTACCTCTACATCCCAGGGTAGAAGAGGGAAGACTAAACAAGACTGTAAGGTACCTACTTCAACAACCCAGGGTAGAAGAGGAAAGACTTAACAAGAATGTAGGCTATCTCTACATCTTAGGGTAGAAGAGGAAAGACTGTAAGGTACCTCTACATCCCAGGGTAGAAGAGGAAAGACCAAACAAGACTGTAAGGTACCTCTACATCCCAGGGTAGAAGAGGAAAGACTAAACAAGACTGTAAGGTACTTCTACATCCCAGGGTAGAAGAGGGAAGACTAAATAAGACTGTAAGGTACCTCTACATCCCAGGGTAGAAAAGGAAAGACTAAACAAGACTGTAAGGTACTTCTACATCCCAGGGTAGAAGAGGGAAGACTTAACAAGACTGTTAGGTACTTCTACATCCCAGGGTAGAAGAGGAAAGACTAAACAAGACTGTAAGGTACTTCTACATCCCAGGGTTGAAGAGGAAAGACTAAACAAGACTGTAAGGTACTTCTACATCCCAGGGTAGAAGAGGGAAGACTAAACAAGACTGTAAGGTACCTCTACATCCCAGGGTAGAAAAGAAAAGACTCAACAAGATTAGCAATATGAGAAATACATAATTCTTTACTGTCTAGAAAATTACTTTTTATGCCTGATTTTATTCTATTGTTTTTTTAATTGTCTCTTAACTTGAGCGGTTTTTCTTTTAAAACCATTTTCAAGCATATTTTTGTTAATGATTGATTTACTTGTGGGAAATCCAGTCATGTATAGTTCTCATGTTTTCTGCATCGAATGTTTAATTCAGTGTTGGTTGTGATAGTTTATGCGGCACAGTCCAGAAATATACACACTGTAAATGCTTGTGGCAGTTGCCAGAGGTGCCAAAGCCAACAGTCACCACCAGAAATGCAATCTGTCGTTTTTGGAAGTAGTCGGCCACGATAAGTTGGCTAAAAACACGTAGAAATTGGAGTGCGTTTGCATGAGAGGCGAGTAACCAACGGTCTGCATGTTAATAAATGAGATCTGTAAAATTGCATGTGCACGCAGATTTTAAGTTCTGGATCAGGACTAAAGTCCAGAAGGGAACAAACAGCCAGAATTCTCCGCTTGAGTTTACAGCCGGTGAATGCTAATAAGGTGATAGCCCAGAACAGTTTTTAAATTTGGGATTTGTACCCAGTAACTTTCACTCTAATGCACACAAACATTCATCTTCATCAGGGGTTCTCAGCCTGTAGTTCACAACCCCTTTGGGGAGTCGAACGACCCTTCACAGGGCTCGACTGAGACCATAGGAAAACACATATTCACTAATGTTATGAAGTAGCAAAGAAAATAATGTTATGGTTTGGGGTCACCACACCGTGAGGAACTGTATTAAATGGTCGAAGCATTAAAAAAGTTCAGAACCACTGATCTACACCAGTATAGCTCACAGAATGTATATCCCATTTAGAAAAACCATTCCAGTTTTGTTTGCTTCTCAATTTTGGCATTGTATATTATACTTTTTCCCCCTTTAATGATACCATGATTGTAAAACAAGGCTTCTCCTGTTTTAAATTTTTTTTTTTTTTTTTTTTTTTTGGTATCTGTATGTTCAGCTTGGGTCCATATGGCCAGCTCATCTACATGTAGGGCCTTGTGAATGTGAGTCATGAACTGTTTTGGGAGGTCATTGATGAAAAGCATAAACAGGGTAGGAGATATAACACCTCCCTGGGGGACACCTTTTTGTAACCTGACCGGCTTGTTCTTGTGTTCTTCCAGTCTGACTCTTGCAAAGCATCTGTAAAGAAAGTCTCTAATTCAGGCAAACATATGCCCTTTATCCCACTGCACATTCTGCAGACCTGCCCACTCTACATACAACTTTGAAAAGACACCTAGCTTCAAGAGCAAAGTGTGCAGAGCAAGCTATGGGGAACTATGAAAGACCTGCTACTGACATGCGAGTTCATAGAGGCAACCCACCTGATGGTCTGATCTGAGCATACGAAACCAAATGCAAAGAAGAATTATGTTTTAATGTTTGAAGTCACCATAAATGTGTACATTTATTTTTTGGGACAATATATTTGTAAACTGGAATAAAGAAACTGCTGCATGGTGTGATTTTGTGTTTAATATTAAATAAAATTGTACCTGATTTAGCTGTGTGAGTCTGTTGTAGTTTTTCACATACTCACACACAAACACACCAGGCATGCACAAAACCCACACTCAGAATACACACACACACACAACCGATTCAGTCACACACAAGACAAAACACATACACCATAAACACACAGACAAAACATACACACACACACTCACAAAACACACACTACTGTTTTATCATAATGCTAGAACCTCATAGCCCAGCCACTTGAGCTACCCCCCCCCCCAACCTTATTCAGAAATTCTCTTTAAATATTTTATTGCTTTTATTATTATTATGCACTCATATAAGGCTTAGGCTTCTTGAGCCACCTTAGAGAATGTGTAAAATGGCTCAGCAATCTCCTCCGTATCCCTGGCAGCTATTGATAACTGAATCGGCTTCAGTGTTTGTCGGTTGGTTGGTTTTCATATTGGAAACGAATGCCGAAACATCTGTTAGAGAGTGATACCTGAGAGCCAGAAAGTCTGTACTTTAAACTCTCAGCTCTCTAAGCAGAGTTTATGCTGTACCGACAAGGCTGGTGGATAGTTCTTGTGTACTAAACTCACTATGCTGCAGGTATAATCACCTGCGCCGGTCGCGAAGGCGCTGGATGATGATGATGGCAGAGGCGAGTGCAAAAGGTCCACACGGTGATATTGAGAGACGATTCTCTCTCGGGTTTGGTGTGACAAAAGATTCACGAGTTTTGCAAGACTTATGATTAGCCGCTGAGCTGAAAGCACGTGACTAGTCAGTGCCTCTCAGTCGTTGAGATAGTGTGGACGTGTGTAGAGATGTGTGTGACTTTTAGTTGTAATCATGTGAATTATTTTATTCTGGTGAGAGTTGGGACGATTCATTATAATTTGGTGTGCAATTTGGAAGGCTCCAGTTGAGTGTGTAGACTTGAGCAGAGTCGGAGATATATATAGTTAGGGAGAGAGTTGAACAGATGTGAGCTGTGTGCTCCTTTGTGAGAAACGTGTCTTGGGTAACGGCACGTTTTGTGGCTCTCCTCCGAACATCTACCCCGGCATTATGGCGGCCAAGCAAATAGCCTAACAGGGCCTCAGTGGTGTGTAAAATGCGGACTTTTTGCCAAGGAACACATCGCGGTAAAACTAGGATCGGCTCCGAATAACGAAACAAATGCTCTAACAGGGTTTCAGCGATATGGTAATTGCGGACCTGTTTCCTTGACTATGCCGCACTGCCGACAGTATCCCCATAAACTAGATGGCTGGGACTTACGAGCAGCAGCTACATCTGGTTAAGATCCCCATCCACGCCGCGCTTAGCGGCGTGGGGGATACTCTCGGTGGTGAGTTTAACCGCGTTTTGCGCTTGCCGAAAAGTGTGAGGACAACAGCGACGCTAATCTGCGTCGGAGTGCGTGGTCAGCCCGCCATGTGGCTATTATCGTCTGTAATGTTGCGTGTCTCGAAATTGTCAATGGTTGCTATTATCGTCTGCTAGTATCGTCTGCAGAAACGTTTGAAATTGTCAACGGTCGCTATTATCGTCTGGTACTATCGTCTGAAGTATTGCGTCTCTTGAATTTGTCAATAATTCTAGTTTTGCCGCGATTTGTTTCTTGGCAGAAAATCCGCATTTTACACACGACTGAGGCCCTGTTAGCCTATTTGTTTGGCCGCCATAATGCCGGGGTAAAAGTTCGGAGGAGAGCCCGTTTTGGCGTTGACTACGGAAACAAGACAGTTGATTCTACTTACAAGGAGTGACTCTCATAGATGTCGGCTATCGGCTGTGTGCTGAGAGACTCAGATTTGGGAGTTGAGCCGGTCATCGTAGAATTCCTCGACGTGGCTGATTTGCTGTGTGCATTTTGGGAAACTTGAGTAGTTTAGAGGTTCCCAGTCAGCCAAGGTGAAAGTGCCGGTTGCTGAATGTTTATGAAAGGCTACCGGTGACCCCAGGTTCGGGCCCGTAGGCCGAAGTCGTCTTATGTTGTGGACTCACGTCAAGTCGAGGCTAGGTGTTCGCCTTTGAGGTGAAGCCGCCTTGGAGGCAGATCAGTAAGTATCTGGGGGTATTAGACGGACAGTAGTTCGGTAATCGGGTGTCCACCTACCCTACTGAGCATTATTGAGTCGTTCCACACAGAAATGAAAGGTACAATCAACTGTGAGTGTGTAACATTGGAGGAGTTTGTAATCAAAAATGGGGTGAAACAGGGGTGTGTACTGGCTCCTACCCTCTTTGGAATATACTTCTCACTGTTTTTGCACCATGCCTTTCGAGATCAGGAGGGTGGTGTATATTCATCCATTCTTGATCGGATGGCAGCCTTTACAATGCTGGCAGGCTGAAGGTCAAAACCAGGACAAGAAAGGTACTTATCAGAGAGTTGCTGTTTGCAGATGATGCCGCAATAACCACCCACTCAGAGGAGGAGCTGCAGTGTTTACTATCTGCCTTTACTGATGCGTGCTGTGAATTTGGACTAACAGTCAGCAAAAAGAAGACAAAGGTTATAGTGCAAGATGTTAATGACAGACCTACAGTCTACATTGACGGTGAAGGACTTGAGACAGTAGACCATTTTAACTATCGGGGTTACACAGTGAATAACAAACTATCGCTGGACTAAGAAATTAACACCAGGATATGCAAGGCAGCAACAGTAATGAGCAGATGGACAAAAAGAGTTTGGGAGAACAGAAAGTTCACAATTAAAACAAAAACCATTGTCTATCAGGCTTGTGTTCTCAGCACTCTGCTTTATAGCAGTGAAACTTGGTCAACCTATTTGCACCAGGAGAGACAGCTAAATAGCTTTCACGTGCGATGCCTAAGAATAATAATTGGCATTAAGTACTTACTTTACTTTTACTTTTTCCTTCCACGTATGCCGCTAAGCGTTGTGGGGAGATGCAAGTTCCTGTCATAAGCAAGGCGGGCAGCATCTGATGTTCTGAGGCCATGCTTTTGGCAGGTTTCGGAGACCCCATCAATCCACAGTTTCCTTGGTCTTCCTCTTGCCTTATATCCTGAGCTTCTTTGGTTGTGGCATTAAGTGGCAGGAGAAAATCAAAAACACTGAGATACTGGAAAGAGCAGGTACTATAACAGTCTTCTCAATGTTCAGTTTACGAAGGCTCGGGTGGCTGGGTCACACCTGGAGAATGAAGGATGGCAGAGTCCCTAAGCACATCCTTTATGGTGAATTAAAGACGGAAAGAAGATGACGTGGTCGACCTCTACTACGGTATAAAGTTCTGTGATACAGGTATCGTGGGAACAAAATGCCATGGACCGTGTTGTGTGGAAAGGCATGTCAGGAAGGGAATGAGACTGAAGGAAGAAATGATTGCAGAAAAGACGAGAGCTGGGCGTCTGAAAAGAAATGGATTAAACACAAATGTTGACAACAATGGTCCTGAAATCCCATGCTATCATTGTGGAAGACTTTTCTTGACACGGGCGGGTCTTGCTAGTCACACTCGCCATCGCTATGGGCTGGGAGTCCCATGCCTCCTGATAGTGTGTGGAATGGAGAGTGAGAAGCAACAACGAAATTCATAAACTGTTTAATTCACAATTGATCACTGGCATCATGAGAGCTAATGGACTAAAGTGGCTGGAGTATCTTGAGTGGGTACCAGGTGCCGTTCTGGGAAGTAAAGGCGGCCGGCGAGGTAGTGCTGACTGTATAATCCACCAAGTGCTGAGTGGTTTATAAAATATAGGTCTAGCCCTATGTGCTTCATACACCTGAAAGCGTGGAAGAGGGTCCTTTAATTGTTACTTACTTCTACCAAGAGGCGAAGAGGTACCTTGAAGTTGTGTTTCTTCTTCTTCTTCTTCTTCTTCTTCTTCTTCTTCCTCCTCCTATTCCTCATCCTCCTCTTCTTCTCCTTTCTCTTTTTTCTTCCTCCTCTTCTCCTCCTCCTCCTTCTTCTTTTTTTTCTTCTTCTTCTTCTTCCTCTTCTTCTTCTTCTCCTCCTCCTCCTTCTTCTTCTTTTCTTCTTCTTCGGCTGTCATTGCTTCTTCTTCATCTTCTTCTCCTTCTTATTTTCTTCTTCTTCTGTGGCTGCCGCTGCTTCTTTTTCCTCCTCTTCTTCTTCTTCTTCTTCTTCTTCTTCTTCTTCTTCTTATTATTATTATTATTATTATTATTATTATTATTATTATACTTTTTCGGCTGCCACTGCTTCTTCTTCATCTTCTTCTCCTTCTTATTTTCTTCTTCTTCTGCGGCTGCCGCTGCTTCTTTTTCCTCCTCTTCTTCTTCTTCTTCTTCTTATTATTATTATTATTATTATTATTATTATTATTATTATTAAACTTCTTCGGCTGCCACTGCTTCTTCTTCTTCTTCTTCTTCTTCTTCTTCTTCTTCTTCTTCTTCTTCTTCTTCTTCTTCTTCTTCTTCTTCTTCTTCTTCTTCTTCTTCTTCTTCTTCTTCTTCTGCTTCTTCTTCTTCTTCTGCGGCTTTTTCTTCCTCTTCTTCTTCTTCTTCTTCTTCTTCTTCTTCTTCCTCCTCCTATTCCTCCTCCTCCTCTTCTTCTCCTTTCTCTTTTTTCTTCCTCCTCTTCTCCTCCTCCTCCTTCTTCTTCTTCTTTTTCTTCTTCTTCTTTTTCTTCTTCCTCTTCTTCTTCTCCTCCTCCTCCTTCTTCTTCTTCTTCTTTTCTTCTTCTTTGGCTGTCATTGCTTCTTCTTCTTCTCCTTCTTATTTTCTTCTTCTTCTGCGGCTGCCGCAGCTTCTTTTTCCTCTTCTTCTTCTTCTTCTTCTTCTTATTATTATTATTATTATTATTATTATTATTATTATTATTATTATACTTCTTCGGCTGCCACTGTTTCTTCTTCTTCTTCTTCTTCTTCTTTTTTCTTCTTCTTCTTCTTCATTATCATCATCATCATCATTATCACCTTCTGCGTTCAGTCTTAAAAGAATGGTTGGTACATCGAATTGCAGTTACACAGGCTGAGGATAGACATGACTACCAGCACCACACGGCATGGACTGTATAAAGATTTCTTCCTCTACCCTGATTGCAGATCTTGCAGTCTTGTTTACTCCGGCCATCGCTACATATTCATGTTCACAACTACTTTTTTAAAAAATCTTGAAACGTGACCTTTTAACCTTTCATTCATCAATGGGTCGGCAGATCAAAAGCGTGTGGTATAGTTACAACCATTTTTCATTGGTACAAACTTCCCAGTTCGCTTTCATGTTCACCTGTTTCAATGAAATCTTGTACAAGCTGCAGTCATTCAACAGAAAGCGATATCATTGGCCAGGTGACCGCTTCTGTTGTCGTTCATTCAGTTTTCCACACTTAATTATTAGCTGCAATAAATTTGTTTCTTTAATATGCATGAACGGAATAGATGCTTCTAGTTTTACAGCAGCTCGGGTAGATGAATTCTGGTGAGTTGGCTTCGTGTTAAGTGCTGCTAATACTTATAATACTGCTGCTGTTGGTTCGCCTTCTTCTTCTTCTTCGTCTTCTTATTCTTATTCTTCTTCTGCTGCTGCTTCTATCTTTTTTCCTGCTGCTTCTTCTTTCCTTTCATACTTCCTTTTTCTCTTGACGTGACCCTTTGAAAATAAAGTTCGTTCGTTCTTTATCCTCCCTTGTTGTTGTTGTACTTCTTCTTCTTCTTCATTTTCTTCTTCCTCTTGTTCTTCTTCCTCCTCTTTCGTCTTCTTCTTCTACTGCTGCTGCTGCTACTACTACTTCTTATTCTACTTCTTCTTCTTCTTCTGCTGCTGCTACTTCTTCTTCTCTTTATTTATTTATTTATTTGCAGACTGTCTCTCAGGCAAATGTACTCCAACTTGCAATAAAAAAACAATCCCTAATTAGTCGAATTTTACGATATGCTTGTAGGGGTCAGAGTGTTTGTTCGTCCGCCCCCCCCCCCTCCCACACACACAACAATCCCACACGCACGCAGACATACACACACACAATGGCACCCCTAGAAGCCAGACTGGAAGTATAATGTTGAACGAGTACTGTCCCTTTTAAAGAAGATCGCTGTTAGTTACTCTGTCTAGTAAAAGTAAAGTAAATTGGGAGATGTGAACCAGCGTCATTGCACACGGATATAAACCATAAGTGCTCTGCCACCAGTACGGACAGCTGATAAGAATTGTCCGCCTGTGTCGCCATTTGCACGTAACTCTGTAGCTACAGCGACGTTCCTCCGTTTACCCCAGAGTGTCAACTCTGGTACCCATTTCCTAAAGGCTGGGTGAACCCCGGGAACCGCCCGGTTTCGAACACCGACCGTGGGCTGCCGCGAGTCGCAGCTGGATTTGAAAGCGAACCTCTTATCGACTGAGCTAACACGGCCCCAATGTTACTCTGTCTGTACAAAGTAACTGGCAATATTCTTCATAGAAACCACACCTTCGGTGCTTCTGAAACATTTATCAACATTTATATTTGTTGAGCCGCTATACTTCACATAGACCTCCCAGTCTATTCCCGCACTCCGCATATAATGTATTACATATTCCGGATATTCAGGTGTGTTTAGTGATTTGGTTTGATTTGATTCAAGAACCGACATCACAGCACTCGGGGTATTCCTATAAGCGCCCTGTTCCCGTCTTCAGCAGCCAGCGAAGAGTTCTGATACTAATGGTGCCAGTAGCATTCTGATTAAAAGTCCGTCTTGCCTTTCCTCTGAGCCTCGAGCATCTACCAGAACCTCTCGTCACTCCCCGCTGCATCAATCTCACCAGACTGTGGTGATCCATCTGCTCCTCCTAACTGAACACGCTAACTAACCACGTCTGCCTTATCATGTATCAGTATTCAACCAAGCTGTGCAGAGCCAGCCAGTCTGTCCGCCTGTTTATTTCCCAACACACCGGCGTGCCCTGGTGAAAAAATCCAGACAATTGTGTTTAGTAAGGAGCAGCTTAACTCTTTGAGTCCCAGGGGGTTTAGCTTCGGAGGCCCAAGGGGTAGTCAAAAGAGATGTAAAATGGGCGCATCTTGCGTTTATTGGGCCTCTAGGTAGGAATCTATAAACGTATGAAGCGTTCCTTGGGACTAAAAGAGTTAAGATTTGTTTTTTAGAACTGGTTCTCTGCCAACTTTTGTCTATGACCTCATTCCTAATTTTATCTCTTCTGGTCACTTCTACAGCCTTTCTTCGACATGTCATTTCCATGGTTACTAATTTTTTTTTGATGTTTTGTTGTGAGTGACCATGTCTGGCACTGATAGCATAGGGTGGGAATGAATATGCTTTGTATAAGATCTTTCTTTGGGATTGCTTTATGCTGTAAGAGGGAGGCTGGCTGTCCCAATACGTGGCCTGCTTTACTGCATCGGATTTTAATTTCTTCCTCCAATTTACTATCATTAGTGAATCAGCACAAAGAGACATCTCATACAAAGCTTATTCACTCCCACCTTATGCTACCAGTGCCAGATATGGTCACTCACAACAAAACACAAAAGGAAATTAGTAACCATGGAATCGAGGTGTCTGAGAAAGGCTGTAGGAGTGACCAGAAGAGATCAAATCAGGAATGAGGTCATACGAGATAAAGTCGGCACAGAACCAATTCTAAATTACATGCAAAGACAGTAAATCAAATTATTTGCCCACTTGGAGAGAATACCTTCTGATGCTATACTATACAAGGCAAATATGAAAAGAGGAGAGGGACGTAGAGCAATAGGTAGACCAAGAACAAGATGGAAGATAGCGTCAGAGAAACTCTACACGATGTGTCATTGGTTGAAACAGCCAGAAGCGCACGAAGCAGGACCTTATATCTCCCACGACACCAGAAGTGGTATAAGAGGACGTAAATAAGAAAAAGAAAAAGAAGAAGAAGAAGAAGAAGAAGAAGAAGAAGAAGAAGAAGAAGAAGAAGAAGAAGAAGAAGAAGAAGAAGAAGAAGAAGAAGAATAAGAAGAAGAAGAAGAAGAAGAAGAAGAAGAAGAAGTGAATGTTGTTCTAAGATATTTATACTTAGATACCTGTTAAATATACTGTGATGTCTACATATTCTTTTCAGATAGCTAAATCAGCTGAAGCTACTGGACTTTAACCACAAGCACCATGAAATGGCGAGCCCTGCGGTTCCCATGTCGCTACCGACTCAAACTCTGCGTCCTGTGTCTGCTAGTGGTTGCATTCTTCCTGATGTCCACGTTTACAACAGTCATCACCTTCTCTGGCCTACTCCCAGGTAGACTCTCGGCCCAACAAGACAACTGGATGCGGCACCGGATGATCACTCCGCCTAGAAGGGACTACTTCCTGGAAAATCCGTTAATGGCGGATTTTTCCCGGGGCCAGAGTAGAATTATTGATAACTTGCTCCATCAGAAGGTGTCTGTTTAATTGTTATATTGTTGAACGAATATTGAGTTACGAATATGGTGACCGTAATATCTTGAGCCGAAAGCGGGACATTCTACTAATATTTTGAGCTGAAAACGGGACATTTTATTAATATTTAGATCCGAAAATGGGACATTCCAATAATATTTTGAGCTTAAAAAGGGACATTCCACGAATATTTTGAACTGAAAACGGGAAATTCCACTAAATATTTAGAGCTGAAAACGGGACATTCCACTAATATTTTCAGCTGAAAAAGGACACTCAAGCAAGTTAATTTAACATACCCCGAATCCCTCTCCTCCCTCTTTTCCAGCATAAATTCTAGAATCTATTATAATAATTATTATTATTATTATTATTATATTTATTATTAATATTATTATTATTATTATTATTATTATTATTATTTGAGCTGAAATGCAAAAGAAAGACTTTCATAAGAAGAGAAGAACTACTGACATCTTAAGAGATCTGAACATCAAGTAGCATCTTCGCTAGGAAACTGACATATTTTGACAATATCAAGCACCACGGCGGATTGGATTGAATAATAACACAAAACATGACACCTGGAAAGAGCAGCAGGGTCCGACTAGCATGGAAATGGGCACATGATATAAGTGACGTCTTGAGTTTAAAGGTTTGAACAACGGATCAACATCATGGCACACGGGTAGTAACCAAAATTGCTCAGCGCAGTGCACGGGCTCTGTAGTACCGGCGAGGATCGTGAAATACTTTCGGTAGATGTTTAACTCCAAATATTTGCCCGGGTAGCGCCGTTAGGCTACTCTTTTTGATTTCCAACTGCCAAGAGATTTTTTTAAGAGCGCAACATTACACACAGGAGTCCGATCTCACAACCCAGAGACCAGGGGGAATTACTAGAAGTCCAAGTCCACGTGAAAAAATCACAGCCCTTACCGGGGATTTAACCCAGAACCTCCAGCACTCGAGGCGGACACCATGTCTCGAGACCACGCAGCCCCTATCTTGAGTATGAATGTGCATGAGGTGGGAGAGCTGGCCAGAGACCCAGGTTCTCTCGGAAGGGCTGTGATGAGAGCGACGTTCTGCAAAGGACCTACTACTTGATGATGATGATATTGCCTTTCAAAAAAGCGTTTTCTCATGTAAATATAATTATTAATATTAAACAATATACTGCACACACTCACACACACGACAGTTTCAAACTAACCATTCGTTCCTTTTGGTTCATCGCAATACTGAAATATACAACCTGGTGACTGTTATGATGTATGACAGTGAAAGTTAGGATGTGAACTCACAAATTAGCATCATATTAAGGCAGACGACAGAGAGGCATGATCACCCCCAGTCAATCGGCAAGGCACTTGAAGGTGATGATAACCAACACGTTGCATAACGCAAAAATGGGGCCACATCTGTTACTTAACTACATGTTTAACTGCACACTGTTTATTGTTTTCTGAGATTGTTTCTTCTTCTTCTTCTTCTTCTTCTTCTTCTTCTTCTTCTTCTTCTTCTTCTTCTTCTTCTTCTTCTTCTTCTTCTTTTTCTTCTTCTTCTTCTTCTTCTTCGTCTTTTTCTTCTTCTTCTTCTTCTTCTTCTTCTTCTTCTTCTTTCTTCTTCTTCTTCTTCTTCTTCTTCTTCTTCTCCTCATCCTCCTCCTCCTCTTCTTCTTCTTCTTCTTCTTCTTCTTCTTCTTCTTCTTCGTTTTCGTCTTCTTCTCCTCCTCCTCCTCTTCTTCTTCTTCTTTTTCTTCTTCTTCTTCTTCTTCTTCTTCTTCTTCTTCTTCTTCTGCTGTGTGCACCTTTTGTGAATTCCGCGGAAAGTTATGGCTGTTCGTCCCTATCTGATCTTTGGTCTTGTTCCTGGACTAAAATTTAGCGTGCACATCTGTTTTACAGGTCTGAACTATTTGTGTGGAGATTGTCAGTTTCTCCTTTGAGGCAGATTTTGGTAGAAACAGTGTCTACCTTTCGTCTATGTTGTTTATCTTATCTGCTTACCGTCTTTGTTTTCCATTCTTCTTCTATGAATAATCATTTTCCATTTCCCAGGAGAACGGGTTCTTTTTGGACATTGGAGCGGGTGATGGAGAGACGAATTCGGTTACTTTGTACTTTGAGCGGGAGAGAAAGTGGCTCGGCGTGTTGGTGGAAGCCAATGAAGCCAAACATCGGATGAGCCTCGCCAAGAACAGGCAGTGCCACATGTGGAACTTCAGAATTGTGTTTGATGACGAGGTAGGGAGCAAAGATATCGGTAATGGAATTCTGGCTCCTTCTCCTTCTTTTTCATTCCCGTCTTCTTAATCTTTTTCTTCTTTATCCTCATTCTGTTCTTCCTCATGGTACCCTTCTCTGTTACCTTCTTCCTTCTTCTCTTCCCCTTCTCTTTTCTTTTTGCTGTTCATTCTCTTTTAACCAATCTTCGTTTCTTTTTTTTCCGTCATCCTTATCTTCCTCCTACTCCTATTCTTCTTTTTCTTCTTCTTCTTCCTCCTCCTCCTCTTCTTCTTGTGCCTGTATCCCCATTCTCATCTTCCTCACCGTACACTTCTTTTATACCCTTTTCCTTCTTCGCTTCGCCTTTTCTTTTCTTCTCTCTGTTCATCCTCTTTTAATCACTCTTCGGTTTTTTTTAGCTCATCCTTACGTTCTTTTTCTTCTTTGTCTGCTTATTATTTTCATTGTTCTTGTTATTATTAATTCCCCCTCCTGCTTTACCCTCATTCTCCACCCCCCCCCCCTTCTCTTTTTGTTGTCTCTTCTTCTCCCACTTTCTCTTGTTTTCTTCCTCATCAAATTAATTATTTTTTTAACCCTTGCTCTTGTTTCTGTCGGCGTCTGTGGCTTAGGCGTTGCGAACGCGTTTCGTAATGCCGAGGTGCCGGGTTCAATCCCAGCTGCGAACGATTTGTCTTGCGTTTGTTTCGACAGTAGTACCGAGTGCTGACAGTTTAGGTAGCAATGGCAAACAACTGAAGGTAAAATTTGCTTAGAAAAACCATAACAGCCAAAATATGCTGGGTTGATTTTGCAACGTCCTGTAAAGGATACGTAACTAACTTGTTTGGTTCTGCAACGTCCTGTAAAGGGTACGCAGCTAACTTGTTTGGTTCTGCAACGTCCTGTAAAGGGTACGCAGCTAACTTGTTTGGTTCTGCAACGTCCTGTAAAGGATACGTAACTAACTTTTTTGGTTCTGCAACGTCCTGTAAAGGGTACGTAACTAACTTGTTTGGTTCTGCAACGTCCTGTAAAGGGTACGTAACTAACTTGTTTGGTTCTGCAACGTCCTGTAAAGGGTACGTAACTAACTTGTTTGGTTCTGCAACGTCCTGTAAAGGGTACGTAACTAGCTTGTTTGGTTCTGCAACGTCCTGTAAAGGGTACGCAGCTAACTTGTTTGGTTCTGCAACGTCCTGTAAAGGATACGCAACTGACTACTCCTCGTATACTTCTCCTCCTTCTTCTTTTCCTCACCTTGCTTCTTCTTCTTCTGCAGATCGTCATCGGAGCTACTCAGTTCGGGCTTTTTCCGACGCTCCTGTCTGTTCTAAATGGCCAATGCGCCAAACACGCGAAAATAGTCTTTCACTTACTATTTTGCATTGATGTACAAAATTTAAATATCCTTTTTCTCGCATTTATACGTTCTGGGCATATAGGGCTAGTCCTTTATTTTATAGACCAATCAGCGCTGGATGGGTGATGCGGACAGCATCACGCCGCAGCCTTGCATGAGTAGCAGAAACTGTCCTGGGAAGTAAAGGCGACTTCCGTTGACGACATCGCCCCTGGAGTCCCGAGTGTTCTAAAAAACTATACACCTAGCTCCTCGCGAAAAGGGGGTCGTGGCGGTTACGGTGGCGAAGTGGCCAAGCCGTTTGCTTCACATTCTGTAAATCGTGGGCTCGTTCCATGACTGCACCATTCAGTTGACAAGTTCAATTTTTGTACTGAGATTCATGGGGATCGTCGCCGGAGCTACGTAGATCGTGCTTTGTGTAACGCTTCGGTAGGCGGCTAGCCTGATGTGCCTAATATGTTAACGAATGGTCCTTTATTTTTATCTTCTTGTCCTTTTTCTTCTTCTTTATGTTCACAGGTTATTAGCTCCAGTGGAAAGTTATGGATGTTCGTCCACTTCTGGACTTTAGTCTTGTTTTATAACTTGAGTCTTACGTGAACATGTTTTACAGATCTGGAAAATTTCTTAAAAGACGTGGTTCCTTTCTTCTCAAGCGGATGCACTCCGACTTCGAAGGAAGCAACATCCTTAGTTAATCAACGTTTAGATGGCAGTACATCCTTATCTCTGTCCCCCTCCCCCCTCCCTCCCTCCCTCCCCATGGAAGCCCACCTCCCCCTTACGAACCGACACGGGGACTTAACTTGCTGTAATGCTGTAATGAGTTGATTCAAGAACCGACATCACATCACTCCGGGCATTCCCATAAGCGCTCCGTCCCCATCTTCAGCAGCCAGCACATAGTTCCAATACGAGTGGTGCCAGTAGACATCAGATTATAGGTCGCTTGGTTTTCATCTGAACGTCGAGTATCCGCCAGATACCCCCCCCCCTCCCGGGTCACTCCTGGCTGCATCACTCTCACCAGACTGATAATCCATTTGCTCCTCCGAATTGTACACGTTCTACCACAAAGCCCTAAGCCACATCTGCCTTATCATCCATCAAAATTCCACAAAGTTGTGCAGAGTTGCTTTGATAAATAATTATGAAATACCTATACTGTCATAGTCCCTCGTTTTATTTATTTTGTTTTTGTTTTTCTAGGCGCGTCATTTTTCTGAAGACAGCATTAAAACGCAGCAATTATTCGATATGATCAACCGGACTTCCATAGACCTCCTCAGCCTCAACCTTCACGGTCAAGAGCTGGACCTGCTCAAGGCCATCGATTTCGTCAGGTATCACATCCGGGTCGTTACCATAGAGCTGCAGAGTGACGTCAGCAGTGAGACATACCAGGAGATCAAGGAGACTCTGGAGTCACAGGGCTACGGCGTGGCACATCATGTTGTGAATAGTTTCCAAGGGAAGAAAGATGTGATATTTGAGAAATTGTAGTTGTAAATACACTATTCAGGCGATAGTTGCAGTTTTTTCAGTTTGTGTGGTCAGTTTAACAGTTAAACACGTTTCGGTTGCCATCCACAGAATATCAGGCTATCCTTCGAATAACGTGCACAAAAGCACCCTAACAGAGCCTCAGTCACGTGTCAATTGTGCACTTCCGGTGACCTAATTTGCGGTTTTCCAGCTTCCGCATCTCCTGCAGCTTTGCTTGTAAGTCCTAGCCTTCTAGTTTAGCCCCAAACCACTCTCGACTGTGGCGGTAGTCGCCGAAAAACCGCAAATTAGGTCGCCGGAAGTGCGCAATTGACACGTGACTGAGGCCCTGTTATTGGCCGTCATCTTTTGTGCCCGTTATTCGGAGTATAGCCGAATCTCATCATCATTCTTATTATCACAGGGTGACCATAATATTTTAAGCCGAAAATGGGACATCCCAAACAAGACAGTTTAACCCCCCCCCCCCCTTTTTCCCTTTTTTTTCCTCCTCTGGGTGGAGGGGGGTGATTTTCTCTTTTGTCCTAGGTCACCGAGGTGGAAGGTTAAAACTATTTACTCAACAATTCTGTTAAAACCCGACTCACCAACAAATAAACGAAATGAAATGCCCTTTGACAGTAATGAAATAACATACTAAACTGATATTTATCATCAATACATTTCAGGCTTAAATGGTGTCTTTAACTACGCAATTTTAAAAGGTCTACAAATATAACTAGAAGTCCCCCGTGTGGGTTCCGAGGCTCCATTGTGGGGAAAACAAGAATAGACCCACTGCCTCCCCAAAAGCATGTCGTAAGAGTCGACTAATTGGGGAGCTTCCTTTGAAGTCGGAGTGCATCTGCCGGATGTATTTGTAATTACTAAAAAAAGTATGTATTTTTTAACCTTTCCATACTTGATCATGTAGGTTCAAAAAATAAACGGGTGTAGATCACGAGGCAGACCAAGAAGACGGTGGAGAGATAATATACAGACAGACCTGCAAACACTTGGAGTCATAAACTGGAAGGAGATGACTTAACACAGAGATGAATGAAGGCTGGTGGTATCAGCAACAGTTAACCTCAGAAGCTTGAAATACTGAAGAAGAAGAAGAAGAAGAAGAAGAAGAAGAAGAAGAAGAAGAAGAAGAAGAAGAAGAAGAAGAAGAAGAAGAAGAAGAAGAAGAAGAAGAAGAAGAAGGAGAAGAAGAAGAAGAAGAAGAAGAAGGAGAATGATGAGGAGGAGGGGGAGAAGAAGAAGAAGAAGAAGAATGATGAGGAGGAGGGGGAGAAGAAGAAGAAGAAGAAGAAAAACCATCAACTAGGATGCTATTTTTTTAGAAGTAGAACGGGCACTTGGAAACGTGCCAAATTCGGTAGACCTGAGCTGGAGAAACGATTTACTCATCTAGCTTAAAAAACAACAGACTTAAACTTCTTAACTTATAATACATATTAGCAATGTGACCAGCTCGTTCCGCACCAGTGATAACACTAACAGACCGGGAAGTCATTTCTGGTCTCGACTGAAGTTTCAGTCAGACCTGCACCGCGGGTTTCCGTTACAACCTGTCACCACAGACCAGGGCTGCCAATAAAAATTTTTTTTTTGTTTTTGGAAAAACCTAGCTAAGCTGAATAAAAACCGAAGCAATACATAGGCGAAGAACAACAACAACAAAAACCCAGGTTACATTTAGATAGATCCAGTTTCGTCCTTTCTGGGATGATTTTTTTTTTATTTGAAGCCCCACCCTGGCTTTTTGCCAGGGGCCGCAATATAGGCAGGCCATAAATATGGCCAATTGTCTGAACACGGTTTCTGGGACCTCTCCACCGCGATCCTTATCCACATGGTGGCACTTTGTGTCATCGGGTGTTTATCGCTTGTGTGATGTCCTGGTGGGGTAGAAAGTCAGTCAGTCAGTCAAAAAACCCAGATTGTTAAAAAGCACAACTTTTATAGTTACAAAACGAAACATTTATCCACTTTTATATAAGGATTTTTTTTTGGGGGGGGGGGGGGGGACCCCAGATTTCGAAATTTGAACCCAAGGCGTCAAATAAAAAACCTAGATCTGGGGGTGAAAACCTATCATTGGCAGCCGTGCTACAGACACCCGTTTGTAGATCCGGTGTGGGCCTCTCGGCGCGCCTATTGGTTGAGTGCTTCAGTGGGTCATTGAACACAGGTGTAATTTATAGGGTTAGGTTTCCGTGTGTGACACACACTGCCTGCCAGTAGGATCAAACATGCGAGAGCGTGTGTGGACTGTGGAAGATCCTACTGATAAGTCCAGACTGAATGTGGGTACGTACTTGTTGTTTTGTAAATATCGCTATTGTTGTCGCTGCTGTGGTTGTTGTTCTTGTAGCTTGGCTGCTGTTACCGGTGCTGATTGATGGTTGTTATAAGGGCCTGTGTTTTTGTTTTATTTTTCTAGACACACTAAAAAGGTGCCAGTAATACTATTACTAATATTGTCTATTAATGTAGCTCTGAAAAACTGATGCGTCAGAAAAGGGAAAAAAAAAGGAAATCATCGGGGGAAAAACAACACTTTGACTGTTAGATTTGTTCTTGTTGTTGTTGCTTCAGTAAGCTTCGTGCAGAGTGGCAAGCATCACTTTAGAGGTCCCGGGTAGTTAGCATTCTTTGGATATTCCACCCAGGTTATGCCGGTGTGTTGGGAAATAAGCAGGCAGACAGAATGGCTGGTTCTGCACCACTAGATGTTGTGACGGCCCTTTGGGAACGAGTGAACAGTGCCGAGGCGCAGATAGATAATTATGGTCTGAGGAGAATGGCGCTGCGAGAAGTTACCAGGGGATCTGGCCGACGCTCAACACTCAGGGGAAGGGCGAGACTGATATACA
The DNA here is from genome assembly GCA_905116865.2 of Candidula unifasciata. Classification (NCBI taxonomy): domain Eukaryota; kingdom Metazoa; phylum Mollusca; class Gastropoda; order Stylommatophora; family Geomitridae; genus Candidula; species Candidula unifasciata. Next base: position 199,500 of record CAJHNH020000358.1, read on the forward strand.
ATCAGACAGGCACTAGTGCCATCGGAATTGGAACTCTTCACTTGCCGCTAAAGATGGGGACTGAGCACTTTTGGGAGTTCCTCATTCAATATTCAACATTGTGTTGCTAAAAATATTAAAGTTAGCGTTGTCGCTGTTCTGTACTTTTTGCTGTTGTTCTTCTTCTTAAAGTTATTTAAGTCCATGCCGTGTGACGTTGGTGGTCATGTCTATCCAAAACCTTGAGTCTCGTGTACTTTCAATCAACTCTGACACAGATGATCTTCCATAGTCCATGCCGTGTGACGTTGGTAGTCATGTCTACCCACAACCTTAAGTCTTGTGTACTTTCAATCAACTCATATGATCCTCCATGCCATGATGTCAAACTGTCCAGCATCTGTTCTCTCAGTCTCCCTCTGCCTCCCCTCCCCTTCAACTTTCCTACCTTCAAGATGTACTCCAGTTTTCTCCTTCTCAACACATGAATATTATTATTGATGTTTTAACTGTTGATGTTGTTGTTGTTTATTGTTGCTGGCCTTGTTTTTGTTGCTGTTGTCACGTGTGCTGTATTTGTTATAATTGCTGTTGCTGCTGTTTTGTTAGTTCTGTGTTACTACTAGTGTTCTAATTGTCGCTTTAATTGCTGTTGTCGCTGTTTCTTGTTATTGATGCTTTTGTGTTGTTATTGTGGTGTTGTTATTGACTTTGCTTTTATATTTGTTATTGTTGCTTCCCAAATGTGTGGGGGAGGGGGTGTATACTGGTGTAGTGGGAAATTAATAGGCGGACAGATTGGCTGACCCTGCACAACTTGGTGTTGATGCATGATAAGGTAGTCGTGGTTAGGGCCTTGTGAAACAACGTGTACAAGTCGGAGTAGCAAATGGATCACCATAGTCTGGTGAGAGTTATATAGCGGGGAGTGACAAGGGAATTTGGCCCAAGCTCCACGCTCAGAGAAAAGGCAAGACGGATGTATAATCAGAATGCTACTGACATCATTGATATTGGAACTCTGCGCTGGCTGGTGAAGATGGGGTCGCAGCGCATACAAGCATGCTCCGAATGATGTCATGTCGGTTCTTGGATCAACCCAACCCAGCTGAACACCGCTCAGAATGAGTCCAATATATCTTCTTCTTCTTCTTCTTCTTCGCGTTTACCAGCTGTAAACTCTGGCGGAAGGTTCTGGTTGCTCGTCCACTACTGAACTGCAGTTCTGCTCCATAATCTGAGTGTTGGGTGTGCATCAGTTTTACAGATCTCATTCTCTTGAATTTAGACTGTTGGTTCCTTGCCTCTCCGGCAGATGCACTCCGACTTCAAAGGAAGCTCCCCAATTAGTCGACTCTTACGACATGCTTTTGGGGAGGCAGTGGGTCTATTCTTGTTTTCCCCACAATGGGACCCCGGAACCCACACGGGTAGTCCAATATATCGTCTTCTCTGTCACATAAAGTCGGCGTCTGTGGCTTCGGCATTGCTAACACGCTTCGTAATGCCAGGGTGTCGGGTTCGATGCCAGGTGCGAACGATTTGCCTTGCGTTGACAGTGGTACCAAGAGCTGACCGTTCAGTAGCCGCCAGGGCAAACCAGTTAACGTAAGATTTGCCTTTAAAAAAACACAAAATATCCACAAAACGTTAAGGGTTGGTTCTGCAACGTCCTGTAAAGGATACGGAACTAATTTACTGTCATATTAAAGATTAGTTGCGCATGCTTTACAGGACGTTACAGAACCAACCCCATAAGCTCCTGGCTGTTGTGTTGTTTTTCTAGGCAAATTTACGACCAGTAGTTTGCCATTGCTCTCTGGACGGTCTGCTTTCTTGATACCACTGTCGAAACCAACGCAAGGCGCATGGCCCGCAGCTGGGATCGAACCTGGCATCCCGGCATTACGAAGCGTTCGTATCGACTTAGCCTCAGAGCCGACATCATATTAAACATGGGGAAACTATATTCAGACAGTTAGTTTCGTATCCTGTACCCGAAGTTGCTTAACCACGACTGTCTTCATTTGACGGATGTCTCATGGACACCGTCTTGACCTATCCAGCATCAGCGTTTTTTGGCTCTCTTACCTTTACTTGGCAATTTGCCGTGCTGCTGGTTCTTCTTTCTTCTTCTGGCTACATGGTCACGAGACATGGTGTCCGACTCGAGTGCTGGAGGTTCCGGGTTCAATCCCCGGTAAGGACTGGGATTTTTTCACGTGGACTTGGACTTCTAGTAATTCCCCCTGGTCTCTGGGTAGTGAGATCGGACGCCCGTGTGCATTGTCGCGCATGTAAAACATCCCTTGGCAGTTGAAAATCGAAAAGAGTAGCCTAACGGCGCTGCCCGGGCAAAATTTGGAGTTAAACATCTACCCAAAGTATTTCAGGATCTTCTCCGGTGCTACAGAGCCTGTGCACTGTGCTGAGCTTCTTCAGACCCAGGGGAAAGAAAACGACTAAGACCAGGAGAGACTTTGCGTAGAACCATCATCAGGGAAGGCTCAACTATGGGCATTATAAATACCCAAGACCTAAAGCAGGTGGCAACGATCCGCCAGACATGGACAGCTATGACCTCTGCCCTATGCACGCCTTAGGCCCAAGAGGAAACACTAACTAACTGTCCTAAGCCGTCCACCATCATGTATCTTGGTCTGCCTCTGCCTCTTCTACCAACGATCTTTCCAAATCACATTCGCTAGCAAATTTCAATACGCCATTCAAAAGAATTGTCCGTGCTATTCTGTGATTTTAAGCAATTTCAGATACTTAACTATAGCAATAAAACCAAAAGCTTAGCAACTGAAATGGCTACATTTAGCAGAATAACACCAACATTTTTTTTTCCTCGTAACTTGTAGTGCCTTCAACCCAGAAATAATTAAATGTATGCTTAAACGAAAATAACCGAAGTTTTTATGTGTAAAATCATTCCGTTTTTGAAAATCCTTATACAGAGATCCCCCGCACGATAAAACGCTTTTGAAACTGGCCGGGTTTTTTACAAATGCGCACACAGTTTACAAAATGTATTCATGATCTTAAGCAAAAGATTTTGATAATTGTGATATCAATAGCATTTGTAAATACCCAGACGAACGCTAGTAAGGACACACACAAAAACTGTAACAGGAGCGCCAGAAGCTGCGGGCTTTAGGCTCCTTGGAAGAGTAGGTACCCACCCGCCCCCGAGGTGCCCCCCCCCCCACACATTTGTGTAAGGAGCTTATCCCAAGCCGGCAGTGAAACCACCTCACAGTACATATGTATTAGGAAATTAATGTTATCCGACAGCTCTCTTATCCTTCACAGCCTTGGTGTGGAAGCTACCGATTAAACCAAGTTTTGCTTATTGGGATTATTATTCCTCGTATTTTTACACACTTAAACAAGATTTGAGCTGACGCAGGCTGAGCGCCCTCGCCCTTTCCAAGTTATTTCTCAGTGGCTGTTCTCCTTGAGCTGTACGTGCACCTGTTTAGCAGTGTGGGTGTTCTGTTCAAGTTTGGTCGCTAAATGCCAAAGAGGCAAGTTGGTTTCATCCCTCTCTCTCTCTCTCTCTTCCCTCCCCCCCCCCCTCTCTCTCTCTCTCTCTCTCTCTGTCTCTTTCTTTCTTTCTTTCTTTTTTTCTTTCTTTCTTTCTTTCTTTCTTTCTTTCTTTCTTTCTTTCTTTCTTTCTTTCTTTCTTTCTTTCTTTCTTTCTTTCTTTCTTTCTTTCTTTCTTTCTTTCTTTCTTTCTTTCGTCTCTGTTTTTTCCCCTCTTGTCAACTACCTGAAAGTGTTTAAAAAAATAAAAGTCTCTTTTCCACGCCTTAAGGCGTATTAGGTATATAGGGCTAGACCTATATTTTTTGTAGACCAATAGGCACCTTATGGGTGATGTGGTCAACATCACGCCGGCCGCCTTTACTTCCCATGACTGCACCTGGTAACCACTCAAGGCTGGGTCGACCTGGGAGCCAAGTTCAGTTTTGAAAACAAAAAAATCCAGCTCCGTCAGCACCCGAACCCGCGACCTTCCAATCCCTAGGCGAACGTCTAGCCGCTACCCCACGGCCACTCCAACTGAAAGTGTGACAACCCTGATATTGCAAACCCCACGGCGACTCTCCTGATATTGCAAACCCCACGCCGACTCTCTTGATATTGCAAACCCCACGGCGACTCTCCTGATATTGCAAACCCCACGGCGACTTTCCTGATATTGCAAATCCCACGGCGACTCTCCTGATATTGCAAATCCAACGGCGACTCTCCTGATATTGCAAATCCCACAGCGACTTTCCTGATATTGCAAATCCCACAGCGACTCTCCTGATATTGCACATCCCACGGCGACTCTCCTGATATTGCAAACTCCACGGGGACTTTCCTGATATTGCAAACCCTACGGCGACTCTCCTGATATTGCAAACTACACGACGACTCTCCTCATATTGCAAATCCCACGGTGACTCTCCTGATATTGCAAACCCTACGGCGACTCTCCTGATATTGCAAACTACACGACGACTCTCCTCATATTGCAAATCCCACGGTGACTCTCCTGATATTGCAAATCCCACGGCGACTCTCCTGATATTGCAAACTACACGACGACTCTCCTGATATTGCAAATCCCACGGCGACTCTCCAGATATTGCAAATCCCACGGCGACTCTCCTAATATTGCAAACCCCACGGCGACTCTCTTGATATTGCAAATCCCACGGCGACTCTCCTAATATTGCAAACCCCACGGCGACTCTCTTGATATTGCAAACCCCACAGCGACTCTCCTGATATTGCAAGCCCCACGGCGACTCTCCTGATATTGCAAACCTCACGACGACTATCCTGATATTGCAAACCCCACGGCGACTTTCCTGATATTGTAAAATCCACGACGACTCTCCTGATATTGCAAACCCCACGGCGACTCTCCTGATATTGCAAACCCCACGGCGACTCTCCTGATATTGCAAAATTCACGACGACTCTCCTGATATTGCAAACCCCACTTCGACTCCAACTGAAAGTGTGACCACTCTGGTATGGCAAACATTTCAATCTGATCGGGGAGCCAGGTACTAATCGCTGTTTTACTTTCACGAGAACTTTGTAAAATATAAAAAGCGTGACTAGTTACACAGATAACGAATCAAATCGTGACAGCCTTTACCTCACAGGACTGCACCTGGTACCCACTCAAGGCTGGGTCGACCTGGGAGCCAAGGTCAATTTTGAAAAAAGTTTAGCTCGCCAATGAGTGAACCCAAGACCTTCCGATCCGCAAGCGAGCGTCTAGTCGCTCTGCCAGGGCGACTCCTGAATTGTCTTAAAGTAACCCTTACCATAAAAAAAGAAGTAAAGATCCCTTTGGGCATATAGGGCTAGACCTATTTTTTTTAAACCAGTCGCCACCCAGTAGGATGTGGTCAGCATCACGACGGTCGCCTTTACTTTCCAGGACTTTACCTGGTAGCCAATATGTTCGTTATATTCTTCCACGCAATCACTACTTCTTTCGCTGCTTTCCCTGTCGTCTCGATGTTCTCCTTTGCTATTGTTCTCGCTATATTGAAAAAGAACACTATCTCTAGCCCGGCTCGCTAGTGCAGTTGGTTAAAACCTTCTGCGTGGCGACCGGGTGACGAACTCTTTGTGGTCCGGGTTCACGCCCGGGGTTAGGCAGAAAAGACACATTTCTCCCAGTTTTACGGTACCTATCACGGAATCAAGGCCGAAGGGTTGCGAGATCCATAATACCGAGCCTAAGGGTTAACAACTGGTTTCTTGATTTATTTATTTATTTATTTATTTATTTATTTATTTATTTTGGGATTTAAAAAAAAAATTTAAAAAATCGGTTGATGAGTTTGTCAGCTCCGTGATGCCGCTTAAAGGTTTACCATACCACGGCCTACTCTATCTATGTACCATGATTTAGTCGAAAGGATCTATATACAGAGGAACTTGACCATACCAACGTGAGATTTAAAATCTCAAACTGGACGGCAGGCTACTATGGCAGATCTCGGGTACCCCGCTCAACCTCTAAATAAGTTATAATTAGGGCACCTGTAACAGCGACACCACCCAGATGTAACCTCAAGTTCTATATGGGCTATATGGGACAGACAGACAGCTAGACAGTTGGTCGGATAAATGGATGGCCAGACAGACAGACAGACACACAGCTAGACAGTTAGTCGAATAAATGGATGGCCAGACAGACAGACACACAGCTAGACAGTTAGTCGAATAAATGGATGGCCAGACAGACAGACAGCTAGACAGTTAGTCGAATAAATGGATGGCCAGACAGACAGACAGACAGACAGACAGACAGACAGACAGACAGACAGACAGACAGACAGACAGACAGACAGACAGACAGACAGACAGACAGACAGACAGACAGACAGACAGACAGACAGACAGACAGACAGACAGACAGACAGACAGTTAGTCGAATAAATGGATGGCCAGACAGACAGACAGACAGACAGACACACAGCTAGACAGTTAGTCGAATAAATGGATGGCCAGACAGACAGACAGACAGACAGACAGACACACAGCTAGACAGTTAGTCGAATAAATGGATGGCCAGACAGACAGACAGACAGACAGACACACAGCTAGACAGTTAGTCGAATAAATGGATGGCCAGACAGACAGACAGACACACAGCTAGACAGTTAGTCGGATAAATGGATGGCCAGACAGACAGACAGACAGACAGACAGGCAGACAGACAGGCAGGCAGGCAGGCAGGCAGATAGATACATACATACATACATACATACATACATACATACATACATACATACATACATACATACATACATGCATGCATGCATGCATGCATGCATGCATGCAGGCAGGCAGGCAGGCAGGCAGGCAGGCAGGCAGGCAGGCAGGCAGGCAGGCAGGCAGGCAGGCAGGCAGACAGACAGACAGACAGACAGACAGACAGACAGATAGATAGATAGATAGATAGATAGATAGATAGATAGATAGATAGATAGATAGATAGATAGATAGATAGATAGATAGTTAGATAGTTAGATAGATAGATAGATAGATTAGACTGTCCAAAAATGATTGCAAGGGACACAACCGCTGTACTTAAATATTCCCATAAACTGCATCAGAGTTACAAACTCTTTCAAAATTGCACTACATACACAATCTAAGGATGTGAGGGGGAAAGTTTTTTATAAGATAGATATAGAATATACTTTTACAGATCACTGAAAACCGCCTGTGTAACTACAACCTACCAGGCATGTCGTAAGAGGCGACTAAGGGTAGCGTTGGTCTTCGGGTTGGCTACCTTATCCTATTTAAAAAAAAAATAGTAACTACAAAAACCAACTTATCATCGAAAAGTAAAAAGAGAAAAACTAGAAATACCTAGCCAGCGAAGTTTAGTTCTTTCGTAATATCCTATCCCAGAAGACGTCACAGGACAGTCCAACATTTTAGAGAGTGGTAAGACTGGGTTTACCGGCTTTCTGATGCTTTTAACGACCAGAAACATCTAGAACTGGCCCTAACCCCAACCCCCTACGTCCCACGAGAGAGTGCAGCCTAGGTCCCACAGCTGCATGCAGCATATCTACCACCCCCTGAAATATTAGACTGTCCCGTGACCAGTGGATTTCCCCTGTTTGGGGTAGGATATTAAGAAGAAAAAAAAACACAGGCTTCTCTGACAGAAGAATGATGACACCGTGTGAAGAAAGTCTAAAGCAGCAGTTCTCAACTTATGGGTCGCGACCTGTGGGGGTCGAACGAGCCTTTCACGGGGGTCGCCTAAGACCATTGGAAAAGCACATATTCACTGAAGTTATGCAGTAACAACAAATATAATTTTATGGTTGCGGGTTACCACATGAGGAACTGTATTAAAGGGTCGCGGCGTTAGGACGTTTGAGAATCACTGTTCTAAAGGAATCCGGAACTGCTTTCATCTAGGAAGATTTCCAGAATTGGCGCCTGGAACTTTGAACGATTTAGGAATAACAGTAGATGTATAAAAGTAGACTAAACAGACGCATGGAGAAGGGAGCTAGAATTGAGTTAAATTGAGCTGAGTTGAGGTAAGTTGAGTTGAGTCAAGAACTGACATCACAACACTCGGGGCATTCCCATGCTTGCTGCGTCCTCATCTCCAGCAGCCAGCGCAGAGTTCAAATACTGATGGTACCGGTCACAATCTGGTTATACGTCTTGCCTTTCCTCTGAGTGGAGTGAGTAAGCCAGACCCTCTGATTACACCCAGGTGCCTCATTCTCTCCAGGCCATAATAATCTCCAATCTCTACTTTCCGTTGCTTGTTCAGAAGAGAGCTAGAGAGTAAAAATAACAAGAGGGAGAGAACATGGGGGAGGGGGGCTGCATGCAATAGCAAGGGAAAGAACCACTTGGCGTGAGATGGTTGAGGGCCTATGCTCCATTGGGAGATAACGGCAGAAGAAGAAGAAGAATATGGTCCTTGAAAGTATTAATAAAGTAACAGACAATGTAAAAGAAAGAAGTAGAAAGATAGAAAAACATACTAGACAACATAAAAATCGAAAGCTTCAGTTACTGTACCGGGAATCGAACCTGTCACCTCCAAATGATGTGTGCGCCTCGCTATGGAAACAAGTGTACTAGGAACATAGTCAACAAGGCAACCCCCCCCCCCCCCCCCCCCCCCAGGTGTCTAATTGGCCATGTCTGTCGTACAGCTTGAAATTCGTGTTTATTAAGAGATACGGAAATCCAGGTAGCTCAGGGTCTGCAACTCTAGCCTGACGATATGTTTAGCATATGATTATTCACATTTTGTTATTATCGGTTTTAAAATTGGCCTGTGTTCTAGGATGGGTTTTTATATAAAACTGAATACATGAAATTTCCTATACAGACAGCGGATGTGATACTAATTACCTTACAAATGCGCTACTTCTTAGTGGCGGGGAATAATCAATTTGCACGTGTAAGCGTTCGCAAGAATCGGAATTGTATATCTCCCTCGACATCCGAAACGGTAAAAGAGGAAGTGACGGCGAAAAAGAAAAGCGTTAGCATGTAACGATTACACTAGAAAGGGTATCACGTGTTATTTTTAATCTCATCGCTTCGCTGCTGACTGTATGCGTTTGCAGTTAGCACGGTAGTATTAGTTACTTTTAGCTTGCACACCTTAAAGCTTCTGTATGAGTGGCGTAAGAATGCAGCCAGCGTTCTTGTGGCTATGTTCGAGACATAACCCGAGTGGCGTATGTGTCTTCTTCTGCCTTTCTAGACCGCAATGGAGCATAGGCCCTTATCTAACTCACGCTATCGCATGAAGCTCTCCCATCCTTCTAACTTTATTCTCCAGCTCCCTACTCAATTTGTTTTTTGGTCTTCCTCTATTCCTATGCCCCTGTGGGTTCTAGTGCAAAGACATTTTATTTATATGTTCTCCTGTTTTCTCAATGTGTGACCTATCCAGTGCCAGCTTCTTTTCCTCACCTCTTACTCCACTATAGCTTGCTTAGTTCTACCCCCCCCCCCCCCCAAAGCTCTACATTAGTGATTCTATCATACCGGGGCCCTCACGGGAAGCAAAGAATAGTAACATTGCACCCTACCAGGCAAGTCGTAAGAGGCGACTTTAGGGTAGGGTTGGGCTTAGGGTTGGCTACCTCTTCCTGCAAAAACAATAGCCACAAAAACCAACCAACCATGGATAAGTCAAAAAGAGTGGCGTATTCGTAATAAATAGTAAATATTAATAATAAACATTGAAATAATGCATTATTCTTTGGCATTGAAAAGTGTTAGTCACGATTGCAAGCGTTACATGCGAGCATCGCCATTGCACTGCACTTCTTCTTTATTTTCCTCTTCCTGTTCTTCATCTTCTTCCTCCTCCTCTTCTTCTGCTTCCTCCTCCTCCTCTTCGTGTTCTTCTTCTTCTTCCTCCTCCTCTTCTTCTTCTTCCTCTTCCTCCTCCTCCTCTTCCTTCTCTCCTTTCTCTTCTTCTTCTTTTTCTTCTTCTTTTCCTCTTCTTCTTCCTTTTCTCCTCCTCCTCCTTCTTCTTCTTCATCTTCTTCTTTTTCATCATCATCATCATCATCTTCTTCTTCTTCTTCTTCTTCTTCTTCTTCTTCTTCTTCAACTATCACTCCATTTCTTCTTCTTTTTCTTCTTCTCTTTCTTCTTCTTCTTCTTCTTCTTCTTCTTATTATTATTATTATTATTATTATTCTTTTCTTCTTCTTCTTTTTCTTCTTCTTCTTCTTCTTCTTCTTCTTCTTCTTCTTCTTCTTCTTCTTCTTCTTCTTCTTCTTCTTCTTCTTCTTCTTCTTCTTCTTCTTCTTCTTTTCTTCTTCCTTTTTTTTCTCGTTTTTCTTCTTCTTCTTCTTCTTCTTCTTCTTCTTCTTCTTCTTCTTCTTCTTCTTCTTCTTCTTCTTCTTCTTCTTTAACTATCACTCCATTTCTTCTACTTCTTCTTCTTCTCCTTCTTCTTTTCTTCTGCTTCTTCTGTTTCTTCTTTTTCTTCTTCTTCTTAATATTATAATAATTATTATTTTCTTCTTTTTCTTCTCTTTCTTCTTCTTCCTCTTCTTCTTTTTTATCATCTTCTTCTTTTTCTTCTTCTTTTTCTTCTTCTTCTTCTTCTTCTTCTTCTTCTTTTTCTTCTTCTTTTTCTCCTTCTTCTTCTTCCTATTTTCTTCTTCTTCGTCTTCTTCTTCATATCTTCTTCTTCTTCTTCTTCTTCTTCTTCTTCTTCTTCTTCTTCTTCTTCTTCTTCTTCTTCTTCAACTGTCACTCCATTTCGTCTTCTTCTTCTTTTTCTTTTTCTCTAAATATCATTCCATTTGTTCTTTTTTTAACTGTGATTCCGTTTCTTCTTCTATGACTATGATTCCATTTCACTACACTAACTTAACCCTGTTTTATTTTTCAGATACAAGAATCATAGTTAGAAATTCAACACTACACCTAACAGTGGCTCTGTCTAATGTTCTGTTGGTGATACTGTCTTAGTGGCAACTATAAGTACGTCAACTGTATGGTAACTGAAAGAAACACACTTCTTTCTGCTGACGACTTCAACCTGACAAACCATTAGCCATCCATTTAGCTACAATGAACTTGCCAGTAACGGATGTGTGTGAACAGTAATGCTAACTTACTTTCAACAGTCAAGAACTCAAAGTTAAATATTATTCCTAAAAAGACTTGTGCTATCAGTAACTTGTCAGTGATCCTACATGTGTAGACAGTAACACAAGTCGACGTAAAACTGTCAATATGTTTGGGAGGAAATTTCTACCACAAAGCTCACAGCGAAGACTGAAGAAGTTCATCTTTTTGATGATCCTGGTCACGACTCTCTTTGTGGTCATGGTAACAGCAGGGATGTACGGTCTCTCACTGTTGGACAGTTCAATGTCCCTGGTCAAAGCTGACATCGTCGAAAGCAAACCCAGAATTGCTATACCATCTGACGGAGATTACCGTTTAGAAAGTCCCCTGAAGTCGGATTTCTCCCGAGGACAGAGCAAAATAATTGATGACTTATTGGGAAGTCAGGTATGTTTTTTTCCCCCTCTTCTCTGATTCCAATAAGTCCCCTCTAAGACCAAATTATCAGGTGCTTTATTAATATCCTACCCCAAACAGAGGAAATCCACATGCCACGTTACAGTCTAATACTTCTGGGGGTGGTAGATAGGCTGTATGCTGTTGTGAGAGCTAGGCTGCATGCAGTCGCGGAACCTAGGCTGCACTCTCTCGTGGAACGTAGGTGGGTTGGGCTTAGGGCCAATTCTGGATGTTTTGGGGTCGTTAGGAGCATCGGAAAGCCGGGAAACCCAGTCTTACCACCCTCTAAAATTTTGGAATGTCCCGTGACGTCATCTGGGGGAGGTAAGAGGTATATGGCGCTAAACTTATGCAGGTTATACAGTAAAATATAAAAATCTATAGAAGTTGTATATGAAGCTAGATTTATACAGGCTATATAGTAACAAATAAAACTGTATTCAAAAAAGAGTATACAGAGCTAGACCAGATTATTTAGGAAAATATAAAAATCAATTCAGAGGGTAGATGGACTGTCATTTGGAGACGTGTGATGGATAATCGGAAGAGAAATTTGACTCAGTTTTACTGTGATCTTGTCTCCTAGACAACGGAGCTAGTCTCGAATCTGTATGAGGAAAACTGATTACAGAGGAGGCACATTACGTGGACACAGGATCCATGTTGGTGATGTTTACTCCAACCGAGGCATCTTCCTCGTCACAGTCTGCCTGAAAGAAACTCGGTCTCTCGCCAGCTCTCCTTCCTCAGGTTCTTTCTTACTCAAGGAGTCACTTATATCCTATGCCTATCATCGCGTTGAACAGAGGCATAATAATGTTTAAAAAGTGCTCTGATTTTCTGGAAGACATAACAAAATAATTTACTGACTTCTAACCCCACTAGGACATCACACTGAGCGATATAAACACCCGGTGACACAAAGTGACACTATCTGGATGAGGATCACATATGGAGAGGTCCCAGAAACCCGGTTCAACCGTTAGGTTATACTAGAACTACCGACAACAACCAGGGTGGGGCATCAAAATAACGAAAAATACATCCCACATGGGGACGAGGAATTTGCATGCAAATAATTTATGACTTACTCGATGCATAGATATATGTCTTTATTACCATTTTCTGTTGAGTAATTTCCCTTGGTTATGTTTTTCCTGGTCTAACAGAAATATGACAAAAGAATACCATGCTACTGGTGTTGTCTCCATCTGAAGATATAAACCATTTCGATATCTTCAGATGTTCAAGAACAGGTTGGTTGGTAGTTGTACCCCAACAGGACATCACACAAGTGATAAACACCCGGTGACAGAAAGTACCACCATGCGGATGAGGATCACCTGTGAGAGGTCCCAGAAACCCCTTTCAGCCGTTAGACCATATTTATGGCCCTGTTATATTCACGGCCTTTGCAGAAGCCAGGGTGAGGCTTCAAATAAAACAAAAATTGCATCCCACATGGGGACGACTTTTATTAGTTTCAATAACAGGGCAAATTAATTGAACATTTTACCAGAGTAGAGGTATGTTTCTATTGGTACCAACATCTGATTACTTCCCTTGGTTCATAGGTCGCATAAGACGAGGACCTCTATTGACTGTAATCTTGCATCCTCAGGTTTTGTTGGGACCTTGCCCCTGACTGAGATCTTAGTTTGAGTAACTTTTACAAGATCCCCCTCCAACACTGACCCCCTCCAGCACTGACCCCCTCCAGCACTGACCCCCTCCAGCACTGACCCCCTCCAGCACTGACCCCCTCCAGCACTGACCCCCTCCAGCACTGACCCCCTCCAGCACTGGTAGCATATACTGACCCCCTCTAGCACTGACCCCCTCCAGCGCTGGTAGCATATACTGACCCCCCTCTGGCTGGCACTGGTAGCATATACTGACCCCCCTCTGGCTGGCACTGGTAGCATATACTGACCACCTCCAGCACTGGTAGCATACACTGACCACCTCCAGCACTGGTAGCATTCACTGACCACCTCTGGCACTGGTAGCATCCACTGACCACCTCTGGCTGGCACTGGTAGCATACACTGACCACATCCAGCACTGGTAGCATACACTGACCACCTCCAGCACTGGTAGCATGCACTGACCACATCTGGCACTGGTAGCATACACTGACTACCTCTGGCTGGCACTGGTAGCATACACTGACCACCTCTGGCTGGCACTGGTAGCTTACACTGACCACCTCTGGCTGGCACTGGTAGCATACACTGACCACCTCTGGCTGGCACTGGTAGCATACACTGACCACCTCCAGCACTGGTAGCATACACTGACCACCTCTGACACTGGTAGCATACACTGACCACCTCCAGCACTGGTAGCATACACTGACCACGTCTGGCACTGGTAGCATACACTGACCACCTCTGGCACTGGTAGCATACACTGACCACCTCCAGCACTGGTAGCATACACTGACCACCTCTGGCTGGCACTGGTAGCATACGCTGACCACCTCTGACTGGCACTGGTAGCATACACTGACCACCTCTGGCTGGCACTGGTATCATACACTGACCACCTCTGGCACTGGTAGCATACACTGACCACCTATGGCTGGCACTGGTAGCATACACTGACCACCTCTGGCACTGGTAGCATACACTGACCACCTCTGGCTGGCACTGGTAGCATACACTGACCACCTCTGGCTGGCACTGGTAGCATACACTGACCACCTCTGGCACTGGTAGCATACACTGACCACCTCTGGCTGGCACTGGTAGCATACACTGACCACCTCCAGCACTGGTAACATACACTGATCACCTTCATCACTGGTAGCATACACTGACCACCTCCAGCACTGGTAGCATACACTGACCACCTCTGGCACTGGTAGCATACACTGACCACCTCCAGCACTGGTAGCATACACTGACCACCTCTGGCTGGCACTGATAGCATACACTGACCACCTCAGGCTGGCACTGGTAGCATACACTGACCACCTCCAGCACTGGTAGCATACACTGACCACCTCCAGCACTGGTAGCATACACTGACCACCTCCAGCACTGGTAGCATACACTGACCACCTCTGGCTGGCACTGGTAGCATACACTGACCACCTCTGGTTGGCACTGGTAGCATACACTGACCACCTCCAGCACTGGTAGCATGCACTGACCACCTCCAGCACTGGTAGCATACACTGACCACCTTCAGCACTGGTAGCATACACTGACCACCTCCAGCACTGGTAGCATACACTGACAACCTCTATCTGGCACTGGTAGCATACACTGACCACCTCTTCCTGGCACTGGTAGCATACACTGACCACCTCCAGCACTGGTAGCATACGCTGACCACCTCTGGCACTGGTAGCATACACTGACCACCTCCAGCACTGGTAGCATACGCTGACCACCTCTGGCACTGGTAGCATACACTGACCACCTCCAGCACTGGTAGCATACGCTGACCACCTCCAGCACTGGTAGCAAACACTGACCACCTGTAGCACTGGTAGCATACACTGACCACCTCCAGCACTGGTAGCATACACTGACCACCTCTGGCACTGGTAGTATACACACGAACCGATACACGCCGTTTATGATCGCAGATTGTGGAGAGGCATGATCGCCCACGCTGGTCAACAAGGCACTTGATGTTGATGATTGTTATGTTGTTGTTGATGATGATGATGATGATGACTCTAGTGCTGTATTTAGGTTTTCAAATGAACGAGCTAAAGATGCTTTAATGTCCACACACGATTATTCTTTTTTACAACAGAAAGATGGTTTCTTTGTGGAACTGGGCGCCGGAGATGGAGAGACAAACTCCGTGAGTCTGTTCTTTGAGAGGGAAAGAAACTGGGGCGGAGTTCTGGTGGAGGCAAATGAGAGTAAGCACCGCCAGGCTGTGGGGAAGAGAAGGAAGTCACTAATGTGGAACTTCCGGCTGCGCATGGATGAAGATGTAAGAGTCGGTTGTGTGGCAGTTGTGTTGAGTAACTGAGATGTGTTGGGTTATCGGGATATGTTGTGTAAATTTTGTATTGAGTAGTTAAGATGTATTAGATAGGGGTTGTTTTTATGAAAAAACTGCACGAGTGGATGGTAATGATGATGATGACAATGGTGGTGGTGATGATGATGAATATGACGACGACAATGTTGATGATGACGATCACAATGGTGGTGGTGATGACGACGATGACGATGATAACACGACGATGATAATGGTGATGATGATGATGATGATGACGGTGATTATGACGACGATAATGATCATGAGTGATAATGATGATCATGAATGACGATGATGATATTGACGATGACAATGGTGGTGATGACGACATTGATGATGAAGATGATGATGACAACGATGAAGATGATGGTGACGACGATGATGATGTTTATGATGATGTTTTTGTTGATGATAATGCTGATTACAGTACCAGTAATGATGATGAGAGTGCTGAGGATAACGACGATGATTGCAGTGGTGGTGGTGGTCATAATTATAATGACGATGATGATGCGGACGATGATGATAACGACGATGATGATGTGGAGGTCGACGGCGAAGATGATGCTCTTGGTGACAAGAATGATGATGGTAATGGTGATAATGATGATGACGACAGCTAGGATGATCAAGATTATATGTGACTATGATGATGATAATCATGATGATGTTGTTGTAGATGATGATGATGATGATGACGACGATGACGACAAAAGAATAAATGTTCCTCTTCTTAGCATTGACCGGCTTTAAGCTACGACAGAAAGTTTTTGTTTTTCGTCCACTTCTGAACCTTGCTTTTGTGTCAGAACCTGAGTTTTGCGAATACATTCGTTTTACAGATCTGACTTATTTGTATGCAGACTGTTGGTTCCTTGCCTCTCATGTAGATGCACTCCGACTTCAAAAAAATCACTCAATCAGTCACCTTTTACAACATGCTTGTCACGTGGGGAATATCCTTCTTAATCAGCAGTTCCTTTTATAATTATATTAACATCTCGGGCTATCCTCCGAATAACGGTCCCAATATATCGAAGCAGGAAATATACCCTAACAGGGCCTCAGTCATATGTAAATTGCGGACCTCTTTCCGGCGACTTCACCACGGAAAATCTTCCGCCGAGTTAAAATCACCACCGAGAGCATCTCCTGGGGCTAAACTAGATGGATGGGACTCACGAGCAGCAGCTACCGAATCTCCTGCAGCTTCCTCCATTAGATTTGCTCGTGAGTCGCAGCCATCTAGTATATCCCCCCCCCCACCCCACTTCCGCGCCGCGGGAGATACTCTTAGTGGTGGCGGTATTGTCGCTGGAAAGACGTCCGCAGTTTACATATGACTGAGGCCCTGTTAGGGTATATTTCCGGTCTCGATAATTTGGGACCGTTATTCGGAGGATATCCACATCTCCTCTTAAGAGATTCGTTAACAATTCCTCTTAGAAATAAGTCAATAGTTCTTATTAGAAGTGTTTTGGTAGTTCTTTGAAATATGTAAATAACTCCTCTTAGAAATATGTTAACCTGCATTTTAGAGGTATTGGGAAATTTACATAAAGTAATTAAAGTGTAGTATGATCTTTTCCTCTTATGCTCCACAAAAATACAACACACTAAAGATAAATCCAAAGCGAATCACACAAAGAAGTTATTAAATCTACTCCTGGAAACATAAACTTATTAATGAATTAAAAGGAATGTTGAAATCACCTATTAATATTACTCAGTGACAAGAAAAACAAAACAGAACACACACTGAAACAATGTTGGCCATTTTTCGTCGGCCTGCAGACGTAACGTGGCCAGATTTTGAAGCCAGACCTTCCTTAAGCTGGCCATGGGTGGTCAGTGGGTCCATTCTTATGGTGCTCCTGAGGCCAGACTGGAACGACAGACAAAAACTAAGTCACAGATAAATATATGTATTTGAAAACACAATTCTGACAGATTAAATAAAAACTTGTTTTTTTTTTTTTTTAATGGAGGGACGGAGGTGTTGGTGGATGTAGGAATTTATTGAAATTGAATGTATCGGGCACAAATATCGTAGTCCAGCTGCAAACCTAAACACAACGTTCCAACCACAATCCTTTTTAATACGAACGCAAGAAGAAGAAGAAGAAGAAGAAGAAGAAGAAGAAGAAGAAGAAGAAGAAGAAGAAGAAGAAGAAGAAGAAGAAGAAGAAGAAGAAGAAGGTGATGATTAAACATCAATAAATAAAATTAATAATTCATTCTTTCTCTCATGCCAGATGACCACAGATACAAAAGACGATATTCGACTTGAGCGATTGTTCCAGATGATAAACCGCACGTCTATTGACCTCCTGGCGATAAATCTAAACGGTTTTGAGTCTGAACTTATAAAGCAGATTGACCTAGCCAAATATAACATCCGGGTTATCACGGTAGAACTACAAAACACTGTGAGCAAGGAGAGGTATATGGCGATCACAGATTACCTAACCTCCCGCGGGTACACGGTGGCCCACCATCTCATTAACACCATGCTGGGAAAGAAAGATGTTGTTTATACGAAATTATAGCTCTGGGTTAGATGAGAAGCGAGGTCGTGTCAGTTCAGGGTGGCTTGGATAGCTCTGGGTACTTTCATTGAAGCCAAACATAACTGGTAGCAGGAAGGGGTTGGTCTATGTAAATTGTCGCTCAGATGTTAATTCTCGGGATTGCCTTCTTCTTTCATTTTCTTCTTTGTCTTTCTTTCATCTGTAAATAAAACGCAGGACGTCATGCAAGTTTCTCTCTCTCTCTCTCTCTCTCTCTCTCTCTCTCTCTCTCTCTCTCTCTCTCTCTCTCACGCTATTTCCTTCTCTTGATACATACACATAAACACACATATATATAGGGTTTCCACGGTTTGCGACTATGCTCTGCTCCGACTATTAGGTCATAGGCAGAAGTGGTCGTAAGTTGAATTTATATATATATTTTTTTTTTCAAACACTAGTTTAATTGAAACGGGTTACAACAGTTATACATAAAACACAATAATTCAGTCTATATGCGTATAATTATTGTTCATAATGTACTCTGGGCATTCGTTCCGGAAACTCTTGGGCCCTACCAGTGTAGTTATCTTTCTTTATTCACTAGTTTTATTTAATAATCATTTACTGTTGTATGTGTGTATATAGCGCATTCTATGGTGAGCTGCAAAATGGGAAACGTTCCCAAGGCGGGCAAAAGAAACACTTTAAGGACACCTTGAAGTCTTCACTCAAAGCATTTGGGATGAATGACACCACTTGTGAGGCTGCCTCTCAAGACCGAAATGCATGGCGTGCAGCTCTACACAAGGGCGCGGCTACATGTGAAACAAACAAAACAGCACGGATGATTATGAAAAGGATGGACAGAAAGGCAACTGCAGGAGATTCCCCTCCCTGGCACAACGCTCATTCCCTGTCCTCACTGTCCAAGAATTTTTCGGGCCCGCATCGGCCTCATCGGTCATCTCCGTACTCATACTTGATGAAAAAGAGTGGTCATCATCATCTTGATGGACAACAACACACATATAGCGCATAAATGCCTTTGAATACAAATGTTATAGACGGGTTCTAAGAATATCATGGGTTTTAAAAAAATGCATTCATGAAACGTCACGAAAGTTTAGAGAGAACAAGAATGGAGGGGTATATGCCTGGGAAGAGAAGAAGAGGAAGGTCAAAGAGAAAAAATGGGTGCAGGGTGTGGCGGATGATCTCCTGATAGATTTATCGGACGCGGGACATCTTTCGTGTGATCGAGTCGTTTTCCGGAAGGTTGTTATGAAAGCGAGGTCCCGCAAGGACGTGCTACTAATTGACTGAAGTATACAAGGCGGGAATGCTGGCGATAAATCGAGTTTCCTTTAGACAGACTGTGATGAGAGCGACGTTCTGCAAAGGACCTGCTACATGATGATGAGTTAAGCTGAGTCAAGAATTGACATCACAGCACTCCCAGGGGTGTTCCGTCCTCAACTTCAGCAGCCAGCGCAGAGTTCCGGTACTGATAGTACCGGTCACAATCTGGTTATATGTCCGTCTTGCCGGCCAGACCCTCTGGTTACACCCAGGTGCCTCATTCTCTCCAGGCTATAATAATCTTGTTTCTCAACTGATTCCTTTGCTTGTTCACATAGGACCTTGACCTCACCTGCCTTGATGAGTGTGTACATATATGTATGTGTATGTAAAGTACACAAGTCTTTGTGCGTGTGCGTGTCGATGTAATTGTTTAAAATCAGTGTAAATAAAAGTGCGTTTTTCTCCCTGTGTGTATTGAGTTATTTTTTCTCCCGTGGGCTCCGGGGTTCTTTTGTGGGGCGGGGGGGGGGGCAAGAATATACCCACTGCCTCCTCAACAACCATGTCGCAGGAGTCGAGAAACTGGGCGCATCGTTCGAAGTCGGAACACATCTGCCGTAATGCAAAGACTCAAGAGTCTGCATATAAATAAGCTAGATCTGTGGAACGGATGTGTACGCAACGCTCAAGTTCTGGAACACGACTAAAGTCGGAGGCGGATGAACACCCAGAACCCTCTGCCCAAGTTTACAGCCGGTGAACACGAAGAAGAAAAAGAAGAATTGTTTGTGAATTTTCTAGTAAGTAACGATTTCGTTTTTAACCATAGGGCCTGATAACTGGGTCTCCAGTAAACTGGAGACGGTCATGGAATAACACTCTGGCCTGTCAACCCATAGTAAAGGGTTTGAATCCTCGTCGAAGCAATTGTTTTGAGATTTAACTGGGTCGCCATATCGACCCAACTTATGATGGGTGGGTGAAAATATCATGGGAAGTAAAAACGACCAGGGCGATGTTGGCAGTAACATTTATAGAGTAACCACCCCCGGGCCACCTAATCGTATTCCAAACACGCTGACACAGAGAAAACATTGGAATGTTCAGACCCCACCAACACACACATCTTCTAGTAAAAAATTGGGAGTGTTCAATGGCATATTGCTAGTTTAAGAAAATAATAATAATAATGTGCTGATTAGTAATAGACACTCTGGGGGTAAGTACTAGCACCGCTTTAATACACTTTGTGTTTTGAGTTCCGGCACCTTATTTTCTGGGGGGGGGAATGGGGCTGGGGGGGGGACACCAGGGGCGGGCGGTTAAACCATCTTGCCTGTATTGTATGACTGTGTCAGTTTTCTAATTTGTATTTCTTGTCTGTCCAGGATATTCTCCAAATTCTTCTAACCCTTCCTGTCCACTGCCTACAGTTTATTCCTTCGTTTTATTACTCAATGTCCAGCATTTGCGTCCACTCGGACTGATTGACTGACTTTCCACCCCACCAGGACATCACACAAGCGATAAACACCAGATGACACAATGTGCCACCATGCGGGTGAGGATCACCGTGGAGAGGCCCCAGAAACCGCGTTCAGCTTTTAGGCCATATTTATGGCCAGGCTATATCGCGGCCCCTGGCAAGATCCAGAGTAGGGCTTCAAATAACGAAAAATTTCGTCCTAATAAGGACGAGAACTATATATAGGAGTTATGTTAACGTCCACTCGGACACACGGCCTACTGTATTTATACTGCCGGTGGACTCGCGCACACACACACACAAGCTGGAAAGTTGTGGACAAACATTGTCGCCCAGGCTTTGGTAAAAACATAATAGTGCAAGTTTAGTGCAATGATTCATGCGTAAGAACACTTTCTCTAAATTATCAGTCCACAGTTTTTGAAAACATTTCACTAAAATATATCAAATAAAACATAGAATTTGAATTAAGAATGTAACACACATAAGAAATATAAAGTTTCAGATGTTTTTGGTTGAAATAACAAATTAAACAACAAAATAGATTTGGGATTCTTTTCTTGACATCCTCATTTCCACTAAGTGAGAGTCCCTGACCCCGATGTCAAAGGTCGCACTACGTATTTCCGGCAAGCCGTCACTTTTGCTGGAGACGTGGACAAGAAGGCGGTACTAGACGGACTTGCTTGAAGTCTCTCTCCTGCTACAAGTTGTTGTTGTTCTACTCGATCTTTTTCTCCTCACACAACACATCATGGCCAACAAACAGCGCATGAGACTGGCTAGCGAGAAGCACAGTAAGAATATCACGACAAGGGGAAATGTGCCGAAAACTTTGGTGAGTAGGAGTTGGTAGACTAGAAACGTGTCAGATTGCGTAGTTACTTGTGATTCTCATCCTCATATCAAGTGATTGTAAATTTATAGTTCTTTCGTCCATGTAAGTCTATGTATCATCGTTTTCATGTCTTATCTTGACAGTTCAGTCTTAAGTGTTTTGCACCAAGAATTGCTTAAATGTGCCGCAAATCCAGTCAGGTTTCTCATCTCAAGTGTCAATCATTAAGTGAGAAACGGGAACAAAAGTAAAAGGACTCAAACTAAACCAACAGGCCTATTTTATAATTCCACTTGGTTTCATCTCATGTTGTTTACTACTGCACTTAACTATTTTCTTTTGGTGAATAATAATAATAAAGATAAACTAAACAATAAGATTAAGGCCACTTATGAAGTTTTCTTCCTGCTAGCCTAAGGTACCTGAAAACTTACAAGGGTCTGCAGTGAATCAAGTTCCTGTTCTTGCCTCTTACTAGTATATTGATCTGTCATTGATACTGCCAGTGATAGTATGAATGATTGTTACTGTTACAGACTAATATTATAAAAGTTTAGAACTGTTGATAAATCATCACCATCATCTAGTAGTTTGTCAGCTGTAGAGAAAGCAAAAGACCAGCAGTAGAAAGGGCACATTTCAATCAGTTATCTGTATTGCATGAGTTCTGGGGCCCCATTGGAGGGAAAATAAGAATACTCGCAGTGCCCCCCTAACAAGCATATCGTAAGAGTCAACTTGGCTATCCTCCAAATAACGGTCCTAAATTATTGAGCCGGAAAATATACCCTAACAGGGCCTCAGTCACGTGTCAATTGCGCACTTCTGGGGACTGTAACGCCACCGCCGGATTGCGAACTTCCGGCGACTTCTGCCACCGCCGAGAGTAACCCTTACGCCGCTCACACGGCGTGGATTGGGACTAAACTAGATTACTCACAAGCAAATAAAATGATGGAAGCTGCAGGAGATGTGGTAGCTGCTGCTCATGAGTCCCAGCCATCTAGTTTAGCCCCAATCCATGCCGTGTAAGCCGCGTGGGGGATAATACTCTCGGCGGTGACGGAAGTCGCCAGAAGTGCGTAATTGACACGACGTGACTAAGGCCCTGTTAGAATATATTTTCCAGCTCGATAATTTAGGACCGTTATTCCGAGGATAGCCGTCAACTTATTAAGGGTTTCCTTCGAAGTTGGAGTGCATCTGCCTGAGAGCCGACAAGGAACAAAAAATCTGCTTACAAAGAAGCAGATCTATAAAATGAATGTGCATGCAGAAGTCAAGTTCTAGAACAAGAATAAAGTCCTGAACAACCAAAAATGTTATGCTGGTGTAGACAGCCAGCGAACGCTAAGAAGAAGCTTCTGTTGCAGCTATAGCCACGTCTGCCTTGGAAATAAATCTCTGGCGATCTCAAGCTTGTCGGATGTTGAGTTATTTGAATCAGTGCCAGCAGTAATGGGCTATAAAGTGGCATTACCAGCTGTGAATCGTGGTCATCATCATGTCGGCGACCGGGTGACATACTGGCTCGCCTGTAGACGATCTTGTCACCGGTCAGAACAGTATCTGGGTCTGACTGATTTGCATCAACGCTGCGGGAGTCCTTTTTGAGGCTCTTCGTGGCGTGCAGTGCTAAGCAATTTTATATGGCGCACTTAACTTAGTTGAAATTATTACTTAAAGCTCCCCCTTCGAGGATGCTGGTTGAATGTGACAATTTTCTTTTTTTTCCAAAAGCAAAGCTACGGAACGTGAACTGTGGAGCATAAACATAGTAAGCTCAGAGCACACATTCATCCAGTGAGTCTGACTGACTCAGTCTCATGCAAGTCTGGAGTTCCAAAGTTAATCCACAGTTAATCTGACTGCTGACAGTCAGAGAGAGAAAAGCTGGCTACCCAAGCGATGGAGATGTGGTTTATTAGTTAATTGTTGCAACAGAAACTTGTAGAATGGGGAGATCATTTCAAGATGGGTAAAGAAATAAGGGACACATTTGAACCACTTATGTCAAACAAAAATGGGTAGCATTGTATTGGGCACATCCTGAGGGGTGCACCCAAACAAAAATAAGTATCGTCACTGACCAGAGGCGTGACTCAGCGCAGAAAGATCATTAATACCATACAACTGGTAATAATCTGCAGGCCACATGCTAGGCCTTCGCGGGCCAAACCTGACCAGTCAAATAGCCCTGCAATGCACCATTTCTGTTTGGATTAAGAACAGATCAATGCAGGCTCAACACAGACATGTAGAGTAAAGGCTGCACAATCCGTCTAGTGTCCATGCCAAACTAAACTCCAAAGGCCTGAGCACATACTGCAGAACTGCCCCTACAGCAGAATCTGCGAGATAACACGGCCAGAGAGAAGAGGCATCCAGGACACATTGAGAAACATTTGGAGACTAGCTCTCGTGGCTGGACAATGGAGGCAATAGAACTGATAACCTGAGCATATGAAACAGCTTGCAGAGAAAGAAAGAACAGGATGAAAGATTAAACTGCGAGCTTTGTGTGTCTTTTAGCGGAATAGACAAGATGAAAATGATCAAGAAAGTAAGAAACAAATCCCTGCAACTATAAAATATATTCCTAATTCTTTCCGGTATTGTGAATGCATTGCTACCTTCCTTGTCTGTTGTACTGTTATTGTTGTTGCATTTCCAGCTGTTAATTCTGGCATAATGTATACAATTATAACAATTGCCAATTTTGTTTCTTCAGAAAAACGCAGAGGATAAGTACCCAGTCGGCCCTGCATTGATGGCACTCTTCCTGTTTGTTGTTTGTGGCTCCGGTAAGTGACTTTCCTGCTTCAGTCATCTCCTTTACATCCACCAGGCTACTCAAGAATATATCATTTATAATGTTTAAAAGGCAAATCTAAGTAAGATTTTTTGCCAGCTTTGTGTCGCTAGTGGACCCTTACTAATGAACTAAAAATCATATCAACAGAGAAATGTCTTAGAAGAGCTGCCGGGGCAAGAAGAACAAATAAACTTAAAACTGAAGAAATTGAAAGACTAGTATTGAGACTAGTCATACAGTTCATTAAAGAGCAACAGATGAAATGGTTTGGCCATCTCATAAGAATGCCCGGATACCAACAGCCACAGGGAGAAATGATGAATATGATGGACACAGAACAAGGGAAGGACAATGCAGAAGATGGAATGGTGACATGAACTGATTTAAGGAATAGAAAACCCGCTGAAAGAATATACTTTAAGGAGCACATGGAGAAGGAGCCTTACACAGACCCACATCCAGACACTTTAATAAAGTGAGTGGAGGTAGAGAAGAAGATGTTCACATACTGTACTAAATCACATGCCCTATACTCATTGGTTAGTCCGTTTATGATTTGCTTTCAACTTCCGAGCTTTCCAGTTGTTACATTGACCTACAAAATCTGAACTGTCCATGTAACCCTTCTTTCGGTGCTTTATTAATATTCTACCCCAAACGCGAAATCTACAGGTCACGAGACTGTCTAATATTTCCAGGGTTGGTAGATAGGCTGCATGCAGTCGTGGGACCTAGGCTGCACTATTGCGTTGGGGTTAGGGACAGTTCTAGATGTTTTGGGGTAGTTAAAAGCATCAGAAAGCTGGGAAACCCAGTCTGACCACCCTCTAAAATGTTGGACTACCCTGTGACGTCATCTGGGGTAGGATGTTAATAAAGAACCCTTCTTTCTGATGGGTTTATTTTAGTTGTATAGATACCCGTTTTGGTTCCGAAGCCTCTTGGAATAGACCACTGCCTCACTAGAGGCCTGCTTCAAAGTCTAAGTGCATCTGCCTGAGAGGCAAGGAACCGCCAGACTGCACACAGATAAGCTAGGAACCGCCAGACTGCACACAGATAAGCTAGGAACCGCCAGACTGCACACAGATAAGCTAGGAACCGCCAGACTGCACACAGATAAGCTAGGAACCGCCAGACTGCACACAGATAAGCTAGGAACCGCCAGACTGCACACAGATAAGCTAGCAACCGCCAGACTGCACACAGATAAGCTAGCAACCGCCAGACTGCACACAGATAAGCTAGGAACCGCCAGACTGCACACAGATAAGCTAGGAACCGCCAGACTGCACACAGATAAGCTAGGAACTGCCAGACTGCACACAGATAAGCTAGGAACCGCCAGACTGCACACAGATAAGCCAGGAACCGCCAGACTGCACACAGATAAGCCAGGAACCGCCAGACTGCACACAGATAAGCCAGGAACCGCCAAACTGCACACAGATAAGCCAGATCTGTTAAAATGGATGTGCACACAAAACTGCACTTCTGGAACATGTCTAAAATCCAGAAGTGGACGAACAACCCGAGTTTGCAGCCGGTGAATGCAAAGCAGATGAAGAAGAGATGCAATAAAGTATTTACTTATTTTTGTTTTTAATAGTCACTAGGTGGGGATTGTTGCCTGGGCTGTGAAGTTTGCGCTTTGAGCGGCACTAGGCACAAGGCCAACCACTCTGCAGAGAACCTCAGCCAGATAGGATCAAACCTGGAACACTGAAGTTGACACCTTCACATTTAATCACTTCAGAATGTTAGAGATGGAGCACATACGTTCATGCATTGAGTGCTGCTGTCATATCAGTGGATATTTTTCCTGGGCTATTCAGGTGTGTTTGGAAATGAGCAGGCAGATAGGTTGGTTGGACTGACCCCAGCTGGGGAAAGAACTGCAGCTATACAGGGCAGAGGTGATCTGTCACCTGCGGGACAAAGTAACCAGTGAAATGAAAGATACTAGGAGAGAGTGATGCAGCAGGGAGTGTCTCCCAGGCTCGGGAGTGTGAGGGCGGACAAGATGAGTAGTTAACCAGATGACACCGGGTACTATCAGGAAAGAGACCCTTTGCTGGCTGTTGAGGAGAAGGTGGGGCTAATTTGACCTTGTTCTGAATTTGGTGATGTTGAATCTTTACCCAGATATAATCATCATCATCAAGTGCATTGATAGTTGGTGTAGGGGTTCATGCATCTCCACAGATCTTGGTCCTTAGTGTTCTGTATCAATTCCACTGATGATATTCCTCCATGCCACTGTCTTAAGGCATCCACCATCTTTTCTCTTGGTCTACCTCTGCCTCATCTACCAGGGATCTTTCCGGTCGTCATAACATTTTCCAGTGCTGCTTTTCTCATCGCATGACCAAAGAACTTTGTTTGTCTGCTTCTCATTGTTGTATATAATGTTCTGTTTTCATTTTCCACTTCCAGGCAATTATTATTAGTTATTCTGGCAGTCCAAGGCTTCACAACATTCTTCTCAAGAACCACATCTCAGTTGTCTCCTAACTCTTCTTAATTTGTTTGCTCACAAACAGATATAATACAGTGTCCAGTTACCCCCGTGTGGGTTCCGGGGCCCCATTGTGGGGAAAACAGGAATAGACCCACTGCCTCCCAAACAGCATGTTGTAAGAGTCAACTAATTGGGGAGCTTCCTTTGAAGTCGGAGCGCATCTGCCGCTGAGGCAAGGAACCAACAGTCTGTATTCAAGAGAATGGGATCTGTAAAACTGATGCACACGCAACACTCAGGTTCTGGAGCAGGACTGCAGTCTAGAAGTGGACGAGCAACCAGAACTTTCCTCCAGAGTGTACGCTGGTGAACACGAAGAAGAAGTTAAATAACTTTCCATAATGGTTGAGGAAGTTATCCTTTGTGTTTAGTGCTAGTCTGTTTGCCGTGCCTGACCGCCTTTTTTGTTTCCTTCCTCACAGCGGTCTTCCAGATCATACAGAGCATCCGCATGTCATGACCCTCGACGCTGAAACCCCTGGACATTTGAGACTGCTAGCGGCAGTGTTCTCTTCTTCGTACAGCTGCTGCCTCGTGTGAATGTGATTGGACGACAATTTCTCATGCGTAAAATATGTGGATGAATAGATAATTTTCTTTCTCTAATGGTCTGTAAACTATGAGTATGTTTGATTATATTGTGTGCCTGAGAGTTTGGCCTGTGTGTTTGTGTGTCCTCTGAAAGTCTGCATTTGAATATCGAGCCTGATATTGCCTCTTTATTTTTAAGGATCGGGGTATGGAGGGACCAATAAAAACAGTGTGTGGATTAGAAAATATATGGTTCCTTCATTTTGTTTTGAATTTTTAATTTGTTTATAATTTGATTATTCTGTAGTAATGTTTTCAAAAGTGATGAGTGCGGTGTAAAGCTTACCCAAATGATCTTGATCTTGATACTGTCAGTTTAAATGTTGTATTGCAGGGAGTGCTTGGGCATTCAAATAGTAATTATAAATAGATATATATATATATATTTGCCAATTACAGATACCGCTGGATATTTTTTTATTTTTTTTAAATTTAAAAATAGGGTTAGTTTGACGTTGCTCTTCCCTTTTGAACTTTAGCTCACTTCTGATTGGTCAACTTTAGCCGCGCGACCTTGGCACAAGGTGTCAGGGTGTTTCGCAATGCCATTGACATCGTGTGTTGTATATTTCAGCATTCCAGCTCCTTTAACACTCTGAAAACAAGGACAAACTGGGTCTAACACACAACCCCTTTAGAGAGTGATGAAACCTATGTCACAGGCATTCTCTTTCTCTGAATAAAAACGTAAATGCAAGACAACCCAGAGAGCAAACAACAGAGCAGCACACCCGTAACCTGTAGGAAAGTAGACCAGCCCAACAAATTTGTAAATGGAACATGACCTACTTTGTTTGGGGGATACTAATGTCGAACTAAATAAAAACAGAAATATTAAACTGATAATTTTTGGTGATACAGTTATTGAGTACTTTTATCAGACTCAAATAATTTCTTTTTATCCGCCAGAAACCAAATACTTTGTATAATCTTAATTTATACTCCTCCTTACAGTGGATGTAAAATCAGGTTAGAAAAAAAAAATGGCAGTCTTTCAGACCCTCGACATTACGACTGAGACGATGTCGGGTGTTTGATCAGCGACATGGACTGAAAATTTGTGTCTGCATTTCTCCATTACTGGTGGTGGTTCTGTTTTATTTACGTTATATTTCCGCTCTCTTCTCGTGTGGAGGAATGCCGACCAGGTTTTTTTCATGTCTGTGTGTGATCTCTTTCTCTCCTCCTTACTTTCCTCCAGTTACTGTATGTAATCTAGGAGACTCGGCAGCTCAAAGATCTTTCCAGTGTTATGTTGGTAATGCATTTTTTATTTTTTCAGGCTGGTTTTGTTTTGTGTCTCTCATCTCTGTACCGATTTTTCTTTCTTGCACCCATAATCTCTTTTTTCTGCCAGTCTCTTAATCCTAATGTATACCCTTGCAGCCACCATTTGTCTGGTCTCTCTTGTGTCCTAATTTCTTGTACTCACATCTGTAAATCTCTTTTCTCCATCAATCTCTTAATTCTTATTTCCATCTCTGTCAGTCTGTTAAACCTAATTTCCATCTCCATCAATATCTTAATCCTAATTTCCATCTCTGTTAATCCTAATTTCCATCTCTGTTAATCCTAATTTCCATTTCCGTCAATATCTTAATCCTAATTTCCGTCTCCATCAATATCTTAATCCTAATTTTCATCTTTGTCAATCTCTTAATGCTGACTTTTCTTCCTTGCAGAGACAGTTTCTTTAGTTTCATCTTTCTTGATTTCTCTTCCTTGCACCCATAATGTTTTGTCTCCATCACTCTCATAATCCTAATTTCCCTAGTTACTTCTTCACTCTCCTATAATCTTTCAGCTCCTACACTCTCCTGTAATCTTTCAACTCCTTCACTCTCCTTTAATCTTTCAACTCCTTCACTCTCCTTTAATCTTTCAGCTCCTACACTCTCCTTTAAACTTTCAGCTCCTTCACTCTCCTTTAATCTTTCAGCTCCTTCACTTTCCTTTAATCTTTCAGCTCCTTCACTTTCCTTTAATCTTTCAGCTCCTTCACTCTCCTTTAATCTTTCAGCTCCTTCACTTTCCTTTTAATCTTTCAGCTCCTTCACTCTCCTTTAATCTTTCAACTCCTTCACTCTCCTTTAATCTTTCAGCTCCTTCACTTTCCTTTAATCTTTCAGCTCCTTCACTCTCCTTTAATCTTTCAACTCCTTCACTCTCCTTTAATCTTTCTGCTTCTTCACTCTCCTTTAATCTTTCAGCTCCTTCACTTTCCTTTAATCTTTCAGCTCCTTCACTCTCCTTTAATCTTTCAGCTCCTTCACTTTCCTTTTAATCTTTCAGCTCCTTCACTCTCCTTTAATCTTTCAACTCCTTCACTCTCCTTTAATCTTTCAGCTCCTTCACTTTCCTTTAATCTTTCAGCTCCTTCACTCTCCTTTAATCTTTCAACTCCTTCACTCTCCTTTAATCTTTCAGCTCCTTCACTTTCCTTTAATCTTTCAGCTCCTTCACTCTCCTTTAATCTTTCAGCTCCTTCACTTTCCTTTAATCTTTCAGCTCCTTCACTCTCCTTTAATCTTTCAGCTCCTTCACTTTCCTTTAATCTTTCAGCTCCTTCACTCTCCTTTAATCTTTCAGCTCCTTCACTTTCCTTTAATCTTTCAGCTCCTTCACTCTCCTTTAATCTTTCAACTCCTTCACTCTCCTTTAATCTTTCAGCTCCTTCACTCTCCTGTAATCTTTCAGCGCCTTCATTCTCCTTTAATCTTTCAGCTCCTTCACTCTCCTTTAATCTTTCAGCTCCTTCACTCTCCTTTAATCTTTATTTTGTTTTGTGGTGACTCTGTTTTTCTCTTATTTTGTTTGTTTTTTTGCCTGTATATCTTGAAATGCAGTTTATGAATTCTTGTGCTCACTAAAGATCTGTAACCCATTCTCTATTGTTGGTTTTAAATTATTTCACCCCGAGAACTCTACAATAAAATAGCTTGTGACCCTGTTAGGATTCCCTAAATAAACGAAACCCCAAAAAAGAGGAAAAAAGATTTTACACGTGTTGCTAATAAGTTCATGAAACATATATTTATTGACATTGTAGCCCGGTTCTCTAGCGTAGTTGGTTAAACCTGACATCACAGTGACCGGGTACGAACTCCTTGTGGTCCGGGTTCACTTCCGGGGGTAGGCAGAAAAGCCACATTTCTCCCAGATTTACGGTACCTATCATGGAAAAGGCTGAAGGGTTGCGATATCCATAGTACTGAGCCAAAGGGTTAAGAACTCAGGGTTTATGGATATTTAATAACAAAAACAAAAAAATTGACATTGTAAAATTATTTTTCAAAATATATATTTTTTTTAAATGTTAAAGTAATTAGTAAACATGAACTGAGGGAAGCATTAAATTAAATACATCTCTCGGGCGTGTAAAAAAAAAAAACTTGTCAGGTGACTTTACCACGGGTGCGGGAGACACAATTTTACGTCATCTTGGCTTTGAGTCCCTACTACATGCTGTTATTAGTTAAGTAATTAATATCCTGAACTTTTGCGCAGGCGCAAGCTTAACCATTTGCATTAACTAGAAATCTTGTAAACCGGTCACGATATGCAAGTCGGAAAAGTGACATTTATGGGGAAATAGACCCAGCTGGAAGTGTGGGTTTTTGCGCTTCTCGAGGCAGAACGGTTAAATTTATGTTGAATTATATTTGTCATAAAATTGCGGAGAACACTGTTTCAGAATAATATCTACACTTGAGGTTTATATTACAGTTGAAACATTCACGAATCAAAATTAAAAATGTAGAACTTGTTTTTCATTATCTTTTATTTACAGTTGAATTTATGTGCGTCTTCCTTACCGATTTTGTTGGCATTAAACATTGTTTTTACCATAGTTTACCCAAAAGTTAGCATGTACAGAAATGTTGACAGGCAAAATCTTGTTAATGGGGTGTCATTTGAGAATGTTGCTTTCAAAAACAAAAAACAAAAAAGAATAGTGTTCGTGGAGAATTTTACGTTTTGGGGGAATGTTAGTTGAGATTGTTACAAAATGTTACGTTTAGTTTCTAGTGTACTGTTTGATGTTACTGTGTGATGTTACTGTGTGATGTTACTGTGTGATGTTACTGTTTGATGTTACTGTGTGATGTTACTGTGTGATGTTACTGTGTGATGTTACTGTGTGATGTTACTGTGTGATGTTACTGTTTGATGTTACTGTGTGATGTTACTGTGTGATGTTACTGTTTGATGTTACTGTGTCATGTTACTGTTTGATGTTACTGTTTGATGTTACTGTGTGATGGTACTGTGTGATGTTACTGTGTCATGTTACTGTGTGATGTTACTGTGTGATGTTACTGTTTGATGTTACTGTTTGATGTTACTGTGTGATGTTACTGTTTGATGTTACTGTGTCATGTTACTGTTTGATGTTACTGTGTCATGTTTCTGGAGTAACATTTGTTTGAAAATATTACTAATCTCTGGAGTAACATTTGAATAGTTATGTTTTAAAACATTACTAGTTTCCTGAAGTAACATTTGAATAGTAATGTTTCGAAACATTACCAGTCTCTGGAGTAAAATTTGAATAGTAATGTTTTAAAACATTACTAGTTTCTTGAAGTAACATTTGTTTTAAAACATTACCAGTTTCTGGAGTAACATTTGAATAGTAATGTTTCAAAACATTACCAGTCTCTGGAGTAAAATTTGAACAGTAATGTTTTAAAACGTTACCAGTTTCTGAAGTAACATTTGAATAGGAATGTTTTAAAACATTACCAGTTTCTGAAGTATTTGTAAAATTGACTAGCTCTTGATAAATCAAATAGTGATAAATTATGGTCAGGATTTGGAAATGTAACCAGTTTTGAAAACTTCACAACATAGGTCGACTTGACAAGAATACAGTCACAAAATAAAACATTAAAAATCTATAAAATACAAACAGCACAGAAAAGAGACTAAAAAAACAAATTCAGTAATTATGTTGAGGCAAAAAAAAATATGCAACCAGGTAACAACATGAGATGATGCAATTATTGACTCAGTGATAGTTAAATATTATTATATTTGTTTTGTTGGAAATCCCCCCCCCCCCCCCCCCCCCCCCGCTGATGAAAGTTTGTTACTGCAGTGTTCTGTTATTTCTGATTGTGTTATGTAAAGCTGTTTTAAAAGTCATATCGCGATATTACGGTTCCTTTGATATTTTCTGAGCATTGCTTTAGAACCCTGTTGTACTATGCGATTAATTGGGAACTGATCACAAATTATTTTTAAGCCAGTACCGATGAGTCGGCGTCTGTGACTTAGGCGTTGCGGACATGCTCATAATGCCGGGTTCGATCCCATCCACGGACGTTGTCTTGTGTTGGTTTCGACAGTGGTACCAAGAGCTGACCATTCAGAGAGCAGTGGAAAACTACTGAAAATAAAATTTGCTGAGAAAAACTAAAAGTCATAAAATGCTGGGGTTGGTTCTGCAACGTCCTGTAAAAGATAATGGAACTAACTTTTGAACTAGTAAGAAACGTTAATGCTAAAAGTCCTGGCTTGTGATTGTCTTTGAGCTTTGTTTGGCCAGGAAACTTACTGACCAATTCTTGCAAGAGATTAGGGCCGGACCGCCCGTACTGTGGAAGAGGTTAGGCCCTCGCCAGGTGTGCTGTGGAAGAGATTAGGCTCTCGCCGGTGCACTGTGGAAGAGATTAGGGCCTCGCCAGGTGTGCTGTGGAAAAGATTAGGCCCTCGCCAGGTGTGCTGTGGAAGAGATTAGGCTCTCGCCGGTGCACTGTGGAAGAGATTAGGGCCTCGCCAGGTGTGCTGTGGAAAAGATTAGGCCCTCGCCAGGTGTGCTGTGGAAGAGATTATGGCCTCGCCAGGTGTGCTGTGGAAGAGATTAGGCCTCACCAGGTGTGCTGTGGAAAAGATTAGGCCCTCGCCAGGTGTACTATGGAAGAGATTAGGCCCTCGCCAGGTGTACTATGGAAGAGATTAGGCCCTCGCCAGGTGTACTATGGAAGAGATTAGGCCCTCGCCAGGTGTACTATGGAAGAGATTAGGCCCTCGCCAGGTGTACTATGGAAGAGATTAGGCCCTCGCCAGGTGTACTGTGGAAGATATTAGGGCCTCGCCAGGTGTACTGTGGAAGAGATTAGGGCCTCACCAGGTGTACTGTGGAAGATATTAGGGCCTCACCAGGTTTACTGTGGAAGAGATTAAAGAGCCTCATTGCGCACACTGTGGGAGGTTAGGGCCTCACCGCATTAACATTCCTAAGGACAGCCGTGGTTTACTGCAGTAAACCTTATTATGGAGTCAGATCAGAAGAAATTCAAAACATTTCATTGCAATATCAGATTTCAGAAAGAAGAGAGTAAAATAAACATGTGTGTCCATGCCATACAGGATAGGCTGAAACGGTGGCATGGAGGGATATCAAGAGAGCTGTTCCAGGATCGTGATCTGTGGAGACGCATGAGCACTACGCCAGTCGGTAGGGCACATGATGATGACTAGACTCCTGACAGAAGTCTTCATAATGTAGTCTTTACTGTATTGTAAAAGCAAAAACAATTTTGATCTTCTGGTTGCATAAACTGTTAGTTGAGGAGTTTTCTGATTGAGCAGAGAGATGGGTAAAACATCTGGCCACAAGGTGAGCTATTACAGTGATTGTAAATATTTCGTTAACGGTGGTTGGCAAAATGTGGTGGTTTGAAATAAACTGCATCAAGATGAAAGTTGAGTTCTTTTTCCTTAAAGGACAGTTGGACTTTAAAGGTTTCCCGTAGTTAGCAACCTGTGAATATTCTTTCCAGGTCATACAAGTGTGTTGGGAAATGAGCAGGGAGATAGACTGGTCGGTTCCGCACCACTTGGTGGTGAACTGATGTATGACAACTGGATGTTGTGAGGGCCGTCTGGAAGCAAGTGAACAGTGCAGAGACAAGAGATAGATCATTACCGTCTGACGAGAATGGCACTTTGACGGGTTACAAGGGAAGCTGGCCGACGCTCGACACTCAGAGGGAAGGCGAGACGGATTTACAATCAAACAGTTACTGGTACATCAGAATTTTAACTCTTTGCTTGCTGATGAAGATGGGGATGGAGCGCCCTGATGTCGATTCTTAATTACAAAAAGGGCTGTTGGCACACTGTATCGTGGTTTACAACTAGGTTGTGATATTTGCAGCTTTCGGCCCAACACATCTGATTGAAGAAAAAATTTTAATTAGTTGTTTTTTATGACATACCGAGAAGCAGGCGGTATGTTTTTTTCCCTCCCAAAAGGGCCCCGGAACAATTTGAGTTCATGTTCGGAGGTAACTAAATACAGTGCATACTCTGCCAAAGCAGTAGAGAAAGATTATGAGGATGGCCCAGAGAGAATGAGGCACCTGGGTGTAACCAGAGGGTCTGGCCGGCTCACTGCACTCAGAGGAAAGGCAAGACAGACATATAACCAGTTTGTGATCGGTACCGTCAGTAGTGTAACTCTGCGCTGGCTGCTGAAGATGAGGATAGAGCACCTAAGGTAATGCCCCGAGTACTGTGATGTCACTTCTTAACTCAACTCTGCCAAGAGCAGAAATCTTCTTCGTCGCACTCACCGGATGTAAACCCTGTTAGAAAGTTTTGGCTGGTCGCCCACTTCTGTACTTCAGTCGAGTTCTAAAAAACATAATCCAGATCTGTAAAATGGATGTGTATGCAAAATTTAAATTCTGGAACAAGACCAAAGTCCAGAAGTGGGTGAACAACCAGAACTTTCCATGGGAGTTTACAGCCAGTGGACGTCAAGAAGAGGAAGAAACCACATCTCCAAGGGCTCTAGTTTTTCATAAATGTTGAATGAAGAATCAACATCATAGCACTCTGGACACCCCCACAAGTGCTCCGTCCCCATCTTCAGCAGCCAACGAAGAGTTGCAATTTCGATGGAACCAGTAACTGTCTGATTGTATAGGTGTCTCGCCCTTCTCCTGAGTGTTGAGCATCTGCCGGATTCCCTAGTAACTCCTCGCAGCGCAGTTCTTCTCAGACCAAAATGATCTATTTGTGCCTCTGCACTGTTTACTGGCTCCCAAAGGGCCTTCACAATATCTAACTTGTCATACATCAGTTCACCACCAAGTGACGCAGAACCGGCAATTCTAACTATCTGCTCATTTCCCAACACACCAGCATGACCTGGAGTTAATATCCAAAGGACGCTAACTACCAGGACTTCGGAAGTGATGCTTGCCACTCTGCATAGAGCATGCCTGTTATTCTTGATACACTAATAGATGTCATAACCCCTCCCTGTTTCCAATCGCTCACACACACACACGCACACAGCTGTTGACTGTGTACTAGTTACAGCTTTATTGCCCAGTGTGGTGACATCTGCCCTCTGTTTTCAACAGCTCACATTCTTGGTGCCTGATCTAGCGTAAATATTTCACAACAAACAGCCATGAATTGGTTTACTGTACTAGCTGCAAAGATTTCTCTGTGATTTTATTCGTTTATTCTTCACAAGAGCAGTTGGCATGTTGGGTTGTGGTTTACTGCTCATCATCATCATCGTGTGCCCTGCCAACTTGTGTAGGCACTCATGCGTCTCCACAGATCACGATCCCTGGTTGCCTGGAACAGCTTTCTTGATATCCCTTCATGCCATCGTTTCAGCCCATCCAGCATCATCTCTCTTGGTCTGCCTCTATCCCTTTTTCCACTGATCTTTCCAGTTGTCACGGTGTTCTCCAATGTCTCTCTTCTAATTATGTGGCCAAATAACAGTGTTTGTCTCTTTCTAATGTTGTATATAGAGATCTATTTTCATTAGCTTCTTTCAAGCAATCGTCGTTAATTACTCTGGCCGTCCAAGGTATTTGTAACATTCATCTCAGAAACCACATCTCTGTGGCTTCTAAATTCTTCATAATTTGTTCACTGACGTTCCAAGATTCGCTGCCACACAGCAGAACAAGTTCTAAGGATCATGCAAACATTGTCATTGCCCTTAGAGAGATATGACGTTCTGAGGATTTTTGAAGCAACATGTCCACATCACTGTTAAAAATACGATAAATGGGAGTAAAGATCGGCACAACCAAGCATGAGAAGCCCACCCACCGGACGCATACAGAGTCTTATTAACCAACATAGGACTGGCACTATTAACCATGCGGCGCTGATGAATAAGTTGAGAGTGGAATCTATGGATGTGTCCGGAGTGCTGTGAAGATAATTTAACTCATTACTCAGGTTCTATGTAATATTTTAGCACCCTCTCTTTGACATTAAATGAGAGCAATTTATTGCATAAGATATTGGGTTACTGCTAGGATGTGTTATCTGCACATTTTGAGAACTGTCCTTTTCTAATCTGTCCATGGTGTGATTCGAACCCTTGTAAAGGTCGACTTTTATTAATGTGAAACGAGTTCAGTAACTTCTAAGCTAGCTATTCAAAACTATTTAACTGGGTTTACTCAGGGCTAGGAACAGAGAAATGAGCTCCAGATGTGCCAAAGTTAATCAAGTAATGGGGCAACTTTCTCCCCTGTTGACACACAAGCAGATACCTCAGAGTACTAAAGTGAATCTTATCAGAACTATTTTTTTGGCCAACACTATGCTATCAGTGCTAAACATGGACACTTAGATCCTCTAATGAACGTAAAATTGTGTCAACAGAGATGAAATGCCTTAGAAGAGCTGCAGGAGTTTCAAGGAAAGACAGAATACAAAATCAGATGAATGCTAGGAATAAAGCCAGTCTTACAGGTCATCAAAGAACAACAAATGAAGTGGTTTTGACACCTAACAAAAATGCCCTGGTACTATCCGCCACAGCGAGCCACAATAAAACGTTACAACGGGTATAGAGCGAGTGGAAGACCTCGGAAAAGATGGGTGATGGCATTGAGAACAGCCTTACAAAAAGGATCATTATTCTTAATAGTGCTTTTGACAGCTCATCAACGAAACTTACATTCCCCCCCCCCCCCATCCCGCCGACATTTCATTGAGGTAAAAGGTGGAGGAGAAGAAGAAGAAGAAGACTCAGGGCTAAAATATTGAAAATGGGGATCCTCACAGCCCAGAGGTCTGAACCCCAACATAGAAAGATCATTAAATCAGTACAACTGGCAGTGGGCCATGTACTAAGCTTCTGCGGCCAGATCTGGCCCACAGACCATCAGTTGAATAGCCCAGCTCCAACTGCAGAGAATCCCGCCCCTATTTATCAAAATATATCATCAACAAAATTATCTTTTCATAGACAAATGCTGAAAGTGACTACACTTTATGTAACAGAAATATTTGACATATAGCACATGCCCCCCCAACCCAATGTGCCCAGTTATCTATCTATACAAATATGAGTGGCATAATATGCCCGACTCATCACTGGCCAGAGAAGGGTCCTTCATTCATGACCCAGATTACAAGTTTTGAATGTAATCTCGAAGAGGTGATTTCAACACAGCTGTTCCAATCTCAAGAGTAATGTCTCTCTCAGTTACATGACACTTAATTCGTACGCTCCTGATGTGATGTGGTGTAAATTAGAGCAGTAGTTGTGGGTGAGCTATGAGTTTAGCTATTGGTTTTTGAGATATATAATTACATTTTAATGAGAAGTGGGTTGGTTTAAGTTTAGCACAAACAGGTTTAAATAAAGTATGAGTAGCTGTGATATACTGGTAGGTTTAAGTGAAACACTGGTAGGTTTAAGTGATACACTGGTAGGTTTAAGTGGTACACTGGTAGGTTTAAGTGGTACACTGATAGGTTTAAGTGATACATTGGTAGGTGTAAGTGATACACTGGTAGGTTTAAGTGGTACACTGATAGGTTTAAGTGATACATTGGTAGGTGTAAGTGATACACTGGTAGGTGTAAGTGGTACACTGATAGGTGTAAGTGATACATTGGTAGGTGTAAGTGATACACTGGTAGGTTTAAGTGATACACTGATAGGTGTAAGTGATACATTGGTAGGTGTAAGTGATACATTGGTAGGTGTAAGTGATACACTAGTAGGTTTAAGTGATACACTGATAGGTGTAAGTGATACATTGGTAAGTGTAAGTGATACACTCGTAGGATTAAGTGATACACTCGTAGGATTAAGTGATAAACTGGTAGGATTAAGTGATACACTGGTAGGTATTTGTTTTCCTCATGTTTACCATCTGTAAACTCCAGCAAAAAGTTCCTGCTCCAAAACTTAGTTTTGCAGTCAGTTTCTTCTTCTTCTTCTGCGTTCATCCGAAGATGTAATTGCATTGTGTCCGTTTACAAAATGGCTGCGATATTTGCACCTTTCGGCCAACACATCCAACTTCGGTACTTAATTTATAACTTACCCCTGCCTTCACGAGACATTCCCAATAAATTCTAGGGTGTTCAGGTTTAAGTTTCTCGCGGTTTCTCTACACCTAACCCTAACCCTAAGACACTAGATGAACACTCAAAAACAGCAACACACAACAGCACACTTTCACCCCTTGAAAACATGGACTGTAAGGTCAGCTGTGGAATTCCCACGGGATTTTCGTGTTTGGGGTACGTTATAAATTAAGAACCCCAACTTCTGCAGGCATTTGTGGACCGGGTTAGCCTTCCCAGAGCAGTCAGTTTGACAGCAGACCACTTTATGTTGACTCCGACAATATCATGGAGTGTCGGCTGGTCAGAAAGTAATGGCAAACTACTAAATCTAAACTTGCCTAGTAAAATCACAAAGCCAAAAAATGCCGGGGTTGTTTCTGCATATTGAAGGACACGCACCTAACTTTATAATGGTAGGTCCAAGTGAGAATCTGAGACTTCGATAGATTAGAATGAAGTGGTTTAACTGCGTAGTGGGTAGGTTTAGCTGACACGGGTAGGTTTACTGCGGCACTGGTAGGTTTAACTGAGGCATGGGTAGGTTTAAGTGGTACATGAAAAACATTAGGTTAATGGGAGGCAGGTGTAGGTTAAATCAAGTTGTTGGTAGGTTTAAGTGAGACATGGGTAGGTTTAGTGATACACTAATTATACATGGGTAGAATTAAGTGAAACAAGAGTAGGTTCAAGCGACACATGGGTAGGTTTAGTGATACACTAATGACACATGGGTAGAATGAAGTGAAACAATAGTAGGTTTAAATGAGACATGTACGTGGTAAAACATGACAGTTTAAGTGAGACATTAGTACATTTTAGACATGGGTAGACTTAAAGAGGTTTAAAAGTGATGACATCTCATATCTCTACACGTACAACACAGCCCTCAGTACATTATAAATCAGACATATCTGTGAAACGAGAAACACAACTCAAGACAAGAAATGAAATGTATAATGATTAATATCTTGGTATAAGATTTCACAAAAAGAAACAAAATTTTTTACAATTGCAACCTGTTTAATGACTTGTGCAAAATATTTTGGTCCCAGATATACCAACTTATAGGGACCTGATTCTCATTTACATTTTTTCCGCTGACAGTTTCCAAGACTTAGGTATCTCTACATCCCAGGGTAAAAGAGGAAGACCCTGAAATCATTATCATCATTTCTACTTGTGAATTTTAGCTTCATAGGAAGGAACAGTTTGCGATTCATTGCTTGATGGGTAGCACTGGCTAGTTTTATTGTGTGCTGATATAAAAAACCGGCAAAAACTGCATTTTATAAAATGAAAATCATCTTGTGCAATATATCCTTGTCATTGAGAGTTAGAAAAAGTATTCTTGCTTGTTACATACATCCAGTTTTAACATATGGCTGTGAATCCTGGACAATCAGTAGGCAGGCCAAACAATTTCTTGAGGCCTCAGAGATGTGGTTTTACAGAAGAATGCTTAGAATACCTTGGACAGCCAAAAAGAGCAACCAAGAGGTTTTGAAAGAGGCGGGAGCCCGAAGACAACTTATCACAGACATCAGAAGGAGACAGTCGTCATTTTTCGGCCATGTTATGAGAAGAGGGAAAATAGAACATGTTGTGACCACTGAAAAGATCTGTGGAAGGAGGGATAGAG
Organism: Candidula unifasciata; assembly: GCA_905116865.2. Classification (NCBI taxonomy): domain Eukaryota; kingdom Metazoa; phylum Mollusca; class Gastropoda; order Stylommatophora; family Geomitridae; genus Candidula; species Candidula unifasciata. Next base: position 240,136 of record CAJHNH020000358.1, read on the forward strand.
GAAGACAACGAGAGAAGATTCTTGACAGTCTTGTTGCGTGGCATGGAGGTGTGTCAGCACAGGAACTAATACATGCTGCAGGAGATCGTGGATTATGGAGAGGCATGATCGCCCTCACCAGTCGGCAAGGCACCTGATGATGATGATATAAAATGTTACAGATACATTTTACAAATTATTTAGAACACAAAACTTAGGTACCCAGGTTCAAATCCTTGAACAGATTGTGGATTTGTTCTTCCGGGTTCAAAAAAATCAATTCTAACCTGCACAGTCCGTGGCAACAGCACTAGCCGTACGATTTTAAATCCTCGGGCTCAAAGACCTCCCTGCCTACACGTAAAAGTGACATATTTTAAAACACACACACATAAGTGACTACTGCTAGTACCTGTTGCCTCACACTGCCTATAACTTAGAACAGTGATTCTCAAACTGCGCCCTGGGGAGCCGCAACCTCTTCACAAGAGCGCCGCAAAATATTGTAAAAGCTTTATAATTAATTTAACCAAGACATGAATAGTTACACTTTTACTTAGGTTAGGGCGCCGTGAAAAAAATCTGAATTGAGAAAAGGTGCCGCGACCAAGCAAAGTTTAGGAAACACTGTCCTAGAAGTCAACGAACACCGAACCCAGCTCTGCAGTCTCCTATATAAATAATCGCAGGTTCTGGTGCGACTAGAATATCTATGTAAATGTCTGAGATGCGGTCAAGGGTTCATTAACTCACACGCAACAGTGAAGTTGTGCTCTTGAGGGTTCTAGGCTCTTATTTAGGGGCAACTATTTGTTTCCACACTTCCCTGTGGATTTGCTGAAGTATGATGTGTTGAGGCGAAAGGTGCAGATAACACAGCCTAGCTGTAAACCACAAAATAGTGTGCCATAGCCCTTCTAAGGTGAAATTCAGAAAAAGAAGTGTTGATTTTTTGCCAATGAAGATTTGTACTCAACAAGCCAAGGTGTTTATGCAATTTGAAGCAATATTAAAAGTAGTCAGGAGATGTGAACCAGCGTCATTACACACGGTTATAAACCGTAAGTGCTCTGCCACCAGTACGGACAGCTGATAAGAAACTGTTGGCCTGTATCGCCGTCCGTACGCAACTCCGTAGCTACAGCGACATTCCTCTATTTACCCCAGAGTGTCAACTCTGGTACCTTTTACCTAGAGGCTAGGTGAACCCCAGGAACCCGGTTTCAAACACCAGCCGTGGGCTGCAGCGAGTTGCAGCTGGATTTGAAACAGTGTGTAATATACTACAGTGATACATAAAGAGCAAAGAAAAGACGCAGGCATTGGATAGGGCACGTGTTGAGAACCCCTAAGAATATAACCAGAAGTGATTTATACTGGAAGCCACAGAAATCAAGACAGACCATGAAACACATGGATAACGGAGCTAGAGGGTGAATTTAAAATGGTGGGGAGGGTATGGGTGTGCTGCATGTGACAGCAAAGGATATCTCCATTGGGGGAGAAAATGTTAGAAAAGAAAGGTCAAAACCCAATGCAATGACAACCAGAAACATCAACCACAAATATAACCAAGCGGCACTGGACAAAGTCTGAATGTGGTCATTGGAAACATATTACTACTACTGCTAAAGTGACACACAGATGTTATACTGTTTGATAACTGCAAATAATATCATAGTAGTGACGTCATAGCACTCAGGACAAACCTATAGGTGCTCAGTCCACCTCAGCATTACATTCAGGCTAATGACCCATGTAACGCCTGATAACACATGAATGTATCACCTCACGTATATTAATTGAGTTCAAATCCCTGCTAGAATTTAAATCACTCAGAACACACATATATTCTAGGGTTTCAGCAGTATAACTCATTTTAATCTCTTCCTTCTGTCCTTTATCCCCCCCAACGGAGCATAGGCCCTCAGACAGAAGTCATCTGTCGTCTGCTCTTACTCACTATGCCATCACAGCTTTTCCTAATAAAAACATACCCAAAAAATTTGTGGAAAAATACCATCCTGCTCCCTTTAGAAAAAACAAAAGTAATCCACAAAGAAATATGAAGTAAAATAAAGGACGCTTTGCCATGCCTTTCAGGCGTACTGGGTATATCGGGCTAGGTCTATATTTAATACACCAAACGGCACTTGGTGGGTGATGTGGTTAGCATGACACCGGCCACCTTTACTACCCAGGACTGCACCTGGTACCCACTCAAGGCTGAGAGCCAAGGTCATTTTTGAAAAAAAAAAAACGTCAGACCCTCGTCAGGATTCGAACCCATGACCTTCTGATCCACAGGCCAGTGTCTAGCCGCTAGTCCACGGCAGCTCCCACAAAGAAATTTGAGCCCTCTAATAAAAATTAAAGTGTGAACAATGGATTTGATTACAGCAAATGCACATCAATAAACCAAATGAGCTCACATTACATCAAACAAGCGAAAGAAAATGACAAGAACTGCAACAGATCACCGCTAGTCCTGGTTTCCGGTCACTGCAAACAAGGAGATGGGGAACTAGGCGGATTCCCCTCCCATGTGGGTTCTGTGGCTCCATTTGGGGGAGGGGGGGGGGGGGGGGGGGGGGTTCAAGACCCAGTGCTCCTTTAAGCAATTCATATCCTATAAGGCAACTAGTTAGGGAGGTTTCCTTCCGAGTCGGAGCATATTTGCCTGAGAGACAAGGAACAGACCATCTTCAAACCATGAGTTGTAAACCCTTTGGCTCGGTACTATGGATATCGCAACCCTTCGGCCATGATTTCATGATAAATACTGTAAATCTATGAAAAATGTGGCTTTTCTGCCTACCACCGGGCGTGAACTCGGACCACAAGGACTTCATCACCCAGTCGCCACGAAGTCAGGTTGAACCAACTGCGCTTGGGAGCCGGGCTACAGATTTGTAAAAGAGATGTGCACATAAAACTCAAGCTGCGGAACAAGACTAAAGCCAAGAAGTAGGTGAATGACCAGAACTTTCCGCCAGAAATTACAGCTCGTGATGCTACGAAGAAGATGATGAGGCAGGTTACCAAACCTGGCATTGTAGCAATAATTAAATGACGGGACGGCTGGACCCCAAGTGGCAAGAACAAACTGAGTAAATGGGATGTCAGCCTCCATTTACTATCATCATCATGTGCCCTGTCAACCGGCGTAGGGGCTCCTGCGTCTCCACAGATCACGATCCCTGGTTGCCCGGAACAGCTCTTAACTAATAATATTCCCCCCTAAATACATTGAACCCACCTCAATGTGTGAGACACACATGTGTCGTATGTATTTATGAATGAATGTAGGCGTTCGAATGTATGTGAGTATATGTATTTGTGTGTATGTACATGTGTACATATGTGTTTATATATGTATGTACACCCGGCTCTCTAGCGTAGTTGGTTAAACCTGACTTTCGCGGCGGCCGGGTGACGAACTCCTTGTGGTCCGGGTTCACTCCCGGGGGGAGGCAGAAAGGCCCCATTTCTCCCAGATTAACGGTACCTATAATGGAATCAAGGCCAAGGGGTTGTGATATCCATATTACCGAGCCAAAGGGTTTACAACTCATGGTTTCTGGATACTTTAAAAAAAAAATGTTTGTCAGCCAATGTGTATGTGCACTGTTTTTTTACGCGTGCATTTTCCATCCATGCTTTTGTGTATTTTACTCGATAGTTATTTTATGTATACTGTCATATGAACATAACACGCTTTATTGATAAATAAAGAATAATTGCCGTGTGAAAGGTGAGTGTTGGAAAGGGCAATCGTAAGACAGGCCTGCGGGCCCAATGTATGACGCTTAAGAAAATTTAGTCAATTTGATAAAAAATACCCCATTATGTCCCAACCCTCATTACATCTTCTCAACACCCCATTATGTCCCAACCCTCATTACATCTCACATCTCAACCATCATTATGTCCCAACCCTCATTACATCTCACATCTCAACACCCCATTATGTCCCAACCCTCATTACATCTCACATCTCAACACACCATAATGTCCCAAGCCTCATTACATCTCACCACGCCATTATGTCCCAACCCTCATTACATCTTACCACGCCATTATGTGCCAACCCTCATTACATCTCACATCTCAACACGCTATTATGTCCCAACCCTCATTACATCTCATTACATCTCCTCAACACCCTATTATGTCCCATCCCTTATTACATATCACATCTCAACAACCAATTATGTCCCAACCCTTATTACATCTCATCACCCCATTATGTCCCATCCCTTATTACATCTCATCACATCTCAACACCCCATTATGTCCCATCCCTTATTACATCTCATCACCCCATCCCTTATTACATCTCATCACATCTCAACACCCCATTATGTCCCATCCCTTATTACATCTCATAACATCTCAACAACCCATTATGTCCCACCAACTACAATAAACCACATAACATACAATACATAACATAACCCGTATACCCCAGACTACCCTTTTACATCATGCCATATCAAAATTATAAACACTGGAATTTTCTGCGACACAGAACCCAACTGTCAACATCATTCAAACATGTGTGCCCCAAATGATAGGAAATTGGGCGTCCCATGAGTTTGCATACATAAGAAAAATTAAACATTTCATTAACGCCGCTATAAGCCTAATTTAAGATGGATTTTAATGTGTTCTACACACATTTAAATGTCTTTTCAAAACAATCGTAGTCATGTAAAGTATATTATATAAATGGTTTTCATAGAGCGAAGGATTCTTGTCCACGTCTTCAGGCGTACTGTGCATATAGGGCTAGACCTATATTTTATAGCCCAATCGGCACTTGGTTGGCGATATGGTCAGCATCAAGCCTTTACTTCCCAGGACTTCACCTGGTACCCATTTAAGGCTGGGTCTGGCTACCAAGCTCATTTTTTTTTTTTTATCCGGCTCCGTCACCTGAACCCACGACCTTCGGATCCGCAGGCGAGTCTCTAGCCACTACACCAAAGGCAACTCCCAGTTTTTGTAAACAATGTTATTTTTTTTTTGTATGTATGGAGACTAATAGGACACCCTTGACTGTTTAAATGCATAAATATTTGAGAACTTTCTCCTGTGGAAGGCAGCTTGGACATTTTCTTGTCTGACGAACTAGTGGTCACGACATCACTCCAACACTACGATGACATCTCCTTCATTGACCGTGTCGCCCATTTTATAGTTGACCTTTTTCACCTGTGGAATATAAAACAAGGAGTTACAAGAAAATCCTTCAACAGCAGGAGGGTAGTTCCCCGTGTGGGTTCTGGGACCCCATTGTGTGGAAAACAAGAATACACCCACTGCCTCCCCAGCAAGCAAGTCATAAGAGTGGACTAACTGGGGGTTTCCTTCGGAAGCCGGAGTGCATCTGCCTGAGAGACAAGAACCAAGAGTCTACATATAAATAAGCCAGATCTGTAAAACAATGTGCACGCAAAAAGTTGTAGATCAAGAACGAAGTTCAGAAGTGGATGAAAAAACAGAACTTTTCGCTGTGGTTTATAGCTGGTGAACGCAAAGAAGAATCACCGACAGGAAGACAGGGATTTGTTTGAAGTTTCCAGACCGACCCAGACTGAAGATAGTGGTGTTGCTTCCAGTACCATGTCTGTCTGTGACTTGAGCAATCTACTGCATATATACCGTGATGTCTTGGTTGTGTTGCTTCCAGTACCATGTCTGTCTATGACTTGAGCAATCTACTGCATATATACCGTGATGTCTTGGTGGTGTTGCTTCCAGTACCATGTCTGTCTGTGACTTGAGCAATCTACTGCATATATACCGTGATGTCTTGGTGGTGTTGCTTCCAGTACCATGTCTGTCTGTGACTTGAGCAATCTACTGCATATATACCGTGATGTCTTGGTGGTGTTGCTTCCAGTACCATGTCTGTCTCCAACTTGAGCAATCTACTGCATATACCATGATGTCTTGGTGGTGTTGCTTCCAGTACCATGTCTGTCTGTGACTTGAGCAATCTACTGCATATACAGTGATGTCTTGGTGGTGTTGCTTCCAGTACCATGTCTGTCTGTGACTTGAGCAATCTACTGCATATACAGTGATGTCTTGGTGGTGTTGCTTCCAGTACCATGTCTGTCTGTGACTTGAGCAATCTACTGCATATACAGTGATGTCTTGGTGGTGTTGCTTCCAGTACCATGTCTGTCTGTGACTTGAGCAATCTACTGCATATACAGTGATGTCTTGGTGGTGTTGCTTCCAGTACCATGTCTGTCTGTGACTTGAGCAATCTACTGCATATATACCGTGATGTCTTGGTGGTGTTGCTTCCAGTACCATGTCTGTCTGTGACTTGAGCAATCTACTGCATATACAGTGATGTCTTGGTGGTGTTGCTTCCAGTACCATGCCTGTCTGTGACTTGAGCAATCTACTGCATATACAGTGATGTCTTGGTGGTGTTGCTTCCAGTACCATGCCTGTCTGTGACTTGAGCAATCTACTGCATATATACAGTGATGTCTTGGTGGTGTTGCTTCCAGTACCATGTCTGTCTGTGACTTGAGCAATCTACTGCATATATACCGTGATGTCTAAGTGGTGTTGCTTTCAGTACCATGCCTGTCTGTGACTTGAGCAATCTACTGCATATATACCGTGATGTCTTGGTGGTGTTGCTTCCAGTACCATGTCTGTCTGTGACTTGAGCAATCTACTGCATATATACCGTGATGTCTTGGTGGTGTTGCTTCCAGTACCATGTCTGTCTGTGACTTGAGCAATCTACTGCATATATACCGTGATGTCTTGGTGGTGTTGCTTCCAGTACCATGTCTGTCTGTGACTTGAGCAATCTACTGCATATATACCGTGATGTCTTGGTGGTGTTGCTTCCAGTACCATGTCTGTCTGTGACTTGAGCAATCTACTGCATATACAGTGATGTCTTGGTAGTGTTGCTTTCAGTACCATGTCTGTCTGTGACTTGAGCAATCTACTGCATATATACCGTGATGTCTTGGTAGTGTTGCTTCCAGTACCATGCCTGTCTGTGACTTGAGCAATCTACTGCATATACAGTGATGTCTTGGTGGTGTTGCTTCCAGTACCATGTCTGTCTGTGACTTGAGCAATCTACTGCATATACAGTGATGTCTTGGTGGTGTTGCTTCCAGTACCATGTCTGTCTGTGACTTGAGCAATCTACTGCATATATACCATGATGTCTTTGTGGTGTTGCTTCCAGTACCATGTCTGTCTGTGACTTGAGCAATCTACTGCATATATACCATGATGTCTTGGTGGTGTTGCTTCCAGTATCATGTCTGTCTGTGACTTGAGCAATCTACTGCATATATACCATGATGTCTTGGTGGTGTTGCTTTCAGTACCTTGCCTGTCTGTGACTTGAGCAATCTACTGTATATACAGTGATGAACACCTACAGTCACAAACAAATTGCTTTGGCTCATGAACCTACAAACATGACTTCTGCGCCACATTTTCGGCTCGCAAACAGCATAAACCTTGGCTCTCAAGTTGACCCAGCCTTGAGTGGGTACCAGGTGCAGTTCTGGGAAGTAAAGGCGGCCGGCGTGATGCTGACTACATCATCCATCCAGTGCCAATGGGTCTATAAAATATAGGTTTACCTCTGAAGGCCCTATACGCCTGAAGGAGTGGACAAGGGTCCTTTACTTTTTGTTTTTTTTTAACTTTTTATCAGAAGAACGAACGAACGAACTTTATTTTCAAAGGGTTACAAATTAGGCACGCAGGCCTGTCTTACATTCGGCCCGTCCAAACTTCCATCTTTCACACAGCAGTTGTATTTCATCAATGAAGCAAGCATGTTATATTCATGTATTGATATGCATATTATGGATATGAAGTCAAAAACAAAAGCATAGGTGGTAAAATATGTGCGCACGCTCACGCGCGAACACACACACACACATACACACACAAGCCCAATCACTCATTTACACACAAACACATAGGCACCCAGTACACACATACATCCACATACATACGAACATGCACACACATGCATACATACATCAGGAGGTTGTGGCTAAACAATACAACCAATACCATATAGCATAAACTTCATAAGGTTATTGAAGAGAATGACATAAACTGACCTTGCCAATCTTGGCACTGACCAGACTGTTCTGCATCTTCATGGCCTCCAGTACGCAGACCTCCTGGTGTTCAGCCACCTGTGGTAGAATAGAGCAGGTATAATGGGCATGAGAGTTCAGATCCAAGCTTGAAGGCAAGAGGATCAACTTAACTGCACCAGGTTCGATTCTTCTTTTTGTTCATCCAAGTGATATCTGCACATTTCAGCCGACACATCTGACTTCATGTTGACGGGTTTTTCTTTGGTTTCGTACGCTCAGTTTGAAATTTGAACAATGGATCAACATCATGGCACACGGGCAGTAACCCATTAGTGCCCTGTTCTCTCTTTTAACTCAAGTCTGAGTCCGAAAAATCTCAGCACAGTGCACATGCTCTGTAGCACCAGCGAGGATCCTGAAATACTTTGGGTAGATTTTTAACTCACAATTTTGCCAGGGCAGCGCCGTTTGGCTACCCTTTTCAATTTGCAACTGCTAAGGGATTTTTTACATGCCCAACAATGCACACGGGTGTCCGATCTCACTACTCAGAGACCAGGGGAAATACTAGAAGTCCGAGTCTATGTGAAAAAATCTCAGCTCTTACTGGGGATTGAACCCGGAACCTCTAGCACTCGAGGTGGACACCATGCCTCGAGACCACGCAGCCCCATTGTAAGCTGAGATGAGTCCATCAGGGGGGTTGCCTCTATGAACTCACATGTCAGCAGCAGGTCCTTCATGGTTCCCCATAGCCTTGTTCTGCACACTTTGCTCTTGAGGCCAAACCAGGTTAACTCACCGGAGAGTTTTGTGGGACAGGGACATCATTTGGCCTTATCTGTGTGGTGTTCTCTTTGTCCCCTTATCTACAGGGGTTGCCCCTGGAGAACCCGTCCAGGGCAACCGTTTGAAGTCTGGTAAGACCTCAAGGGAAGCCAGTGGCAGATCATGGGCATTCCCTGCCATCCAAGGAGGCTTCTATAAATACAGAGCCGAACCTTCTTCCTCTTCTTCTTTCTTTTGTCATCTCAGCAATACCAGGTTGTAGCCCATTGCTGCAGTTTTCTGAATTTGTCTTGTGCTTCTCGGGTAATTTGGTGATCTTTTTCATCTTTTTCCAGTATCAGCTCCACCATTTACCCAAGTCTTTCTTGGTCTTCCCCTCGCCTTCCTCCCAGATGTTCTGCTGTAAAAAAGTCTCATGTAGTTTGGTCTGAGTGCATTCTCACTCGGTGGCCGAACCATTTCATTCTGTGTCTGTCACGGTTATATTTTACCTTTCTCTCTAATCTGGTCTGGTAGTCTGGTAGTCTTAGTTTCAGCTTCATGGCAAACGGGTTGCCCCATCTTTGCTCCGCTCCTGTGCCAGCGAAAAACACTCAGAATGTCTATCACAGTCCCTTGTGGAAAGATTGACGGACTGCTGTCTCAGCATATCTAGCATACACTCGCATTAAAGCATATAGTAGCCATTTCTCTAATGCTGGTATTCATAATCCTGTCTCTTCTTGTGTTGTTAGTGACCTTGCGGAGACAGCGCATTTCACAAGTAGTTATCTCCTGTTCTAGTGCCCTATTCATTGTCCATGTTTGACACTTATAGCATAAAGTAGGGATGAAGATGCTATGATTCATCTGCTGTTTTGCTGGAAGAAAGACATTTACAGAGAGTGTCAGACAGAGAGTAGTTCCAGTGAGAAGCCCCTAGGAACCTTAGAAACATCTGCACTTGTGAGCTAAAAACATCATGCACTTGTGAGCCAAACGAAGAAATCCGAGACCGAACCCACAACATTCAGATCTCAAGGCAATTGGTTCAACTACTTTGCCACACTGACCCCTTCAGATTCATGTAAAGTTTAAGGTTAAAGCAAGGGTGAAGGCAACAAGACCCACTTTTATGCACCATGTCACCCCAAACAGCTCAGTCATACTCCCCTCACAATAGCTGCCTGCTGAAAGCGCTGCTTAAAGAACAAGCTCTGTAGCTCCGGCAGGGATCTCCATTAAAAAAAAAATGGTTGCCTTGTGAACATTTTCTGTAAAATCTGGCGAAATGTTCTGGCCATTCATCCACTGTCTGGATTCTGACCTCTGACCTTGTTCCAGGACTTGGGTGTTGTGTGCAAGCTGTTAGCTCCTTAGCACTCCAACTCAGAGAGAAATACACATCCTATCTACACTGATCAGGTCGCCGGTAGGATGCATGTTAGTTAGTTAGTTGACAGATTATCATCACTGCACATCGAACCATTCAGTCCATAAGTGCTCAGATAGGCTATCTTCCGAATAACGGTCCCAAATTATCGAGGCAGAAAATATACCCTAACAGGGTCTCAGTCACATGTCAGTCGCGCACTTCCAGCGACTTAAATAGCACACTTCTGCCACCGCCGAGAGTATCCCCACGCCGCTCATGCGGCGTGAATTGGGGCTAAACTAGATGGCTGGGACTCACGTGCAGCAGCTACTGCATTTCCTGCAGCTGCCTTGATTTTATTTGCTTGTGAGTCCCAACCATCTAGTTTAGCCCCAAACCATGCCGCGTGAGTGGCTTGGGAATACTCTCGGCGGTGGCGGTATAGTCCCCGGAAGTTCGCAATTCGGCGGTGCGGTATAGTCGCCAGAAGTGCGCAATCGACACGTGACTGAGGCCCTGTTAGGGTATATTTTCTGCCTCGATAATTTGGGACCGTTATTCGGAAGATAGCCCTCAGATCCCCTCCTTAGTAAATTCGGCAGCATGTAGCAGCTGTTGACACCAGTTCTGTACTGGTTTCTTATTCTTCTTTGGCTTCCTGCACAGTGCTCTTGTCTGGCCACGCCACTTTTAACATGTTGTTCTTGCAGTCTGGTTATGGTTGCAGATTCACAGTCATTACTTAGTTCTCGCAAATGTCTTACTTCTCATACAGCATTCAGAATATCAGCATGGTCCATGACTTGTGCACCCTCCACAGAAGCTTTACCAGCAAGCTGATCAGCTTGCTCATTTCCCTGCACACCTGCGTACCCTGGAACAAATATAAAACTGATATGTGTCAGCCCAGACCGCTTTAGGGACTCCAACCACCGTCTTCGGTCCAGACAGCTTTAGAGAAGACTTCAGCCACTGTCTTCGGAACCAGCCTTTCTCTCTATCTCCCTGAGCATATTCATGGAGTCACTGTATGTTTGTAGGATGACCACAGAGAGGACCGTGTGGGTAGTCTTCACCTTGGTCCACCACTAGGTGCGGTTTAGCACCTGCACAACCTATCTGAGGAGCAGCTGGCTGGACAGCTAAGAATGCTGGGCTCCCATGCGGGTAAACTTAGGTTCAAATCCTCTGTAAGGTTGGGGGTTTGTTCTGTTAGGGATAGGGGGGGGGGGGATCTTAACATGCACAGTCTGTGGCAACAGCACTAGCCATGCGACCCTAAACCCTCAGGCTCAAAGATTCCCTATGCCTACACCATAAAAATGGTAAACACAGGCTGTAATGACCCTTTATAGGAAACAGCATCCCGGTCACAAACAACTTGTACAGACAGCAGATTCAGAAACACAAAGTTAGCTGTTACTCAGAAACAAACATAAAAGAACCACGCAAGTCTCTTCCTACCATGTCTCCTGCCCCGACAGTGACAGATTTAAGAACCCCTGGCATGGGAGCCAACACCAGCGAGCTTGTGTCTGGCTCTCTCTTCTCCAGCATGTACTGGCTCAAATGGTAGGCTGTGTCGTCCATCACCGTCAGTGGATACTGACAATATCCAATCACAATGCATGATAATGAAAACAAGGACACTGACTGGTTACAACTGCTGTTTACCCTTTGACCCTGAGGTACTAGTGTGCATGTGTGTGTGTGTGTGTGCGTGTGTATGCGTACGTGTGTGTATGATTGTGTGTCAGGGCTTGCTCATTTTTACAATGCAACTTCTATTTCGATTCTTCCCATTCACAGGCAAAAGTTCTGGTTGTTCGTCCACCTCTGGTCTTTAGTCTTGTTCCAGAATCGGAGTGTTGTGTGCACATCCGTTTCACAGATCTGACTAATGTGCATTCAGACTGTTGGTTCCTTGCCTCAGGCAGATGCACGCTGGAAGCCCCCAGTTAGTCGACTGCTACAACTTGCTTGTTGGGGAGGCAGTGGGTCTATGTGTTTTCCCCCCACACTGGGGTCCCAGAACCCACACAGGGATATATCAGATTGATATGGCAGGCATATTTTCTTCGCCGTCTTCTTCTTCTTCTTCAGCGCTCCAAGCCCTGGAGTCACTGCCGCAGATATCACCCGCCTCCATTCATCACTGTGGCCCTCTCTTTCCAGCGGGTGACACCAAGTGTTTGCAGGTCTGCCTGGATATTCTCTCTCCATCTCGGTCTTCCTCATGGTCTCCTTCAGTTCAACTCTTCTCTGTATGTTATCTGTCAGTCTCTCTATATGTCTTAGCCCAGGCATGTTAAAGTGTTTGTAAGCACAAAGGAAATATTTAACCTATATTTTTGTTTAAATTACTCCAATTTGTTGTCTTGTGCTGCCATCATGACGACAACATTTGACCCGTATAGCCTTTAGGGAACCCCCAGTTTTTTATGACTGTCCTAACCATCGCAGTCATCCATCATTGTCAGTGGACAGTCATCCATCATTGTCAGTGGACAGTCATCCATCAGTGTCAATGGAAGTCATCCATCATCGTCAATGGACAGTCATCTACCATCGTCAATGGACAGTCATCTACCATCGTCAATGGACAGTCATCTACCATCGTCAATGGACAGTCATCTACCATCGTCAATGGACAGTCATCCTTCATCGTCAATGGACAGTCATCCATCATCATCAATGGACAGTCACCCATCATCATCAATGGACAGTCACCCATCATCATCAATGGACAGTCACCCATCATCATCAATGGACAGTCACCCATCATCATCAATGGACAGTCACCCATCATCATCAATGGACAGTCACCCATCATCATCAATGGACAGTCACCCATCATCATCAATGGACAGTCACCCATCATCATCAATGGATAGTCATCCATCATCATCAATGGATACTGAAGATATCCAATCACAATGCATAATAATGAAAACAAAGACACTGATTGGTCACAACTGTTGTTTACCCTCTGACCCTGAGGTTCAAGCCCCTCATGGTGCCAGAAGTTAGTGGCGAGTCAAACAGACAGACAGGCTTATAACAATGCAGATAATAAGTTTGGGAGTTGAAGTGGCACCGTGACTATACACTTGTCTGCTAGGTTGAACATCTGTGGTTTGATTCTGCAAAGGGACAGATTTGTACAACAGATTTAGGGCTCCCAGACCAAAAGAGGCTGAAACTGGTCCTGAAAAGTCACCCAGCCAGTGCCTAACCTGTCCCTACTGTCTGTTTTACCACCCTTTTTTAGGGCGATGTAGACAGGGAGTCAAGAGCCTGAGGTAATAGGGCCGCATGGCTGGTGCTGCGGCCACAGACTGTGCAGGTTAGGGTGTTTAATTCTGCCCTTGACAGAAAAACTCCAGCTTACGGGAGCTCGAACCTGGGTCTCCTGCCTGAAAGCCTGACGTTGTCACCACTTGGCCAGCTGATTCTCCCAGTCAGTGCCAATTGGTCTAACAAAAATATTAGTCTAGTACAGTGGACGGCAAATCACAGCTCGCAAGCCGCATGTGGCTCTCTAGCGACCTGAGAGCAGCTCGGCCAGTCGGCCATAAATCAATTTTGACTCTGAAAAACATGGTTCTTGACAGGTTCATGGAAAGAAATGTGGTTCTAAATATTTTTTTAATTGTCCGGCTGCCTTTTGGCACTTTTGACTAAATAGTTTGCCGACCACTGTGCCTAATGGGTCAATGACACGAACAGTGCCCTTTCCTTTCTTCCCGTGTGGGTTACTGGGCCCTATTTCAGGGTAGAAACAGAATAAACTTTTGCTCCCCTAAAAAAGCATGTCATAGGAGGCATCCAACTGGGGGTGACTCCTTCCAAGCTGAAGAACATCTACCTGAGAGGCAAGGAACCAACAGACTGCATGCAACTAAGCCACATCTGTAAAACGGATGTGGAATCAAAACTCAGCAAGACTTAAGTCCAGAAGTGAACGAACAACCATAACTTTCCGCTGAGTTTTCAGCGGGTGAACATAAAGAAGACGTCTTTCCCGCATACCTGTAACCAAAATCGCTGCATGTCTAAATGATCTAGTATGCCAGTTGTACTTACCACTGTTCCGTAGTATCGAACATCATACCTTCCACCCCCTAGTCTTTGGCTCAGCTGAAATGCAATGGAAAACATAATTTTTTATTGCAAACTTTAAACAGACACACTACCAGATTTCTTCAGTAAACTCTGGCTAAACACAGAAAGTACAATCACATACATTCTGTTGAACTGTCGCCCTGAAAAGGCTACATTCAGTCACTTCTGGTTTCGACACATTCTCGTAATTGCAGACACAGGCCAGAATATGAATACAGTAACCAACAAATACTCATAGCAGAAAATTCAGAATGCCTACAGAACCACCTAAATCAAATTAGTAACAAAGGGGAGGAATATAATATGAAAATAAACAATACGAAGACAGAGACAATGATGACAGGAAGACATAAAGACGATTTAGAAATACACTTAAAAAACAACACCCTGAGATAAACAGAGGAATTTAAGTATTTGGGAGCAATTTTCACATACGACGGAAAACTGGACAGAGAAATTAGCTCCAGAAGTGCCAAAGCTAATCAAGTAATGGGTCAACTATCTCCCCTGTTGACACACAAGCAGATACCTCGGAGTACTTAAGTTAATTTTATCAAAACTATTTTTTGGCCAACACTATGCTATCAATGCCAAACGTGGACACTTACATCCTCTAATGAACGTGAAATTGTGACAACAGGGATGAAATGCCTTAGAAGAGCTGCGGGAGTTTCAAGGAAAGACAGAATACGGAATCATGAAATCAGACGCATGCTAGGAATAAAGCCAGTCTTACAGGTTATCAAAGAACAAGAAATGAAGTGGTTTGGACACCTAACAAGAATGCCCCGGTACTATCTGCCACAGCGAGCCACACTAAAACATTACAACGGCTATAGAGCAAGAAGACCTCGGATGACCTCGGAACATATGGAGTGATGGCATTAAGAACAGCCTTACAGAAATGAACATCAGTCTTAATAGTGCTCTTTGACAGAGCTAATCAACGTACATTACATCTCCCCCCGACACTTCGATGAGGTACAAGGTGGAAGAGAAGAAGAAGAACTAACAAATAGCCTTTAGAGGGGTTCACTTAAGACCTTAGTGGCTTTTAACAGCCAAGTTGATGTCAAATGTTCCTGTAAGCCTCACTGATGGAGGTCATGAGGTCAAGACATGAGTCACCTGATATAAATTTGTGTCAGGTCCCAGGAGCAGATTCTATTTAATGCTTCACTGTTCATATTTACTGATTACTTCCTTTATATTTCTCAATATATTTCAAAGAAAATGTAGATAAATAAATGTTTAAATAATTCATTAGTTACCTGAATTCTTTTTTAAGGATATGTTTTCTTCACATTTCATTACCAATTTTTTTTTTTTAAGCATCAGCGGGGTGAAAGGGTTAAATAACTTTCTGTTTAAAAACCTGATCTTAAAAGCAGAAGTTACATTGTTCATGATTCTCATGATAGTTTACCTGTTGTGAGGTTTGCTGCATTCTTTAAAAAATACACACACATATTTATATATATATATATATATATATATATATATATATATATATATATATATATATATATATTATATATATATATATATATATATTAATATATATATATATATATATATATATACACACAGAAAGGAAACTCCAAAATCCAGGTAAATTCAGAAAGACTAAAGAGAAAAGATTAGACAAAAAAATTAATTATTACATCCTATGGTAGAAGAGAAAAGACTAGACAAGACCAAAAGACACCTCTTGATTTGCAAATGGCATATTTCACTGATTTTATAAAGTTACTAAACAAACAAATACAGAGAAAATGTAAATACCTGTAACAGGCGCTGCTCCCCGTTGATGGTAAGATCCATAAGTGGTGAGATAAAGGACAAATTCCCTTTGACTTCAAAGACATCACCAGCGATGACAACCTGCCAATCAGCAATAAAGCAGATGTCAGCAGCATCATCATCATCATGTGCCCTGCCAACTGGCATGGGCGCTCATGCGTCTCCACAGATCACAATCCCTGGTTGCCTGGAACAGCTCTCTTGATGATATCCCTCCATGCCATCGTTTCAGCCCATCCAGCATCATCTCTCTCGGTCTGCCTCTACCCCTTTTTTCACTGATCTTTCCAGTTGTCACGATGTTCTCCAATGTCTCTCTTCTCATTATGTGGCCAAAGAACAGTGTTTCTTTCTTATTGTTGTAAATAATCTACTTTTATTAGCTTCTTTCAAACAATTGTTGTAAGTAACTCTGGCCGTACAAGGTATTTGTAACATTTGTCTCAGAAAAGACATCACTGTTACTTCCAAATTCTTCCTCATTTGTTCACCGACATTCCAAGATTCGCTGCCATACAGCAGAACAGGTTCTTTGTAACATTTTAGCATTTTTTATATCTTCATGCTTGAGGAAAATGTTGAATACATAAAATGGGATGACTTTGGGAGGGGTGGAGAAATAAGAGAAACGCCTGGACAACCAAGAGTATCAACAGTTGTAAGACAAAGATGGTGCTATACCAGAAACAAATAATAACACTACCATCCCCCTATGGGATGTAATTTTTTGTTGGTTTGAAGCCCCAGCCTGGCTTTTGCCGGGGGCCCTAAATATAGCCGGGCCTGAAATATTGCCTAACTGCTGAACGGGGTTTCCAGGACCTCTCAACGGGTGATCCTCATCCGCATGGTATCACCGGGTGCTTATCGCTTGTGTGATGTCCTGGTGGGGTACAACTTACCTACCTACCTATACTTGAAACATCCAGAGAAAAGACAAACAGAGAATCCCCAAACAGGTAGTGAAACAGGAAATAAAGTGACTGAGAACATCCTAAAGAAATCCTTAAACAAACAGGGATGAGATTTCAAAAAATGTTGGACTGGATTCCGTTCAGGACATCAAAGGGACTGCATAGGACAGAGCAGAATAGAGGAACAGACCGCAAGCACTATATGGCATATAATGGCACAAGTGAACAATGAAGATGAGTTGAACCAAGAATTGACATCACAGCACTCGGGACATTCCCCTGTGTTCTCCGTCCTCAGCTTCAGCAGCCAGTGCAGACTACCAATACTTATGGTACCGGTCACAATCTGGTTATATGTCCGTCTTGCCTTTCCCCTGAGTGTAGTGAGCCGGCCAGACCCTCTGGTTACACCCAGGTGCCTCATTCTCTCCAGGCAACAATGAAGATGAAAGCTCATCTATGTGGGGCTGAATAAAGAACTGACATCCCTGCACTCAGGACGTTCCCGCACGTGCTCAGTTCCTTTTCTCAGTAGCCAATGAAGAGGCGACATGTTAACAGGACCTGTCGCAACTTGATTAAAAGTCGGCCTATTTTTCCCTCTCAGTGCTGAACATCCTCCAGACCCCCCTCCCCCAATGTACGGATTCTCTTGCACTATCCATTTGATCCCAGAGAGTCCTCACCATGTCTGCTTTATCATAAAGTAGCTCACCATCTGGAGGAGCAGCTAATCTATCAGCTGCTCATTGCCCCACACACCTGAATATTGTGACATCATACACGAGGCTCTCTGTTTTCAAACAGTGTCCATTTATCTTTGCAATAAAAACCCCACTGACTTCTTCTTACCTCTCCCTACAGACCCATCTGCGTATATAATGACTGGGCGTAATTTTTCATCGATTAGGTCTCCGTTTCACCAGCTATCCATTCCTGGCACCCTTGGCCCAAGGTAACTATCACTCTGTGCAAGACTGTTTTGCTGGGCGACAGTGTGACCCATGCATTATTTTATCAGTAGTTAAAAACTTTCCTTATTATGACTTCTACCTGTGCTGTCCCAGAGCTACTTATTTTCAGCCGTTGTCCCTTGCTGTCCCGCAAGGCCTCATGTAGAAGATGTCTGTTTCCTGTCTGTTGCAACTTTAATGTATATTTTTGCCTGTAACACTTCGTATCTTCCATATACAGTCAGCAATGCAAGTATGTACGTGTCTCGTGTATGCCAAAAAATAGCTCATATGACTTCATTCTGCATGCTTTCCAGATTCTTTATTTGGGTGTGAGATAGCGTTAGCAGTCACAAACCATACAACAACACCAAAATAATCAGCTGATGGTAGAGTGTATACATCATTCTCTCTTTCATGTTCACTGAAGTCATCATTTTTCAAACACAGAGTCCTTTCCTTATCTTTAAAACTACATTTTCCACATCTCAAACAATTCAGTTATTTAAAGAACACCACAATATGGCCATCTTACGTGGGTTATTGACAAATCCAGTTTCCTCAAACTACTCCCATACCTCGTATACCGCATTCTGTCGTTCTCTAGATATTTCTATTCTATTTCTCCGCTGTCTCTGCAGACTAAAATACCCTCAGCAAAATTAAAAACTACCTCAATGCCCAATGGCTCTATTACAAAAAAAAAAAAAAAAAAAGAAGTAGAAAAGGAAGGAAGGAAGGAAGGAAGGAAGGAATGAAGGAAGGAAGGAAGGAAGGAAGGAAGGAAGGAAGGGAGGAAGGAAGGAAGGAAGGGAGGGAGGGAGGGAGGGAGGAAGGAAGGAAGGAAGGAAGGAAGGAAGGAAGGAAGGAAGGAAGGAAGGAAGGAAGGAAGGAAGGAAGGAAGGAAGGAAGGAAGGAAGGAAGGAAGGAAGGAAGGAAGGAAGGAAGGAAGGAAGCAGCTGCAGCAGAATGTTTACCTTGTAGCCATCAGGTATTCTGGACACCTTGGCATGGAAGCGAACTTTGTTAATGAGCACATTTAATGACCAGCTGGTCTTTGTATCCCTGACATGAGGAATTCTGCGATGGAAACAATCAGCATGAAGTGTGGCCACCAGACCATAGAACAAAGTAACAACCCATGCCTAATGATAAAATAACAACAACCCATGCATTATGATAAAATAACAACTGTCTTATAACAAAATAACAACTCATGTCTTATAACAAAATAACAATAACCCCCCCCCCCCCCCCCCCCCCCCCCATCCCCAAAGGGTTACTCAACCAAGTTTACTCAGCGGCCAAACTGTTGAACATCCAGATCATCATGGGCCAGACGCCTCAGCTCAGACTAGAAATATCATTGACACAATACAACTGGCAATGACCCATGGGCCAATCGCTAAACCTCAGCAGGCCGATCCAGCCCTGCAGGCCACCAGTTGAATAGCCCTGTGCTAAATCAAGCAGCCTTACCTGCCCCGATGAATGAAGTTCCTTACCAGCTCTAATTAATGAAGTTCCTTACCTACTCTGATTAATGAAGTTCCTTACCTACTCTGATTAATGAAGTTCCTTACCTGCCCTGATTAATGAAGTTCCTTTCCTGCTCTGATTAATGAAGTTCCTTACCTGCCCTGATTGATGAAGTTCCTTACCTGCCCTGATTAATGAAGTTCCTTACCTGCCCTGATTAATGAAGTTCCTTTCCTACTCTGATTAATGAAGTTCCTTACCTACTCTGATTAATGAAGTTCCTTACCTGCCCTGATTAATGAAGTTCCTTACCTGCCCTGATTAATGAAGTTCCTTTCCTACTCCGATTAATGAAGTTCCTTACCTGTTCTGATTAATGAAGTTCCTAGACCTCTGCTGATCCTTGAGATAAACAGCACATGCCAGTGCTGACAGCTCCTCATTCTCCCTCACCGACAGCTGTTTGCCTGTTGGGAATACAAATCACATCTGTAGCAGAAAGACAACTGTAGGTTATATACACCATCACCTGTTTGTAATAATGTGTTTGTAATAATGTGTTTGTAATAATTGTGTTTGTAATAATTGTGTTTGTAATAATTGTGTTTGTAATAATGTGTCTGTAATAATGTGTTTGTAATAAAATGTTTGTAATAATGTGTTTGTAATTAAAAAAAATTGTAATACATTTTTTTGTAATAAATTTTTTTTTGTAATAATGTGTTTTTAATAATGTGTTTGTAATAATGTGAAGCTGACTGGTTCTACTTTTCATTGGTTTGATATAATTCGGGGGCTGTGTGGTCTTTAAGCATGGCGTCCACCTCGAGTGCTGGAGGTCCCAGGTTCAAGCCCCATGAAGGCTGTGATTTTTTCACGTGGACTTCTAGTAATTTCCCCTGGTCTCCGGGTAGTAAGATTGGACGCCTCTGTGTATTGTTGCGCACGAAAAAAATCCCTTCGCAGTTAGAAATCGACAAGAGTAGCCTAATGGCGCTGCCCAGGCACAATTTGGAGTTAATCTACCCAAAGCATTTCAGGATCCTGGCTGGTGCTACGGAGTTCATGCACTGTGCTGAGATTCTTCAGACTCAGGCTTGAGTTAGAAGTAGAACGGGGCACTTATGGGTTACTACCCGCGTGCCATGACATTGATCCATTGTCTAAACCTAAACCCTTAATATCATTTCAGAAAGACACCAGTACCAGTGAACACAACATATCTATCACGGCCAAAGCCATCATAAAGATAGCATCAACATCTTCCCCTGAAGTTGGAGTACATCTGCCCTAGAAAGCAAGGAACAAGAATGACACACAACTAAACCAGTAAAACAGATGTACATGCAAAACTCAGGTCCTGGAACAAAGACACCTGCACCAGTGAGCACAATATATCTACCAGGAGGCAAGGAACAAGAATGACACACAACTAAACCAGTAAAACAGATGTGCATGCAAAACTTTGTACCAAAGACATGAGCATCCATTATGGCCACACCTATGCTAATAACTCACCCTTGAATCCATCAGGAAACACCTCTGGCAGATAGTTAGTGCTGATGTCGCCTCTAACAAACCGGTCCTCCGTGATGATATCCCGAAGTAATGGGATGTTGTGGGTCACCCCTGCAGACGACAAAGGCATGTGGTCAGTTCCGTGACCTTTAATGACATTGCCAGGTTATTCAGTCGACAAACTGGCATACTGGTTTTGAACGCATCATTTCAGGGGACACAGTATACAACATAAAAACTAAGAGAATATGGCTCTCCTTTAGATAACGGTCGCTAGCTGGAAAGCCGACGGTCGTTTAGTCCACACGCTGCGACTGACAGTAGCGACCGCGGTCTTGCGACGCAAGACTCTCGTAGACCATGCGCTGCGACTCACATTAGCGACCGCGTTCTTCCGACGCAAGACTTAGTGACCGTAGATGTGAGAACTGCGGACCTGTATGTCGTAATGAGCGATAAGCTTCCGTCGTGTCACCCTAACCCTAACCCTTCCCCAAATCCTAACCCAAACCCTAAGCCTAACCCTAGGATGACAGGTAACTATATCATTTGTTTCGTTCCCTCTTTACCACTCCGTATTTGCACTGCAGCCAAGGGAATGAACTCCGACTAAGTGACCATCGGCTTTCCAGCTAGCGACCGTTATTTAAAGGAGAGCCAAGAATTTAAAAAATTTTTATTGCCAGTGCCTCATTGTGGTCAATTCCTCTGTGTCTTATTTATGACAATGCCAAGATTTTAGTCAACAAACTGGCATAGCCGTTTTGAACAAATTATTCCAAAGGA
This sequence comes from Candidula unifasciata, assembly GCA_905116865.2. Taxonomy (NCBI): domain Eukaryota; kingdom Metazoa; phylum Mollusca; class Gastropoda; order Stylommatophora; family Geomitridae; genus Candidula; species Candidula unifasciata. The sequence continues at coordinate 261,953 of CAJHNH020000358.1, forward strand.
CAAAACAGACAATATAAAAGTTGAAAAAAAAAACAGAAAAAAAAAACAGTATCCACAAGAGGGTTACAATTTTTTAATGACGACAGTACCTCATTGTGGTCTATTTCTCAGTCTTATGACACTGCCAGGTTTTTCAAGTGAAGGGGAAAGACAGTATAGACCTACCGCCCTCGAACAAAAAACAAAACAAAATATGTTAGTCGTGTGTTCTTTACAGGACATTAAAGGACCAACATCCACATTTTTTTAGCTGTTTTTTTTTAAGGCAAATTTGCCAGTGCCATCTGAACGGTCAGCTCTCTGTACCACTGTCAAACCCAACGCAAGACAAATCTTCCTCAGCTGGGGACCGACCCTGGATTTCTGTGAGTCTGATCACAAAAATATACATTTTAGAAAACATGTAAAAACAAACTCAACAGAAAAGAACAAACATCAGTTTTTAGCCTTCATACTGGACACTGTGGTCTTCGAGCACCCTTGCACAGGATAGGTATAAAAGAATCTGCTGCCTGTGATTGTGGAGCAGAAAGACAGACACCCCTGGGCACATACTGCAGTACTGCCCTTACCTCTCCAAGCAAAGACTGTGGATCTGGCCCAAGGGAGCCACATTGCAAGAGAAGGTATATGGGACCGGTGGCGCCTTAAACGCACATTCCTATTTGTGACCCAGACGGGACTCAATGTTTAGCATGACTGATATCGAACGCAGAAGAAGAAGAAGAAAACATGTGACTTTCCTTCTTCAGTTATTTGATTCATGCATTCTTAGACCTTGGTTTTTTCAATCTCTTCTTTACATTCTTCTTCTTCTTCTTCAGCCTTTCTATCTCCCAATGGAGCATAGGCCTTCAACCAACTCACGCCAAGTCGTTCTATCCTTCGCCATTGCATGAAGCTCTCCCCATGTCGTCCCTATCTTTCTAACTTCATTCTCCAGCTCTCTTCTCCGTGTGTTTTTTGGCCTTCCTTTATGCCTATGCCCCTGTGGGTTCCAATGCAAAGACATTCTAGGTATGCTGTTCTCCTGTTTTCTCAGTGTGTGTCCTATCCAACACCAGCGTCTTTTCCTCACCTCTTCTGTACATTAACCTGCTGTAAATGTTGGCAGAAAGTTCTGGTTGCCCGTTCGCAACACTTAAGCCACAGACGCTGTCCCCTCTAAAAAGCATGCCATAAATTTTTTTTACTAATTTGGCATAAGCTGAAAATGGATGTGTTGGGCACAAAAGCATAGATATCGCAGCCTAGATATAAAACACAACACCGCCCTTTCAAGGACAAATACAGCAGGTGACACAAGGGCTATTCAACTGGTGGCCTGCGCACCGTGGAGACCTAGCAAGTGGCCCACAGATCACGGCAGCTGTACTGTACTAACGATCATTCTACACCGGTGCTCGGGTCTGTTGCCCATGAAGCTCCCCGTCTGCAAAATGTTGGGCCTGAGAAAACTTAGGTGAACAGCCCTGCACTTGACAATACAAAAAAAATGAAAGCTATAAAAAGTAAGTAAAGATCCCTTTTCACGCCTTAGGCGCATAGGGCATATGAAAAGAGCAACCATATTTTTACAGACCAATCAGCACTAAGTGGGTAATGTGGTCAGCATTATGCCAGCCATCTTTACTTAACCAAAAATAAGACATTCGGATCTCCTTAAAACTACGGCCACCTATTATGGAGTACGCCGGAGTTCAGTCCCGTGGCCGCATTGCAATTACAGAGTGAGACAGAGGGAACGAAACAAATGACGTAATTACTGTGTGTTGGCGATAGAATCACTGCTGTCATAATAGGGTTAGGGTTAGGGTTTGGGTTAGGGTTAGGGGTAGGGTTAGGTTTAGGGGTAGGGTAAGGAGTGGCCGTAGTTTTAAGTAGTACCAATACCCTAACCCTAACCCAAACCCTAACCCTAACCCAAACCCTATTATGACAGCAGTGCATCTATCGCCAAAACACAGTAATTACGTCATCGGTTCACGCTGTCTATCGCCAACACACAGTAATTACGTCATTTGCTTCGTTCCCTCTTGTCCACTCCGTAATTGCAATGCGGCCAGGGGACTGAACTTCGGCGTACTCCATAATAAGTGGCCTTAGTTTTAAGGAGAACCAGACATTCTGGCACCCACTTGAGGCTGGGTTGACCATGATAAAAATCTATGCAGCCAGCAGTGGGTTTCGATTGCAGTACTTTGGAATTACGAGTCGGACTCGCAATGCCTAAGCCACGGACGCCCCATTGAAAGCTATAGTTATGGTTTCAAACCAGTCATCTGCAAATGATGATAGTGTCTTATTCAAGTGTACTGTTATGCACGGCCAACACACCCCAAAATATGGTTCCAGACATAAAACATGTTATCTCTTAAACAGACACATAAAACATGTTATCTCTTAAACAGACACATAAAACATGTTATCTCTTAAACAGACATATAAAACATGTTATCTCTTAAACAGACATATAAAACATGTTATCTCTTAAACAGACATATAAAACATGTTATCTCTTAAACAGACATATAAAACATGTTATCTCTTAAACAGACATATAAAACATGTTATCTCTTAAACAGACATATAAAACATGTTATCTCTTAAACAGACATATAAAACATGTTATCTCTTAAACAGACATATAAAACATGTTATCTCTTAAACAGACATAAAACATGTTACCGATAATACATACACATAGACCATGTTACCTTTGATGACATAAGAATCTAAAGCTTTGACCATGGTGCTGAGAGCCGACGTACGATCCCTTCCGTACGTGACCAGCTTACAGATCATGGGGTCGTAGAATATACTGATCTCACTGCCTTCCATGATGCCGCTGTCGCAGCGAGTCTGCTCACAAAAATATACACAATTTAGAAAACATGTGACTTCCCTCCTTTAGTTATTTGATTCATGCATTTTTAGACCTTGCTCTTTTAAATCCCTTCTTCACATTCACTTGTTGTAAATTTTGACGGAAAGTTCTGGTTGTTTGTCCGATTCTGGACTTGAATGATGTGTGCACATCCATTTTACAAACTGATTTAGTTGCATGCAGACTGTTAGTTCCTAGCCTTTCAGGCAGATGCACTATGACGTTGATGGGGGGAAATTCTTACTAGTTACCTTTTGAAACATGCTTACTGGAAAGAAGGGAGAGGGGCAGTGGGCTAATTGCCTCCCTTTAGACCCTGATTGTTTTATGTCTTCTTATTCTGAGGGAGGCTGTGTGGTCTCGAGGCATGGTGTCCGCCTCGAGTGCTAGAGGTTTCGGGTTCCATCCCCGGTAAGGGCTGGGATTTTTTCAGGTGGACTTGGACTTCTAGTCATTTCCCCTGGTCTCTGGGTACTGAGATCGGACGCCCGTGTGCATTGTTGCGCATGTAAAAAATCCCATGGCAGTTGGAAATCGAAAAGAGTAGCCTAACGATGCTGGCCGGGCAAAATTTGTAGTTAAAAATGTACCCAAAGAATTTTAGGATTCTCGCCGGTGCTACAGAGCCTATGCACTGTGCTGAGCTTCTTCAGACTCAGACCTGAGTTAGAAGAAAGGAGCACTTAGGGGTTACTACCATTGTGCCATGATGTTGATCCAAACTTCAAACTTCTTATTCTTATCTGGGGTATATTAAGTCTTTCATCTTTTAACTTAAAGTATATCACCGCTTAAACTCATTTTTAGTCTTTTCTCTTCTATCCTAGGATGATGTAGACTACCTCAGAGTCTTGTTCAATCTTTCCTCTTCTATCCCAGAGGAAAAGAAAGACGGACATATAACCAGATTGTGACCGGTACCATCAGTATTGGAACTCTGCGCTGGCTGCTGAAGATGAAGACGGAGCATGCATGAGAATGCTCCGAGTGCTGTGATGTCAACTGTTGACTCAACTCAACTCAACTCCTCTTCTATTCTAGGATGCAGACATACCTTACTGTCTTGTTTAGTCTTCCCTCTTCTATCCTAGGATGCAGACTACCTCACAGTCTTGTCTGGTCTTTCCTTTTCTATCCCAGAGAGTAGAGGTAATCCCTGTGGTCTGTGCCCTTCTACCAAGCGCGGTAGAGGTCTTCTTCACCCTGCCTTTAATAAATTCCCCACAGGTTCCAGCTAAAGTGATTGTCCTTCTTGGCCAGGGCTACTATCTCGTTCTTGCCAGAAATGCTGCCGTTTTATTTTCATTGTCTTCATTTTTGTCCTGCATTTGCCGTTAAAAATGCAAGTAGCAGTCTGTATTGTGGTTTACAGCAGCTAAACTGCAATATTGGCCCCTTTCCCCCCAGCATGTCGGATTTCAGATTGCTAATAATTGTGATGATTATGGTAGTGATGATGATGATTATGGTAATGATGATGATGATGGTAATATTGGTGTTGATTATGATAATAATGGTGATGATTATGGTAATAATGGTGATGATTATGATAATAATGGTAATAATTATGGTAATAATGATAATAATGGTGATGATTATTGTAATAATGATCTGATTAAGGTAATGATGGTGATGATGATGGTAATAATGATGCATATAATGATGGTGAATAACAGTGATTAATGAGCACTATCATTATAGCACTCCAGACAGGTCCATAAGTGCTTCAGTCTCTCCAACAGCTGATCCCATGACATGCTTGTCAGAAGGCAATGGGTCTATTTTCACACTGGGGCCCCAGAATCCACAAAAGGGTTCCTCCTTTTTTTTTTTTTCACCTGAACCAGTCAATCTATTGCCAGAAAGATGTGTTTTCTGCCAACCTGCCAGACAGAATTTGGCTATCCCCCAAATAACGTTTACAAATTATTGAGGCCGAAAATATACCCTAACAGGGCCTCAGTCACGTGTCAAATGCGGACCTCTGGGGACTATGACGCCACCGCCGAATAGCGAACTTCCAGGGACTATATCGCCACCGCTGAAAGTGTCTGCACGCCGCGCGAGCGGCATGAATTGGGGCTAAACTAGATGGCTAGGACTCACGAGCAAATAAAATGAAGGAAGCTGCAGGAGATGCGATAGCTGTTGCTCGTGAGTCCCAGCCATCTAGTTTAGCCCCAATCCATGCTGCGTGAGCAGCGTGGGGGATACTCGGAAGTCGCCGGAAGTGCGCAATTTAAGACGACGGATGTGCGCAATTGACATGTGACTGAGGCCCTGTTAGGGTATATTTTCAGCCTCAATAATTTGGGACCGTTATTCAGAGGATAGCCCAAAATTGCCCTCTACAAACACAGACATAAAGCAGTCACCAGAATCAAAGAATGACGTACATTTTCCAGGTGTGTTGGTTCCACATAACGAGACAAGCGACCTATCGAGGGCATGCCAAAGTTCTTGTAAGGATCCTGAAACAGAAACATCAGTGAAAATAAACAAGCGAGATCATCTTAAAGGTATTGTTTAATCTGACAACACTGCAAGACAGGCAATCTGCTTCTTTTCTTTCTCTCTTATATTTAGAACTCCATGTTGATGTTCCTTTTTCTTCTTCTTCTTCTTCGCGTTCACCAGCTGTAAACTCTGGCGGAAACTTCTGGTTTTTTATCCACTTCTGGACTGCAGTCCTGTTCCAGAACCTGAGTGTTGCATGTGCATCTGTTTTACAGATCTGACTCATTTGTATGCAGACTGCTGGTTCCTTGCCTCTCAGGCAGATGCACGACGACTTCAAAGGAAGCTCCCAATTAGTCTACTCTTGCAGGCTGCGTGGATTTTTGTCGTGGTATGGGACGTCGCAGGTCGACCCAGCCTAAAATGGGTACCAGGATGGGCTGTCCTGGGAAAGTAAAGACAGCCGGCGTAATGCTGACCACATAACCCACAGAGTGCTTATGGTCTGTAAAAATATGGGACGCTCTGCCCATATGCCCGATGCGCCGAAAGGCGTGAAAAGGGAACTTTACTTTACTTTTTTTACAGTATGCTTTTAGGTAGGCAGTGGGTCTATTCTTGTTTTCCCTGTAATAGGGCCCCGGAACCCAAACAGAGAGTTAGTGTTCCTAAAGAATGCAACTTGTAAGGTTTCATTTCTCTGTGTGGGTTCCTGCAGCTCCAACTGGGCCGGTGGGGATGGGGGGGGGGGGGGGGCACTTAGTTAGTTAGTGAGTCTTTCCTCTTGTATCGAGTGCGCCACATAGGGCAGAGGTCATGACTCTCCATGCATGGCGGTTCGTTGCAATCCGTTGTAGGTCTTGGATGTTTGAGTGGCCCATGAGCGAGCCTTCCCTGATGATAGTTCTTCGCAGGGTTTCCCTTGGTCTTCCACGAGATCTTTTCCCCTGTGGTGTCCAAATGAGGGCTTGGTAAGGAAGTCTTGATTTATCCATTCTAAGGCCGACATAGTTCCAGCGGCGTTTTCGTATAAAATTAGACACATACTCTTGCCTGGATTCTTGCCTTATTTGTGTATTGGTTCGGTGTTTGTCTGTCCCAAGTCAGAGCATTTCTGCCTGAGAGGCAAGGAACTACCAGTCTGCAAACAAGTAACCCATATCTGTTAAACAGATTTGCATGCAAACTCAAATTCTGGAACAAGACCAAAGTCCAGAAGTGGATGAACAACCAGAACTTTCTGCTGAAGCTTACAGATGGTGAATGCTAAGGAGATTTCACAATGCCATGAGACAAGCAAACTGCCTTTCTTGTTCCTCTCTTAAATTCAGAACTTAATGTTCACGTTCTTAATCTTCTTCTTTGTTTTCGCATTCACCGGCTGAAAATTCCGGTGGAAAATCTCTGGCTGTTTGTCTACTTTTGGACTTTTGTTTTAGAACACGAGATTTGTGTGCATACTTGTTCCACAGATCTGATTTATTTGCATGCAGACTGGTGGTGTCTTGCCTCTCATGCATATCCACACAGACTTTGAAGGATTCAGCCCTAATGAGTCAACTTCTTCAAGAAGTTTATTAAGAAGCAGTCAGTCTGTTCTTTTGTCCCCCAACATGGGGCACTAGAAACCATATGTGGAGGAAATGTCCCTAACAGAATCAGTGGCTACTTTCAGCTGTCATCACCAACTGCAAGCTGGATTGTTTTATCAAGTCTGTGGCTCAGGGGATCCAGCTGTCACAAGAAATTTTTTTTTCAAGTTTAGCTTTCCTAGTCTGTGACCAGCCCTAGTCTACCTACAACGCATGGATGTGACTCATGACTTTTAAGAAACAAACCTGAGCTTTTGAACTGAAATCATCATCATAATGTAGCAGGTCCTTTGCAGAACATCGCTCTCATCGCGGTCTGCCTGAAAGAAACTCGGTCTCTCGCCAGCTCTCCTGCCTCATGTACTTTCATACTCAAGGAGTCACTTATATCCTGTGCCCATCTTCGTGTTGGTCGGCCCCTGCCCCTCCTTCATGGTACCCTGCCTTCTGCTATTATTTTTTCCAATCTATCGTGGCGCTTGAACTGAAATACTACAAAAATGTTCTGAGAATACCATGGACCAAGAAGAAGAAACAAACACAGACATCCTAATGATCTGAGCAACAAGGAGAATTGGCTCATAAACAGCATCCAGAAGCTAAAGTATTCTTGCCACCTTTAACACCATGATAGCCTGGAGAGAACAGTGACTGAACGTTGCAGAGGCAGACTTCTACAAATGTGGATAGAAGAACCCAAAGATGGGCCGGCCAGGAAAGCACATAAGGCTGGAGAATTGGCTTGAGAAATAGATAACAGGAGAGCCAGGTTCTTTAAAGGATCCGCTGACTGTTGAGTTTATCTTCAAGGCACCAGGGTTGTGTCTCTCCCCTTAACTTCTCTTACATCGCAGAACCCTACCAGCAGGCAAGCCACTGTCTGTATAGCGCCTGAGATCACAGACATGCATAAGCCTCTCTGCCACACAATGGAGACACAGAAGTCGGACTGCGGAAAGGGGGGGGGGGGGGGGGAGTGTGATGTTTTATATACCTGATAATAATAGTAATGACAGAGCTGACAGATTGGCAAAGAAAGGAGCAACACAAGAACAACCACCTACAGCGACAACCCTCCAGACGGCAAAAACACTGATAAGAGCTATAAACAAAGAGACTTGGTTGAACAGATGGGCCATGGCAGACACTGGAAGAGAGGTTTATAGACATATGTCTGGCCCTGATCCTAATGACAGCATTAACCATCTAACAAGAAGGGACCAGGCCACCATCTTCAGACTTAGAACGCAACATACTCCACTCAATGGACACCTAAACAGAATACAGCCACAACACTCCCCAGAGTGCCAGCTATGTAACTACCCCTACAAAACTGTTGAACACCATCTCTTTGAGTGCCCAAAACTCAGTGAGACAAGTAGAACGCTACTCCCTCCGAGACCAGACAAGTGGAACACCTTGTACGGAGGAAAAGAACAGCTTGTGAAAACATGCAAATTCCACTACATGGCATTGGGCCAAAGGCGAAAGCTCATGCGCCGCTGGATCGATAACAACAACAACAACAATGCTTATGTTGAACAAAAATAAAAATGATAATGTTGATGATAATAATGATGATGGTGGTGGTAATGATGATAACCATGGTGATACTGAGAATGAATAATGATGGCGATGATTATGGCAATGATGATGATGATGATGATAATGGTAATGATGAGAATGATTATGGTAATAATGGTGATGATTATGGTAAAAATGATCTGATTATGGTAAGATTGATCTGATTATGGAAATGGTAGTGATGATGATGGTAATAATGATAAACATAATCATAGTGGTGGTGATGGTGAAAAACAGTGATTAATGAGGGCTATCATTATAGCACTCCAGACAGGTTCATAAGTGCTCCTGTCTCTCCAACAGCTGACAATGATTACTGACGGTGATCCTGGTAATGATAATAATGATGATAATGATGAATAATAATAACAATCTGGTAATCCTAGTTTCAGCTTCATAGCAAACGGGTCACCCCACAGATGCTCCGCTCCTGTGCCAACGAAAAACAAACGCAGCTCACAGTGTCACGCCATGCACTCAACTCAGAAGCTTGGCGACGAAACTACTGCAAACAATAATAACAATGATGAAGGTGATGATAATAACGACAATGACGGCAACGATGATGATTGAAATATGATAATGAGAGGATACCACAAAGACAAAACAAACCTCAGCATAAACTCGGCACTCGATAGCCCAGCCATCCACAGGGATGTCTGGCTGCTGGTGCAGGAGGTGATGTCCCTTGGCCACTCGGAGCATCTGATGGACCAGATCCACACCGGTGATCATCTCAGTTATAGGGTGCTCCACCTGCAGCCGCGTGTTCATTTCCAGGAAGTAGAAATGCCTGTTTTTGTCCACCAAAAACTCAACAGTACCTTTGGGAAATGAAAGAAACCAAAAATTGTTTTAAATATTCACCTGTTTAAATACTTTGGTTTCATGATCAATAACAATGGAAGCTATTCAAGAGAGGTCAGGAATGTCAAAAAATTTGTAGAATCACAGGGCTAGGAACATTCAGAATATGACATGAAACAATTTCTCTATGATAAAGATAGGAAAATCTCAGCCCCAGGAGTCTAGAGATGGAAAAAGTAAATTCTCAGACTGTTCACAGGAAAAAAAGGGACAAGGATAGGACACATCAAATCACTGACAGTGACAGCAAATCTCTGACAGTGACAGCAAATCTCTGACAGTGACAGCAAATCTCTGACAGTGTTAGCACGTCACAATTGGTGACTAATTAGGATTATGTCCTTTAAAGTTGGAGAGCTTCTACCAGAGAGGCGAGGAAAAAACAGTCTCCATACAGATAAGTCAGATCTGTAAAACATCTTCTTAACGTCCATACCGTGTGGAGTTTGGTAGTCATGTCTATCCACAACCTTCTGTCTCGTGTACTTTCAGCCAACTCTGACACAGATGATCTTCCATAGTCCATACCGTGTGGAGTTGGTAGTCATGTCTATCCACAACCTTTTGTCTCGTGTACTTTCAGCCAACTCTGACACAGATGATCTTCCATAGTCCATACCGTGTGGAGTTGGTAGTCATGTCTATCCACAACCTTCTGTCTCGTGTACTTTCAGCCAACTCTGACACAGGTGATCTTCTATAGTCCATGCCGTGTGGAGTTGGTAGTCTTGTCTATCCACAACCTTCTGTCTCGTCTACTTTCAGCCAACTCTGACACAGATGATCTTTCATAGTCCATGCCGTGTGCCGTTGGTAGTCATGTCTATCCACAACCTTCTGTCTTGTGTACTTTCAATCAACTCTGACACGGATGGTCTTCCATAGTCCATGCCGTGTGGAGTTGGTAGTCATGTCTATCCACAACCTTCTGTCTCGTGTACTTTCAGCCAACTCTGACACAGGTGATCTTCCATAGTCCATGCCGTGTGGTGTTGGTAGTCATGTCTATTCACAACCTTCTGTCTCGTGTACTTACAGTAAACTCTGACACAGATGATCTTCCATGCCATGATGTCAAACTATCCAGCATCTGTTCTCTTGCTCTCCCTCTGCCTCTCTTCCCCTTCAACTCTCCCACTGTCACGATGTACTCCAGTTTTCCCCTTCTCATCGCATAACCAAAGAATATGAACTGTCTCTTTTTGTTTTATTTGGACAGCCAGTTCTCTTCGTGAGTCAGTTTCTTTCATGATATCTTCATTACTTTTGTTTTATCTGGACAGCCAGTTCTCTTCGTGAGTCAGTTTCTTTCATGATATCTTCATTACTTTTGTTTTATCTGGACAGCCAGTTCTCTTCGTGAGTCAGTTTCTTTCATGATATCTTCATTACTTTTGTTTTATCTGGACAGCCAGTTCTCTTCGTGAGTCAGTTTCTTTCATGATATCTTCATTACTTTTGTTTTATCTGGACAGCCAGTTCTCTTCGTGAGTCAGTTTCTTTCATGATATCTTCATTACTTTTGTTTTATCTGGACAGCCAGTTCTCTTCGTGAGTCAGTTTCTTTCATGATATCTTCATTACTTTTGTTTTATCTGGACAGCCAGTTCTCTTCGTGAGTCAGTTTCTTTCATGATATCTTCATTACTTTCGTTTTATCTGGACAGCCAGTTCTCTTCGTGAGTCAGTTTCTTTCATGATATCTTCATTACTTTTGTTTTAATCTGGACAGCCAGTTCTCTTCGTGAGTCAGTTTCTTTCATGATATCTTCATTACTTTTTTTTATCTGTCCAGGGTATTCTCATCATCCGTCTTTAAAACAACATCTCTGCAGCTTCCAAATAATTTTTTACTAATCTACCAACTGTCCATGATTCACTTCCATATATCAAGATAGGATTTATATAGCTTTTAAGAATTATCTTTCTTGTCTCAGTTGACAAGGAAAGATTGCATAAAATATTCTTCATTTTGTAAAATGCTTCCTTTGCTTGAGCTATTCTATATTTTACTTCTTTAATACCTCTTCCATCTGATGTTATCAGGGTACCCAAATACTTTAACATATCAAGTTGATTGAAGATTGTAAAACATATGTGCAAGCAAAACTCAAATTCTGGATGAAGACTAAGTCCAGAAGTGGACAAACAACCAGAACTCCCCCCCCCCCCCCCCCCCCCCGAGTGTACAGCCGATGAATGCAAAGAAGAAGACACTGCGAGTAAAACTCTGATAGTGATAGCCACGACGCTGTGACAGTAACAGAAAAGGCTCTTAGAGATCTAAACAAAGGAAACTCGCCTGCCGAGTCATACCACACAGCTTCAGCCAGCCTACAAGCCTGTTCTCCCACTGCTCTATGCGTTTCAGGATCTTACAGTAACAGAAGAGCCTCTAAGAGATTTAAACAAAGGAAACTCACCTGCCGAGTCATACCCCACAGCTTCAGCCAGCCTACAAGCCTGTTCTCCCATCGCTCTGCGCGTTTCCGGATCTAAAAATATGCTGTCCAAACGAAACAAACTGTGATTTATATATTTATATATACATATATCCATATATATTTTGTACACAGATTGAATGTGGTATACATGTATCAGATCTGAGCTGCATTCAAACTTAACACTTTTGCCCCAGGAAGCCACAAAACCAACACTTTTAGTTAGTGCCATGTCCCCTTAATGGTCACTTTCCCGACTCGCTATAGTCTAGCTAAAAAAATCCATTTCATCTGCATAACCTTATAAAACTTGGAGAAGGACAACAGAAATGGAAAAAGTAGACTGGCAGAAATGGAGATAATTTATGAATGCACTATGTGTCATTTATGACACAATGCAGATCTAGTCAGACAGATTATATCTTGTCTATATCATCAGTTACACACTTCATTCCTCCGATTCTCATTTTTTTTTTTATTTTTTTTTTTTACGTATCCAGAAACCATGATTTGTAAACCCTTTGGCTCGGTACTATGGATATCGCAACCCTTCGGCCTTGATTCCATTATAGGTACCATTAATCTGGGAGAAATGTGGCTTTTCTGCCTACCCTCGGGAGTGAACCCGGACCACAAGGAGTTCGTCACCCGGCCGCCGCGAAAGTCAGGTTTAACCAACTTCGCTAGAGAGCTGGGCAAACCCCTGATTCTCATATATAATCAATGTTACCTGAAGTGAATGACGTAAAGCACTTCTTTTGTCTGTGCTCATTCAGTATTAGTTTTTATTGGAATATTTGACGTCTGCCTCAATATCAGACGAAGAAGAAGAAATCAAGATGAGGATAGCAAAAGTTGGGAGTTGCCTTGGCGGAGCGACTAGAGGCTCGCCGCGGATCGGAAGGTCGTGGGTTTGCTCCCTAGCCGAGCTGGACTAATTTTCAAAAATGACCTTGGCTCCCAGGTTGACCCAGCCTTGAGTGGGTACTGGGTGCAGTCCGGGGAAGTAAAGGCGGCCGACATCAATATAGGTCTAGCCCTATATGCCTGAAGGTGTGGGAAAAGGGTCCTTTACTTTTACTTCACTTTTACAGCAAAAATTGTTCTCTCAAGCAGGTTCTAGGCCACATTTGTGGAGGGACCCACTGCCCTTGTATCAACCGTCGTAAAATGCGACTCATTAGGGGCGTTTCCTACAGAGTCCATCCGCCTGAGAAGCAAGGAACCAACAGGCTAATTACTGATCTGCCAAAAATGATGTGCACACACAAAAATTAGGTTCTGGAACAAGACAAAGATATCTGAGAAAGGTGGTCCAAGTGACAAGAAGGGACAAAGTCTGCAATCAGACAAAACGTCAAGATCTTGATACCCAGTCCTTACAAACCCGTGTGGATCAGTCACAGTTACGATGGTTCGGACATGTATGCAGAATGGGAGAAAATCGGCCACCATGGCAGGCATGGGAGGCTAAGAACCAGGGAACCAGACCTCCGGGACGACCCAGGGTGCGCTGGGAAGACAACATCTGACAGTCCCTAACTGACAGAGGACCGGAATGGAACAAAGCCAGAAAGAAAACGGCTGACTGAGACGTCTGGCGATCTCTCTGGCAAACCTCTACACCCCAAGGTAGAAGAGGAGCGACTAAGTAAGTAACAAACAAGACAAAGGTCAGGAATTGAGTGAGCAACCAGGACTTTCTAGCGGAGTTTACAGTCGGGGGCCGCTACAAAAAAGAAGATACAAACCTTGGTGCTTCCTCAATGACTTTCTGGTTTCTACGCTGTATGGAGCATTCTCTTTCGTTGAGCCACAAGCTGTTGCCGTGTTTGTCGCACAAAACCTGCAATGACATCAATGGGATAACCACCCATGTTGTTATTTTTAATCTTGTGGGAGAGTGTCATAACGCTTAAATCTTTACAACTCAGTTCCCAGAGAGTAGTTCTTTTGTCGTCTCACTAATACCTGGTTGTAGCCCAGTGCTCTGGTGATCTGTATTTGCCTTGCGCTTCTCGGGTGGCAGATTCATTCATTTTTCTGCTGGTCTCAGCTACACAATTTATCCTTCATCAAAGGTCGGTGGCATCCACACATATCTCACCACAGCCTTTTGTCTTCTTCTTCTTCTTCAGCGATCTCTGGTCATGCGCATAATACACTGTGCCTTTTGTCTAAAACACTGTCTTGGCTCTACACACCAGGATATGTTGGTGTGAGCGGAAATCTTCTTCACACTAAACGGCTATAAACTCTGGTGGAAAGTTCAGGTTGTTCGTCCACTTCTGGACTTTAGTCTTGCTACTGAACTTGATTTTTGCCTGTAAATCTGTCAGCCTATGGATCATGCTGATATTATTAAGGCCCTCAGAGAAGTTAGTTAGTTAGTTAGTTAGTTAGTTGGGTTATCATCATTGCACTCCGGACATGTCCATAGGTGCTCAGATCCTCCCCTCAGTATGAACCCCAAAGTCCGATGACTAATAGTACCAGTTCTATGTTGATTAACAAGTCTTCTGGCGTGTCTGGTGTGCGTCTCGTTTTTTGCTATGCCGATTTTAATTCCCAAATCTGCTATTCTGGCGAGTGATGTGGATTCACTGTCACCAAAGTCCTCTGTCCTTCCCATTTCTCTGAGAACTGGTACTATTAGCCATCGGACGTTGGGGTTCATACTGAGGGGAGGATCTGAGCACCTATGGACATGTCCGGAGTGCAATGATGATAACCCAACTAACTAACTAACTAAATCTGTTTTACAGATCTGGCTTATTTTTATGCAGACTGATGGCTCCTCAGCTTTCAGGCACATGGCCTCCAGCTTTGAAGGGAACACCCCTAATTACTTTTATGACACGTTTGTTAGGGAGCTGGGGGGTCTATTCCGGCCCCCCCCCCCCCCCCCCCCTCACAATAAGGTCCCGGAACCCACACAGGAAGATAGCCAATAAACATTTCTTCAACGAAAGTGTGTGTTGTCCAACTTTTGTGAACATTTCAACTGTGTATTAACTAATCATCTATTCTACTGGGACAATTAAGGTGCCAAGTCATTACAGAGTTCCTGTCTGGACGAAGAAAACACTGCTGCAATTGCTATTATTTTCACTGGCGTAGGAACGGAGCAAGTATGGGGTGACCTGATTGCAGTGAAGTTGAAACCTCTACTAAGACCATAGGGCTATCCTCCGAATAACGGGCACATATTATGGCGGCCAAAAACAGTTTTCCGGCGACAACTGCCACCGCCGAGAGTATCTCACACACCATTCATGCGGTGTGGATTGGGGCTTAACTAGATGGCTGGGACTCACAAGCAAAGCTGCAGGAGATGCGGAAGCTGCTGCTCGTGAGTCCCAGCCATTTAGTTTAGCCCCAATCCACGCCGCATGAGCGGCGTGTGGGATACTCTCGGTGGTGGCGGTAGTCGCTGGAAAACCGCAAATTAGGTCGCCGGGAGTGCGCAATTGACACGTGACTGAGGCCCTGTTAGGGTGTTTTTGCGGCCGCCAATAATATGTGCCCGTTATTCGGAGGATAGCAAGACCATTGTTTTGTAAATACATTCTGATGCATGTCCTCTACAGCTGAAGCAAACGTATAAGCACAGCTGGAATTATTTATGCTTGTAATGGCATTAGCGATGTTTTGTTTTTCCCTTGTATGGAAACCTATGGAACACCCTGTATTTATTCATACTGGCTAATGCAGAAACAATACACATGATTTACCTGAATCTCAATATGTCTGGGATTTTCAATGTATTTCTCTATCAACATGCGATCGTCTCCAAAGCTTGATTTAGCCTCCTCCTGGGACAACCGAAAAGCCTGCCTGGTGAAAATATTTTTAGGGACACAATGTACCTGTTGTCATCTTCCACGTAAGTGTAGAGAAAAAAAAAAAGGGCTATCTAGTTAAGGTCTCATTCTCTGACATCAAGGCATAGTATCTTTCTCAGTTAACAATTTGACTCTTTCATCAAGAGAAGCTGCAAAACCGACATTTCTGGTTGGGCCCAATTCCCCCTAAATGTCATTTTTCTGACTTGTCTACAGTGACCTGTTAACCAGACACATAATTAAAGCTACTGGCTGTTGTTATCCCTGTTCAAATATTTAGGAGTTCAGCAAATGAATACATTAACTAAAAACTGCATTTAGGGAGGGGTTTTCCTTTGAGCTAAATTGCATTTTTAAAGCCAAGTTGAGGTCAAATTTTCCTGTAAGCCTCAGTGATTGAGGCCATGCATTAGTCACCGTTGCTTTATTAATATCCTACCTCAAACAGGAGAAATCCACAGGCCACGAGACAGTCTAATATTTCAAGGGGTGGTAGATAGGTTGCATGCAGTCGTGGGACCTAGGCTGCACTCTCTTGTGGGACATAGGTGGGTTGGGGTTAGGCCCAGTTTTAGATGTTTTGGGGTCGTTAAAAGCACCAGAAAGCCAGGAAACCCAGTCTTATCACCCTCTAAAATGCTGAAATGTCCTGTGACGTCTTCTGGAGTAGGATATTAATAAAGAACCTAGTCACCTGCCAGACACATAGATTTTCGAAGGACCCAGGAAATGTATCCCATTTAATGCTTCAACCCACATAGAGCAGAGAATGCTTTTCACGCTATATCAGCACCTGATCCTGTCAGTGGTGGATTATGGCCTGGGACTGCTTACCGTCTCAAATAGTCAGATGGCAAACTAGAGCGCATACAGATCGCGGCTATGCGGGTTGTTCTGGCTTGCACCAGAGACATCCCAGTGGTGTGTATGCAATACATCCTTGGTTTGCCGATGGTTGCAGGTAGGCACAAGGTGCTGCAGGCGAAGTCATATCTCAGGGTAGCTGCAGACACAGACCACCCTCTGCATGAAGCTCTGGATGCAGTTAAGGGTCAGCGGCTGATAAGAGGGAGGTCATGGATGGCTCAGGCAGAAGACACAATCAGACAGGTTTGCATCCTTGAGAATATTAGACGAGGAGAGGAGTGGATCAAAGTGCCACCTGAACAGTCAGACTTGTGTAAAGTCATAATCATGCTGAGCCGGGAATGCAGAGACTGGCCAGCAGGTGCCACAGAGGTGGAAATTCAGCAATTAATTCAAGATAATGCTCGCTCAGAGGATTTGATTATTTACAAAGAGGGTTCAGTGTCAAGAGGCAAAAGAAGTGCTTGGGGCTTCTTAGCAAAAGTTAATGGTCTACATTTGGTGCAGGAGAGTCAAAACGGACGTTTAATCAAAATGCTACTGGCACCATTAGTATCAGAACTCTTCGCTGGCTGCTGAAGATGGGGACCGAGCGTTTATGGGAATGCCCTGAGTGCTGTGATGTCGATTCTTGAATCAAATCAAATCATGCTTCAACCTGTTCACTGATTACTCTTAGAGATAGTGCAGAAGCTAGCAATGTGCCATCGAGCCTGACAGTCAAAGGTTCAAACACCTACAGAGGTGAAACTGTTTTTTTTTTTTTTTTAATTTAACTACCTAGGTTCTCAAGATTGACCCAGTACAAGGAAATGATATAGGAAATAAAGGCAGCCCTCACAGAAATTCTGAGAATACTGTGAATCAAGAATAAAATAACAACAAAATACCAACATTCTGTCGGATTTGAACCTGGAATCCTCATGCAGGTTCCAGGATCCCATTTTGGGCAGAACAAGAATACCACCGCCTACCACAACCCTCCCCCACCCCTCCACCCACCCCTTCCCAAAATATATAAAGATATAATATAAGAGAGTAATCAGTGAACAGATTGAAGCATTCAATGGAATACATTTCCTGGGGCCTTCAAAAAATATGTGTGTCTGGTAGGTGACTAGGTTCTTTATTAATATTCTACCCTAGATGATGTCACAGGACAGTCCAATATGTTCTTCTTCTTTTGTCAAAATCTGCTTGTGCCGCTAGGCGTCGCAGTCTATCAGATGATCGGCAACCGAGCCAGGGCGCGCTCAGTTGCTTCATATGCCGTGATGTTATGAAGTCTCAAGTTGACCGTGACTCCTTCAATCCATATTCTTCTTGGTCTTCCCCTGCCTCTTGTTGTTTCGATTTTCATGTTGTATGCTCTTGATGCTGGCATCGTTGGTTCCATTCTCATTAGGTGACCAAACCATTTCATTCTTTGCTTCTCAATAAATTTAACGATGGGTATGGTTCCAATAGTTCTTGTAATCACATCGTTTCTCACTCGATCTCTTCTGGTTTTATTGGCAGCCATTCTCAAACATCTCATTTCACAGGTGGTTAGTCTTCTCTCGTGTTCTTTTGTTAATGTCCAAGTCTGACATTGATAACCTAATGTCGGTATAAAGATTGTATTTATAATTTGTCTTTTTATCTCAGCTGGGACAGCAGGGTGTTTTAAAATTGGGGCAAGCTGGTATGTGACATTGTTGGCTTGTCCAATATGTTAGAGGGTGGTAATACTGGGTTTACAGGCTTTCTGATACTTCCCCCCCCCCCCCCACCCCCCTTTCCAACAAGCATTTCATGAAAGTACTAATCAGAGATGTTTCCTCCAAAGTCAGAGTACATCTGCCTGAGAAGTGAGGAACCAACAGTCTGCATACAAATAAGCCAAGATCTGTAAAACAGATGTGCACGTAAAACTAGAGTTCTAGAACAAGACTGAAGTCCACCCTTGAATTATGGGTGTGAATCATGGACAATGACAACAGCTCACAGAAGCCAGCTTCAGGCCTCAAAAATCAGATATGTGAGAAAGGAGGTCCAAGTGACAAGAAGAGACAAAGTTTGCAATCAGACAAGACGTCAAGATCTTGAAACCCAGGCCTTACAAACTCAAAATGTGTGTGTGCACAGCCATTTTACATATCTGGCTTACTTGTACACAGATTACTAGTTCCTCACCGCTTAGGCAGATACATTCCAACTTTGGCAGAAAACCCTGAATTAGTTGCCTTTTATGACATGCTTGTCTATTCTTTTTTCCCCCAAAATGGGGCCCCAGAACCCACACAGGGAATACAGCAGCGGAAACGTGAATATGAAAGAGTGGACTCGAACCCTTACCTTGCTTCCTCATCGCTACGAGCAATCCTCATACCTTTACCGCCACCTCCAGCTGAAGCTTTGATCATCACAGGATAGCCTTAAAGAGAACATGCAAAAAACTGATAAGGTGAACACACAAAAACTGATGACACATAAGGTGAACACACAAAAACTGATGACTTATAAGGTGAACACACAAAAAACTGATGACTTATAAGGTGAACACACAAAAAACTGATGACTTATAAGGTGAACACACAAAAACTGATGACTTATAAGGTGAACACACAAAAACTGATGACTTATAAGGTGAACACACAAAAACTGATGACTCACAAGGACAACACAGGAAAATACAAATTAGCTGCTTGACTCCTATTCCTGGTGCACCATTAATCACACTGGAGCATTGCTTATCTCACTGAAGCATCATTTATCACACTGGAGCATTGCTTATCTCACTGAAGCATCATTTATCACACTGGAGCATTGCTTATCTCACTGAAGCATCATTTATCACACTGGAGCATTGCTTATCTCACTGAAGCACCATTTATCACACTGGAGCATTGCTTATCTCACTGAAGCACCATTTATCACACTGGAGCATTGCTTATCTCACTGAAGCACCATTTATCACACTGGAGCATTGCTTATCTCACTGAAGCACCATTTATCACACTGGAGCATTGCTTATCTCACTGAAGCACCATTTATCACACTGAGGCATTGCTTATTTTATTGGAGCACCGCTTATCTCGCTGAAACACCATTTATCACACTGGAGCATTGCTTATTTTATTGGAGCACCGCTTATCTCACTGAAGCACCATTTATCACACTGGAGCATTGCTTATTTTATTGGAGCACCGCTTATCTCGCTGAAGCACCATTTATCACACTGGAGCATTGCTTATCTCGCTGAAGCACCATTTATCACACTGGAGCATTGCTTATCTTATTGGAGCACCATTTATCACACTGGAGCATTGCTTATTTTATTGGAGCACCGCTTATCACACTGGAGCATTTCTTATCTTATTGGAGCACCGCTTATCTCACTGGAGCATTGCTAATCTTATTGGAGCACCGCTTATCTTACTGGAGCATTGCTTATCTTATTGGAGCACCGCTTATCTTACTGGAGCATTGCTTATCTTATTGGAGCACCGCTTATCTCACTGGAGCATTGCTTATCTTATTGGAGCACCGCTTATCTCACTGGAGCATTGCTTATCTTATTGGATCACTGCTTATCTCACTGGAGCATTGCTTATCTTATTGGAGCACTGCTTATCTCACTGGAGCATTGCTTATCTTATTGGAGCACTGCTTATCTCACTGGAGCATTGCTTATCTTATTGGAGCACCGCTTATCTCACTGGAGCATTGCTAATCTTACTGGAGCACCATTTAAATCACTAGAGCACCGCTTATCTCACTGGAGCATTGCTTATCTTATTGGAGCACCGCTTATCTCACTGGAGCATTGCTTATCTTATTGGAGCACCGCTTATCTCACTGGAGCATTGCTTATCTTATTGGAGCACCGCTTATCTCACTGGAGCATTGCTTATCTTATTGGAGCACTGCTTATCTCACTGGAGCATTGCTTATCTTATTGGAGCACCGCTTATCTCACTGGAGCCCCATTTATCACACTGTAGCACCGCTTATCTTATTGGAGCACCGCTTATCTCACTGGAGCACCGCTTATCTCACTGGAGCACCACTTATCTTATTGGAGCACCCCTTATCTCACTGGAGCACCATTTAACTCACTAGAGCACTCTTCATTCTGATCAACCAGTTATTTATTACTTGTTATCCGTATCGACACCCCAGTACATCAGTCCAATCCATTTTGGCTCCGTTGTCAGCTGCAGCAGCTATCTCAGTGTCTTCATACTCCCCCTACCCAGTAGGAGTTGACTGGCACATCTCATTCTTGGCCCCGTAACTAGTTTTTGCATGCTTGTCCTCATTTGATTGATACCCAATTCCAACAGGCGGTTCTTCGTCTCTGACCCCTTTGTCCCAACATCTTTAGAACATCTCTAGAACATCTTTAGAACGCAGTACATTCAGTATGTTTGCCATGTCCATACTTCTTCCTCCACTAACTACTGCAGACACTGCCAATCTGTCAGCTATTTCATTTCCTTTCACACAAGCGTATCTCAGTGTGTACAGCCAAGACATGTTCTTGAGGCAGGACTGCTGGATGCTGTCAACTCATTGTAGCCATACTTTGCCAGTTTGGATCTTCTTAAGCATGCCCAGTGAGTCTGTTGCTATCAATACGTGAGCTGCTTTCTGTTCCATCAACCATGCAAGTGCCTCTGTCACAGGGGATATTTATATGAGAATATTCAAGGTGGTCTGGGATCCCATTTTTCTGTCTTATGATATATTACCATTTCATACACACACCATACATTTACATATGGCAATAGGGTTGCACAACATAGCATTGACATGTAACTTCGCTCACCCCAAGGATAAATGAAAAAGAACCATTTACAAAAAGCACTGCTATCTAGCTGACCAATTGTTTTGTTCATTTTTTTTTGGGGGGGGGGGACCAGGAACCATAAGTTGTAAACCCTTGGCTCAGCCCTATGGATATAGCAACCTTTCGGCCTTGATTCCATGATAGGTACCATAAAAATGGAAGAAATGTGGCTTTTCTGCCTACCCTAGGGCGTGAACCCGGACCACAAGGAGTTCGTCCCCGGTCGCCGCGCAGAGGACTTTAACCAACTGCCGGGCAACTGACCAATAAAATACACAATACATACAAATTACCTATCTGATTTGCCAGCTCCACGCAATGTTCCACATCTTTGATGGCACCATCGTAGCCAGGAATCATGTTGACGCCAGCTTTCTCTGCGATACGTTTGCTTTCAATCTTGTCGCCCATGGCTCGAATTGATTCACTGTTGGGCCCCACAAAGGCAACACCAATTTCTTTCTGTAGCAATCACCCACAAAGTTTTAGAGACAGCAATACACCAGGGGTAGCTACACAAAGGGTTGCTACCTCTGGTGTAGCTACACAAAGGGTTGCTACCTCTGGTGTAGCTACATCGGGGGTAGCCATTTAAGCTCATTGCATTTTATCATCAAATACAACACTTATGGTGGACTTAGGATCCAGTTCCATTCCAACTAACAGGTCGTAATCGAATTGGTCAAAAGTCAAATTTATAATTTGTAAAGCTCTTTTAACATTGATAAGAACAGTCGTTTTATATGGCTCTGAAACTTGGAGAACTAAAAGAGATGAAGTCTTATTACAAGTTTTTGAAAACAGTATCTTAAGTTGAATTTTTGGACCCAACAAAGATGCAAACAGCGGGGAATGGAGAGTGAGAAGCAACAACAAAATTCAAAATCTGTTTAAATAACCACTGATCACTGGCAGCATGAGAGCTAATAGACTGAAATGGCTGGGGCATTTTGAGAAAATGTCAGATGACAGAGAAGTAAAAACTGTTTACACAAGGGAAATGAATGTTCTAGACCACTAGGCAGACCAAGAAGATGATGGAGAGATAATATCCAGACAGACCTCCAAACACTTGGTACACAAACTAGAAAGAGAAGGCCAACTAGAAAGATGAATGAAGGTGGGTTATATCTGCAGCAATGAACCTCAAGGGCTCGGAATGCTGAAGAAAGCCAACCAGAGAGACGAATGGAGGCAGGTGATATCAGCAGCAATGAACCTCAAGGGCTCGGAATGCTGAAGAAGGCCAAACCGAGAGATGAATAGAAGCGGGTGATATCTGCAGCAATGAACCTCAAGGGCTCAGAATGCTGAAGAAGGCCAAACCGAGAGACGAATGGAGGTGGGTGATATCTGCAGCAATGAACCTCAAGGGCACGGAATGCTGAAGAAGAAGAAGAAACAGAAAGCTCTTTTCATTCAAATGAGTTATAAAAATTGTACAATAAACACATACCAAATTAAATCTATGTATGTATAATTATTGAACATAATGGGAACAACTACACACTATGTACCCAACTGCATCAGTTTCTTGGAAACTGTTGAACCTACAATGTAATTCACTTTCTATATTTACTATTTTTATTTATTTGTTGACTAAGGCTGCTGGCCTGGTGATCATGTGTTTGAACCTCCATCAAGGGCACTTTTTTTCTTCTTCTTATCTTCCTATTAGTGGCCACCAGCTGTAAACTCCAGCAGAAAGTTCTGGTTGGTTCATCCACTTCTCGATTTTGGTCTATTTCTGACTTATCTGTATGCAGACAGTTGGAACAACAAATGAAGTGGTTTGGACACCTAACAAGAATGCCCTGGTACTATCTGCCACAGCGAGCCACACTAAAATGTTACAACGGGTATAGAGCGAGTGGAAGACCTCGGAAAATATGGAGTGATGGCATAAAGAACAGCCTTACAAAATGAACATTAGTCTTAATAGTGCTCTTGATAGAGCTCATCAACAAACATTACATCTCCCCCCGACACTTCGATGAGGTACAAGGTGGAAGAGAAGAAGGAGAAGAAGAAGAAAGTTGGTTCCTTGCCTCTCAGGCAGATGCGCTTGGACTTTAGAGGAAAAAATTAATCCCTAATTAGTCTCCTTTTATGAAATGCTCAATACAGAAGCTTTGTCTCTGGAATTGACTATGAGAATTTTAATTCACCATGTGTCAAGGTACACACTGAGAAAACAGGAGAACATAGCTAGAATGTCTTTGCATTGGAACCCACAGGGGCATAGGAAGAAAGGAAGGCCAAAAAACACATGGAGAAGAGAGCTGGAGAATAAAGTTAGAAAGATGGGGAGAGCTCCATGCAATGGCGAAGGATAGAACGACTTGGCGTGAGTTGGTTGAGGGCCTATGCTCCATTGGGGGATAGAAAGGCAGAAGAAGAAGAAAAATAATGTGCCAAGGGTCCATAAAGGGTTAATAAACCAATAAACAACAGTAGATGTTTCTGATAAAAACAATTCTCCTTCATCTAAGGAAGAGAGTCAACATCAAAGACAACTTACCAACTTAGCTGCAAATACTGTGTTTTCTGACAGAAAGCCATACCCTGGGTGCACCTGGGACAAAACAATAGAAAAATCGAAAACAGTACTCCAAGCTAATGTATTTATCTATTCACACAATCAAACTATTTGCGTGCACATCATAGATATTTATTAGCCAGACACCCTTGTGTTGACATCTTCCTTCTTCGTCTTCTTATCATTCACTGGCTGTAAACTCAGAAAGTTCTGGTTGTTTGTCCTTTTCTGGATTTTAGTCTTGTTCCAGAACTTGAGTTATGCATCTACATCCATTTTACAGATCTGGCTTATTCATGTGCAGACTGTTGGTTCCTTGCCTCTCAGGCAAAAGCAAAAGGATTTCCAAGCAAACATCGTAATTAGTCTCCTTTTATGGCACGCTTGTTACGGAGGCGGTGGCTCTATTTCCCCCCCCCCCCCCCCACCCTCTCCCTTTGCCTTTCTCCCACGAAATGGGGGTCTGGAACCAACACGGGGAATTTCTCCATTCAAACAATCACCTTATTCATGTGCAAATCATGGACACTTATATGACAAGCAACCCTGTGTGTTTACTGCTGCAACCGAAACCTGCAGTAGCATCACGGACAAGGGAAACCTGCCTATATCACGACTGAGTCTCCTCTGAGTCTCTAACCATCTCTAAGGCACACAGGTGTGTTGGGAAATGAACATGCAGACTGACAAGATCCTTGTAATGGTGGACATCAAGTAAATATAAGATGGCCAGTAAAACATAAAAGATTAAAATCTGTTCTTGAATTTAAAGCAAACGAAAATAATGTCCACAGATAAAACTGGCTGTCACCCAAAAATAACAATAAGTGGTAAAGAAATTGAAAATGTCACAAACTTTGAATATCTAGGCTCTATAATAAACAACAATGGAGACTGTTTGACAGAAATTAAAAGGAGGATGGCCGTAGCAATGCAAAGATTTAACAGCCTAAAAAGTCTATGGTTGAGCATCAGCAAAGAGATCAAAATTAGAATTTTGAGAGCATGCATCTTCCCTGTAGCAACATATGTGAGTTGTGGACTATCTCCCAGTCCTTAAGAAAGAGAATTGGGGCTTTTGAGCTGAAATGTTAAAGAAAGATTCTCACAATATCTTGGACGAAAAAGAGGAGAAATAAAGCCACTATACCCCCCCCCCCCCCCCCCAACCCCCTTTCTCCACCCATGAAAAAAAGCATAAAGTAAGAAGTCTCATAATTCTAATTAGGGGTGTTCGCTTACAAAGTGGATGTCAAACTCACCGCTTGCGCTCCAGTGTCTTGAACAGCTTTCAGGATTTTGTCCATTCGCAGGTAACTCTGACTGGTTGGAGCTGGACCAATGCAGACAGATTCATCAGCCATACGAGTGTGAACCTAGGAAAAGATATAGTGTCAGTGTGAACCTAGGGAAAGATATAGTGTCAGTGTGAACCTAGAGAAAGATATAGTGTCAGTGTGAACCTAGGAAAAGATATACTGTCAGTGTGAACCTAGGAAAAGATATAGTGTGAGTGTGAACCTAGGGAAAGATATAGTGTGAGTGTGAACATAGGAAAAGATATAGTGTGAGTGTGAACCTAGGAAAGGATATAGTGTGAGTGTGAACGTAGGGAAAGATATAGTGTGAATGTGAACCTAAGAAAAGATATAGTGTGAGTGTAAACCAAGGAAAAAATATAGTATGAGTGTGAATCTTGGAAAAGATTTAGTGTGAGTGTGAACCTAGAAAAAGATACAGTGTGAGTGTGAACCTAGGAAAAGATTTAGTGTGAGTGTGGACCTAGGAAAAGATATACTGTGAGTGTAAATCTAGGCAAAGATATAGTGAGTGTGAACCTGAGGAAAGATATAGTGTGAGTATGAACTTAGGGAAGATATAGTGTCAGTGTGAACCTAGGGAAAGATATAGTTTGAGTGTAAACTTAGGGAACGTACAATACAATCAGAACAAATGTGAACCTAGAGAAATATACAGCATGAGTATGAACTTAGGGAAAGGTACAATACAATCAGAATGAATGTGAACCTAGACAAATATACTGCATGAGTGTAAACTTAGGGAAAGGTTCAATACAATCAGAACAAGTATGAACCTAGAGAAATATACTGCATGAGTATAAACTTAGGGAAAGGTTCAATACAATCAGAATAAGTGTGAACCTAGACAAATATACTGCATGAGTGTAAACTTAGGGAAAGGTACAATACAATCAGAATAAGTGTGAACCTAGAGAAATATACTGCATGAGTGTAAACTTAGGGAAAGGTTCAATACAATCAGAACGAATGTGAACCTAGAGAAATATACTGCATGTGTGTAAACTTAGGGAAAGGTTCAATACAATCAGAATAAGTGTGAACCTAGACAAATATACAGCATAAGCGTAAACTTAGGAAAAGGTACAAAACAATCAGAATAAGTGTGAACCTTGACAAATATACAGCATGAGCGTAAACTTAGGGAAAGGTACAATAAAATCAGAACAAGTGTGAACCTAGACAAATATACAGCATGAGCGTAAACTTAGGAAAGGTACAATACAATTAGAATAAGTGTGAACCTAGAGAAATATACAGCATGAGTGTAATCTTAGGGAAAGGTACAATACAATCAGAATAAGTGTGGACCTAGACAAATATACAGCATGAGTGTAAACTTAGGGAAAGGTACAATACAATCAGAATAAGTGTGAACCTAGACAAATATACTGCATGAGTGTAATCTTAGGGAAATGTACAATACAATCAGAACAAGTATGAACCTAGACAAATATACAGCATGAGTGTAAACTTAGGAAAGGTACAATACAATTAGAATAAGTGTGAACCTAGAGAAATATACAGCATGAGTGTAATCTTAGGGAAAGGTACAATACAATCAGAATAAGTGTGGACCTAGACAAATATACAGCATGAGTGTAAACTTAGGGAAAGGTACAATACAATCAGAATAAGTGTGAACCTAGACAAATATACTGCATGAGTGTAATCTTAGGGAAAGGTACAATACAATCAGAACAAGTATGAACCTAGAGAAATATACAGCATGAGTATAAACTTAGGGAAAGGTTCAATACAATCAGAATAAGTGTGAACCTAGACAAATATACAGCATGAGTGTAAACTTAGGGAAAGGTACAATGCGATCAGGAGCGCAGGCTGGCCAAACAAAATTTTAGTTATTCATCTACCTCTGGATTTTAGTCTCGTTCCAGAACCTGAGTGTTGCGTGCACATCTTTTAACAGATCTGACTTATTTGGATGTAGACTGCTGGTTCCTTGTCTTTCAGGCAG
Organism: Candidula unifasciata; assembly: GCA_905116865.2. Taxonomy (NCBI): domain Eukaryota; kingdom Metazoa; phylum Mollusca; class Gastropoda; order Stylommatophora; family Geomitridae; genus Candidula; species Candidula unifasciata. Next base: position 289,163 of record CAJHNH020000358.1, read on the forward strand.
ATGCATTAAGACAAAGGAAGCTAACAATTAGTCTACTCTTATGACATGCTTGCTGGGGAGGAGTAGGTCTGTTCTTGTTTTCCCCGTAATGGGGCCCCAGAACCTACACGGGGAGAATTTCCATATTCATAAAATGTAATTCTGATAAAACTGACATATTCATAACCATGTAGCTCTTTCAAAACCACATACCTCTTATAAACTTATATTCGTTACCATGTATCTCATATGAAATGTTCATATTCATACTAATGAAGCTATTATAAAATATAAAGATGCCATATTTGCACTAAGACAAGCCTGTGAAAAGACACTCGAATACGATAAAGAGCTGAACGTGGTCTTTGTAGATCAAGAGAAGGCATTCGACCGTGTAGACAGAGATGTGCTGTGGAGAATTCTTGACGATTACGGAGTGCAGGGTCAATTATTAGACAACATCAGAGCCCTCTATGAAAAAAGTGAAAGTGCAGTAAGAACATCTAGTGGTCTTTCTGAATGGTTCAAAGTCACAACTGCTGTCAGACAAGGATGTGTACTGTCACCATTACTTTTCATAACATACATGGATAAGATCACTGTAGAAGCAAACCCAGACGTGTATGCTATAAACGAATTACTTTTTGCTGATGATCAAAGCATACTGTATCAAAATGAATATGATCTACAGGAACATCTGACTACTCTCAACAACAGCTGTTTACAACATAATATGAGAATCAGTACAGAAAAAACAGAAGTTATGAAGATCAGCAGAACACACACAGGCCACTGAAAATAAATGTTGGAAGTGCCAAAATCAAGCAAACCAAAGAGTTCAAATACTTGGGCAGTATATTTACAGAGGATGGAAGAACGGACAGAGAGATAGAAACAAGAATACAGAAAGCAAATGCTGTCACATACCAACTATCACCTCTGCTTAAACATCCAGATATAACCATGAAGACCAAAAAGACAATTGATAAACACCATCTTCATTCCAACACTCTGCTACCAGTGCCAAACATGGACAATCAACAAGACCCATGAAAGAAAAATAGAAGCCTGTGAAATGAAATGTCTAAGAAAAGCAGCGAACAAGACCAGACTAGACAGGATAAAGAATATAGACATTAGAAACACTGTCAAAACTACGCCATGTTTAGACTACATAGAACATCAAAGAATGAAATGGTTTGGACATCTAACCAGGATGAAAAATGATCAAATAACATCACAAATTTTCAACCAAAGAAGCTCAGGATATAAGGCAAGAGGAAGACCAAGGAAACGGTGGATTGACGGGGTCTCCGAAACCTGCCAAAAGCATGGCCTCAGAACATCAGATGCTGCCCGCCTTGCTTATGACAGGAACTTGCATCTCCCCACAACGCTTAGCGGCATACGTGGAAGGAAAAACTAAACTAAACTAACTATAAAATGTTCCTATTAATAATTATGTAGTCCTCCATGTGGGTTCTGGGGCCCTATTGTGGGGAAAACAAGAATAGACCCACTGCCTCCCCAAAAGCATGTCGTAAGAGTCGACTAACTGGGGAGCTTCCTTTGTCGTTGGAGTGCATCTGCCTGAGAGGCAAGGAACCAGCAGTCTGCATTCAATTGAATCAGAACTGTAAAACTGATGCACACGCTACACTCAGGTTCTGGAGCAGGACTGCAGTCCAGAAGTGGACGAACAACCAGAACTTTACGCCAGAGTGTACAGCTGGTGAACGCGAAGAAGAAGAAGAATTATGTAGCTCTGATAAAATCTGCATATTCATACCATGTAGCTCTGATAAAATCTGCATATTCATACCATGTAGCTCTGATAAAATCTGCATATTCATACCATGTAGCTCTGATAAAATCTGCATATTCATACCATGTAGCTCTGATAAAATCTGCATATTCATACCATGTAGCTCTGATAAAATCTGCATATTCATACCATGTAGCTCTGATAAAATCTGCATATTCATACCATGTAGCTCTTGTAAACTTTTCACATTCATAACCATATTCCCTGTATGGGTCCCGGGGCCCCATTGTGGGGAAAACAAGAACAGACCCACTGCCTTCCCAACAAGCATGTCCTAGCAGTTGACTAACTGGGGACTTCCTTTGAAGTCGAAGTGCATCTGCCCGAGCGGCAAGGAACAACCAACTGCACACAAATTAGACAGTAAAACGGATGTAAACGCAAAACTCAGGCTCTGGCACAAGGCCAAAGTCTAAATGGACGAACAACCAGGACTTTCTGCCAGAGCTTACAGCCGGTGAACAAAGAAGAAGAAGATAACGGTACAGCTCTCACAAAATTTCAGTAAATTTCCTCACAACACAGCAAATAGTTCGCATTTTGTGACAATAAGTAATGACAAAATAATGAGTTTTTGCACAAAACCTTATGGGACAAAAAGAGTTCAGAAGGTAAAATAAAAATATATAACCAGCAAAAAACTCACAGCAAGCGAGTCGACCTCACTGTGAACAGCCACAGTCTTGATCCCCAGTCGACGACATGTGTTGATGACTCGACAGGCAATCTCACCTCGATTAGCGATCAAAATCTTGTCAAATTTCTGTCATTGAGAAACAAACAAACACATCAGGAAAAGTGCAGACAAAGACAGAAGGAGAGACAGAGAGAGGAAAAAAAACAGAGAGAAAAAGTCATGAAAAATAGCAAATGCCTTTGCCTACTCTTTAAAAAAATAGAGAGAAACAAATGTTTAAAAAAAGAGAGAAACAAATGTTTAAAAAAAAAAGAGAGAAACAAATCTTTAAAAAAAAGAGGGAAACAAATGTTTAAAAAAAGAGAGAAACAAATGTTAAAAAAAAGAGAAACAAATGTTTTTTAAAAAAAAACAGAGAGAAACAAATGTTTAAAAAAAAGAGAAACAAATGTTAAAAAAAAAAGAGAGAAACAAATGTTAAAAAAAAAAAAGAGAGAAACAAATGTTTTAAAAAAAAAGAGAGAAAAAATGTTTTAAAAAAAAAAGAGAGAAACAAATGTTAAAAAAAAAGAGAGAAACAAATGTATAGTTATCCAAAGAAACAAAAATTGCAAACTAAAATCAAAGTTAAAAAAAAAAAAGTAAAGGTCCCTTTTCCACGCCTTGAGGTGTATTGGGAATATAGGGCTAGATCTATATTTGTATAGACCAATCGCAACTTGGTGGCTGATGTGGACGGCATCACGCTGGCCGCACTTACTTCTCAGAACTCTGGTACCCACTTGAGGCAGGTTCGGCCTGGGAGTCAAAGTCATTTCGAAAAAAGTCAAGACTCCGTCAGGACGCGAACCCAAGACATTCAGATCCGCAGGCTGGCGTCTAGCCGCCAACGCCATGGCGAATCTCGATTGCACACTAAGGAAACCATATATCCACCATGTTAATGACACAATGTTACGAAGATTGTCCAATTACTCTAGTACAATTGTTATCATAATCAGAACCCAGAACAAAGCAAAATGTGAAACAATACAAATTACATGTTGGTCAAAATATAGTTATATGATATCATCATCATCATGTAGCAGGTCCTTTTGCAGAAGGTCACTCTCGCCACAGTCTGCCTGAAAGAAACTCAGCCCGTCGCCAGCTCTCTCGCCTCATGTACTTTCATATTCAAGGAGTCACATATCCTGTGCCCATCTTCGTGTTGGTCGGCCCCTGCCCCTCCTTCCTGGTACCATACTTTCTGCTATCATTTTTTCCAATCCATCATGGCGCTTGATATGACCAAAATATTTCAGCTTCCGAGACAAGATGCTGTTTATTAGCCAATCTTCCTTTGTGTTCAGATCTTTTAAAATTGTATTTCTCCTTTTCTTTGTCCAAGATATTATGGCAATCTTTCTACAGTATCTCAGCTCAAAAGCCCTTATATGATATACTCGCATACATTTAAAATAAATATATACTCTGAGAACTCAATTAACACAACATATCCTAACTATAGGCCTGAAGGTTAAACGGGATATTTTTTTAAAATTACTACTACTACTTCAATTAGACTTTTTCCATAAAATTCTCTTTAGCTATCATTTAATACTTAATACTGTGCCATCTCCGCAAGGAAGGTTGGCTCCAGTGTACCACTGTTGTCTTTTGGAATATTACCTAGTTAGGTGTCAATCTCTATCATGGCGGACTCTCGTACCAATGTCTGAATTTTTTTTTTTTTTTAAATTAAATCATCAAACGTGGGGAACGAACCCTAGAACCTGAGGATCATAAAACTATTAACCACATATGCTAACTACAAAGCCACTGAGCCGCACTAATCCCGGACTAATCGCAACAAAATAGACATAAAAAAATTAATATTAACAACAGCACAATTACAGTTTCTTCTGGCACGTATTTGTCATTCCAATACATTTCTCTCTCGTACAGCTTCATGGTTGTCGACAGAGACCGTCTGGCTTCACAAAACCTCAAGCTAGAACCAGCAACCTGTCAATCAAGGAGACAGAATTTACTCAAGACAGACGCAAGAAAACAAGCATGGAGTATTAGAAGTAACAAGATTTACTCAGACAGACACAAGAAAACAAGCATGGAGTATTAGAAGTAACAAGATTTACTCAGGCAGACACAACAAGATTTACTCAGACAGACACAAGAAAACAAGCATGGAGTATTAGAAGTAACAAGATTTACTCAGGCAGACACAACAAGATTTACTCAGACAGACACAAGAAAACAAGCATGGAGTATTAGAAGTAACAAGATTTACTCAGACAGACACAAGAAAACAAGCATGGAGTATTAGAAGTAACAGGATTTGTTGAAAATGTTATTTCTGCACATTTGATGCTACTATGTGTGTCACAGTTGCACATTTAATGCTACTATGTGTGTCACAGATGCACATTTGATGCTACTATGTGTGTCACAGATGCACATTTGATGCTACTATGTGTGTCACAGTTGCACATTTAATGCTACTATGTGTGTCACAGTTGCACATTTGATGCTACTATGTGTGTCATAGTTGCACATTTGATGCTACTATGTGTGTCACAGTTGCACATTTGATGCTACTATGTGTGTCACAGTTGCACATTTGAGGCTACTATGTGTGTCACAGTTGCACATTTGATGCTACTATGTGTGTCACAGTTGCACATTTGATGCTACTATGTGTGTCACAGTTGCACATTTGATGCTACTATGTGTGTCACAGTTGCACATTTGATGCTACTATGTGTGTCACAGTTGCACATTTGATGCTACTATGTGTGTCACAGATGCACATTTGATGCTACTATGTGTGTCACAGATGCACATTTGATGCTACTATGTGTGTCACAGATGCACATTTGATGCTACTATGTGTGTCACAGATGCACATTTGATGCTACTATGTGTGTCACAGATGCACATTTGATGCTACTATGTGTGTCACAGTTGCACATTTGATGCTACTATGTGTGTCACAGTTGCACATTTGATACCACTATGTGTGTCACAGTTGCACATTTGATGCTACTATGTGTGTCACAGATGCACATTTGATGCCACTATGTGTGTCACAGATGCACATTTGATGCTACTATGTGTGTCACAGATGCACATTTGATGCTACTATGTGTGTCACAGATGCACATTTGATGCTACTATGTGTGTCACAGATGCACATTTGATGCTACTATGTGTGTCACAGATGCACATTTGATGCTACTATGTGTGTCACAGTTGCACATTTGATGCTACTATGTGTGTCACAGTTGCACATTTGATACCACTATGTGTGTCACAGTTGCACATTTGATGCTACTATGTGTGTCACAGATGCACATTTGATGCTACTATGTGTGTCACAGATGCACATTTGATGCTACTATGTGTGTCACAGATGCACATTTGATGCTACTATGTGTGTCACAGATGCACATTTGATGCTACTATGTGTGTCACAGATGCACATTTGATGCTACTATGTGTGTCACAGATGCACATTTGATGCTACTATGTGTGTCACAGATGCACATTTGATGCTACTATGTGTGTCACAGATGCACATTTGATGCTACTATGTGTGTTACAGATGCACATTTGATGCTACTATGTGTGTCACAGTTGCACATTAATAGCACAAGAAAACAGAAAATATCCAAGGCCACTTACTTAGTGACAGCAGCCATTTTGCTGCACCAAGTTATATACACACTGAGAGTTCTTTAACTAGTAAAGAAAGTAAATAAAGATTATTTTACGTGCCTTCAGAAAGAGTGGCCATACTTTTAAAGACTAATCGGCATTAGGTGGGTAATGTGATCAGCATTACGCCCACTGTTTTTACTTCCCCAGGACATACATTCTGGTACCCATTTTAGGCTGAGTCGACCTGTGACGCCCCATACTATGATCAAAATTCACGCAGCCAGCAGTGGGTTTCAACTGCGTTACATTGGAATTACGAGTCGGACTCGCAAGGCCTACGCCACGGATGCTGCTCTTAAACCAGTGGTCGGCAGAAAAACCCTGGTAGTCCGGCACAAATGTCTGCAATATCACTTTGCCATTACATGATTCTGGAACAACATTGTGGCATATAATTTGTATCCTCTAAGCAGATGTTGCTTTAGCTTAAATTTGTAATTGTGTGACATCGGATTTATCAGATAACTGATACACTCTATTTCCTTGGTTGTCAGGTGGTTTGCGAAATAATTTCCATGTTTTGTCAGTCCACCGGTGTAAAAGGTTGAACACATATCGACCAATCATCTCAGATGTTCTGTTCAAGCAATATTAAGTAAAGGACCCTTCTCTCCGCCTTCAGTCATAATGGGCATATAGGGCTAGACCTCTATTTACAGACCAATGGGCACACCACCAGGCCGGCCACCTTTTCTTCCCAGGACTTTACCAGGTAAACCTGGGTCTGGGAGCCACAGTAATTTTTTCAAAAAGGTTAACTCTGTTTGGATTCAAACCCACGACGTCTGATCCGCGAGCAAGCTTTTAGCCACTACGTCACAAGCAATACGGCAGGATAAATATTTCACTCACAAGACCCACCCATACTGGCCTGCAGGTGACTTGGTAACTTTTTTGTAGTGCCCCCAATATAAGTGAGGAAAACCAAGAGAGGCCCCATGTAGAGCCATCATCAGGGAAGGCTCAAGGATGAGTCTATCAAACATACAAGACCTACAGTGTGTGGGACGCCGAAGGGGCCGCCAGACACAGACAGTTAAGACCTCCGCGCTATGGGCTGCCCTAGGCTTAAGAGGAAAGATTACAAATATAACTGTGCTAAAGGGCTATAAGGTTGAACAGGATCTTGTGGAATTTCCACCTGTTTGATTCTCAGCCTTGATATGGTAATCCCAGACTACAGCCTTGGAAAGAAAACCTCTTTTTTGGTAAACAGCCAGTCCCATGTGTACGATAAGACACGTACAGGTGTCAGGTTGTCAACAAGTGCTTCTGTCAACCGTTCACAAGACAAGTTCCTAACTTCTTGAGATTTTGTACAATGTAGACTAGCAATGCTGCAATCTTCTCTAATAAAACAATAATTAACACTATTATTGTTACAAACGCTACAAGTAGTATAAGAAACTATTCAAGATCGTTTGCTGGTGCAGAAAGAACTGTAAACAACACACAAATCGGTGTATTTTTCAGATACAAAGTCCCAGAAAGCAGCCGGCAGATCGCAATCTGCAGGACAAGGCGGTGCTAGTGTTGCAGACGACAAGGAGGGAACATGGCGTGACCCGAGACCCAACAATGGCGTGGTTGTTGTTCTCCCTCACCTGACAGTAATGGAACAAAACTGACACCAGCTGCCTTCTTCTGCCACATCTCATGGGCGCCGCCATATTCATTCGCACAGACAACAAAAATGTGGAGTCATTAGGCGCAGACAAAGTCCAGCAGGACCTCCTGAGGTTGTTGTGTGTGTGTGTGCCCTATGCCGGCCGGGTCAGCAGTTGTTGTTAGTTCAACGGGCCCAGGTTTTCTCGTGAATTTGTCAATTAAACTAATCAAGACGGTTCATTTGTTTACTATAGTTCAAATCTAGCAGAATCATTTTATTTGACACAGTTTAAAACATCAATATAAAGGAACAAACCAAGAAAATATAGCCGTCACCGTTTACCTTCTTCCAGCCAACAAACCTTACGTTGTTTATACAGAAGTATGATTTACCAGGTGATGGTCTTCGAACAAAGTCAAATCAGTTCCTTGTTGAAGAATTATTGTCTGTGTAATTTGAGAATTGTAAAGCAGGGACGACCGCCACAAAAAAAAGAATATCGGGGTGGGGGAGGGTACGCCTTACCCCCTTATAATTTTTTTAGGAGTTTAATTCTTGTTTAGGTACCTAATAATAATAGTAATAATTATTACAACGGAAGTATGGTCAAACGAACAGCTGACTGATAATACCAAAATGAAAGTTTCTATGAGTCTTTTGTCTTAAGCACGCTATTGTACGGAAGCGAATCCTGGACTCTTTATTCCCAAGAATAGAAAGTTAATACATTTTGATTGCACTGGGTGAGGCGCATTCCTTGGTGTATCCACATGGAGGATAGTCGTATTCCAAAGGACAACCTTATAGTGAACTCGAAACAGAAAATTAAACCTACAGGAAGGCCAAAGCTACGTTATAAAGACGTGACCTGATAGATACCAACATAGGCACAGAGACTTGGGGAAAAAATCAGCTGTGGATTTGGGTTGAACTGCTTTGGAGTTAAATAGGTAACACTCCAATATGGGTTCCGGCGACCCATGTGGGTTGGAGGGGGGGGGGAGAATATACCCTTACCTAACAAGCATGTCGTAAGAGTCGACTATCTGTGAAAAAAAAGAGACAGGAAGACAGCGCGAGAAGATTCTTGACAGCTTTAATCATGTCATGGAGGGGTGTCAGCACACTAAGGGACACACGCACTTGCAGAGCGCAAATTATGGAGAGGCATGATCGCCCAAGAGAGTCGGCAAGGCACTTGATCACGATAAATTAGGGGTTTCCTTCGAAGCCCGAGTCTATCTACCTAAGAGGCAAGGAACCAACAGTCTGCCCACAAATTAGTCACGTATGCACGCAACAAAAAATTTTTTGGAACATCACTTAGGTCCAGAAGTGGACGAACAATAAGAACTTTCCTTTGGAGTTTACCGCAGGTGAACGCTAAGGCGGAGAAGAAGAGACGCAGAAGTGTTTAAAAGTTAGTTTAGTATCTTTTACAGTATCTTTTACAGGACGTTGCAGAACCAACAAAAGCATTTTTTGGCTGTGTGCGGTTTTTCTAGGCAAATTTACGACCAGTTGTTTATCATTGTTTTTTTTTTTTTTTTTTTTTGTTTTTTATTCGACGGTCAGCTTCTCGATAACACTGTGGACACGAACGCAAGGCGCAAGACCCGCAGCTGGGATCGAACCCGGTATACCGGCATTACGAAGCGTGTTTGCAACGCATAAGCCACAGACGCCACAGCTAGGAAGTACAAAGTCGTGTACAAATACGAAAAAGCAATTTGCGCTTTATATTTTACGGCCGCATGGCTAATTCTGTCGCCACGACTGTGCTGGTGGGGATTTTTATTTTGCACTCGACAGAAAAAAAAAATCCCCAGCCTTACCGAGGATTCAAGCCCGGGTCTCCCTCTTGAAAGCCAAGTGTTGTAACCGCTCTACCAGCCGCTCCTCGACGTATTATAAAAACACAATTACACGAGATTGTTTAGTCTTGTTTTCTAACAAAGGCTTTTTTTCTAACCAGTTTGTTTTATCAGACAGGGGTCGCGTTAGCGCAGTCGAAATGAGACTCACTTCAAAATCTAGTTGCGATTCGCTGCAGACTACGTTCGGTGTTCGAAACCGGGCAGTTTCCGGGGTTCACGCAGCTAGACTCTAGGTAATGGGTACCAGAGTTAACACTCTGGGGTAAATGGAGGAACGTCGCTGTAGCTACGGAGTTGCGTGCGGACGGCGACACCGGCCGACAGCTTTATATCAGCTGTCCGTAATAGTGAATTATGGTTTATAACCGTGTGCAATGACGCTGGTTCACATCCCCCTTTACCTTTTGACATTGTTAAGATCTATTTTTCGTTTTTGAATTATTTACTTATTTATAAAACTCTTTCGACAACACAACGCTAGAGCTTTGATGCCAGTAAAAAAATTATACACTGATAGCTTCATGCTTCACACAGCAGGTGGCAGAATCACTGGGATAGTATTTATGTATGTGGGACTTTTGTAGTTCCCACGCCGACTATATGCTCAGTTCTGTGGGAACTCACCCTATTTCCTGCCTTTGTATTGTTTACTTTAGCAACAGGAGAAGAAGGAGGGGGGGGGGCTAGCAGTAGTAGTAGTAGTAGTAGCAGCAGCAACAGTAATAGTAGCAGCAGCAGCAGTAGTAGTAGCAGCAGTAGCAGCAGCAACAGCAGTAGTAGTAGTAGTATTAGTAGTGGTGGTAGTAGTGGTAGTGGTAGTAGTAGTAGCAGTCGTAGTAGTAGTAGTAGTAGTAGTAGTAGTAGTAGTAGTAGTAGTAGTAGTAGTAGTTGTTGTTGTTGTTGTTGTTGTTGTTGTTGTAGTATTAGTAGTAGTAGTAGTAGTAGTAGTAGTAGTAGTAGTAGTAGTAGTAGTAGTAGTAGTAGTAGTAGTAGTAGTAGTAGTAGTAGTAGTAGTAGTAGTAACAGAGGATTGAGAAATAAGATATAAAGATAATCAACACTTGTGACAGCCGCGACTATGATAAAACAGATTTGAATGCGATGTATCCCCTCTCTACCTCGAGTGAAGAGGTAAAAATAATTGTTAAAACCTGTCAACCAAGAGGATCCAACACTAAATAAGCGAGGGAGATGATCTTTTTTGTGTTCGGTTTGGTATTCTCAGATAAGATCATGAGGTAGGCTGCCTCTATGAATTCACATATCAGTTGCAGGTTTTTTTTTTTAGACGAACAGTAGTAAACTTTACTTTGAGCTGTATAAAAAAAAATTACAAAATGCTTTAGCATATGATAAAGAAATAAATTCTTTTGTTAAAGTCTTTACACTTTAAACTACCCTTAATATAAGGACACAGTTATATGTTGCGTGTTCTAGAGTCGGCAAACCAGATTATCTGCTCAGACAATGATTTTGAAATTAACCATATTAGATACGTGCGCTTTCTGTTTTCTAGCTTTTCCAGTTAGCCAGACTGGGCCACAACAACGCGTGGCCTGGTAAAGCTAGTTACTAATAAACTACAAAGATTAATAAACTGGTGCCATCGCAGAATAGATGGAATTTAGTAGTATTATAGAATCACTAATATAGAGCTTTGAGAGAGAACTAAACAAGTTCGTAAGTTCCAGTGAACCAAGAGGTGAAGAAAAGACGATGGCGTTGGATAAGCCTCAAGCTGAGAAAACCTGAGAACAATGTAACTAGATTGTCTTTGCGCTTTAACCCACATAACAAAACATAACCTTTGGCCCATTAGGGTCGTGGAGGTGTATTGGTGGAAGCACGAGCACATAAAACCCGCCAACTTTCTCTGTCTTCCACTTGATGAATAAGTGACTTTAACCCGCAAGGACATAGAAATAAAGGAGGGGTGGGGGGGGGGGGGGGACAAACACACACACACACACACACGAAGAAGGAAGCTGGAGAGTGAAGTTTAAAAAAAGGGGGGGGGTGACATGGGGAGTGCTCCATGCGATAGCGAAGGATAGAACGACTTGGCGTGAGTTGGTTGAGGGCCTATGCTCCATTGGGAGTTAAAAAGGCAGAAGAAGAAGACACGCACACTGTGGGGGCTGTACTTTTTTTTTATTTTATAGGGAGATGACAAGACAATCAACCAAGAGCCTCCAACAGTCATCAGCAAATGGTGGGGAGGAAGATATGAAGACATTCAGATTCCCGTGTGAGTTCTGGGGACCCATTGTGGGGCCAACAAGCATGTCGTAAGAGTCGACGAATTAATGGAGCTTCCTTCGAAGTCGGAATGCCTCTGCCTGAGACGCAAGAAACCAATGATCTGCGTACAAATAGGTCAGATATGCAAAACGAAGCAGAAGAAGAAGAAGAAGAAGAAGAAGAAGAAGAAGAAGAAGAAGAAGAAGAAGAAGAAGAAGAAGAAGAAGAAGAAGAAGAAGAAGAAGAAGAAGACGGTCAGACAGTCAGTCAACAAATTGCGACAACTATGACAAAACAGATTTAAATGCGAAGTGTTTTATTAACAGTCATTGTTTAGAAGATTCTGTTTTTCATTGTTGAATTATTTAATTATTTATAAAACTCGTTCGACATCACAGCGCTAGAGCTTTGGTGCCAGTAAATAAATGATGCTTCACAAGCAGGTGACAGAATCACTGGGATAGTATTTATGTATGTGGGGCTGTTGTAGCCCCCACGCCGACAATTTGCTCAGTTCTGTGAGAACCTCTCTACAGAGGTGAAAATAACGAAACGACAGTCAACCAAGTGGACCCAAGTCATGAAGAGGTGAGGAAGACGATAAGAAGAGAGTCAATAATTGTGACTATAACTTTAATAAAAGATTTAAATGCAACGCATTCCCCCTCTACCCTGAGTACAGAGGTGAAAATAACGAAAAGACAGTCAACCAAGAGGCCTCAAGTCGAGCAGAGGTGAAGAAAACGATAAGAAGAGAGTCAACAATTGTGACAACTATAACTTTAATAACCTTACGATTTAAATGCCAAGTATCCCCTGTCTACCCCGAGTACAGATGTGAAAATAACAAACAGACAATCACCAAAAGGCTCCTAGCCAACAAGAGGTGATCAGGACTGTAAGAAGACTTTTAACAATCGGGACAAATATAACTTTGATACATTTAACAGTTGTGACAACTATAACTTTAAAAACACAGATTAAAACGCGAAGTATACACCCCCCCCCCCCACCTTCCGACATCCGAGTACAGGGGTGAACATAACAAAAAGACAATCAACCAAGTGGCCTCAAGCCAAGAAGAGGTGATGAGGACTAAGTGTGGTCTGTGTCTGCAGCTACCCTAAGATATGACTTCACCTGTAGCACCTTGTGCCTACCTGCAACAGTCGGCAAACCAATGGTGTATCGCATACACACCACTGGGGTGTCTCTGGTTTGACAGTTGTGACAACTATAACTTTAAAATCAGAGATTAAAATGCGATGTAGACCCCCTCCCCCCCCCCTTTTTTTCCCCGACACCCGAGTACAGAGGTGAAAATAACAAAATGACAGTCAACCAAAAGGCTCCTAGCCAACAAGAGGTGAGGACTTTAGGAAGACATTTAACAATCGTGACAACTATAACTTTGATACATTTAACAGTTGTGACAATTATAACTTTAATACCACAGATAAAAATGCGAAGTAACCCCCCCCCCCCCCCCCTTTTCAGACACCCCAGTACAGAGGTAAAAATAACAAAAAGACAGTCAACCAAGAGGCCCCCAAGTCAAGAAGAGGTGATGAGAAAGACGATAAGAAGAGAGTCAACAATTGGCGGCCCTCCTACACGTGACCAATTGTTTGGGTTGACGCCATATTCTTGTGGCGACCTCAAACAGTCATTTCCTGGAGTACCACCCAGCCAGCACTGTTCCACGCCTACTTCTTCTCATCTACGTTTTCTCAACAACCAGACCCGCCATTTTCATTCTAGCCGCGTAAAACAACACTTTATCACCACAGAAGGACTTGTATTCTGCGATATTTGTGAGAAATTCGCTGAGGTTTGGGTGAGAAATCAACCACTGAGTGATTGACGTCTGCTCCGGGTCGACCGTTGACAAGATGCCGGTGCGGAAAGAAGGTACGACATTCCTGTCTTGTTTGTTCCTGGTCGTTTACTTGTCACGCTGTTTCTAGTTTCTCAGCTCTTGGACAAGCGTGTCCTACCCTGCATGATCTGTAGTTACCAAAATCTTTGTGTGCATAGTATTTAAAAACATAATAGATAGAGTTTTGTGTGAGGTTTGTCAAAAATTCAAGTAGAGAAATAAATAATAAATAAAATAAAATATGACGAAATTTGAACTTGCTAGGCATGTTCAGTAAATGTATCGGGTACCTAATTGTCGTCATTTCAATTATTTCTATTGTCTTTTATTGCTTATTTAAGTTTTTAGGGAATGGAATTTAAGACTGAGCGATATGATTTATGATATATTGCAAATGATGACGGCTTTTTTCAATCACAAAATTATAGTAATAATACGAAAGTCATATAAATTATGATGGAAATTCAGTTTGAGCTTCTAGTCATGTTGTATGAATGTTTCTGATACAATGGCAATTGTTTTAGGAAAAACTTTACTTACTACACGTTTGTGTTAGAATTTAGAGAAGTAATCTAATGTCGAATGATTATTGTGTATAAAAGCAATATTAATTTGCATTATTAAAAAAAAACTTATACTTTATACAGTTGTTGAGTAACTCATCTATATCATACTATATGTCTGAAATATACAAACATGACAGACAAATAATTAAATTATAGAATTAGAGCTAGTCATGTGTTGTATTGTTACACCGTGTACATTGCTATAAACTAACTTGTCACATATTGTTTCAGTAACAATTATATTTATTGCTGTATGATACATAAGTAAATTAATGTTTCCTGTTTTGCAGAGCACATATGGGAATGTTGCTAGTGCAGTAATGTCAGTTCGTGGTTCATTCATTCATTCTGATTTCAGTTATTGTCTCTACGTGTGTGTGTGTGAAAATTTAGTTAAAGCAAACTAAATATTACAGAAATATTACATGCAAATTACAGAATTTGAACTACTAGACATGTTATACATTGCTATTATTTTTATTACTTGTCATATGTTGTCTGTGTCAAATGTTAGAGAATTGGGCTCCGAATAACGGTCCCAAATTATCGAGGCTGAAAATATACCCTAACAGGGCCTCAGGCATGTGTCAGTTGTGCACTTCCGGGGACTATACCGCCACCCCTGAGAGTATTCCCCGCGCCGCTTACGCGGTGTGGATTGGGGCTAAACTAGATGGCTGGGACTCACGAGCAAATAAAATGAAGGAAGCTGCAGGATGTGCGGTAGCTGCTGCTCATAAGTCCCAAACATCTAGTTTAGCCCCAATCCACGCCGCATAAGCGGCATGGGGGATACTCTCGGCGGTGGCAGAAGTGCGCAATTTAAGTCCCCGGAAGTGTGCAATAGACACGCGACTGAGGCCCTGTTAGGGTATCTTTTCGGCCTCGATAATTTGGGACCGTTATTCGAAGGATAGCCGAGAATTGTATTAAACACTGAGTGATGTATATTTGCTATAAAAATTTTAAAAATTGCTGGCAAGCTCATCACTATTTGTTGAAAATTCAAATGTGACAAAAAATAAAATGAAGAAATTTGAACCAGGTTTTCCCCGTATGGGTTCAGAGGCCCCATTGTAGGGAAAACATGAATGGAAGCATGTCGTAAGAGTAGACTAGTTGGATACTTCATTTGAAGTCAAAGTGCATCTGCATAAGAGGAAAGGAACCAACAGTCTGCATACAAGTAAGTCAGATCTGTTAAGCAGATGTCCACGCAAAGCTAAGTTGTGGAACAAGACTAAAGTCCAGAGGTGGACCTAGAACTTTTGAGTTTACAGCTGGTGATCGTGAAAAAGAAAACTAGATATGTTCAGTGTTTTGTATCGGGTACATTGTCATTATTTTAATTTAGGCTGTTTGTGTCAGATTTTAGAGAATGGCATCTAAATAACGTAATAGTGAATAGTGATGAATAGTTTCTTTTATTATAAACATTGTGTGCATTGTTTAAACATATTTAGGCTATCCTCTGAATAACGGCCACATATTTCAGCAAAAAAACGCACCCTGACAGGGCCTCAATCACATGTAAATTGCTGACTTCTTTCCAGCGAATATACCTCTGCAAATGTAGGATAAATTTCTAGCAAGTTAAACACGCCGCGCTGAGGGGGCTAGACTAGATGGCTGGGACTCACGAGCAGCAGCTTCCTCATTTTATTTGCTTGTGAGTACCAGCCATCTAGTTTACCCCCCTCTGCGCTGTGCGCAGCGGCACTAGGGATACTCCTGGCAGTGAAACCCTGCGTTACAAATCCAGCTCTAGCCGCACCTTGTTTCGATCATATTTAGCTGAGTTTCAATGGCGCCACAAAGAGCAGATTTTCGGGCACTATTTGCAACATCTGTGCCACAATTTTCAGATATCTTTTTCTTCTTCGCGTTCACCAGCTGTACACTCTGGCAGAAAGTTCTGGTTGCTCGTCCACTACTGAACTGCAGTCCTGCTCCAGAACCTGAGTGTTGCGTGTGCATCAGTTTTACAGATCTCATTCTCTTGAATACAGACTGTTGGTTTCTTGCCTCTCCGGCAGATGCACTCCGACTTCAAAGAAAGCTCCCCAATTAGTCGACTCTTACGACATGCTTTTGGGGGAGGCAGTGAGTCTATTCTTGTTTTCCCCACAATGGGTCCCCGAAACACACACAGGGGTTTTCAGATATAAAGGCCTCAATTATCGCTCTTGTGTTTGAGAGGGGAGTGCTTGAAAGGGCCAGGTGTCAGTCAGACCTGCATGCCCAATTTTGTGTAGAAAATGAAATATGAAAAATATTTAAATGACCGAATTTGAACTAGTCGTGTTGTATTAAGTACAGCACTGTTGCTTTTCTTCTGGCTCTTGTTGTTGCTGCTGTCAGCTTTTAGAGAAAGGCATTTAACGCTGAAATAGCAATGGAGACTGTTCAACACAAACCAAGAGGAGGATGGCTTTAGCAATGCAAAGATTAAACATTAAAAGTCTATGGTTAACCCTCTTAGCACGGACGGGCCGATTATTGGCCGGCGGATGTCTGGCCAAAAACACGAAGCAATAGTGGGAATCAGATGGGGACGCTGTTGTGTTCAGACCACAGCCCAACCATGGCTCAGGGAATATGCACCCGAAGGTGTTGACACTCCGGCACATCCATTTCTTGTGCTGACTGATGGTGAAAAACACATGTCACTTAAAGATATTATTGCTGTTTCATATATATATACCTGTTTTTGACTATTGAATTGCTTACAACATTTGCAAAAAGGCCAAAGATCAATAAAAAGATTTCAAATAAAAAAAATTTGTTTTTAGTTTTATGTTTCAAGCATTGAAATTGAAAATTCAAATTCAAATTTTCTATTTTTAGATATGGAAATGAGATAATTTGCATATACATCAATTAATTTTAGCGATATTGTGAAAATCATGAACTTCATTCTATATACTTCAAACAGACATATTATTTCATGGGGGTCAGAATAACAGAAATCATGTCAAAAAAATTAAAGTAATAACCAAATTCACTGAAAAAATGCTCCGTGTTTTTGGCTAGACCTCTGAAAAACTCCCTGTGCTAAAAGGGTTAAACATCAGCAGGGGAATTAGAATTTTGAGAGCATGCATCTTCCCTGTAGCAACGTACGGATGTGAGTCGTGGACTATCTCTCAGTCCTTAAGAAAGAGAATAGGGGCTTTTGAGCTGAAATGCTACAGAAAGATTATCAGATTACTATGGGCAAAGAAAAGAAGAAATACTGACATTTAAAAAGATCTGAACATCAAGGAAGATTGGCTAATAAACAGCATCTTGTCATGGAAGCTGATATATTTTGGTCATATCAAGCGACCTGGCGGATCTTAAAAAAAAAAATAGCAGAGGGCAGATAGATAGTCCACCTCTGGATTTTGGAAAAAAAAGAAGACACATTTTATGAGGGAGGAGCCATCCTAGCCCCTACACCACCACTCTAAATGTGGGGGGGGGGGGGGGAGTTCTGAAGATGCCTAAACCCCCAGTATTCACAACCCTGTCTTGTATACTGCTGTAATTTGACACATGAGGGGTGAATCCGGTAGGATTAGGGATTTGCCTGACAAGGGAATATGTCTTTTTTTTGAAAAATTAAGATATCAAGTAATACTATCGGGATCTTTAAAAAAAAAAGGATTCAACCAGGAAATAGTTTTAACTATGTAATTGTCAGTATGGCTTGTGTGTTGTGTCACTTTTAACTGTCATTGTGGCTAGTGTGTTGTGTCACCCCATGGCAATATATTTGTTTCTTCTTCTTCTTCTTCTTCTTTGCTCTCACAGGCTGTAAATTTTGGTGGAAAGTTCTGGTTGTTTGCCCACTTCTGGACTTTAGTCTTGTTCCAGAACTTAAGTCTTGTCTGCATATCCTTATTTGTGTGCAGACTGTCGGTTCCTCACCTCTCAGACAGACGCACCTGACTTCGAAGGAAACACCCCTAATAAGATGGCTTTTATGACATGCTTGTTGGGGAGCAGTGGGTGTAGTTTTGCCTCAGAACCCAAACAGTGATCGCCTGTATGAAAGGACCCCTTTTTATGCCGCAGGCGTGTCGGGCATATAGACCTAGACTCGTGTGTGTTTTCAGACCAGTCAACACCTGATGGGCACTGTGGTCATCACCTGCCTATACTTCTCAGAATATTTCCTGGTATCCAGTTTAGGCCCGGTCAACCTGGGAGGTTCAATGCAAATTTGAACCCCATGGTCCTCTGGTTGGCAGGCCAGCATCTAGCCACTATGCTACCATTGGTCCTCTGGTTGGCAGGCCAGCATCTAGCCACTATGCTACCATTGGTCCTCTGGTTGGCAGGCCAGCATCTAGCCACTATGCTACCATTGGTCCTCTGGTTGGCAGGCCAGCATCTAGCCACTATGCTACCATGGTCCTCTGGTTGGCAGGCCAGCATCTAGCCACTATGCTACCATGGTCCTCTGGTTGGCAGGCCAGCATCTAGCCACTATGCTACCATTGGTCCTCTGGTTCGCAGGCCAGCATCTAGCCACTATGCTACCATTGGTCCTTTGGTTGGCAGGCCAGCATCTAGCCACTATGCCACCATTGGTCCTCTGGTTGGCAGGCCAGCATCTAGCCACTATGCTACCATTGGTGCTGTGGTTGGCAGACCAGCATCTAGCCACTATGCTACCATTGGTCCTCTGGTTGGCAGGCCAGCATCTAGCCACTATGCTACCATTAGTCCTATGGTTGGCAGGCCAGCATCTAGCCACTATGCTACAAAGATAACTAAATATTAAATTAAAAAAAAAAAATTACTGTGGGCCCCAGAAATGTCAAAAGATTGTTGAAAATGCTTTGAGATATTACAATGAGTAAAAAAAACAATGTAAATGAATCAACCACTCTCATAATTGTTAGAATCTCTAAGCGTGTTGCAGGACCCCATGGGGGAGGGGGATGGACCCATTGCCCCCCCCTAACAAACGTGTTGTAAAAGGGAGTGCATCAGCTTAAGAGGCAAGGTACCAGCAATCTGTGTTCAAATAAGCCAGGTGTGTGGAATGGATTAGGACACAAAACTCAAGTTCAGGAACAAGACCAGACTCCAGAAGAGGATGAACAACCGGAGTTTAGAGGCAGTGAACCGCAAGAACAAATGATTGTTGTTATAAGCTGCATTTAGTGCTATCAGTTTTCACAGATTTGGTTCCAGGGCCATATTGTGGGGGGGGGGGGGGAAATGACAACAGACCCATTACCTTTCCTCCAAGTATGTCAAACTGAGTTGACTGATTGGGGGCTTTCCTTCGCAGTCGGAGTGCATCTGCCTGAGAGGCCAGGGAACCAACAACCTGCATAAATAATTAAGATCTGTAAAAGGAATGTGCACACCTCACTCATTTTCTGGAATAAAACCAGAGGTGGAAGAACAACCAGAATTTTCTGTCGAAGTTACAGTCGTTGAACGCGAAGAAGTGCTAGAAAAATTACCCTAGGTCAGTGATTCCAAAACTGTGCCCCTGGGAGCCGCAACCTGTCCACATGGGCGCCACAAATATCGTAAAAGCTTCATAATTAATTTAACCAAAGCACAGTCATACTTCTACTGCGGTTATGGCGTCATGGGAAAAAAAAAGGCGCTGAGACAAAGAAAAGTTTGGAGACACTGCCCTAGATACTAAAAAATCTTATTGCCTTTTGTTTTCCTAATTTAAACAGCCCTGCATGTTCTAGTAATAATTGACCATTTTTTGGTCTATCTTGCAGATGCTCACAGAGCTCTTGAACTCCTCGAGGATTACCATACAAGGCTGACTAAACCACAGGATCGGCCTCTAAAGACTGCCATTGAGCGTGTCATTCGAATCTTCAAAAGTCGCCTCTTTCAGGCTTTGCTAGGTAAGATTGTGTCCATGATTGTGAGTATATTGAATCTACTGTGCCACAGTCTTGATGAGAAGTGCATTTGAAAACATCACATATAAGGTGGGAAAATTAACAAGGGAAATTAAAAGGATGGCCATTGAGTTAAGTATGTTTTGATTCCTCCCCACCAAAAAATGGTTGACACGTTTCGTTTCTGTGGACAGTTGAGTTGAGCTGAGACAAAAATTGACATCAGATCACTCAGGGCATTCCCTTGCATGCTCCGTCCTCATCTTCAGCAGCCAGTGCAGTTCCATTACTGATGGTACCGGTCACAACCTGGTTATATGTCTGTCTTGCCTGTCCTCTGAAGAAGATGAAGAAGCTTTTATCGAGTTTGTTCATCAGGCAGTTGCAGTTCCCTTGTTGATGAGATTCTGTTGTCCTGGATAGTGGGCCAAAACATTGCGATGGCAGTGTCGTTGAAGCTTGCAGATTTGTTGGCCATTTCCCACCCCAACATAGCGTAAACATAATACATAGTTAGTTAGTTGCGTATCCTTTTACAGGACTTTGCAGAACCAACACTAGCATTGGCTGTTGTGGTTTGTCTAGGCATATTTAGGTCCAGTAGTTTGCCATTGCTATCTGGACAGTCGGCTTCTTGATACCACTGTCGAAACTAACGCAAGGCGCAAAGCCCACAGCTGGGGTCGAACCTGGCACCCTAGCATTATGAACAATTCATACATACAGTGGGAAAAAAAGTAGCAGTCCATTATAAGGGAACAGAACAGTCCGAGAGAAATCATAGCCATTGAAAAATATCACAGCCGCTTGTCACCATTTTAAAAACTAAATAAAATGATAGAATACAGAAACACATATTTACATGCCTTGTGCAAGATGGGTTAAGGAGTCACACTCGGGACATTCCCATGCGTGCTCCGTCTCCATAGAGTCCCTGTGCTGATATTACCAATTACAACCTGATAAAAGGTCCACCTTTGTGTCCCTCCCCTTCCCCTCGGTGTTGAATATCTTCCATCCCTATGTGGGTTCTGAGTACCCTTTGTAAGGAAATCAAGAATAGACCCACTGACTCCACAACAAACATGTCATAAGAGTGTACTAATTGGGGGTGGGGGGGGGGGGTTTCATTTGAAGTCGGAGTGCATCTACCTGAGAGGCAAGGTACCAACAGTCTACATACGCATGTCATATCTGTAAAACAGATGTGCATGCAACACTCAGGTTCTGGAACATGTCTAAGATCCAGAGGTGGTTGAACAGCCAGAACTTTCCTCCGCCGGAGTTTAGAACCGATGAACGCGACAGGGTTGAACGCGTTGCAAAGAGGAAGAAGACGAATGTCTTCTAGAACCTCATCTGATATCTTGCCAAATTAGCTTTCAAGATATGGATACTTTGTCTATTCTGTTGTCCCCCTGCTGATCCAAGACCCCATTTTGGGGAGGCAAAAAAATAGACTCACTGTTGACTGCGTCCTCACCCAATAAACATGTTATAAGAGGCGAGTAATTAGCGGTATTTCCTTCAAACAGAGTGAATTTGCCCAATAGATGAGGAACCAACAGTCTGCATACAAATAAGCCAGCTCTGTTGAACAGATATGCTCGCAAAACTAAACTTC
This sequence comes from Candidula unifasciata, assembly GCA_905116865.2. Classification (NCBI taxonomy): domain Eukaryota; kingdom Metazoa; phylum Mollusca; class Gastropoda; order Stylommatophora; family Geomitridae; genus Candidula; species Candidula unifasciata. The sequence goes on from CAJHNH020000358.1 coordinate 310,990, forward strand.
TGGAACAGAAAAGTTTACAGGTGAAAAAGAAGAAGTCTATTCTCTTGCACTGTCTGCTTTATCCTGAGATCCTTTACCAAATCCGCTTTATCATAAAGTAGCTCCTCGGCCAGAGGCACAGCATCAGCCATCTGTCAGCATGCTTATTACCCTGCATAAAGTCCACAATATGCTCTTGATCTGAGTCTTAACAAGCAGTGCAACCCACTGTAAGCTTAGGATGTTGGTTTCTCTGAGCTGGTTAAAAACTACCTATACTTTATTACTTGGAACATGAGGATGATAATGAAGAATCAGTGATACTGCATTTGGGGCAAATATAATCCTTGTTCGTGATGGATCGATATCAGTGCTTTCAGCACACATCTGTAAATCGCTTCCCTCACCCCAACATCTCTCCGCAGAATTAAAAGGGTGTCAATGCAGTGCGTGTTGCTGTTATAATAAGCTGGTTAGCATGACTTTAGAACCTTGGCTAGCTAGCAGCAGTATGAAAGTGGTCGAACTTTTATATTTTTTCTCAAAAGGAATCGGACACTTTGGAACCTTATGGCTTAAAGTCTTTGCTATCAGACTACGTCTTGCTCTATCATTCCTGTTGAAGAAGATTCACCAAGTAATGTCACACTCCACTTTATCTTTCATTTATTGCATACAGTGGATCTACTCCAGCTGTGGGTACTGGACATCGTTCACCTCTGTTTATTACTGGATCCCTTCCACCTGTGTTTATTACTGGGTCCTCTCCACCTGTGTTTATTACTGGGTCCCCTCCACCTGTGTTTATTACTGGGTCCCTTCCACCTGTGTTTATTACTGGGTCCCTTCCACCTGTGTTTATTACTGGATCCCTTCCACCTGTGTTTATTACTGGGTCCTCTCCACCTGTGTTTATTACTGGATCCCTTCCACCTGTGTTTATTACTGGATCCCTTCCACCTGTGTTTATTACTGGATCCCTTCCACCTGTGTTTATTACTGGATCCCTTCCACCTGTGTTTATTACTGGATCCCTTCCACCTGTTTGACTAGAGAAGCAAAGAAGAGTAAAACTGAAACATTCCATGCATGTCTTAAGAGGAGGCTGTGAAGGCTTGTATGAGACTTGTAGTATAACAGTGAACAGAAGGGGTTAACAGGTACTACCAAACATTGACGGATGCATACTATCGGAGAAAAACAGGTAGAGAAGTACCAAAAGATCTAGACCCAATATGTTTAAGGAGTGGAATTTTTTTTTTTTAAACATGGTGGTAAATAGTTCAGCCATGGCTGCAGTTTGTGAAAGTCAGTAGGTTTGTAAAATAAACCACCCTGTCTAACTTACACAGTTCCAAGCACCTAAATTTTCAGGCTTAAGACCTCTTCTCTCTTCTGCCTGCCCTTCATTATCCTAGGGTTCCATCGCCCAGCTACTGAGTTGAGTGCTTGGTGCAACACTGTTAGCTGTGTATTTCGTGCAGAATGTTTTTTCTTGTGGGACTGCAGCGTATTTATGCTGGGGACCCCACAACAAATGGCAGATGGCTTATTATATTTGGAATGGCATGTACTTATGCAGTATTGATTGTGCAAATGCCAGCTTTTGTGATTTACTGCTTGCCTCAGCATTGAGGTGTAATTCTGGTAGGGGACTGTTAGTATCGGTACATCTGATAGTTGCCTTATGCAATTAATTTGCATGTGCAAGCTTTAAGCTAATGTCATTCAGCATGTACAGAGCTCATGGGTTTGCGATTCTGGTTTGGCCTCAGCATTGAGGTGTAATTCTGGTAGGGGGCTGTTAGTATAAATCATTTTAGTACCAGGGCGCACTAAGATATGAGGGAACGAACAAGTGGATTAGCTTACTGGTAGGTCCAGGTTCGATTATCTTAGTGAAAAAGAGTACAAGAACTTGAGGTCAAAAGAGGTTTTGCCAGACAGGAACACTATTCAGGTAGCAATGTAGTTAAATAAGAATAGTAAACCAACACACGATGAGGGATATATTGAAGACAGAATCCGAGTGCTGGTGGATATGTGCGATGAGATAGTTTGTTGATTAACTGACTAACTAATGTTGAGCTATGGGAGAGAATCAAGCAAATTCCATTGAATCAAGAGGTGAGGAAAAGACGCTGGCCTTGGATAGGACACACGTTCAGAAAACATTAGAACAATAGAATTAGGAGAGCTTTACACTGCAACCCCCAGGCACAGATAAATACCAGCAGACCAGAAGAAAAACACACAAGTGGAAAAGGGAGAACTGGAGAGGGAAGTTAAACAGATGAGGAGGACATGGGCTCAGCTGCATGCGATAGCAAAGGATAGGATGACTTAAGAGTAAGTTGGTAGAGCGTCTGTGCTCTATTAGTGGATACACGGTAGAAGCAGCAGCAGCTTTACCCCAGTTAAATTGATTTCCCTCTTCTTCAGCGATCTCTGGTCATGCGCATAATCCACTGTGGGTCATAAACTGGGATGTCTTTTCAAGGTCTCTTAGGTTTCCCCAAAGCTTAGTTGTCAGTTCTACTGGGTGTTGCCATATGTCGCTCCGCAGCTCCGCCAGGAGAGGACAGTCTTGCAGGACATGTTCTGGAGTCTGTTCAGCACGAAGGCACCGGCAGAGAGCTGTTTGGCTCATACCTAATTTATGTGAGTGTTTATTGAGTCTGCAGTGTCCAGTGCGTAAGCGAAACACTGTGACTTGGTCTGTTCTGTTCAAATGTTTCAGAAAATCTTTTTCGTAGTTAAAACCAGTGTTGGTTTTCCAATCTGTTTCTGATTTTCTCTTAATGAGAGTTTTGACTTCTGGAAAAGATAGATATCACTCAAAAACCAATGCTATAATTTGAGGTTTGAACAACGGATCAACATCATGGCACACGTGTAGTAACCAATAAGTGCTCCGTTCTTCTTCTAACTCAAGTCTGAGTCTGAAGAAGCTCAGTACATTGCATAGGCTCTGTGGCACCAGCGAGGATCCTGAAATACTTTAGGTAGATTTTTTTTTAAATGTGCGCAGCAACGCACACGGGTGTCCGATTTAACTACCTAGAGACCAGGGGGAATTACTAGAAGTCCAAGTCCACGTGAAAAAATACCAACTCTTACTGGGGGATTGAACCCGGAACCTCTAGCACTCGAGGCCGGCACCATGCCTCGAGACCACGCAGCTCCCCTATTTGAGGTGAAACTGGTGAAAAAAACATAGAACCAGACATGGGACGTGAATTCTCATTTCTATCACTAGAGCTGGTAGAAATAGCTCTTCGCATCGACTAGCCATGGGGCCGAGAATTACAGGAATAATTGCTTTTTCGGGTGCGCTGTTTGAATCGGGAGGCCGACAGTCTCGCAATGAGGGCGTCACGAATTTCATTTCTGTGTTTGTGTGCCTTGTCACGCGAAGGCTGGCGCTTTGTCTGGTTCGTAACGTAGGAACATACGTAAATGGGGGAGCCTTGAAAATGGTCGATTGTTGACCTGGGGTGTGGGTGACGGTGGGTGGTTGTACAGCTGGGGTCGCTTCCCTGTCACGTGATCTCCGATATCCTGACATATTGTTTGACGTGTTAAAGGCAACTGTCGTCAGCACAATAATTACGATATATATATATATATATGTTTATAGTAGGGCTGTACCGAGTATTCGCTTCCGGGCCGAATATTGGACCTATTGACTATTCGGTATTCGGCCGAATAGTTGCGGTCGGACCGAATACGAATAGTAGTTACCTTACACCCGCTTATGCATACACGGCCTTAATGCTGACAACATGGAACGATTGGTTTTGTTTAAAGCTAATGCAGCTTTCATGCATTAACTAAGCTATAGGTGACAGTTTCCATGTTTAGTTACTTGTTATAATTCTTAGGATTCTTAAATTTCTAGTTATTAGTTACCGCAGACTGACTGAAGGATGCAAAACATAAATGTTTACTATTTTGTACGAATACTAACTAGACATGGAAAGAATATAAACTCCGGGTATGAAAATCAGACGAACGGAAACTTATAAGTACTTGGGTGCAAACTTCAACTGCTCCAACACGCTGAGAGAAGAAAAATAATCTAGAATACAATCTAGAAATAAAGTATACTATGCCCTTCAACATCTGCTAAAGTCAAAGTGTCTGTCTCGCAACACCAAGATCAAAATATATAAAACGTTGATAAGACCAGTCATTTTATTTGGCTCTGAAACTTGAAGCAGAAATCAAAGAGATACAGCCTTAGTACAGGTTTTCGAAAACATAATCTGTTTAAATCACCATTGATCACTTGCATCATGAGAGCTAACAGACTAAAATGTGTTGGGGCATATTGAAAGAATGTCAGGTGACAGAGAAGTTAAAAACAGAGAGGAATGGGCATAGACCACGAGGCAGACAAAAAAGAAGTTCGAGAGATAATGTCCAGCCAGACCTGCAAACAACTGGTGTCACAAATTGTGAAGATAAGGCCAGCCAGAGAGATTAAAGGAGAAAAGTGATATCTGCAGCAGTAAACCTCAGGGGCTCAGAATGCTAAAGAAGATGACTATTTTTTGCTACTTTATGTGAAGTGAAAGTTCAGCGTACATTTGACATTGTGAATGTGTTGTTCTTTTTTCCCCCCAGATATATTTTATACACTATTCGTATTCGGCCGAATAGTTGGTCCCGTTATTCGTATTCGGCCGAATAGTGAAAATCACTATCGGTATAGCCCAAGTTTATAGTAAAGTAAAGGTTCCCTTTCCACGCCTTTAGGCGTATTGGGAATGTAGGGCTAGGCCTATATTTTTATGGGACAATCGGCGCTAGGTGGGTGATGTGGTCAGCATCACGCCGGTCGCTTTTACTTCCCAGGACTGCGCCTGGTACCCACTCAAGGCTGGGTCGAAAAAAGTCCAGCTCCGCCCACAACTTTCTGATCCGCAGGCGGGCGTCTAGCCGCCAACGCCACAGCGACTCCCACATAATGTATACTCTGTGGCTAAGTCGATGCGAACGCTTTGTAATGCCAGGATGCCGGGCTCGATCCCAGCTGCGGGCCATGCACCTTGCGTTGGTTTCGACAGCGGTATCAAGAAAGCCGACCGTCCAGTAGCAATGGCAAACTACTGGACGTAAATTTTGCTTAAAAAAAACGGACAACAGCCGGGCGCTGTTGGGGTTGGTTCTGCAACTAACCATATACTATAAACCACAAACTCTTTGTGTACTTTGTGCAGAATTCCTGGTCTGTCCCACTGCCCGTCGGCCAGTCTCTCTTTGAAAAACGGTCTCTATATCTATTGTCTTTTCTTTCTTCTTTTGTCAATGTCTGCTTTTGCCGCTAGGCGTCGCAGTTCATCATCGGCAGCCGAGCTAGGGCGCGCTCGGTCGCTTGATATGCCGTGATCTTATGCAGTCTCAAGGTGTATATATATTTACTTCCGTATATATCGGTCTGTATCTCTGCACATACTGCAGCAGAGATGTGGTTTTTGAGACGGATGTTACGAATACATTGGAAGGCAAGAGTAACTAACAACGATTGTTTGAAAAAAGCTAATGAAGGTAGATCTCTATGTACAGCAATAAGAAGGAGACAAACATTGTTCTTTGGCCACGTAATGTGAAGAGAGGCACTGGAAAACATCGTGACAACTGGAAAGATTTGGGGGGAAGGGATAGAGGCAGACCAAGAGAGATGATGATGGATGGGCTGAAACGATGGGTTGGAGGGATATCATCAAGAGATCTGTTCTAGGCAACCAGGGATCGTGATCTGTGGAGATGCATGAGCGCCTACGCCAGTTGGCAGGGCACATAAGGGTCTCTGTGTATCTGCTTGCGCTAGTCCATTGGAGAATACATAGTTTCTGGGTATCCCTCGCACCAACATTGTTTCCCATGTAGATAGCTACTGCTGAAGGAGTCACGGGGAAGGGGAGGAGTGTGACGTTAGACAGGCCCCGTGGAGGTGTCAGAGCCCCCACGTGAAAGGGGAGGGGGGGGGGGTAGACCAAGACCTGATCCGGCTGGAGCCGGTCTTGAATAGGCCCACTACCATGGATGTCTCAAACGGCAACTTATTTTGAGTGTTTCCTTCGACCTCGGAGCGCATATGCCTGAGGGGAGGAACCAGCCGTCTGCATAAAAACAAAATCTGTTAAACGGACGTGCACATACAACAGAAAATCAAGTTCTAAGACAGCACCAAAGTCCAGAAGCAGACGAATAACCAAGACTTTCCCGCCGAAATTTACAGCCCTTGAACGTCAAGAAGAAAAACAGATACAGAAGAAGACACCGGGGGAAGTGAGCTGTGAAACCGTAGCTGATCTTCCTCATTGATGTCTTCAATGCGGGAGATGGGATCCGTAATTCGAATGGACCAGTTGGGGGCCGTTGATGCCCCGGTACTCCGCGAGATGGAAAAGATAATTTGATTAAGTCAGGGTTGGGAGCGGTTGAAGTTGGGTTACATTATTTTGTGATCTCTTGCGATTCCGATAGAGTAATCTACGCCCAGTGCCGTGTCATGGTCGGATACATATATAATAAACAAACAATGTATTAATCTGCACTCATAGAAAGAAGTAGAAAGATAAAAAGTCACACTAGATAACATAAACACCTCCAAATGCCGTGTGCGACTCGCTATGGAAACAAGTGTACTAAGATACATGGACAACGAGGCACCCCTAACAAACGGTGTCTTCATTGGCCATTTCTATCGTACAGCTTGAAACCCATAGCTCTGGAATACGGACAAACCTTTGACATGGCACTATAGGTTACAGACAGTTATATTAACCAAGTGTAGGTCGAATAACAAACGCAGCAACAGTTACAAACATATCGGACCGTAACTCTGTTTAGAATACAACAACGATTATGTATGCGCTATGATACGTACAGTTTGTCGACGTCTGTGGCTAAGAGACATTGCAAACGCGCTTTGTAATGTTGGGGTGCAGGGTTCGATCTTAAGTCCGGACGTTGTGTCTTGCGTTAGTTTCGGCAGTGGTCACTAAGAGCTGATCGTTTAGAGGCAGTGGCAATTTAGTGAACGCAAAATGTGCTCAGAAAAACCATAACGGCCCAAAAATTGCTGGGGTTGGTTCTACTAACTAACATAATACACAGAGGCGGCACCGTAAAGGGGGTGGGGGCATAATCAGCGAAATCAAAATACAATTTGAGCTTTTGATCTGACAGAGCGAAGCTTGTTGGGGCGGCATTGCGAAGATTTGCGTCTTGCTGAGGAAATTTACAGCAGAAGATTGTATACACTAACACGAACCATTGTGTGTACATCTTTGTGTTGATGGGAAAGACCTTAGACTTGTTAGGGACTTTTATTTGTGCAGCGGTTAAGTGGTTGAATTCAATATGACCGGTAGCCGGTTTAAGTGTGGGCTGGCGAAATACCTTATGTAGTAATTTAACCTGTGTATAGCCAACTGATTGTGACCGACTACTTCCATCAACTACAGACTGCATTTCTGGTGGCGACTGTTGGCTTTGGCACCTCTAAAAATTACTGAATGCATTTACTGCGTACGCATATCGGTGCTTTCGTAATAAGTCACCCCTGGCAGTCCAATATTTCAGGGGGTGGTAGATAGGCTGCGTGCAGTCATGGGACCTGGGCTGCACTCTCCAGTGGGACGTAGGTGGCTTGGGGAAAGGTCGAGTTCTAGTTAAAAGCACCACAAAACCGGGAAACCTGATCTTACACCCTTTAAAATATTGGACTGTCCTCGTAACGTAATCTGGGGGTGACTTATTACGAAAGAACCCGCATTTTTCTGGATTGATTCAGGACTAAGGTTTTGTTCACCAATTTTTCGAATGTGTCAGTGAGGGACATTTCATTTGGTTTTCTTTGGCACAGGAATGGAGCAAGTGTGGGGAAACCCGCTCTTTATGCCTAAAGACACATGAGGCTTCAGAGAGGACTTTCCATGCTTTCCTGTCACGTGCAATCTTCAGTCAGTGCAGTTTTTCCATGCCCGTGGTGCCGCATTCAGGTCACTCTCCATCGTTCGTCTCCATGTTGTTTCTGGGCGAACCTTCTTTCTCTTTCCCTCTGGTGTCCATGTGAGAGCTGTTTTGGCAGGTATATCAGCATGCATTCTTATAACGTGGCCGAGCTATTTCCATCTTCTCTTGGGGGAAAAAACAACAACATACTGCAGTGCAAAACCGAGTGCGGCTCGGCACCTCTGAAGCCCGTAGCGAGAAAATCATCATCATCAGGTGCCTTGCCGACTGGTGTGGGCGATTATGCCTCTGCATAACCACGATCTCCTGCAGCATGTATCAGTTCGTGTGACGACACACCTCTATGCTATGCAACAAGACTGTCAAGAATCTTCTCTCGTTGTCTTCCTCTGTCTCTCCTTCCACAGATCTTTCTAGTGGTCACAACTTGTTCTATTTTCCTTCTTCTCATAACATGGCCGAAAAATGATGACTGTCTCCTTCTGATGTCTGTGATAAGTTGTCTTCGGGCTCCGGCCTCTTTCATTTAAATCAAGAAAAATAGGCTCCTGTTTTGATAGACCCATCGGCACTCAGCGAATTGTGGTGAGCAGAAGAAGATGAGGACAAGCATGCTTCCTGCAAAAGGCTAAGCTTCGCTCCGGACGTCGCAGGTGAGGAGCATTGTCTGGATCTTTTCTCTGGGTATACCGGTGTATTGGGAAATGAACAAGCGGACAGACTGGCTGGCTGTGCCCAGCTTAGTGGAATACTGATGCATGATAAGGCAGGCATGGTTAGTGTCTTGTAGGAGAACGTGTACAATTCGAAAAGATCACCAGTCTGGTGGGAATGTTGCGGCGGGGAGGGACGAGGGGATCTGGCCGATGCTTGACGCTCAGAGGACGGGCGAGACGGACGTTTGATTAGAATGCTACTGACACTGTTCATATCGGAACTCTACGCTAGCTGCTAAAGATATGGACGGAGCGCTTATAGGGATACTCCGAGTGCTATGATATCGGTTCTCAAATTCATCTGAACTAAGCAGATAGCAGGTCACTTACAGAACCTTGCTCTCACCACGGTCTGCTTGAAAGAAACTCGGTCTTTCGCCAGCTCTCTCTCCCTCTCTCTCTCTCTCTCTGCCCTCCTTTCCTGGTATCGTGCCTTCTGCTGTTATTCAGGGAGCTGCTTGGTCTCGTGGCAAAGAGTCCGCCTCGAGTGCTGGAGGTTTCGGGTTCAATCCCCGGTAAGGGCTGGGATTTTTTCACGTGAACTTGAACTTCTAGTAATCCCCCTGGTCTCTGGGTAGTGAGATCGGACGCCAGTGTGCATTGTTGCGCACGTAAAAAAAATCCCTTGGCAGTTGTAAATCAAAAAGAGTAGCCTTACGGCGCTGCCAGGGCAAAGTTTGGAATTAAAAATCTACCCAAAGTATTTCAAGAGCCTCGCCGGTGCAACAGAGTTTGTGCACTGTGCTGAGCTTCTTCGGCCTCAGACTTAGCAGAAGAACGGAGCACTTATGGGTTACACCCGTTTGCCATGATGTTGATCCGTTGTTCAAAATCTCAAACCTGTAATTTTTGTTTTGCTGGACAGGAGGTGGTACCTAACCCACTCTATGTTTGCTACCACATTTATGTTGGGCCTTCTAGTTTGAGAATCACCGCTTTAACTATACCCGTCCATTTCTGTAGTGATATTTGCCGACACAACACGCTGCTCCGCCCCACCACGCACGCACGCACTCCATCGCTCACTTGCTCTGCTCTCTTGATATATTTATCACAAAATCGATGCACTTTCGCCCTACTCGTTTTAGCCTCTTCACAAACAGGGGGGGGGGGGGGGCGCTGATTTAGGCTCCAGGTTCTGGTTATTGGGGGGGGGGGGGGAGGGTTGGGTGAATTAGTTCAACTGTTCATGCCGTAAGCATAAGGAAGATAAGATGAGAGGTATCTCTCTCTCTCTCTCTCTCTTGGTATTTCTCTCTCTTTCTCTCTCTCTCTTTCTTTCTCTCTCTCTCTCTCTCTCTTTCTCTCTTGGTATCTCTCTCTCTCTTGGTATCTCTCTTTCTCTCTCTCTCTCTCTCTCTCTCTCTCTCTCTCTCTTTCTCTCTTGGTATTTCTCTCTCTCTCTATATATATATATATATTTAGTACAGTGGTCTCTAACTGGGTGGTAGTGGGGGAGGCGTAAGGAGGTTTCGGGGGGGGGGGGGGGGGGGGGGGGAGAGAAGCATAATGAAGAGATAGCTCTCTCTTCCTCCTCTTTCTTTTCTCTTCCTCTCTTCTCCCTCTCTCACACACCCTGTCTTTTCCAAATCTGTCTCTTCCTCTCTTCCCCCCTCCACTCTCCCTTCCTCTCTTCCCCCTCTCTCTTCCTCTCTATCCCTGTCGCTCTTCTTCTCCCTCTCCCTCTCTTCCCCACACTTTTTCCCTCTTTCCCCTCTCACTCCCCCTCACTCTCTGTCTCCCTCCCTCTATCTTCTCTCGTTCTCGTTCAGTGGTCTCAAACCTGCGGGGGTGTAAGAAGGTTTCAAGCAATTCTGAAAGTGAACCCATTTGTGCTTGATGTAATCCGTTATACTAACATTTTGTTTTAGTAAAAAAACAAACATTAAACAAAACGTCAAGGAGATTTTTGTTTGATGAGCAGTTTGTACATCTACCGTTAACAAACATGATTGTGATAACACGGGCATTTATTATAGATTAGGAACATTTTTTGACTAAAGCTGTCTCCATACTTTCTGTTTCACTTGTTGCCGAATCTGTCGTCATCGCATTGCCATATACTGGGGGGTGGGGAGGGGGGTATGGGGTCTTGCCATATGCTCAAAGTGGAAGGGGCATGGGGTCTTGTCATATACTCAAAGGGGAGGGGGGGGGGGAATGGTGGTCTTGCTGTATGCTCAAGGGAGCGGTGGTATAGGGGTATTGCTATATACTTGAGTAGGGTGGGGGGGGGGGGGGGTCTTACCATATGCTCAAGGTGTCTATATATATATATATATATATATATATATATATATATATATATATATATATATATATATATATATATATATATATATATATATATATATATATATATATATATATATATATATATATATGTCTTGCCATATACTCAATAGCTTTTGGAAGGATGAGGCAAATCTGGAAATCCAACAATTACTGCAGAGAAACGAAACTCCATCTACAATAGCATCATTTTGCCAGTTCTTCTTTATGGAGCGGATGCTAGAGAATGACCAAAGGGATGCACACATGCTGTCCACCTTCCACCACAATGTCTACGTAGAATTATCAAAATTTTCTGCCAGATACAATCTCAAACACTAAACTACTTCAAGTCACAAACCAAGAAACTTTAGACAGTATGATAAGCATCATGGTTTGGCTTGGCCATGTTATGAGAATGAATCCTGATATACCTGCCAAAACAGCTCTCACATGGACACCAGAGGGAAAGAAAAACAGGGGCGCTCAAAAAACAACATGGAGACGAACGATGGAAAGTGACCTGAGTGCGGCATCCATGGAAAACTGCACTGGAGATTGCACAGGTCAGGAAAGCTTGTCCTCTCTGAAGCCTCATGTGCCACTAGGCATAACGAGAACTGATTATATCTATATATATATATATATATATAAATATATATATATATATATATATATATATATATATATAATATATATATATACATCACACACACTCAATAGCATCGAGCATTGTTCAAAAGAAACAAATGCATGCTTTTGAAGATCCTAGATTGTGGAGGCATGAATCACTGTGTTTCGCTCAAAACAACATGGAGACTAGACATGTGATGAGACACTGGAGACTCTCCGCATGCCACAATATTAAAACCATGATGATAAAATATTTTACATTAAAGAATATTTAATCCCCCCCCCCTCCCCTCTCCTCCTCCCCCCCCCCCCTGCTATTACCAAGAGTGCCGCATTGGCAGCTGGACGCCCTCCTGCGGATCGGGAGGTCCTGGGTTCGCGTCGTGATGGAGCAGGACTTTCTTTTTCCAAAAATAACCTCGGCTCCCACTCGACCCAGCCTTCAGTGGGTACCAGGCGCAGTCCTGGGAAGTAAAGGCGGCCGGCGTGATGCAGACCACATCACCCACCAAGTGCTGATTGGTCTATAGAAATATAGCTCTAACCCTTTATTCCCTAAACGCCTAAAAGGACGCGGGAAAAGGGTCCTAAACTTTTACTTTATGTGCTGTTACCATAATATTTTCATGAGATTTAATAGTATTGCACATTTCTTTGGGGAAGCAATTTTGTGAATTTTTGGCACCACATAGGTTTTTCCATGTTTTTAAGGTACTCAGATTTTGTGGGTTTCATTTTTTATCATTTAATAACAAACATTTTTCTTCAAATGAATTTGGTAACCTTTCATTCTTTTTTTATTTCTTTGTTCTGTTTGAAACACATAATTTTTTTCATGATGCTTAATAGTTATGATTTTTTACAATTCAGTGATTTTTATGACACTGCTTGTTTAAAAATGTATTGTGGTTGTCCTCCCAACTTCCTCCTCTCTCTCTCACACAGACAAACACACACACACACATGCGTGTGCGCACACACAACAAGCGTGTAAGCACACACAACAAGTGTGTGCGCGCGCGCACACACACATTTTTTGAATTTTACAAACCTGACTTCCCCGTGTGGGTTCTGGGGCCCTATTGTAGGGAAAACAAGAATAGATCCACTGCCTACCTAAAAGCATGTCGTAAGAGTCGACTAATTAATAGCTTCCTTCAAAGTCGGAGTGCATCTGCCTGAGAGGCAAGGAACCAGCAGTCTGCATACAAATGAGTCAGATCTGTAAAACGGATGCACATGCAACACTCAGGTTCTGGAACTGGACTGCAGTCCAGAAGTGGATGAACAACCAGAACGTTCCACCAGAGTTTACAGCTGGGGAATCGCGGACCTCTGGATTTCCCTGGTTTGGGGTAGGATATTAATAAAGCACAGAAAAGCTTCACCAGCACTTGAATAGACAGTTTTACCATTACAAACAAGAAATCACTTAACTAAGGTCTCTGAGAGGTATCCACACGTCTGTCTGGCCAGTTGAAGCTCTGTCTGACCAGTTAAAGCTCTGACATAACTATGAACACAGGAAATATACATTTGCCAGAAAAAGCTGTAGCAGCCAAAGGCTTTAACTAAAAAAATAATATTAGATAAAGTTATGTTTGGCGTCCCCTTGTCGAGTTAGATCCCATTAGATAGCTGTGGGTGTACAAACCTATTGTGGCCAACCTTCTTTGTGGAGATGGCACAGAAGTACTGAGATCTTCCAGTGGCTGTTGTCCCTTGTTGTCAATTTCTCTGTGGATTCGGAGAGGCAAGAAACCAACAGTCTGCATTTGAATAAGCCATATCTTTAAAATAAATGTGCACGCAAGAGCAATATAAAAGTCCAGCAATTGATGAACACTCAGAACTTTCTGCCGGTGGACACTAAGAAGCAGAATATGTTAGCTGGTGTGTGTGTTTTGTATGCTGTTTGTTGAACCTAATTCAAGTTTATTTTTGTCTTCTGTTGAAACATTCGACACTGCACTTTACCCTGTTAACACATGGGGACGCTGCCAGACATTCATCACCCCTGTATTTCTTGTTGTGCATGTTTCATTCTTCTTGTAGCTCCTGTGTTGATAATGTACGTTGTTTTGTTTGTAAAATATGGGTATGTGTGTGCATAGCATGGATGTACGTGACTGATTCATGTTTGTGTGGTCTATATTGATGATGAAAAAAAAAAAGGATACTTTTTGTCAAATTAAAAGACAAGAACAGCTCATAAATGTTTACTAGAAATATCACTGGAATACTGGACTTTTCCGGGAACTCCCAGATTTCCTTTGTTTGGGGTGAATTAACATTGAAGTACCTACATATGTGTAGGTCACATTAATTTCAACCAAATTGGACAGACTCTGAAACAACAAAAATTTGGTGAATTTACTAACAGAAATGATATATCTATATAAAGGATTGTAACATCATAAACTAAAACATCTAACTTGGATTAACACTTTCAGATATGCTTATAATTCTCATATATATCAGCTTTATTGTTATTTACTTTCATATAGGAGACTAATATATTAGTTATACTATTCTGTGCAATGTTTTTTTTTTAGGTGGTTCAGGTGTGGAGGGAGAGTCCCTAATAGAAGTGATTACCCACACTTCACTTGTGGGTTATGGAGCCCTCCTGGGGGGGGGGGGGGGGGGGGGTTTAGCCTCACTGCCCCCCCCCCCCCCCCCCCACAGGCATGTTGAAATAAGAGAGTGCATGTGCCTGAGAGGCAAGAAACCAAACAGCCTTCATAAAAAGAATTCATTGCACCTGGTTTGATCTCATATGGCTTGACATTTGGAGAAAAAAACAAAACCAGACTCAAGAAGAGAACCGATTGCCCACATCAAAATGACACAGTCTGCATTCTTTGGTGATGTGATGAGAAGGGGAAAACTGGAGTGCATCGTGACAGTAGGAAAGTTCGAGGAGAGGCAGAGGGAGACAGAAAACAGATGCTAGGCAGTCTGACAGCATGGTCAATGGAAGATCATTTGTGTCAGAGATAATTGAAAGTGCACGAGATAGAAGGTTGTGGATAGACATGACTACCAACGCCACACGAGAAGGACATTGGAAGATCATCTGTGTCACATTTGACTGAAAGTGCACGAGACAGAAAGTTGTGAATAGACATAACTACCAAGCGACCAAGACATTGTATGAAGTCTCAGCATTCAGAGTATAAGGCAGATGGCTGAACTACTTTTGTAAGGTGGTGGAAAAGTTAATGATGTAGAAATGCTGAATACAACATAAAATGTCACTAGAGAGCTCATCAGAGGTAATGGAACTGCCTAGTCACATTTACCTAGGCACATTTACCTCCTCTCCATAGCCCAAAGCCTGGGCAGTATTGTAGAGACCATATGTTGCCCATGCATCATGATCTCTCTCTCGACCTGCCTTGTTTACTCCAAAGGAAAGGTAACACCAGTACATTTGGAACAAAGCAGGCTGCAGAAGCTGCCGGATCAGAAGAGCAGTTCTCTATCTCTGTCCACCTGTCAGAGCTTCCCTCCTAGACCAGCTAAGGCTAAGGGCTGTGTCTGCCTCGCCATAACAAAGTTTTCAGGTTGCATTTCCTCTTCCTAGGATAAGGCTAGTATCCTCCCCAATGCGCTCCTCCGTCCGAAGCCGTTGGCACAATATGGAATGTTACACATTTACCGAGTCACGTTTAAATAATATAATGTTGTATTTAGCGCTTCTTGTCATCAACTGGTTTGTAATTCCCCCTCCCCCCTCCAGTTTATATCATCACTTTAGCACTAACTGAGTCTAGATGTAGAAAGCCAGTTGTGTGTCATGTCTGTTGTTGTAGTGTTGTTGCTGGTGTAGTGTTGTTGCTGGTGTAGTGTTGTTGTTGTTGTAGTGTTGTTGCTGGTGTAGTGTTGTTGCTGGTGTAGTGTTGTTGTTGGTGCCTGTTGTTATACAAACTGACAGGTATTGGTTGGCAAGGATGTGGAGGAAAGAAGTTGCAAGACACACTAGACAGCATCAAAATAGAAAGCTGTTGTTACTAAATCGGACTCTGGCTGATGCTCTAGGTAATGTCAGTGCCTCACTCTGTGGCCTTGTGAGGTACCTTTGTTCCTGCAGTGGTGAGGTGTCCCATATTGTGTGGCAGTACATTTGTTCCTGATGTGAGGTGGTGTCCCTTGTTGCGTGACCTTTTGTGGTAGTGCACTTGTTCCCACTATGAGGTGGTGTCCGTCATTGTGTGGCCATGTGTGGAAGTACACTTATTCCCACTGTGAGGTGCCCTTTGTTGCGTAGCTATGTTTCGAAGTGCGCTCGTTCTCACAGTTGGGCATCTCTCCCTGTAGCTGTGTATTGAAAAGTACATTTGTACACATTAAATCATCCTTATCATCATTTAGATGTGACCAATTTGAGTCCAAGATGGTAACAGCTTTAAATTTATATGTTGTCTAGTAGTGTTCTCAATGTGGAGCCACTATGGTGCAGAGGCAAAATGCTCGCCTGCGGGCCCGAAGGTTGTGATTTTATATCTGCACCAATCCGTCAGATTTTTTCACAAATTACCTCGGCTCCCAGGTCAACCATGCCTTAAATGGGTACTAGATAAAGTAAAGTAAAAGTAAAGAAATGGGTACTAGATAAAGTAAAGTAAAAGTAAAGAAATGGGTACTAGATAAAGTAAAGTAAAAGTAAAGAAATGGGTACTAGATAAAGTAAAGTAAAAGTAAAGAAATGGGTACTAGATAGTAAAGTAAAAGTAAAGAAATGGGTACTAGATAAAGTAAAGTAAAAGTAAAGAAATGGGTACTAGATAAAGTAAAGTAAAAGTAAAGAAATGGGTACTAGATAAAGTAAAGTAAAAGTAAAGAAATGGGTACTAGATAAAGTAAAGTAAAAGTAAAGAAATGGGTACTAGATAAAGTAAAGTAAAAGTAAAGAAATGGGTACTAGATAAAGTAAAGTAAAAGTAAAGAAATGGGTACTAGATAAAGTAAAGTAAAAGTAAAGAAATGGGTACTAGATAAAGTAAAGTAAAAGTAAAGAAATGGGTACTAGATAAAGTAAAGTAAAAAAAGTAAAGAAATGGGTACTAGATAAAGTAAAGTAAAAGTAAAGAAATGGGTACTAGATAAAGTAAAGTAAAAGTAAAGAAATGGGTACTAGATAAAGTAAAGTAAAAGTAAAGAAATGGGTACTAGATAAAGTAAAGTAAAAGTAAAGAAATGGGTACTAGATAAAGTAAAGTAAAAGTAAAGAAATGGGTACTAGATAAAGTAAAGTAAAGGTAAAGAAATGGGTACTAGATAAAGTAAAGTAAAAGTAAAGTGAAGGACACTTTTTCCACGCCTTTAGGCGTATAGGGCATATAGGGCTAGTTCTATATTCTATAGACCAATTGGCACAAGGTGGGTAAATACGGTCAGCATCATGCCAGCCGCCTTTTCTTCCCAGGACTCCCACCCGTGCCCACTCAAGGCTAGGTCTACCTGGGAGCCAAGGTCATTTTTGAAAAAAGTCTGGCTCTGCCAGGAAGCAAACCCATGACCTTCCGATCAGTGGCAAGCATCTAGCTGCTCCGCTACTGTGACTGCCACTAGATATAAGTCCCGGGATGTAAAGGCACATCACCCATCGAGGGCTGATTGATCTGTAGCATCATATGCCCGATGCACCACTGGCCTGAAAAGATTCCAAGACGTAACTTTACTGGTATGTCCTTCTGTTTGTACTGTTTTCCTGTACATCTCCGAGTGCCAATCAGTACCAGTCAGTTTGTTCATCATGCTGTTGCTGTGGCCACAAGTGTCCCCTTCCAGCGGTTGATCTCTGGTGCATGTTGTTGTTACATCGTTCCAGCTGCAGCGCCCAGCTCCACAGCCGCCTGCTTCCAGTCAGCCCCCTCTGCAGAGAATGGCCTCGGACGACAGCGAAGAACCGCCCCCTGTTGTCAACTGGAACACTCACCCAGAGTTTGAACCAGTAATATCCAGCACCCTAAAAGTGCATACTGTTTTCATTTCTGTGTTGGTTTTCATGATTTGTGTTGTTTTTCATGCTTTTCTTTATTTGCTTGCTAACTGTGTTTACTGCTAACATTGGTTGCTAATTTTTCTATTCCCCGCATGATGTGAACAACATAACTAATGTTGTGATTTTTAAAAATGTGGACTGCGCATTAAAGCCGAAACGCAAGCGTTAAAACTGCATATATTATTGTTTAACCACTTGGCACTTTGGTGTGCCAGGGTGGGGAAAATTATCCATACCCCACTTGAAAGGTAAAGCCATATTTGAGGTCCGGCTATATTCAGGACCCCGGTATAAGCCAGGGCGGAGGCTTTGAAAAAAAC
This sequence comes from Candidula unifasciata, assembly GCA_905116865.2. Lineage (NCBI taxonomy): Eukaryota > Metazoa > Mollusca > Gastropoda > Stylommatophora > Geomitridae > Candidula > Candidula unifasciata. The sequence goes on from CAJHNH020000358.1 coordinate 328,908, forward strand.
TAAAAAGTGCATCCCACACGGGGGGTGACAACGATTTTTAATATGATAGAAAACTTGACGGCAGCCTCTAACTTTAATGTCCTCAGTATTAAAGGGAATGTAATGGATTGGATTGGATTTTTTACCCCACCAGGACATCACACAAGCGATAAACACCCGATGACACAAAGTGCCACCATGCGAATGAGGATCACCGTGGAGAGGTCCCAGAAACCGCGTTCAGACATTTGGCCATAATGATGACCTGCCTATATTGCGGCCCCTGGCAAAAGCCAGAGTGGGGCTTCAAATAACAAAAAATAACGTCCTAAGAAGGACGAAAAGTAGTAAACCAAATGTAATGTCAAAAGTCATTACAAATTGCAGTCCACGTTTGTATTAATCATGAAACTAACTAACTTTGCCTTTTAGTTGCCTCATTTTAAACTTTAAGAAATGCTTAATTTTTCTTTCAAAGTTCCCTTTCTTATTTTCATTAGCTTAATTATTTTATTATTTCACTTTGATGAAATATTGTACTGTTCTGTGTTATTTTTCTTTAATGAAAGCATACACTTTTTAGTGTTATTTCCCTTTAATGAAAACACACACTATTCTGTGTTATTTCCCTTTAATGAAAGCATGCACTATTCTGTGTTATTTCCCTTTAATGAAAGCATGCACTATTCTGTGTTATTTCCCTTTAATGAAAGCATACACTATTCTGTGTTATTTTCCTTTAATAAAAACACTGCCTGGCACTCTAGCGAAGTTGGTTAAACCTGGCTTTCGCGGCGGCCGGGTGACGAACTCCTTGTGGTCCGGGTTCACTCCCGAAGGGTGGGCAGAAAACCCACATTTCTCCCAGATTAACGGTACCTATAATGGAATCAATGCCGAAGGGTTGCGATATCCATAGTACCGAGCCAAAGGGTTTACAACTCATGGTTTCTGGATACGTAAAAAAAAAAAAATAATGAAAACATACACTATTCTGTATTTCCCTTTTCTCTAAAAAAAAAAAATAAAGTCTATGCTTGCTATTCTTAGTTATACCCAAGAGCAAATGAGTTTAAATGTGAAATCTAGAAGACATGGAGATACTAGATGTGCACAGTGTTATGAGTCATATCACATTAACCTGACTATAATCTTCTTCTTCTTTCTTTCACTTGAAAAAGATTATCTATATCTGCAATGTTATCTTTAGTATGACCCTCACTTTGTTTTGTAATTCACTCAGCGACCCGTAAAGTTGGACTTGCACTGGTGTTTACCTGTGTAAAGTTTGGCCTTGATTTGTTGTATTTTTGACAGTTATGGAGGACATAATCTGTTGTCTCAGGTGTCAGTCCACATGTGCACAAGTCTGATTCGCCAGTTTTAAATTTTACCTGGCTAATAAATGGTGTCAAATATGTTTTAATGTGTTTTTTTGGTCATACATTTGATTTGTAGGGACAACAAGAAAATAAACTAACTTCGTCACTTTTTTTAGGAGGGTTATTTTAAAGCCCCACCTAAGCTAACCTTTGAGGCCCTAATATCTTCTTCTTCAGCGATCTCTGGTCATGCGCATAATCCACTGTGGGTCATAAACTGGGATGTCTTTTCAAGGTCTCTTAGGTTTCCCCAAAGCTTAGTTGTCAGTTCTACTGGGTGTTGCCATATGTCGCTCCGCAGCTCCGCCAGGAGAGGACAGTCTTGCAGGACATGTTCTGGAGTCTGTTCAGCACGAAGACACTGGCAGAGAGCTGTTTGGCTCATACCTAGTTTATATGAGTGTTTATTGAGTCTGCAGTGTCCAGTGCGTAAGCGAAATACTGTGACTTGGTCTGTTCTGTTCAAGTGCCTCAGAAAATCTTTTCCGTAGTTATAACCAGTGTTGTTTTTCCAATCTGTTTCTGATTTTCTCTTAATGAGAGTTTTGACTTCTGGAAAAGATATTGGCTGGTAGGTCTGTAGTTTGTTACTGCCTTCCTTGGCTAAAGCATCTGCGCTTTCATTGCCTTTGATGCCGCAGTGAGACGGAGTCCACTGCAAGTGAATTTCTGCCTTATTTGACAACATAGCAAGTTCCTGTGTTAGACTTTGTAGTGTGCTGTCGGTAGGTTTGGACTCAAGGGCCTGTACAGCTGACAGTGAGTCAGTGAGAAAAACTAGCCTGCCTGCGGTGATTTGCAGATTGTTCATATACTGTGCGAGGCCCTAATATAACCTCACAGTTGAACAGGCTTTCTAGGACTTGCATCTGGAAGATTCACATCTGTATGGTGGTACTTTGTGTCATCGGGTGTTAATCGCGCATTGTGCAGTTCTAGTGGGGTTCAGTGTCACTTACTTGACAACAAGAATAGACCAACTGCCTCTCCTAACAAGCATATTGTAGGAGTCCACTAATTTTGGGTCAGGAGTGCATCTGCCAAAGAAGCAAGGAATTAACCAACAGTCTGCATATGGCTAAGCCAGATCTGTAAAATGGATTTGCACGCAACACTCAAGTTCTGGAGTTGAGAGCCGGTATACGCAAAAAAGAAGAAGGTAAACTTGGCATTACGATAAATCTAAACTTATCTTTTGGGAAATCTATTGGTTGGTTTGCCCTGTTTTTGAATTTGTGTGTGTGTGCCTTTATCAGTGAATTGGACTCTTAGTGTTAGAAGGATCGACCTTATTGCACAGCGTTTCATCCCCATAAGACTTAGTCTCTCCCAGCACAGTTGTTTGCTGCCTTTCCAGTGAGCATTGCACAAAACTGAATTCTGTAGTATTCTCCTGGGGTTGAAGAAGTTAGTTGCCTATCCTTTTCAGGACTTTGCAGAATCAGCCAGAGCCATCCTTGGCTGTTTGTGACTAAAAAAAAAGCAATTTGTATATTTGATACTTTGCTGTTGCCCCCTGAATGGTTAGCTCTTGATACCATTGCTGAAACTAATGCAAGGTGGTCTGCTGCAAAATTGCCTGCAGCTAGGGTTGAATTCAGAATTACCAAAGAAAATTTGCAGTGCCAAAGCAATAGATGCTGACATTGTGGGTGATAGTAAACACAGGACAGATGCTGCAGTTGGTTACTCTTCATATTTTAGGCTCCTTTTTTTTCTGTCTTTTTTCTGGTTGTCTTAGTTTGGTACTCATTTTTGTTGCTTTCCTTTTGTTGTACTCTCTACGTTTTTTTTTTTTAGCTTATCTCACCATTTTTCACTTCTTTCTGTCTCTCTCTTCCCTCCTTCCTCCTTTCTTTCTACCTTCTTTATGTCTAGTACTCCCTACCCTCTTTCTTTCTGCTCCCCCTTCCCCTTGATTCCTCCCCCCAACCACCTCGGTAAGCAGCAGATATTTTGTTACGTTATACTGACATCTGTCAACAATCCCTCTATCAGAGTGTCCTGGCACCCAACACCCTGACATGTTTGCCATTGCTCACCGTTGATGTACTGTTGAACTAACACTGACTCCCCCCACCCCTTTGTGTTATCACCTGTTATTTTATCATTTATCATGTGACATACATGTGTCTGTGTTATCTCCTGCTGTTTTATCATTTATCATGTGACATACATGTGTCTGTGTTATCTCCTGCTGTTTTATCATTTATCATGTGACGTACATGTGTCTGTGTTATCTCCTGTTTTTTTATTTTATCATGTGACATTCATGTATCTATGTTATCTCATTTTTTTATCATTGGTCATGAACATAATGTGTCTGTGTTGTCGCCAGTTATTTTATCATTTATGCTGCGACATACATGCATTTTTATTATCTTCTGTTATTTTATTGTTTATCACATGAGATACGCATGTCTCTGTTTCATTCTGTTATTTTATTGTTTATCATATGACATGTAACTAACAACGATTGTTTGAAAGAAGCTAATGAAAGTAGATCTCTATATACAACAATAAGAAGGAGATAGACATTGTTCTTTGGCTACGTAATGAGAAGAGAGGCATTGGAAAACATCTTGACAACTGGAAAGAGAGGTGAAAAGAGGGGTAGAGGCAGACCAAGAGAGATGATACTGGATGGGCTGAAACGATGGCATAGAGGGATATCATCAAGAGAGCTGTTCCAGGGATCGTGATCTGTGGAGACGCATGAGCGCCTACGCCAATTGGCAGGGCACATGATGATATGACATACATGTGCCTGTTTTATCGTATGCAGAATGTTGGTTCCTCGCCTCTTGCTGTCCAGGAACTACATCTTCCAATACTGTTTTGACTAAACCACTACTAAATGATAAAATGACACGAGACAAAACAGGCACATGTATGTCATATCATCATGTGCCCTGCCAACTGGCGTAGGTGCTCATGCGTCTCCACAGATCACGATCCCTGGTTGCCTGGAACAGCTCTTTTGTTGATATGCCAGATCCGTAAAATGGATGTGCACACAACATTCAAGTTCTGGAACAAGGTTAAAGTTGAGAGGTGGATGAACAACCATGACTTTCTTGTAGGAGTTTACAGCCGGTGAACAGGAAGAAGAAGCAGAAGATTGACTACCTGTCTTGTAGCCTATGACCCGTGGGCTGGTGATCATGTCTTTCCTCATCAACCTTTTGTCTTTAGCACTGCCAGTCTTATAATCTGTGCCTTGTAGTGTTGGTTTTCAGGCCTCTCCACTTATTATCTTTAAGAACTTAACACGGGAAGGTGCCTGTGACCTCCACAGTGCGACTCTCTTATCAGTATGTGAAAGTCATGAAGTATAATGACATGTAGAACAGCCTGGCCTGAGGTAGAATGATGTATTCCTAAATTCTTCCAGGTTGACCCAGCTGTGAGTGGGTAACAGGTGCAGTCCCGGGAAGTAGAGGCAGCCTGCATGATGCTGACCACATCACCCATCTTGGGCCTTTGATGTATAAAATACAGGTCTAGCCCTACAGGCCTAAAGGCATGGGAAAGGGTCCTTTACCTTTTACTTTTTACTATTCCGAAATTGGGGCGGGGGAAAGGGGGGGGGGGGGGGGGGGGGGGGGGTTTGTCATCATTATATAGCAGGTCCTTTGCAGAATGTCGCTCTTATTACAGTCTGTCTTAAAAAAAATAATCATCTTCTGCCAGTTCATCTGCCTTGTGCACTTTCCTACCCAAGATTTCACTAATTTCATGCACCCATCTTTTTGCTGGTGAGCTCCGTCCCCCTTTACTCCATGAAATAGAGACCTCTGGCTGTGTTACCGCTGTATTTGTATAACTGTGCTCTCTGTGGTGCCCAGTCTGCTGTCAATCTTGTTACATGGCCAAACCATTTGATTTGCTGTTTACCTATAAAGTTCAGTATTGCTTCTGTGCCGACTTTCCTCTTATCATTGTTCCTAAGTCGATCTTTCATTGTTACACCTAGCATAGTACGTTACCATTTTATTTATGTTGTGATTATTTTCCTTCTATCTTCTAAAGACAGTGTCTATGTTTTACATTGATAGCGTAGCATTGGTAAGAATATTGTGTTGAACAGTATTCTTTTAGTGTTTATATTCATATACCTCTTGACAGTCTTGTTGCATGGCATGGAGGTGTGTCGGCACAAGAACTGATACATGCTACAACAGATCGTGGATTATGGAGATGCATGATCACCCACGCCAGTCGGCAAGGCACCTGATGATGATGATGATGATTCATATACTAATATTTTAAAATTGGTGCCATTTGGCTTACAATGTGATCAGCTGTTCGATGTTTATGAAAAGTTTGTTCCAGTTCAAGCTCGCTGTGTTAAAGTATCTGTCAATGTGTCCTAGCAGGCTGCTTGATTCGAGCCCCAGGAAGAGTCACTGCACCCTACCTGGGGGATGAATGGCAGAGAAAACAATCAAAAGGAGATATTAAAATATAGTTATAAAAAATAGAGCATGTGTGATATTGATTCCTTCCTTTCTGTGTCCTTGTCCACAGCGGAACATCCATGTGGATGAAGAGGATCTGCCGCCGCCACCACCAGAGGTGTCACGTGTTCGCTCAGTGTCGTCACCCTTGGTGGAGGAGAAACACTCTGTCAATGTCAACGTCACCTATGACAAGAAGCTACCTCAGGTGGTAAGTTGTGTGTCAGTGTGTGTCACTTGTCTGTCTCTTTGACACATTGATGTGTCATTTGTCTGTCTCTTCAAAGCATTGATGTGTCACTTGTCTGTCTCTTCAATGCATTGACGTGTCACTTGTCAGTCTCTTCGGCGCATGTATGTGTCACTTTTCTGTCTCGTTGACACATTGATGTGTCATCTGTCTCTTCAACAAAATAAAATGTCACTCCAATAGTTGAGTTTACCGACAGTGAAGGCTAATTAATACACTGTGACCCACGAGGTCACTAACAACACTAGACGATACAGGGTTACGAATATCAGCATTAGAGAGCAAGTTTGAATAAGACCAAATCTGGATTATATTGACTGACAAAGAATAAAATGATATGGCCGTAGAATGCAGCATATGAGGTTTTTTAGTAGAGTATCTGGGAGGAAGGCGAAAGGAAGACCAAGAGAAAGATAGATACATTGTGTAGCAGAAACCTGCTACAAGATGAACGAATCCATCACTCAAGCCAACCGAGAAGCTCAAGACAAATACAGGAAAGCACGGCACTGCGCTACAACCTGGTATCAGTGGGCGACATAAGGAAGAATGAAGAACGCTCTTTGTTATGGGAAGTAACTATGTTTAGACACAGTGGTTTTTGGTATTATACAGGTTGTCGCCCTTGAATACACATTTCTTGCAACGGGAGGGCATTTAGCTGTCATGTTAAAATACTAAGCTTGTGTTTCGAAGACCGGAGTTCGAACCTGTCTTTCCCTGTTGGGGAACAAAGATAAAAACTTGCACCTGCACAATCAGAGGGGACTGCAGTAGTTATACGGCCCAAAGTCCTCTATCTGTTTGTTTGTTTGTTTTAGTATCCAGAAGCCATGAGTTGTTAACCCTTAGGCTCGGTATTATGGATATCGCAACCTTTCGGCCTTGATTCCATTGTAAATACCGTGAATCTGGGAGAAAATGTGGCTTTTCTGACTACCCCCGGGAGTGAACACGGACCACAAGGAGTTCGTCACCCGCTCACCGCGCAATCCGGTTTAGCCAACTACGCTAGAGAGACGGGCAAGTCCTCTATCTAAATTCCCTAAAGATGGAGGCGAGGGGATTGACTTAATTGCACCAGGTTTTGTCCCACATCCCTCAGTCTCTTTCCGCAGAACAGCAAGCTACTTTCCGAGAGCGTCGCACAGAGCTTCTATAGCCAGAAAATCCGCTCTTTCATTCCCTCGTACTCCTGCAAATCCCGGATATTATATATATCCATTTGAGTCGCAGTAATGTTGGCGTACTGAAGCTTTGTAGCCAGTAGCCTTTATGAAAGCTATCTCGCAGTCTGCATCTCCCCATGTGCCATACAGTTTTATCTTCATTGACTTTGAAACAGGCCAGATCACATCCCTGTTGGCAGCAAACAGTTGACAGCGTTGGAGCTCATGCTCAGCATTTTTGGGTAGGGTCCAGTGGCACATCTCCGTTAATTTTTATGAGTATAGTAACACTAGATTGTGTGTGCACTGGAACCCACATGGGCATAGAAATGAAGGAAGAACAAAAACACATAGAGAAGGTAGCTAGAGAGTGGAGATAACAAGTTGGAAGGACATGGGGAGAGCTGCATACGATAGCGAAGGATAGAACGACTTGGAGTGAGTTGGTTGAGGGCCTTTGCTCCATTAGGGGTTAGAAAGGCAGAAAATGAAAACAGTAAAACTTCAATTAACCATAATTCGTTTAACCATCAGTTTCTATTATCTGTTATCTTAAAACAAAAGGTAGGACAAAGACACAGAAGGAGGTGATTTTTTTAGGCATGTCCCGGTCGTCCCAATTGTCCCGTTTTTTAAAACAAATCTAGAAATTAGCGGGAGAAGAGCATTCACTTATAGTTCTATGTGCAGACCTGATTAGATTTCTTCTTCTTCTCCACCTCCTCCTCCTCCTTCTTTTTCTTCTTCTTCTTCTTCTTCTTCTTCTTCTTCTTCTTCTTCTTCTTCTTCTTCTTCTTCTTCTTCTTCTTCTTCTTCTTCTTCTTCTTCACCGACTTTAAACTCTGGCTGAAAGTTCTGGTTGTTTATGCACTTCTGGACTGTAGTCCTGTTACAGAAACTGAGTGTTGCGTGCACATCTGTTTTACAGGTCTGACTTGCATGCAGACTGTTGGCTTCTTGCTTCTCAGGCAGATGTACTCCGAAGGAAACTCCCATTTAGTCATCTTTTACGACATGCTTTTGAGTAGGCAGTGGGTCTATTCTTGTTTTCCCCCACAACGGGGCCCTGGAACCCACACGGAGACAATATGTACGCATTATTCACATTTGAAGGATTTTTTTTTTTAGTTTTGTCCTAAGCCTGCAGTGAAACCGCGGTACTTCCTTTTCTTCTTTCTTCTACTCCTGGAATGCCTCGGGGCGTCAGGACAGGAAAAGATCTTTGGAACCGGCCCTTCTGTTCGCTTTGTGAATAGTACTTTTCAGTATCTTTGATATTTCTGCAGTCCATATTCTGCGTGGTCGACCTCTGGTTCTGTTACCTTTGTATCTGTATAACATTGCTCTCTGTGGGGCCCTGTCTGCTGCCAGACTTGTTACATAGCCAAACCATTTCATTTGTTGTCTGCCTCTAAAGTTACTGTGCATATGTATTACGAGATTTCTGTTTATCCGGTTATCTGTCACAGCCCAGATCTGGATAGTGACGGTTATTCGAAGTTTCACTGTATTAGAACAGCTCAGAGGACCACATATCAACGTTAAAATGTTTAAAACAGAAATACATCACAGATTACATTACATTTGTTTCGGGAATGCCCAAAATGAAGCTTCTGCATACACAACCCAGATATGTGCCCTCTCGCATGTGTATTGATGTTTCAGTGAGCATCGCTGAAATAAAATGATCTGGAGCTTACCCAGGGGAGTAAACAGAGGAGGAAAACCCAGGGGAATAAACAGGAGGAGGAAAGGAAAAGCCAGGGGAATAAACAGAGGAGGAAAGGAAAACCCAGGGGAAAGCACGCGGCCATCATTGTGTTGGCAGGCAGTGGTCGGGGAGCTGTTGGGCCTTTTGTTTATTGGGCGGGCCTCTATGACAGTTGTGTTTTAGCTTGGTTGGTTGTCTCTTTTATTTGTTCGATTCATCTTTACGTTGGCCAAGTTTTTGTGTGCATTAGTGTACTTCCCCCCCCCCCTCTCTCTCTCTCTCTCTCTCTCTCTCTCTCTCTCTCTCTCTCTCTCTCTCTCTCTCTCTCTCTCTCTCTCTCTCTCTCTCTCTCTCTCTCTCTCTCTCTCTCTCTCTCTCTCTCTCTCTCTCTCTCTCTCTCTCTCTCTCTCTCTCTCTCTCTCTCTCTCTCTCTCTCTCTCTCTCTCTCTCTCTCTCTCTCTCTCTCTCTCTCTCTCTCTCTCTCTGACATACATTATTGTTAACACGCAGGGAAGTATGGTCTGAAAGATGAGTGCTTGGAAAGGCCGGATGTAAGACAGACCTGCGTGCCCAATTTGTAACCCTTTAAATATAAAGTTGTGTTCGTTCATTCTCTCTCTTTCTCTGTTTGTCTTTCTGTCTGTCTGTCCCTCTATCTCTCTCTCTCTCTCTCTCTCTCTCTCTCTCTCTCTCTCTATCTATCTATATATATATATATATATATATATATATATATATATATATATATATATATATATATATATATATAGAGAGAGAGAGAGAGATAGATAGAGGGACATATATATATGTATGTCGGTACACATCGTTTTTCTTCCCCTCTCTGTCTCTCTTTTCTTTATCTATCCTTTCTCCGTTCACTGTCTTTCTATCTCTCCCTCTCTGTCTCTGCTCTCTGTCCATGTCTGTCTGTCGTTGTATGTCCAGCTCGTTTCTGCTCTCTCCCATTTCTGCCGCATCTCCTGAACCACATTCTCCTCTCTTTCTTTCACTTTCATTTCTGTTCTTCCCTATGTGGATTAGTCTAATTGTCCCTGTAGCAAGCATGTTGCCAAAGGCGACTAACTATGGGTTTTTCCAGGTGCATCTGCCCATGACCTACTTTAGATCTTAAGTAGGTCATGGTCTAGTGCAGAGGCGAGGAGCAAATAACCCAGATATGTAAAACAGACCTGGTCATCTCGGTACTCTGATTCAACTGCCACAAGTACCTTTGCCGATTGTTTCCGTGATAAACTGATTATAATATTACCCCGAAGATGGCATGGATGTCCTTCGCCAAATTTTTCTACCAGGTCACGTAGTTGGGTTATCATCAGAGACTCTTTATGTCTGCCAGCCTAGTCCGTACAGCATTGATGATGTCAGTTGTGTCTATGCTTCTTCCGTTGCCAACGGTACTGTGCTGAAGGTCAAGGTCAAGTCGGGAGATTTGAACCAGCGTCATTGCACACGGTTATAAACCATAAGTCCTCTGCCACCAGTACGGACAGCTGATAAGAAACTGTCCGCCTGTGTCGCCGTCCTCACGTAACTCTGTAGCTACAGCGACGCTCTTCCGTTTACTCCAGAGTGTCCACTCAGCCATTTTCTAGAGGCTGGGTGAACCCCAGGAACCGCCCGGTTTCGAACACCGACCGTGGCTGCAGCGAGTCACAGCTGGATTTGAAAGCGAGTCTCTTATCGACTGCGCTAACGCGGCCCCTACTGGGCTGATACTGTTGTCGTCAAAACGCAGAAGTCTGCAATCAGATGGGCTGTAGCTGACTTCGAACCCCGCTGTGTTGTGATTGTAAAACTGGGGTTACATCTCCCAAGCCACAGACGCCGACTTTTGAATTTTAGCCCTAGAAATAAATCTGTTCCCAGGGTCTTGTCTGTTTTGCTGCGATTATTGGGATTCCTTTCACAGCAGTCGGAGTTAACTGTAGCACTGAGAGCTAAGAACGATTTCATGTGTATGATCGGGGAGTCTCAACTCCCCCCACCCTCTCTTCTTTCGAGTAGTATTTCGACTCGTGTGATACCAGGGCCTTAGAAGAATTAAAGAATAGAAACACTTTACACTATCATTATGTCGTAGGGTCACTGAGGGTAGGGTTGGGCTTGAGATTGGCTAGCTTATGCCGTGGACACAACAGAAGTCAACTCTGTAAAGGTCTAAAATGAAGTCACTTTTGGTACCTGAATAGAAAAAAAAATTAAACTTATTGGCAAAGAATGGGACTTGTGCGGGCTTCCTGCCTAAAATAAAGGATTAGGCATAGCAGAATGTTAAGCTTCGAAATTATTTTTCCTTCCGATAGCGCTTTGCTAATGCAGTTTCCACATATGGACGCGTCAGTGGTTTGGCTGCCTGAGCTACTGAGTTCAGCGCTTGGTGCAGCCCTGTGAGCTGTTGTGTTGTAGTATTAAATATGGCGGGTAGCCGGATAACGTGTGTGCTGGTGAAATACCTTATGTAATAATTGTACGTTTGTATAGCCAACTTATCGTGACTGACTACTTCCATCAACGACAAACCACATTTCTGGTGGCGACTGTTGGATTTGGCGCCTCTAGCAACTGCCATATTCACTTACTGCAAGCGCACATTTCTGGATTGTCCCGGGACTAATTGTATGTTCACCAGTTTTTCAAATGAGAAAGTGAGGGACATTTTATTTGATTTTCACTGGCAAAGGAACGGAGCAAGAATGGGGGAAACACTGATTTAAGTGAAGCTGAAACCTCTACTAAGACTAAGAGTAAAGAATGGGACGACATATGTGGTTAAGTGCCTCTTCTCCCTTAGAAGTTGAAGGCCACAGAAGGAAAAATAAAGGTTCTTTATTAATATCCTACCTCCAGATGACGTCACATGACAGTCCAACATTTTAGAGGGTGGGAAGACTGAATTTCCCAGCTTTCTGTTGCTTTTAACTATCCCAAAACATCTAGAACTGGCCCTAACCCCAACCCATCTACATCCCACTAGAGAGTGCAGCCTAGGTCCCACGAACTGCATGCAACCTTTCGCCACCTCCTGAAATATTAGACTGTCCAGTGACCTGTGGATTTCCCCTGTTTGGTGTAGGATAATAATAAAGCACCAAAATAAAGTCTCGTTAACATCTGTGCCTGTTTCCTCGGCGTCTGTGGACGCTTTTAAGCATACCGAGGTGCCCGGTTTGAATCCAACCGAAGGTGATGTGGCTGCGTTGGTTTCAGTATTTATGTCTAGAGCCGGTCGTGCAGTAGCTTAATGTCGAATTGGCTGGTAAAACCAGCGGCCGAAAATGCCGTGGCTGGCTCTTTGACGTTTTCTGCACTAAACAATTTGCCACTAAATGTCTTCTTCTACTGCTACCAGTTCTTCCTTCTTCTCCTCCTTCTTCTTCTTCTTCTTCTTCTTCTTCTTCTTCTTCTTCTTCTTCTTCTTCTTCTTCTTCTTCTTCTTCTTCTTCTTCTTCTTCTTCTTCTTCTTCTTCTTCTTCTTCTTCTTCTTCTTCTTCTTCTTCTTCTTCTTCTTCTTCTTCTTCTTCTTCTTCTTCTTCTTCTTCTTCTTCGGATGCACACGCGTCACTCAGGTTCTGAAACAAGACTGAAGTTAGAAGTGGATGAACATCCAGAACTTTCTGCCGGAGTTTACAGGCGGTGAAGGCAAAGAAGAAGAAGAAGAGGCATCATATAGCACCTAGAAATATACAGGGAACCCCATAAATTTCCTTCATCTTCTTTCTCTCTCTCTTTTGTTGTTGTTGCAGTCCGAGCCCTTGAGGTTCATTGCTACAGATATCACTCACTTTGATTCATCCTTCTGGGTTGCCCTGCGCTTTCCCGTTTGTGACACTAAGTGTTTGTAGGTCGGTCTCTATCGTCCTCTTGGTCTGCCTCGTGGTCTACGACCAGGTTAATATATATTTCCAAACCTGCTTTGCTATTCCAGTGGCCTGAGATGAATTCTATCCGTATCCCATAGTTGTATTTCAAGCTTCACGATAGACACGGCTAGTGAAGACATCGTTTTTTAGGGGTGCCTAGTTGTCTCCATTGCGAGGCGCACACGGTAACTATAGCTAGAGATGCTTACGTTGTCTTATTCGTCCTTCTGTCTTTCTACTTCTTCTATGAGTGCCAATATGTACATATGTCTGTTTACTTATTACATGTGTAGGAAAAATGAACACATTACCACCGCCATTACAAGCATAAGTTCTGATGTGCTTATACGTGTTCTTCAACAGGGAAGGACATGCATGGAAATGTGGTGTTTTTATATACATGGGACACTTCATAGAATGAGAACCACTGGGCCAAAATATTGGAAAAAAAAAAAGGGGGGGGGGGGATATCACCCAATCTCCGACAATGTTCCTGCGTAAATTGTGGACTGAATACCCCACCCGTTTCCTCTAGCGCCATTGTTGTTAACGTTGGTGCTTTGCTGCCACTAGACGGCGCAGTTTTATCGCCTACTTGTAGCCCAGTAGTCCCTGGACACCGTGTTTTGTTACAGCGGAAGCGGAAATCATTTCTGCAGACAATATGGTGGAAATGATGGAGATCCGCGCTGTCGTGTGCGGGCAAATCCGCAGGGTTGTGCATATATAGACACACATACAGGGGCGCTGAAGAAGCAAAAAAGTGGGAGGGGGGACATTTGCTTTCTTGCACATTTTCGGGGGGAAATGGGGGGGGGGGGGTCGTTCAAGGGGCATAAACCTTGTTTAAGTGCTTTTTTCTCTTGACTTCCTGACTGCTTCGGGTGTCGAGGGTTCTGCTTCCTACTCTTCTGGTCGTCTCGACCATGGGCACATTGCCTTGTGGTGGGTCTTTAATGTTGTCTTGTTCTTTGTTCACCTCGCACTCCACGACCTTCTCTGTGGTCTGGAGGCATGGTGTCCGCCTCGAGTGCTGGAAGTCCCGGGTTCAGGCCCCGGTGAGAGCTAGGATTTTTTTTTTCACGTGGACTTCTAGTAATTGTCTCCAGTCTCTGGGTAGTAAGGCCGGACGCCCATGTGTATTCTTGCCCACGTAAAAAAAAATCTCTTGACAGTTGGAAGTCTAAATGAGTAGCCTAACGGCGCTGCTCGGGCAAAATTTTGAGTTAAAAATCGACCCAAAGTATTTCAGGATCCTCGCCGGTGCTACAGAGCTTGTGCACTGTGCTGAGCTTGTTCGGACTCAGACTTGAGTTAGAAGAAGAACGGAGCACTTACTGGTTACTACCCGTGTGCCATGGTGTTGATCCGGTGAATAAACATGGGCATTACTCTCTTTTGGTGCATGTATTATATAGCACGATGGCGTCGCAAGGTATGCGCTCTAAGTAGTCAGATCATTTTGTCCGCTGTCTTTGTATGTCATTTAGAATAGACCCTGTGCAGAATTGTTCTGTTGTTATCTCATTTCTGATTGTGTCTGTTCTGATCACTCCTGTACCTTTTCTCAGACATCTCAGTTCTATGGTTATTAGTTTTATTTTCTGGCTTGTTGTACGCGACCATGTCTGGCACTGGTGGCATAGGGTGGGGATGTGTATGCTTTGTATGAGATTTTTTTTCTGTGCTCATTGGGACATGTTGTATGAATGTAACATGCTTTATAGAACACATGAGCGTTTGGAAGGGTCACTTATGATTGCTTGATTGATTGGCTAGTTCCAGGGGAAACAAACTTTTGATTGGTTGGTTCAAGGGGAAACAGGCTTTTGATTGGTTGGTTCAAAGGGAAACAAACTTTTCATTGGTTGGTTCGAGTGAAAAAACACTTCAGCGACGTTCAAGTAGCTTCTATCTGAGCGGCGGTTATACTGTCGACCTGAGTTCTTTGTGGATTATATCACTTATGACTCGTTCCTATCCCCTTTGTCAGTCGTTTTCTGTCACTCGATTGACTCGTTCCTGCTCACACCTACATCGTTAAAAGCTTTTTATATATTAAACAAACATGTATTGATTGGCAGTCATAGAAATAAGGAGAAAGATACAATGAAACACTAGACAATATAAAAATCGAAAGCTATAGTTACCCACGGTCATCTTTAGATATAATTAGAGAAGGACGTGAGTTACCATGCTGCGAATCGAACCCGTCACATCTTCTTCTACTTTGTTCTTCGGCTGTAAGTTCTGGAAGAAAGTCCTGGTTGTTCGTCAATTTGAGTGAGTTTTGCGTGTACATCCGTTTTACTGACTTATGTGTGTGCAGTTGCTTGTTCTTTGTCGCTCGGACAGATGTAAATCTGACTTCGAAGAAAGTCCCCAATAAGTCGACTCCTACGACATGCTTGTTGGGAAGAGAAAGGGGGGGGGAGCAGAGGGTCTGTTGTTGGTTTCCCCGCAAAGTGGACCGGAACCTACACGCGGAGTAAAGTCGACTAATTTGGGGGTTTTCCAGTCCGCATACAACGGTCGGTGTTCGAGCGGTTCCCGGGGTTCACCCAGCCTCTAGGAAATGGGTACAAGAGTTGACACTACGGTAACTGGAGGAACCTCGCTGTAGCTACGGAGTTACCGTGCAGACGGCGACACAGGCGAACAGTTTCTTATCAGCTGCCCATACTGGTGGGAGAGCACTTATGGTTTATAACCGTGTGCAGTGACGCTGGTTCACATCTCCTGACTTGACCTTTGACCTTTGTACAATTTTTTTTTTGAAACATTGAAATCAGATGTGCATGCTGAACTCAAGTTCTTAAACACGATTAACGTCCAGGATTGGATCTGAAGCCAGACCCCCCCTCCCCCCCCCTTTCTCCCCCCTTTCCGGACTTTACAGCTGGTGAACGCGAAGAAGATGAAAGGCTCAATTTTGCACTAATAATGAGCTAGGAACACACATTAACAGCCAAAACACATCGTGCCTGATAAATTGCCGATGAATGAATTCTTTAAAAGGTTCTCTTTTGCACGTTTTTCCCGTCGGTCTGTCACGTCTTTCCGCTATTGTCCTGAAACCTGGCACAATTTCCGGGCCTGTATGGGGCGGATCGCGTATCCTACCGTTTTCCGCGCTGTCTTCATAGTCGATATCGACCCCGGCCGCTCGCTCACCACAACATCCATCGACATTCCATTGGTTTCCACTCGTCGACTTTATTGTTGCCGATTCCTAGGTGTGTTCGCAACGCTGGAACTGTCGAATCCGTTACTTGTCTCTTTTGCCAAATTGGATTAGCGCCGACTTAATTTAGCACCTGTTTGAGTTGAGCGATCTCTGGATGTTCATTACATCAAAGTGGTTGGCTCTGTTTTTATTTGAGAGCCGCGCAGAGGAGTTTCGGTTTTTGTTTTTACACCGAGCGGATTACTTTTCCATAGAGTAGATTTGTTTCGTTTATGTAGATACCGAAATTGTTGTATGATTCCGATAGGTGGATTACTTATTTGTAGCATAGTTGTGATTCGTTTATGTACAGACCGAAGTTGTTGTTTTCCTTGTTCTCTCCATACTGTTACTTTTCTGTGCCACAGTTTTGCCTCCTTTTTATGCAGACATGTATTGTTGTTGTTATTTAGTTTGCTGATGAAGACTTTTATCGAAAAGATAGATAGATAGATAGATAGATAGATAGATAGATAGATAGATAGATAGATAGATAGATAGATAGATAGATAGATAGATAGATAGATAGATAGATAGATAGATAGATAGATAGATAGATAGATAGATAGATAGATAGATAGATAGATAGATAGATAGATAGATAGATAGATAGATAGATAGATAGATAGATAGATAGATAGATAGATAGATAGATAGATAGATAGATAGATAGATAGATAGATAGAAAGATAGATAGATAGATAGATAGATAGATAGATAGATAGATAGATAGATAGATAGATAGATAGATAGATAGATAGATAGATAGATAGATAGATAGATAGATAGATAGATAGATAGATAGATAGATAGATAGATAGATAGATAGATAGATAGATAGATAGATAGATAGATAGATAGATAGATAGGTAGGTTGATTGGTTGATTGGTTGATTGGTTGATTGGTTGATTGATAGGTAGGTAGATAGGTAGGTAGATTGATAGATTAGGTAGATTGATAGATTAGGTAGATTGATAGATTAGGTAGATTGATAGATTAGGTAGATTGATAGATTAGGTAGATTGACAGATTAGGTAGATTGATAGATTAGGTAGATTGATAGATTAGGTAGATAGATAGATTAGGTAGATTGATAGATAGATAGATTAGGTAGATTGATAGATATAGATAGATTAGGTAGATTGATAGATATAGACAGATTAGGTAGATTGATAGATATAGACAGATTAGGTAGATTGATACATATATTCAGATTAGGTAGATATTTTGATAGATAGATTAGGTAGATAGATTGATAGATAGATTAGGTAGATAGATTGATAGATAGATTAGGTAGATAGATTAGGTAGATAGATTGATAGATAGATTAGGTAGGTAGATTGATAGATAGATTAGGTAGGTAGATTGATAGATAGATTAGGTAGGTAGATTGATAGATAGATTAGGTAGGTAGATTGATAGATAGATTAGGTAGGTAGGTAGATAGATAGATACATGCATGCATCCATCCATAATACATACATACATACATACATACATACATACATACATACATACATACATACATGCATGCATGCATGCATGCATGCATGCATGCATGCATGCATGCATGCATACATACATACATACATACATACATACATACATACGTGGATAAGATGGATAGAGAGATGGATAGTGGGGGAGAGGGGAGGGGTTGAATTCACCCTTGTCAGACCGCTCAACTATCCACACTTGTTTCAGAACCTACTTCGTATTTTCTCCGTATTCGTGGTTAATGAAGCAAACATTTTTTTCCTCTGGCTTCGAAGCTCCTAGGTTCCTTTCTCTTTCAAATAAGTGGGCTATTAGAAAATATTTATCTTCAAAATGATAATTCATTCAATAACACATGAGGCAAATTAATTAAACTGTAGTTCAATTTGTGTATAAATCTTCTCACTAACAGTTGTTACCACCGGCCGGCCACGCCAGCCTCACAAAAACGGGAATTCCCGTTTGAGCTGTTCGTCCTTATATCTGGAGAAGGCCGTGGAGAGGATATACGTCGCAGTCCTGGGTAACAACACTATATGGTTCGGGTCTCTCAACGCGACCGCGTCGTCCATTGGCTCGTCGGTAGACGGCTTCGTCGTTGGTCGGCGACAGTGTTTGGGCCTGTCTCCTGTGCAGTGTGGAGTCCTTTGATGACTGCTTGGTGGCGAGAATTGCTAGGCCATTCTTTTTGTTTATATGACGCACATAACCTGGTCACAATTATAACCTAAATCTCCCCCTTCGCGGATGCTGGTTGAACATGATGATCTCCCCCGCCCCAAAACAAAGCACCAGAACAATCGCCTTCCCAGCCATGTGTAGTTTGTTTCTTTTAACTACCACTTACGCAGAACAGCCAACCACGTATGTATCCATGCGACCTCTCAGAATCTGTTGTCAGCTCGGTACTTTCAGTTGAATGCGACACTATCTCGTCGCCCTCGAGATTTCATAGGGAATTCCTAGGGATTTACCCGGGCAGTACCATTTTAAAGGGGGGTTAAGGTAAGGGCTAGTGTTAAAATGAACAGCGACTACTAACAACTAACCCTAACCCCCCACCCCCCCCCCCCCCATACTGTTGGACTGTGTGGGGTTTCCCCTACCAAATCTCGAAGCCGACGAGAGAGGGGTGGGGGGGGGGGGGGTTGGGGCTGTGTATAAAATTAAAGTGCCGTCGGCTCTTTTTGTGTGACTTCGCAGAAAATGTTTCACGTTTATCGCTCTGACCTCGCCAAAGCTATAGTCATCTCTATCCTGCGACCTTGCAGAAGCTGTTGTCATGTTTATCCCTGTGACATCGCATATTGGTTATCAGGTTTATCATTGTGGCATCACATGTCTATTATCAGGTTTATCACTGTGGCATCCCATATCTAATATCAGGTTTAACACTGCGACATAACATGTCTATTATCGGGTTTATCACTGTGACATCACACATCTAATATCAGGTTTATCACTGTGACATCCCATATCTCATATCAGGTTTAACACTGCGACATAACATGTCTATTATCGGGTTTATCACTGTGACATCACTCATCTAATATCAGGTTTATCACTGTGACATCCCTTGTCTATTATCAGGTTTCTCACTGTGACATCCCATGTCTATTATCAGGTTTATCACTGTGACATCCCATATCTAATATCAGGTTTATCACTGTGACATCCCATATCTAATATCAGGTTTATCACTGTGACATCCCATATCTATTATCAGGTTTATCACTGTGACATCCCATATCTAATATCAGGTTTATCACCGTGACATTACATAACTATTATCAGGTTTATCGCTGAGACATCCCATATTTGTTCTCAGTTTGCCACAACACTTTGCTGATGCAGTCCATGTCATGTTGGAGAAACCCCCTCCTCAGTCTTTCTTCAGATATTCCGACTAGATGGGAACCGTGGAATAATGGCATCATCAACATTTTGTCATATTCCAGCTGCCAGCGGGTGTCACTTGGCCGAAGCAAAGCCAATGTCATTCACAGAGCCTGTCTCACATTTCTCCGGAGACTTTTCCCCCGGCCAGCCCTGGAGACAGAGCTCCCAGAACGTGGGCGTTGAATTGCCGTGTTAATGTGTCTCGATTGATTGTACTGCCAATGGCGCCGGTACTTTGGGTGCTTAGATAACGCGAGGCCCCCTCCCAGTGTTTATTTAGTGGGGGGGAGGGGGGGGGGGAGTGAGTACCTCTAGTAATTCTGGGGGGCAGGGTCTGAATGCGACGGGAGGCTTGTATGAAATCTTAGTAAGCGTTTATTTGTGCATTTCAGGCTGTGTCAAGTATATTGTTTCCTATTTTCTGTTTAGCTCATGATAATAGTAGTAATAATTACTATTGCACAGTTAAACAAGGCTCAGGCTCCTTTGAACTCCCCACCCTAGTAATAATCTAGAGGCGGGGACATCAAAGGGCTTACTCTTTGTATAAGCACGCAGTAGCAAAATAAAGTTATTATAGCTGTTATTATTACTGCGCAGTTCAACAAAGCTTGATGGCGCACACCACTCCTTATGCGGTCGAACAGGTTTTCGAGGATTTTCCGTAAGGTGTTAATACCAGAGACTTCAAACCAATTTTAGGAGTGGGTGGGGGATTCATCTTCTTCTTCGCGTTCACCAGCTGTACACTCTGGCGGAAGGTTCTGGTTGCTCGTCCACTACTGAACTGCAGTCTTGCTCCAGAACCTGAGTGTTGCGTGTGCATCAGTTTTACAGATCTCATTCTCTTGAATACAGACTGTTGGTTCCTTGCCTCTCCGGCAGATGCACTCCGACTTCAAATGAAGCTCCGCAATTAGTCGACTCTTACGACATGCTTTTGTGGAGGCAGGGATTGATTTCCGTTTGGTACTTTTCGAGGATAGTTCTTGTTTGTGCTTTGTCTGTTAGTTACCGTAAATCGCGCGTTTTTAAGCCATAATTTTTCTGTCTGTCTACCGTACCTTCGTCCTTCTTTCCACAGAAAGGGTGGGGGTGGGAGCTGCTACCAGCATTTGAGCACCCCTGTGACTTTGAGTCTTATTCTGGATGGCAGAGGGGCTGCGTCGTTTCGAGGCACTGTGTCCGCCTGAGTGCCAGAGGCTCTGGGTTCAAACCCCGGTAAGGGCTGGGATTCCACGTCGACTTGGATTTCGAGTATTTCCCCCTGGTCTCTGGTTTGAGATCGGACGCCCGTGTGCATTGCTGCGCACGTAAAAAATCCATTTGCAGTTGGAAATCGAAAAGAGTAGCCTAACGGCGCTCCCCGGGAAAAATTTGGAGTTAAAAATCTACCCAAAAAGTATTTCAGGATCCTCGCCGGTGTAACAGAGTTCGTGTACTAAGCTGAGATTCTTCAGACTAAGGCTTCAGTTAGAAGAACGTCTGCCATGATATTGATCCTTCGAATAAACATAAACATTCTGGATGGCAGCCGAACCGGGCAGATCCCATATACCGCATTTAGGCTCCGAGGAGGTTATAGTTAAGGCTTCAGTGACGGCGCCGTCAAGTCATATATCCGGCATACCGGGTAAAGGTTAAGGACGTTACTTTGTCGTCTGCATAAGAAAGATGACACATCTTCTTTTTCACCTCCTCCCCCTCCTCCTTCACCACCACCTCCACCTCCAGTTCTGTTCTGCCTTTCATCGTCAGGGTTTGAAGAGGCATCTGGTGCCAGCCTTGGTATGTACTACATGGACGCAGATATTCGCGGCCTCGGATATTGCATCTTGTCCATTACTTGCCTAAGTTAAGTCACACGGGGACACATCTGGCGGTCTAGTGGCAATCGTTGCTTTGTATCCTGCAACATGGGGGGGGGGGGGGGATATATAGATGACCCAGTACCTTTTCATATTTTCTGACGCTGGGGACCTCAGAGAATATAACTGTTATAATGCATAATAATAATGATAGTGCTGAATGACAATCAGATATATGATAAGTTTTTGAAATAGCATTACAAACCAAAACTAAAGTAAAGAGACAAGTGTATATGGTTGTGGGGTGGAAAGAGGGGGGGGGCAGCTTAAGCCCCTTACATTTTTAAGGAATGGGGTTGAGGCCCCGTAACATTTGAGGGGGGGGGGGGGGGGGGGGGGAGCTCAAAGTGCGTTTCCAGCCCCTCAAGTATCCAGTGCTTGCTGGACACTAGGTGTGTCCATCTGGTCAGTCTGTGTGGTGTTGCTGGGTCCTTTCCCTCCCCCCACCTCCCGACAAGCCGCGAGAAGTGATGATGGATGACGCCATTTCACGTCTGGGAACTCTGCCACAGAGTTTACCGCCTTCCATGTTCCATCTTCATCGTCAGGGGAAACAATTTGGCTGGTATAAAAGGGAATCAACCCAGATATTACCAGCCAGCGATTTATCTTGTAGTCTGAAAAGACGGAAACTAAAGGGTTCCGTGGGTGGGGGGGGGGGGGGGGATGTGCATACTAGACGTGAAGAAGCTAGGTTTACAATAATACAAACCGGAAAAGTAAAATTAATGTTTCGGTTAGGAACCATTCGTCAGCATATAAATAGAATATAATTAAAGCTTCACTTTTCCCCGTGGTCTAGCGTGTGGTTTTGTGTCTTCTTCTTCGCATTTAATCTAATAATCTCCTGAAATGCAATTTTTCGTTATTTTGAAGCCCTACTCTGGCTCTTGCCAGGGGCCGCAATATAGCCCGGCCCTAAATGTGGTCTAATGGCTTAACGCGGTTTCTGGGACCTCTCCACTGGTGATCCTCATCCACATAGTGGCACTTTGTGTCATCTGGTGTTTATCGCTTGTGTGATGTCCTGGTGGGGTAAAAAAAAAAGAGATAGAGATAGATAGATCTTTGCATTCACCTCGTCATCCGTTTGTGGGATGCAATTATTAGCTATTTTGAAGCCCCAGCCTGGCTTTTGCCGTTGACCCTAAATATAGCCGGGTCATAAATATGGCCAAACGACTGAACGGGGCTTCCGGGACCTCTCCATGGGTGATCCTCATCCGCTTGGTGGCACTTAGTGTCACCGGGTGTTTATTGCTTGTGTGATGTCCTGGTGGGGTGCAATTATCTACCTACCTACTTTTGCAGAGGAAAGTTCTGCTTGTTCTAGAACTTGTATGTTGCATGCACATACGTTTATAAATCTGGTTTACTTGTGTTGGCTTCCTGTTTCTCAAGCAGATACACTTCGAAGAAAACCCTTAATTAGTCACTCTTACGACATGCTTGTTAGGGAGGCAGTGGGATCCCGGAACCCACACAAGTTCTTATGTGTGTTTTTGCTGTCTCGCCTTTGACGGGGAGCAGTGCATCTCACAACACTGGACTACCACCTGGTATGAGTTTTCTACTTCGATCTTTCTGTCAAAAAACTGTTATCAGGAGGCCGGTAGCCTTTATGAAAACTATCGTGCAGTCTATAACTTCTCGTGTACCATACAGTTTTGTTTTCATTGTGGTTGGAACAGGCCAGATTGCGTGTCAGTTGTCAGCATACAGTTGACAGTGTTGGAGCACATGCTCAGCATTTTCGGGTGCCACGCTGCAGGGACACGTCTCTGTTGTCAGCAGACAGATGACAGTGTTGGAGCACATGCTCAGCATTTTCGCTTGCCACGCTGCAGGGACACGTCTCTGTTGTCAGCAGACAGATGACAGTGTTGGAGCACATGCTCAGCATTTTCGCTTGCCACGCTGCAGGGACACGTCTCTGTTGTCAGCAGACAGGTGACAGTGTTGGAGCACATGCTCAGCATAACTGGGTGCCGCGCTGCAGGGACACGTCTCCCAGTTTCCTACACAGAAAGTTTGAACATATGTTGACAAAGTCTGTTGCGCCCTGTCCTTAGTATGAATGTGATACACTGTACATTTATAGAAAGGCGATGAAGCGAATCTTGAGAAGATAATTTGGTTTGTTTATCCAGCCACTTTTCTTGGATACTAGATTGTATTATTATCTTTGTCTCTTGGTGAGTTAAGTAACAATTTGGTTGTACCATGTCACTGCCGCTTTTAACCAACCTGTCCGCTATTTCATTGCTTTATAAGCCACAGTGACCTGGAATCCACGACAGTACAAATTGTTCTACTAAAGAACCTAGGAGAATTAGCTGTTGCGTCTACAAACTGAGTGTCTTTTGGGTTAACAATTGCTTGTTTACAAGCAACGGACATAGCATCAGTCAGAAAGACCACTCTGCTATATTTGCTGTGCTGTTGTCTATTCAGGAAAGAACATGCCACCAGAAGTGCTTCTGCCTCTGCTCTGTAATTGGAGGAATATGAACCTGTCGGTACAGCCTGGTTGATTTTAAAACCATTTTTACACTGTATGAATATTCAGCCTCCTCCATCTCTTACTGCTCTCTTGGCTGAACCATCTGTATACAATGGAATCCAGCTCTGGTGTGGATAAAGTCTTTTGATCTCATTGATGATCTGGAGAAAATCCCTGTACCATTGGTTCTGACTGTTGGCAAGCTATTACTAAGCTGAGGGGGGCAGTCGTTGTAAGGTCTCAGTGGAACATTTGGTATTGTGGGAGGGAGTTTAAGGACAGCGTGCTTGGCATTCGCGTTCTTAATAAAACAGGTTCTCTTTAATCTAGCCCTCTGGGTTTCTGCAGTCGACTGTGCATGGGTTGTTCTTTCAGATAGTGGTGTTTGGAGAGCTAGGAGAGGAGCTTTGTGTCTGTCATGTCTTCTAGAGAATGGAGACCAGTCATTGTTTCCGTGTCTGATATGGGCGTGGAGCTCATGGCCCCTGTCATAATACGGAGAGCATGGTTTTGGAGTTTTGAAATTTTCGGAAAATTTGATTTAGCTGGTGTGCCCCAAGCAGCTATCCCATATTGTAGTATTAGCCTCACATAGCCTGTATCAGTGAGACAGCGGGAGAAGCAGTATGTTTTTCACTTAGTCCTAATGCTCGGTTTTGTTAAGTCTCCTCCTCGTATATATCTCTCTCACCTGCTCCATGTCTCCCGGTCTGAGACTAGCCTGTCTTTCTGTCTCAGACTAGGCTGTCTGACCGTCTCAGTGCAGTCTGTCTGCCCGTCTCAGATGAGTCTATCTCGCTGTCTCATACTAGTCCGTCTCTCTACTAGAAGTTTATCTCACACCTTTGTCTCGCCGTCCCAGACCAGACCGTCTCTCTCTCTCTCTCTCTCTCTCTCACCAGTCTTGACATACCTGTCTGTTTTGCCAACTTATGACCCTTTTAAAATAAAACCAACCCCCTCCCTGTTGTTTTTATTTCAGATTGTTACAACAAAATAGTGCAGTACTGCGTGCTACATCTTCTGGCATACCCACAAACTGCCTGCCCCCCCCCCCCCCCAGCCCCTACTTCCAGTCTGTGTTGTGGAATTATCCAGCTTCATTACTGACAATTATTTGTCCATTCTTTCACATATTTCTCCACCCCTCCCCCAGCTCCTACTTCCAGTCTGTGTTGTGGAATTATCCAGCTTCATTACTGACAATTATTTGTCCATTCTTTCACATATTTCTCCACCCCTCCCCCAGCTCCTACTTCCAGTCTGTGTTGTGGAATTATCCAGCTTCATTACTGACAATTATTTGTCCATTCTTTCACATATTTCTCCACCCCTCCCCCAGCTCCTACTTCCAGTCTGTGTTGTGGAATTATCCAGCTTCATTACTGACAATTATTTGTCCATTCTTTCACATATTTCTCCACCCCCTCCCCCAGCTCCTACTTCCAGTCTGTGTTGTGGAATTATCCAGCTTCATTACTGACAATTATTTGTCCATTCTTTCACATATTTCTCCACCCCTCCCCCAGCCCCTACCTCCAGTCTGTGTTGTGGAATTACCCAGCTTCATTACTGACAATTATTCGTCCTTTCTTTCACCTATTTCTCGACACCCCCCCCCCCCCCCAGCCCCTATTTTATGTCTGTGTTTTGGAATTACCTAGCTCCATTACTAACAATTATTCGTCTTCTTTCACATATTTCTCCACAACCCCGCCCCCCCCCCCCCCTCCCTCGCCATTTCCACACCCGGAATCAGGACAAATATTTCGCCCATATCTGCCTGTTACCTCTCTCTTTTTCCCACACCCACCTTCTCGGCTTCTATTTTCTACCCTGTTACATTGTTGACTGCGGTCATTTGTTACTGCAAATTCTCCATTGTTGCCAAGAATCTAGGCTTTCATATTCAGGTCTCATTTAAATTTCCTATTAGATTGGCAGCTCTTACTTCTCTGGGTGGGAATGTACTTTATGATAAGGCGGACATGCGGACAGCTATCTTGTGGGTGTATCGTGTCTCTAAGTGCTCCCATCAACTAAGTCGGCGTCTGTGGCTAAGGAGTTGAGAGCGCGCTTCGTAATGCTTGGGTGCTGGGTTCGATCCCGGCTGCGGACGATAGGTCTTGCCTTGGTTTCGATAGTGATACCGAGAGCTGACCGTTCAGTGGCATTTTCAAACTACTGAACGTAAAAGTTGCCTAGAAAACCCACAACAGCCAAAAAATGCTGTAGTTGGTTCTGCAACATTCTGTAAAGTGTAAAGGATAACTTAAATAATCTAAGAGTTGGTCGAAAGTTCGCCTCCATCCCATTTACGTCTGTGGTTTTTATTTTTTTCCGTAAGCAGTCAATCAGTCAATCAATCATTCATCATCGCGCCCATAGGTACATAAGAAACTGTCACCATTCAGTTTGATTTTGAGCCATCTTCTCCATATTCAGTTTTATCCTTCCCGTAGCCTTGAGTTCAGCCTCAAAGATTCGCCTCCAAGTGCCGCTAGACCTGTCTCCTCCTCGCCTGTCCTTGTGATGTACGTTGCTTTGCCTGTCTCGGCCGTCTCTCTTTCTTCATTCTGAGGACGTGTTAAGTCCACCTCCATCTTCGTTTTTTTTACATTTCTAAATTTACACCCTCTAAGTCTGTCATTTGTTGTAATCTAGGATTGCTGATTTCATCTTCCCATATGGGAGTCGCCGTGGCGGAGCGGCTAGACGCTCGCCGCGGATCGGGAGGTCGTTGGTTGACTCTCTGGCGGAGCTGGACTTTTTTTCAAAACTGACCTTGGCTCCCAGGCCGACCCAACCTTAAGTGGGTACAAGGTGTAGTCCCGGGAAGTAAAGGCGGCAGGCGTGATGCTGACCACATCACCCATCTTGTGCTGATTAATCTATAAAAATAGGTCTAGCCCTACATGCCCTACTTGTCTAAAGGCGTGAAAAAGGGTCATTTACTTACTTTATTTATCTTTCTATGTGAACCCCAACAATCATTAAAGGTGTTTGTATGCAATTTTCGCTTATTATTCAAATGTATTTCTTTAGTTAAGAATTGCGCTGTCCAGGCTGTCTATGGATAAAGACATTGGTGGACATGATTTCACTGTATCTGTGTGACTTATGCGGTGTTTATTTTGTCCGCTGAGAAAGACATTGTTCTCCGTGTGCATTTCTGTCATTAAATATTATTCTGTTTATTAATAAAGACTTTAATGGGCACGTTCGCCTACTGTCCGCGAGTCTTCCCATTGGCTGAGCCGTCTAGTTGTGTTCCGTGTCTCTTCAGTCGTCGAATGTACCATCATGTAAGCGCCCAGTGACATGTGCTAGCTAGTGTAATCGCTAAGACAATGAGATGAAGCGGCGAGTTCTAGAATGCTCTACAAGAGAAGCACTCGTGGGAAGTCCCAGAGGATTGCCTTGACGATGCTGTCGTGGCTGCATTTCCGCTACACGGGACGGCAGCATCAGCGCAACTTGAGGTCTGTCAGCTTCAAGAAGTATGTGGACCTTATAACCTACGAGCAGGAGTGCCTGGCCTCCATGTGTGTAAGTTTTTTTTCTTTCTCACTGTCTGCTTGTGTGCGTTGATAAGAGGCTTGGTACATAAGGCAGCTTGTGGTTCTGAGTCATGGTCGGTGCCAGAAAGGAAGTTACCTTGGCAGATCAGGTGACTGTCGTAAACTTCTAGTGATCAGACGAACTGTGTATCCAGAGCAGTGATCCCCATATTTTTTCAGGTCACGCCCCCTTAAGTATATGGCAAGACCTCCACGCCTCCTTGAGTATATGGCAAGTATCTCACGCCTCTCTTGAGCATATGAGAAGTATCTCACGCCTCCCTTGAGCATATGAGAAGTATCTCACGCTTCCCTTTAGTATATGACAAGTATCTCACGCCTCCCTTGAGCATATGGGAAGTATCTCACGCCTCCCTTGAGCATATGAGAAGTATCTCACGCCTTCCTTGAGTATAATGGGAAGTACCTCACGCCTCACTTGAGTATATGAGAAGTATCTCACGCCTTCCTTTAGTATATGGCAAGTATCTTACGCCTCCCTTGAGTATATGGCAAGTATCTCACGCCTCCCTTGAGTATATGGCAAGTATCTTACGTCTCCCTTGAGTATATAGCAAGTATCTCACGTCTCCCTTGAGCATATGAGAAGTATCTCACGTCTTCCTTGAGTATATGGCAAGTATCTCACGCCTCACTTGAGTATATGGCAAGTATCTCACGTCTCCCTTGAGTATAGGGCAAGTATCTCACGTCTCCCTTGAGCATATGAGAAGTATCTCACGTCTCCCTTGAGTATATGGCAAGTATCTCACGCCTCCCTTGAGTATATGGCAAGTATCTCACGCCTCCCTTGAGTATATGGCAAGTATCCCACGTCTCCCTTGAGTATATGGCAAGTATCCCACGTCTCCCTTGAGTATATGGCAAGTATCTCACGTCTTCCTTGAGTATATGGCAAGTATTTCACGTCTCCCTTGAGTATATGGCAAGTATCTCACGCCTCCCTCATGTATATGGCAAGTATCTCACGCCTCACTTGAGTATATGAGAAGTATCTCACGCCTCTTTTAGTATATGGCAAGTATCTCACGTCTCCCTTGAGTATATGGCAAGTATCTCACGCCTCCCTTGAGCATATGAGAAGTATTTCACGCCTCCTTTGAGTATATGGCAAGTACTTCACGTCTTCCTTGAGTATATGGCAAGTATCTCACGCCTCATTTGAGTATATGGCAAGTATCTCATGCCTCCCTGGAGTAAATGGCAAGTATCTCACGCTTTTCCAGAGTATATAGCAAGTATTCCCCCCCCCCCTCCTTTTGAGTATATGGCAAGTATCTCACGCTCGCCTTGGGGTATATGGCAAGATTCCCTACTTCCAACTTGGGGTATATGGCAAGTATCTCACGCCCCTCATTGAGTATATAGCAAGTATCTCACACCTCACTTGAGTTTATGACAAGATACACCCACCACCACACCCCAAACATAACAAAATATGATTTAAAAACAGGACAGTCGATTCTGCAACAAGACAAACAGATAGTATAGCGATATGCTTCGGTCAGAATGTGTTCCAAATCTATAATTACATGCGCGTGTTATCATATTAAATTTGCAACGGTCGATGTGAAGAAACTACACATTGCAACAAAAATATCCTTGTCGTTTGGTTTA
This sequence comes from Candidula unifasciata, assembly GCA_905116865.2. Lineage (NCBI taxonomy): Eukaryota > Metazoa > Mollusca > Gastropoda > Stylommatophora > Geomitridae > Candidula > Candidula unifasciata. The sequence continues at coordinate 357,932 of CAJHNH020000358.1, forward strand.
ATAAATGGCCTTTACAAATATTTTATTTATAATCGGAATAAAATAAAATATGATGTCACGGATTATTGCAAGCACAAATGTATTCACTTTCAGAATTGCTGGACGAAACCGTAAAACCTCTGTGTACCCTCCTGCGGGAGGGGGGCGGGGATTCAACTAAATAACCCAACCAATCACTCACTCAAGCAACCAACCAGTCAGCCACTCAATCAAACACGCTCCTATCCATTACGTTATATTCCCTCTGGTTTAAACCGCCCCTTTCCTCTGACGGACAAAAACAAAACATCAAATACCCAGAAAATACCGGCCTCTAACATCATGTCACATTTTCTGTGAACAACTTTCTGTCAAATTAAATTTTTTCCCCCTGTCTTCCACAATTCGCATCAGCTTCGTTTGATTCACGTTTGTGTTGTTGCATTCCTTGGCCGAGCAGTAAGTAAGGGAGGTCGGCTGCAAGAGGGGAAGCTCGAGAGGGAGAATTTTTAATGTCTCCGTGGAATTAATTTTGATCGATTTTTTCCCCCTTCTGCGTGGACCTGAGAAGCAATGGAGCCTCGTTTAGCGCCTTGGGTGGGGTGGGTCTGGGTGGGTGGATCTTGTTGACAGGGCGTTGTCAGCTTTGGATTAGGACTTATGCAATTTCTGTCTGTCTGTTGGTCTGTCGGTCAGTCGTCTGTCGGTCTGTCTGTTGGTCTGTCGGTCGTATGACGGTCGGTCTGTCGGTCAGTCCGTCCGTCTGTCTGTCTGTTGGTCCGTCGGTCGGTCGTATGATGGTCTGTCTGTCTGTCCGTCCGTCTGTTTGTCTGTCTATTGGTCCGTCGGTCAGTGGGTCCGTCCGTCTATACACACACCAAAATACTTGATGGACTAGTATACTCTTCCATTCGGGAAACTCAGGCAGCTACGAAAAAGAATCTGCTGGTAACAGCAACATTTATTGAGCAATCATCATTGTTCGCTTTATATGAGAGAGAAAGAGAGAGAGTGTGTGAGGGAGTAAGAGAGAGAGAGAGAGCAGAAAGAAAGATCAAAGAGAGGGCACGGAAAGAGCAGAGAGAGAGAGAGCACACAAAGAACAGAGAGCAGAGAGAACACATAAATAACAGAGAGAGAGAGAGAGAGCAGAGAGAGACATAGCTGAGAGAGACGGAGCAGATAGAGACAGCAGAGAGAGAGACAGTGCAGAGAGAGAGACAGTGCAGAGAGAGACAGAGCAAAGAGAGAGAGACAGCAGAGAGACAGAGCAGAGAGATAGAGCAGAGAGAGACAGAGCAGAGAGAGACAGCAGAGAGACAGAGCAGAGAGGGACAGTGCAGAGAGAGACAGAGCAAAGAGAGCAGAGAGACAGCAGATAGAGAGAAAGAGCAGAGAGAGATACAGCAGACAGACAAAGCAGAGAGAGAGAGACAGCAGAGAGAGAGAGAGAGCAGAGAGAGAACAGAGCGAGAGAGAGGGGTGGGGGGGGGGAGAGAAAGAGAGAGAGAGAACAAGAAAATAATTGCAGCACAGGTTTAATTCACCAGTTTGTTTTTACAGAAATAGTTTGGTGTTATAATGAGGGTTTACCCCGCTCACAGCTCGGACCTCGATTTCTGCTCTCTCTCTCTCTCTCTCCTCTCTCTCTCTCTCTCTCTCTCTCTCTCTCTCTCTCTCTCTCTCTCTCTCTCTCTCCCCCCCCCCATCCTACTACAGACTACGTGCCATCTTAGAAGATAATAGTTTCCTAGGAATACTGTTGATTTCCACCAAGATTTATTATACTTAGTATTTTAATTGTTTTCACATGTAAGCATACTTAGATTACATTGTTACACAGATGTTGTTGATGATGCCTTTTCATACTATAATTATTATTATCTGCTAAAACGAGTGTGCATAAATATGTATGCATGGCGTGAGGCCAGAAGAGCAGAAAGAAAGACGGGCCTGTGTGCCCAATTCTTAACCCTTTAAAAATTAAGTTTGTTCTCTCTCTCTTTCTCTCTCTCTCTCTCTCTCTCTCTCTCTCTCTCTCTCCCTCCCTCTCTCTCTCTCCCTCTCCCCCCCCTCTCTCTCTCTCTCTCTCTCTCTCTCTCATTAGCCTGACGTCCTTTTCCAGTCTCTGCCCATTGTTGTACTGCTCGCCCGGGCTCATGTGTACACATCACGGTAAAGCTGTTCATACGGCCGGCCTCTTTCACACAAACTCCTCGCTGCAGAGTCCGTATGGGGGAGATTAAAGGATCAAATCAGAACTGTGATGTTGTCCAAATCGCGTAGCAGTTGGTTATAAAATACAGGTCTAGTACTATACAGTTGTGCCCAAAGGCGTGGAACAGGGTCATTTAGTTGGCTCTCCTTTAAATAACGGTCACTAGCTGGAAGGCGACGGCCGCTTAGTCGGAGTTCACTCCCTTGGCTGCAGTGCAAATACGGAGCGGACAAGTGACGAATCAAAAAACAAAGTGAGGTCGACATGCCTGCTAGAGCTAGACCACACGCTGCGACTGACATTAGCAACCGCGTTCTTGCGACGCAAGACTCTCGTAGACCACACGCTGCGACTCACATTAGCGACCGCGTTCTTGCGACGCAAGACTGAGTGACCGTAGATGTGAGACCTGCGGATCTGTATGTCGTAATGAGCGATAAGCTTCCGTCGTTTCCGTGATGTGTTAATCTATCCCTAACCCTACCCTTAACACAAACCCTAACCCTACCCCTACCCCTACCCCAAACCCTACCCCTAACCCTACCCCAAATCCTAACCCAAACCCTAAGCCTAACCCTAGGATGACAGGTAACTATATCATTTGTTTCGTTCCCTCTTTACCACTCCATATTTGCACTGCACAAACAACTGGAAAATCGTATCAATTCTTTTGAGATGTGGATATACAGAAGATTAGGTCGTATTTCATAGAAACAAAAGCTATCAAATACAGAGGTACTGAGGAAATTGGGAATGAAAAGAGAGTTGCTAGGTGAAATAGAAAAGAGACAAGTGAAATATTTTAGCCACATTAAAAGACATAACAGTATTGTAAAGATCATCCTAGAGGGAAAGGTTCAAGGTAGGCGTGCAAAAGGCAGACAGCGTTACAAGTGGGAGGAGAACATCAAGAGATGGACGAACAGCAGTATAAGTGAGTGTACATCAAGGGCAAGAGACAGGGCTTGTTGGAGATCCATTGCAGCCAACTTTCATTGTGGAGACGGCACCTGATTGATTGATTTGCACTGCAGCCAAGGGAGTGAACTCCGACTAAGCGACCGTCGCCTTCCAGCTAGCGACCGTTATTTAAAGGAGAGCCTAGTTGGCCTATATTTGTATTGACCAATCAGCACAAGATTAATTTTCACATTTCGGAACTATTCACATTCAAAAACTGTTTTCAGTACTTTTTGGCAAAATTAAAATACTCAAAATTTTAAAACAATAAATGGTGGTCCAAAAGACGTTGTGTATGGAAGCTCGCTCTCCTTCGAGATACGCCTAGCCAGATCAAAGGGAGACAGAAAAAAACAGGAAACACCAAGAGAGAGGAAGGAAGACATGCACCAGTGACAATGGGACGAGCGGTTTGATTCGGGTGGAAGCATCAAGCCCAGATATGGAACAAACACTAGAATTCAGTCACGAAAGTGACGCAAATAACCCAGACCACAAATATAGGCGGAGACTGCTAGCAGCCTAGGCTAGCTAGCAGCAGTCTGAACGTGGTCGAGCTTTTCTTTTTTTTTTTTTTTTTTAAAGGACTTGGACTTGGCACAAGATGGGTGATGTGGTCAGCATCACGCCGGCCGCCTCTACTTCCCGGGACTGCACGCAGTACCCACTCAAGGCTGGGTCGACCTGGGTGCCAGGGTCATTTTTGTTTTCACTTTTACTTGCCATTATTTCGGTATAAAGAAGCCTGGGTAATGCCGTCGGGGTTAGCAACTGTAACCCGCATTATTTGTAAAAAGTACACGAACCCCGGAGTTCCAGCAACGATACCTAATGATTTAAGAAAAAATAAAAGAATAGACCACCCCCCCCCCCCCCCCCCCCCCCCCCCCCCCCCTTCCATCTTTTTTTCAACAAACTTGTCTTAAAAGTAAACAAAAAAATATGGGAGCTTTTTTTTCATAGTCGAGTACATCTGACTTAGAGGCAAGGAACCAACAGTCTGCAAACAAATAAGCCAGATCTCTAAAAAGAATGTGCAGTTCTGGGCAAGACTGAAGTCCAGGAGTGGACGAACAACCAGAACTTTTCACTAGGGTTTAACATTGGTGAATGCGAAGAGGTAGAATCTGCAAATGTCACACTGCATGCTGGGAATGAAACGGTTTACTTCAACAGACGACTGGCTAGAGACAGAAGCGGATCAATGCGTTAGCATTTATTTTGGTTTCAATGACCTCGCGGGTGTCATCGATTGACATGACACTGTACCGTGACATTTCAGACAGACCAAAACTGTCATACCCTAATCTACAGAGCCACATTTTTCTCCTTCTCAGCATTTCGAAGTGCATTGCTGCAGATACTGCCCGCCTCCATTTATCTCTGTGAATATATCTCTGTGAATAATTCCCCTCTTTTTTTAGTTGACTCTAAATACTTGCAGGTCTGTTTGTATTATCTCTCCACAGTGTTCTTGCTCTGCCTCGTTGTCTACGACATTCATTTCTCTTATGTACACAGAAGGAATGTTTAACGACGGAAGGTGTGGGCGGTAATACGGGTCATGACATCCGCCCCCCCCCTCCCCTAAAAAAAACCTAATATCTTTTAGTTTCCACGCTTGGTGCTCTCGGGCTAGTATGTATTATTGAGGGCCACCTGTGTCTTTCATTCTACTGGCTCGACAGCAGTGTGACTTCTTCCGGGTATACCTCAGCTAAATGACTTTATGTATTTTATTTGTTATTTATGTAATGTGCCGCAACGTTCACTTGTTATTTGTATTTGTGTTTACATGAAGCCTACTGGTTCTCTTTTGCTTGATATATTTTCCCATTTCTACTTGCGGCTGCCGGGGCTGCGTGGTCTCGAGGCAGGGTGTCCGCCTCGAGTGCTAGAGGAGAGGTTACGAATTCAATCCCTGGTAAGGGCTGGAGATTTTTTTTTTTCACTTGGACTTCTGGAAATTCCCCCTGGTCTCTGGGTAGTGAGCTCGGACGCCCGTGTGCATTGTTGCGCACGTAAAAAATCCCTCGACAGTAGGACATCTAAAACAGTAGCCTAACGGCGCTGCCTGGGAAAGCAATTGCAGTTAAAAATCTACTCAAAGTATTTCAGGATCCTCGCCGGTGCTACAGAGTATGTGCACTGTGCTGAGCATCTTCGGACTCAGATTTGAGTTAGAAGAAGAATGGAGCAATTATGGGTTACTACCCGTGTTCAAAACCTCAAACCTCATTTGTGTCGGCACGCGTGCGTTGTTTCACGGGCTCTCGGCCTGTCCTTGACCAAGATGTCAGCATAAATATGGAACAGATTGGGGTACACAAGCTGATTGAGATAAATGTACCAGTGTATTTCCCCGAGGACGTGTTCGTGGGGAGACACAAAAGGCGCATGCGGTGGTGAAATATCTCCTTTGTGCCTGCAACTAATCCCTAATGTTTGACTTCCGTGAGTGGCCCTAACTGTCCGGTAGAAGCTCCTGACTGTATGCTAGAAGCCTGGGACACTTCGTCTTTTCTCTGATATATCGGTGCCGTCTCCCGCCCGCTGAGGGGCTCTCATGGTCAATCGATTTACGTTTGCACTTCAGCACCGGGGGAGAGAGAGAGAGAGAGAGAAAGAAAGAGAGAGAGAGAGAGAGAGAGAGAGAGAGAGAGAGAGAGAGAGAGAGAGAGAGAGAGAGAGAGAGAGAGAGAGAGAGAGAGAGAGAGAGAGAGAGAGAGAGAGAGAGAGAGAGAGAGAGAGAGAGAGAGAGAGAGAGAGAGAGAGAGAGAGAGAGAGAGAGAGAGAGAGAGAGAGAGAGAGAGAGAGAGAGAGAGAGAGAGAGAGAGAGAGAGAGAGAGAGAGAGAGAGAGAGAGAGAGAGAGTTGCCTACCTTGAATTATAATGTAATGAGAAGTATACACAGTCTGTTGACTGTCTGTTGACTGTTTGCTGACTGTCTGCTGACTGTCTGTTGACTGTCTGCTGACTATCTGCTGACTGTCTGCTGACTGTCTGTTGATTTTCTGCTGACTGTCTGTTGACTATCTGCTGACTATCTGCTGACTGTCTGTTGATTTTCTGCTGACTGTCTGTTGACTGTCTGCTGTCTGTTGACTGTCTGCTGTCTGTTGACTGTCTGTTGATTTTCTGCTGACTGTCTGTTGACTGTCTGCTGACTGTCTGTTGACTGTCTGCTGACTGTCTGTTGACTGTCTGTTGACTGTCTGCTGACTGTCTGTTGACTGTCTGTTGACTGTCTGTTGACTGTCTGCTGAGGTGTTCCATCCAGTATTATTTGGGGGGGGGGGGGATCAGACATACCAGCACAGAGAAAACACGGGGATCGGGTATCAAAGGGCCTAATCCTAGTTAAAGAGCATAATAATGATCAGAATCATAAATCAGTACAATAAAATAAAAAAAATTGAAATGTTAAAACAGACACTGTGAAAAAAGAATTTATGAACGTGGTTAAGAAAAAGGGCTACTTATCTTCTTTACAAAATTGTTGGAGGGGGGGGGGGGAAGGAAGGCCAGTTCGCCCTAAAAAAATGTGTGCGTGTGAGTGGGAGCTTTAAGTATGAGCTGCCATGTTCCGACACCCTTGGTATGTACAAATGGTGGCTCACATCGAGCATGTTTTAAGGAGACATATATGTCCGGCTAGACGCGACAGTTGGAACAGCACTCGAAGCGGTCATAACCTTACGGCTGTTGCTGTTATATTAGTTGTCGTCCATGACTCAATCATTGAGTGTTTATGACCGCAGTGGTTGCGTTAGAGGCGCCGTCCTGGAGCCGGTCCACATTCTGCCGGCAGTAGCTATGTGATGGCTGGCAGGAGACAGCGCTCTCCATCTCGCCCAGTGCAACGCTGTTACCCTCTTGTCTTTAGAATTGTATTGTAAATGATGTTATTGGGCTGGGTGGTTGCCTGGGCGTCCTGTAGCTCTGCTTCTGTTGTGTCTGAATGACGTATGTAATAAACAGACCGATAATGTATTGATAGACATAGCAAGAAATAGAAAGATAGATGGACACAGTAGACAACATAACAATTGAAAGCTATAGTAACCGTGCCAGAAATCGAACCTGTCACCCCCAAATGGCGTATGCACCTCGCTGTGGAAACAAGCGCACTAAGAACATGACCAACTAGGCACCCCTAAAAACGTGTCTTAATTGGTCATGTTTATGGCACAACTATGGATTTCGACATAATTCACCCCAGTATCCGAGTGACAGGACTGTCTGTTGCTTGTCTTGTCACATGGCCGAACAATTTGATCTGTTGTCTGTTGGTGGGAGCTTTGCACTGGTTCTTTCTCATCTTGTTTCATGATATCCTCGTTCCTGACCGCGTCTCTGCTTGTGTAGTATTTATTTCAGAGCTAAAACCTTGGACCATTATCACGTGTTTTCAGTTAACACCCACAAGACCACATCAGCACACTCAACAGAAAGCAACATGCAACACTTTTCCATCTACGAAAATGACACTGCAGGCTTAACTTACACATGCATAAAATAAAGATGGTACAGTCCCTAAACTGTGCCTGTCAAACAGGACCACAAACAACTGAGCACATTCTGCAGACCTGCCCACTCTACATAAAATTTCGAAAAGACACCTGGCCCCAAGAGTAAAGTGTGCAGAGCAAGCTATGGGGAACCATGAAGGACCTGCTACTGACATGCGAGTTCACAGAGGCAACCCACCTGATGGTCTGATCTGAGCATACCAAACCGAACGCAAAAAAGAAGAAGAAGAAGCGTTCTTCTATGCACAAGGACGTACATTTGTTAGTTTTAAAATAACATGTACAGTTTTAAAACACAATATAGTCTGTATCGTCGTCGTCTGTGACTTAGGCGCATCGAACGCGCTTGGTAATGCCGGGGTGGATCCTAGCTGCGGGCCTTGCGCTGGTTTCGACATTGGTATCGAGAAGCCAACCTCCCAGAAAGTAATGGCAAACTACTGGACTTAAATATGCCTTGAAAAACCACAACAGCGGCCCCCCCCCCCCCACCTCACCCCCCAAATGCTAGGGTTGGTTGTGCAACGTCCTGTAAAGGATACGCAACTCACTAACAGTCAGTAACAGAATACTCAGCGGGGAAGAGTGGCTACAACAGAGTTTTTATGCCGAAGGCTTATTTGAAAAAAAAAAAAAAAAAAAGCCCGGCTGTATTAGGACCTGAACCCAGGATCGTTGGATCTGTTGGCGGGCATCTAGCAACTACACCACGGCGACTCGCCCTTGGTGTAATAGCGCTTTGAAAATAGATACAACAGGTGTCTGTATAAGTTAGTAGTTCTCAACTTGGGGTCGCGACCCCGTGGGGGGGGGGGGTTCGGGCGGGACTGGGGCTCTTGTATTTATTTCGAAGCTAAAACTTCATAGGATGTGTCTTTTCTACAAGGAAGGGTTCTTTTGTAATGTCCTACCCCCCAGATAACGTCACGGGACAGTCCAACATTGTCGAGTGTGGTAAGACTAGGGTTTCCCGGCTTTCTATAGCTTTTAACGACCCCATAACATCTACAACTGGCCCTAACCCCAACCCACCTACGTCCCACGAGAGAGTGCAGCCTAGGTTCCACAACTGCATGCAGCCTAGGTCCCATGACTGCATGCAGCCTATCTACCACCCCATGAAATATTAGACTGTCCCGTGACCTGTGGATTTCCCCTGTTTGGGGTAGGATATTCAGCAAACACCCGAGGACGTACATTTGTTAGTTTAAAAAAAAACATTTGCTGTTTTAAAACACAATACAGTCAGTATCAAAATACTCATTGCGGGAGATTGGTTTGAACGCAGATGTCACAGGGAAATCGGAAAACACATATTTCACTGAAGTTATGACACAGCAATGAATGTAATGTTATGCTTTGGGGGTCACCACAACATGAGTATCTGTATTAAAGGGTCGCGGCATTAGCAAGGTTGAGAACCGCTGATATAACTGGAGCGATGTTTCGATGACTGGTGAGTGTATTTATAATTGATGAGATCTTTCGTTGATTGCTTTGTTTTTGTTTCACTCCACAGCCGGACGACTCGGAGGCCGCAGATTCAGAATATGTGAGTATAGCTTTATGTTGTGTTTGGGCAGACACATAGAAGCACGAACACATCATACTGACAACAGAGACCACATTTCTGACATTATGTTGTGGTTTGACAGACACATAGATGCGCACGCACATACGTACACACCTACACATCATGCTGACAACAGAGACCACATTTCTGACATTATGTTGTGGTTGGACAGACATATAGACGTACACATAGACATGCACGCACACAGGCACGTACACACGGTATGACGCTTATGTTAAAAATCACTATCGATCAGTCTACTGCCAAATTGCCTACAGTTGACTTGGAAGCCGAACATGTCTCATCTTCAGCTGTTGTGTCATGGGCGTATGTAGTTACAGCGTTCTATACTTTCAGTAATTTATGATATTAACTTGCCTTCACGCCAGTCTGTCCATTATCTTCTTACTTTCTCTTTCTCTCTCTCTGTGCCTCTGTTCTCCTCCAACTTTCCCGATGTTATCACTTAAAAAGGTAAAGTCGGGAGATGTGATCCAGCGTCATTGCTCACGGTTATAAACTATAAGTGCTCTGCCACCAGTACAGGCAGCTGATAAGAAACTCTCCGCCTGTGTCGCTGTCTGCACGTAACTCCGTAGCTTCAGCGACGTTCCTCCATTCACCCCAGAGTGTCAACTCTGGTACCCATTTACAAGAGGCTGGGTGAACCCCGGTTTCGAACACCGGCCGTGGCTACAGCGAGTCGCAGCTGGATTTGAAAGCTAGCCTCCTATACAACTTCTTCTCTTCTTACCGTGTGTATAAAAGATGTACTTCTCCGACTGACTGACTTTCTACCCCACCAGGACATCACACAAGCGATAAACACCCATAGACACAATGTGCCACCATGTGGATAAGGATCACCGTGGACGTCCCAGAAACGTCCCGTGTTCAGCCTTTAGGCCATATTCATGGCCAGGCTATATTGCAGCCCCTGGAAAGAGCCAGGGTGGGGCTTCAAATAACGAAAGATTCATCCTAAAAAGGACGGTTAAATATAATGTTCCGATGTACTTCTCCTACCATGTGACTGTTTATGTGTAACTTTCAGGCCAATGGCGGAGCAGAGTGGGAGTACGAGGAGATTCTTCTGGATAGGGTAAGTCTGACCGTCTGTGTCTGTGTTTGTGTTTGTGGGTCCTTTCAGTGGTTGTTTGTATATTAGCAGTATTATCCTTGTCCACCCAGTATATTGGCGTCCGTGGCTAAGGCGTTGCGAGTCTGACTCGTAAGCCAGCATACCGCGATCGAAACCCACTGCAGGCTGCGTGGATTTTTGTCGTGGTATGGGGACGCCGCAGGTCGACCCAGCCTAAAATGGAGACCAGGATGGGCTGTCCTGGGAAAGTAAAGACAGCCGGCGTAATGCTGACCACATTACCCACAGAGTGCTGATGGTCTGTAAAAATATGGGACGCTCTGCCCATATGCCCGATGCGCCGAAAGGCGTGAAAAGGGAACTTTACTTTTTACTTTACTTACCCAGTATATTAGCAGTATTCTTCAGCTCGACTGTATCACCTTTTTTTAGGGATCTCTCTGCCCGCCAGCATCTTATCAATCTCTTCACATGCCTGTTTTTTATCATCTGTCAGCCTGTCTGTCACATTTCAATCAACCTGTCTGTCATCACCCTGTCTGTCATCAACCTGTCTGTCATCAGCCTGTCTGTCATCAGCCTGTCTGTCATCAGCCTGTCTGTCATCAGCCTGTCTGTCATCAACCCGTCTGTGATCAACCCGTCTGTCATCAACCTGTCTGTCATCAACCTGTCTGTCATCAACCTGTCTGTCATCAACCTGTCTGTGATCAACCTGTCTGTCATCAACCTGTCTGTCATCACCCTGTCTGTCATCAACCTGTCTATCATCAACCTGTCTGTGATCAACCTGTCTGTCATCACCCTGTCTGTCATCACCCTGTCTGTCATCAACCTGTCTGTCATCAACCTGTCTGTCATCACCCTGTCTGTCATCACCCTGTCTGTCATCAACCTGTCTGTCATCAACCTGTCTGTCATCAGCCTGTCTGTCATCAGCCTGTCTGTCATCAGCCTGTCTGTCATCAACCTGTCTGTCATCAGCCTGTCTGTCATCAACCCGTCTGTGATCAACCTGTCTGTCATCACCCTGTCTGTCATCAACCTGTCTGTGATCAACCTGTCTGTCATCAACCTGTCTGTGATCAACCTGTCTGTCATCAACCTGTCTGTCATCACCCTGTCTGTCTAAAAGTAAAGGACCATTTCCCACGCCTTCAGCTGAAGCCGGCCATGGTCTAATAAACATGAAGGCGTCGAAAATGGTCTGAAAAGTATTATAGACGAAAGGAACAGAAGGGCCCTGTTCCAGAGATCTCATCCTGTCCTGACGCTACGAGACATTACAGGAGTAGAGAAAATAAAGTTCTAAAACCAGAGATTTTTTCCCGGTGATAGTCAGCAGCACAGGGTACAGGCACCTTTTAAATTGTCATTATTTATTTCAGAGCTTTTTAATTAATCATCCACGTTTTAGACACTTTTTGGTGAGAAACCAGCGCCGTTTTTGTTTCTCCTTTAAAGGGAAAGAGGGGGGGGGGGGGGGGGGGGGGGGGGGGGGGATAGGCAAAAAGATATGCCCAAGTTAACACAAGCGGCGTCCATGGCTTAGGCCTTGCGAGTCCGACTCGGAATTCCAACGTACCCCGATGGAAACCCACTGTTGGCTGCGTGGATTTTTATCGTGGTATGGGGCGTCGCAGGTCGACCCAGCCTAAAGTGGGTACTAGGATGGCTGTCCTGGGGAAGTAAAGACGGCCGGCGTAATGCTGATAACATTGCCCACCCAGTGCCGATTTGTCTGTAAAAATATGAGACGCTCTACCCATATACTCGATGCGCCTGAGGCGTGAAAAGGGATCTATACTTTTGTTTTTGCAAGTTAACGTAATATTAACATTAGCACATGTCCGCGACCGCCGCTAGTTTCACCCGAACCTACTGGGCGCCAAGAATTTGTAGGAGTAGCCTTAGACAAGCCTACCTGTGCAGCTAGAAGGTTAAGTCGGGCAATGTGAACCAGCGTCATTGCACACGGTTATAAACCATAAGTGCTCTGCCACCAGTACGGACAACTGATAAGAAACTGTCCGCCTGTGTCGCCATCCGCACGTAACTCCGTAGCTACAGCCACGTTCTTCCATTTACCCCAGAGTGTTAACTCTGGTACCCATTACCTAGAGGTTGGGTGAACCCTCGGGAACCGCCCGGTTTCCTACACCGGCCGTGGGCTGCAGCGGGATTTAAAAGCGAGTCTCCTATCGACCGCACTAACATGGCTACTGCAGCTGCACGAGACGTGAGCACAGCACACAGGGCGAAAGTCGGGTCAGAAACTCCAAACCCGAGATATGAACAGTCGTTATCTTCTCACTCAAGGTACCAGAATAGAACGTCGGCAGAAACAGAAAAGAAAACAAATCCATTGCACTTGGAAAAAATATTCACAAGCGCAGTTGTGCGTCTGCCTAGCCAGCAGATGATATCTGTTGGGTCTGTAGCAGGAGCGTCGACCAGTTTGGCGGCACGCAGCAAGCCTCATTACAATTTTCTAAATGCGAGAAGGAGGCCTCAAGGACCTAGGTTTAGTTTAAGTGCGGAATAATATAATAATGATAGTAATAATAATAGTAGTAGTAATGGTAATAATAATAGTAGTAGCAATAGTAATAATAGTAGTAGTAATCTTCTTCTTCTTCTCGTTCACCGGCTGTAAACTCCGGTGGAAAGCTTTGGCCGTTCGTCCACTTCTGGACTGCAGTCCTGTCCCAGAACCTGAGTGTTGCGTGTGCATCCGTTTGACAGATCTGTATGCCGACTGTTGGTTCCTAGCCTCTCAGGCAGATGCACTCTGACTTCGAAGGAAGCTCCCAATTAGTCGACTCTTACGACATGCTTTTGGGCAGGCAGTGGGTCCATTCTTGTTTCTCCTATAGTAGGGCCCCGGAACCCACACGAGGACGTAGTAGTAATAATAATAGTAATAATAAAAGTAATAATAAAAGTAGTATTAACAACAAAAGTAGTAGTAATAGTAATAACAGTAATAACAGTAATAATAATAATAATAATAAAAATAAGGATTGCCACATAGCTCTGTTCTACCGTAATGGTATGTGGCTCACTGTGGACGCCTGTGGCATACAGTCTGTCTCTCCTAGAACACACTAAACCATACACTCACAGAGCATACACAACAATCTTTAATGCAAATCACAGGCTAAGCACAGAGTCCCAATACCAGTGGTGCCAATAGTACTCTGATTATGCTTTCGTCTTGCCTTTCCTCTGAGTGTCGAGTATCGATCGACCAGATTCCCCCGTCACTCCCCGCTGCATCACTCTCACCAGACTGTGGCGATCCATTTGCTCCTCTGAACTGTAGACGCTCTCCCACAAGGCCCTAACCACTCCTGCCTTATCTTGCATCAGTATTCCACCAAGTTGTGCAGCGTCTCCGAAGTGAAGGCTGGCCACAGTGTAACACTGTCGTCTCGGCAATGAATGTTGGCTACAGTGTATCATCGCCGTCTTTGGGGATTATTACGTAGTGAAAACCCCAATCTCTTCCAAAGTGCGATTCTTGTGCTTATGTCCGTAAACAGTGAGAACGTTTTGTGTGTGTCTGTGTTGTTGTTGTTGCTGATAAACCTGCATCGAACCCTGGTACCGGAGGATCGCGATATTGTCAACCGCATTCACCTCTAAGCAACGGATCCGCACCAAACATATTCTTCAAAAGAGAATTTATTTTCGTATTTTTTTTAGGCGGGGAGGGGGAGGGGCGGCGCCTACTTATCTCCTCCTTTCGAACTGTCTAGGAAAAGAGAGAGAGAGAGCCCTCAACTCTCATAATATTGGGGCACCCCAAGGGGCCTGCGGACGCCTCCGGTTCCGGCAGCCCTGCACTGTTATGTAGCCCAGTTGCTCTAGTTGCTAGGAGGAACTCGCTGACACGGCAGATATGCGCGTGCAACCTTGGATGGGTGCCTGTCAGGGCTGCCGAGATATTTTTGGGAACAGTGCCACATTTGGGGGGGGGGGGGGGGGTTGCAAGGGAACAAAAACACACCAAAAGGTACCATTATTGTCAATTTTCAAATTACAAAACCGTTATAACGTCTTAAAAAAAAAACGTGTGTGTATGTCTGTGTATATATATATATATATATTAGGGCTGTACCGAATAGTGATTTTCACTATTCGGCCGAATACGAATTGCTGGACCAACTATTCGACCGAATACGAATACGAATAGTGAATCATCATCATCAGATGCTTTGCCGACTGACATGGGCGATTACCTTGCCACATTCTGCGATCTCCTGCAGCATGAATTAGTTCGTGTGCTGACACACCTCTATGCCATGCAACAAGACTGTCAAGAATCTTCTCTCGTTGTCTTCCTCTATCCCTCCTTCCACAGATCTTTCCAGTGGTCACCACATGTTCCATTTCCCCTCATCTTATAATATGGCCGAAAAATGATGACTGTCTCCTGATGTCTGTGAGTAGTTGTCTTGCCTCTTTCAAAACCTCTTTTTTTTTTTTTTTTTTTTTTTTTTTTGCTGTCCAAGTTATTGTTTGGCCTGCATACCGATTGTCCAGGATTCACATCCATATGTTAAAACTGGATGTATGTAGCAAGCAAGAATTCTTTTTCTAACCTTCAATGACAAAGATATATTGCATAAGATGTTCTTCGTTTTATAAAATGCAGTTTTTGCCTGTCCTATTCTGTTTCTTATCAAAAAATAAAAAACAATCGTTCCATGTTGTCAGCATTAAGGCAGTATGAACCAAGGTGGGAAATCTTGATATGTTCATTTTCCACCAGTGCAGAAACGGGTGTAAGGTAACCACTATTCGTATTCGGCCCGACCGCAACTATTCGGCTGAATACCGAATAGTTATTAGGTCCACTATTCGGCCCCGAAGCGAATATTCGGTACAGCCCTAATATATGTATATGTGTATATACATACATATATATATATATATATATATATATATATATATATATATATATATATATATATATATATATATATATATATATATATATATATAAACCAACTGGCTTACATTGTATTTGATCAGAATTGAAATTCTTTGCCCATTGCATTAGTGCTATACCATTTGTCTGCCCGCTGAGATTGTTACAAAGCTAAGCTTCCAGTTAGTGCACTTACCTCCTGCAGCAACAACTTTCATCCGGTCAATGCATTTATTTTTAAAGTCTTCAACGAAGAGCGATTTCAAAAAGAAAAAGAAAAACTTAGTATTGCTAAGCATAGTGGAAACTTGCCCGCTGCAGAGGAATGAGGTGGTGCCAAA
This sequence comes from Candidula unifasciata, assembly GCA_905116865.2. Classification (NCBI taxonomy): domain Eukaryota; kingdom Metazoa; phylum Mollusca; class Gastropoda; order Stylommatophora; family Geomitridae; genus Candidula; species Candidula unifasciata. The sequence continues at coordinate 373,573 of CAJHNH020000358.1, forward strand.
AGACTAAGCATAAATGTTGGTACTAATGGGAAGCGATTTTCATCTCCATGTTTTGTTTCCTTTGTGATGGCAAATAGAATGTTTCTGTTCTGTTTCCTCCATCATTAAGATGGTTGATCTTGCACTGTTAGTTCCCACATTGCATATTGTTCTTCTTTAACAAGCCTGGGACATTTCGTGTTTAGTGGTATAATTGTCGTTGGTCTTTCTGCAGTAACGCTTATTGGATCCAGCGTACAATGCCAAAATTTAAAAAAAAAAAGAATATTGATGCAAAATTTGGAAACGTACAAAAACACCTGCCGCGCGGTACCAACATTACAGTTTTGCTCGATAAGAGTCAAATACAGGGCAGACTGCTATGTTCTAAGCCTTCCTAATGCCGCGACGCTTAAATACTGTTCCTCATGTTGCACAGTTCTTCATGTTGTGGTGATTTCGTCGCTTCTCCATAACTTCAGTTAATATTTGTTTTGCGATGAAAAGGTCGCGACCCGTAGGTTGAGAACCTCTGACTTAAGGCGACCTAGGAAGGGGCGAATTGCTGTTGTGAAGAACACGTTTTGTTTAATCCCCGGCAATATTTCTTATTTGAACTCTTATTCGGCTAAGAGGAATTTCTGACCAGAAGAGCCCATTTCTTGGGTTCCCGATGGATTCTCCACCCTTATCAGATCTGCACTGTAGTACTAAATGTGTGCGAAAGTACCAACTTGGGCAGCCCTGGCGCCTACCTTTCATTGAGTGCCGGTGTGCCGTTTGTTAACTGCAGGCCTACATCTGGCAGTCTGTACACGCTGCAGATTGCTGCTGGTGAGTTCTAGGGCCCGGCTGTAGCAGTTCTTCACACGCGTAAGATTATGTTTTACAATTATTTAATTTGCCTACGTGTAATTGGGTCTTTGTTGTTTGTTGCTTCGGTCTTTAAGTGCTAAGGAACTTGTCACGCGTGGCTCTTTTGTCCTCGTGAATCCAGCTGATCGTGTAAATCATTTCGGTCACAGCATACCAAAATAAAAATAAAAATTCTAATTGTCTTCTTCTTTCTCTTCCCCGCGTTCACCGGCTGTAAACTCCGGTGGAAGGTTCTGGTTCTTCGTCCGCTTTTGGACTGTAGTCTTGTCCAGAGCCTGAGTGTTGCATGCGCTTCCGTTTTACAGATCTGACTTATTTCTATGCATATTATTGGTTCATTGCCTATCAGGCAGATTGCACGAAGGAAGCTCCCAGTTAGTCGACTCTTACGACATACTTTTGAGTAGGCAGTGGGTCAGATCTTGTTATCCCTATAATAGGGCCCCGGAACCCACACGGGAAAGCCGGGCTATGCTAGGGGGTTACTTGTAGAGTTTTAAGGCTAACACTATATGCTACCACACTGATCGTGTAAATTATTTTAGTCACAGGAGACTGAGAAAGTCTACTTTTCTTCTCTTTTTTCTTTCTTTCTGTCGCGTTCACCAGCTGTAAACTCTGGTGGAAAGTTCTGGTTGTTCATCTACTTCTGGGCTGTGGTCCTGTTCCAGAACCTGAGTGTTTTACAGATCTTGACTTATTTCTATGCAGATTATTGGTTCATTGCCTCTCAGGCAGATGCACTCCGACTTCGAAGGAAGCTTCCATAAGTCGACTCTTACGACATGCTTTTGGGTAGACAGTGCGTCTACGCTTGTTTTCCCTATAATAGGGTCCCGGAACCCACACGGGGAAGTCTGGCTGTGTAAGGGTTTACTTACTTGTAAAGTGTCTGCACTTACACTGGATTCGACCATACACAAATAAGTAATTAAACATAGTAAATACAGAAAGATAATCACACTGATAGGGTCAACAAATTTCGGAAACCGTTGCCGAGAGCAGTGATTCCTCAACTGTGCGCAGCGGGACCCCGGGGAGCCGCGACCTAATACTTTTACTTAGGTAAGGGCGCCGTGGACAAATTGTAATTAAAAAAAAGGCGCCGCGGCTAAGAACAGTTTGGGAAACACTATCCTAGAGAACAGTCGGATCTAGACATCAGTGCCTGGCCGTGTATGGCACTCTCTCCGGGGCAGCAGCTTTAATGACAATAATGTTGAAACCAGTGTTGCCACTTTAGATGTTTTACATCCAGATTTTTCCTTGCATTTAGATGGCGTTTTTGACGTTTAGATGGTAGATGTTTTTCCAGATGTTTTTTATTTGTAGAAAATTTATCAAATCTAACCTAAGAAACAGGATGAAATTTGATCTCTTAAATGCTATCTTGACAATAAAATTTGGCCTGATAAGAGTAGGAAAAGGCTGTTCCACTTATCAGCTTCCTGATTGGGTATTAGAAGAAATTGGAACAGCTAAAGCATACCAGAGTCATTTTGGATCTGAAGCTTCAACTTCATCATCCAAGCTCAAATATTTTCCACGGTAAACACCCTATGCAGGAACTAACCACTTTGGAAAATTATATCACTTAGGGAGCTGCGTGGTCTCCACAATTGGTGTCAGCCTCAAGTGTAGCAGTGTGAATCTTGTAAAGCAGACTTCAGTAAAGATGATGACAATTGCTATGTAATTTGTGACTCTTTCCATTTGGATGTTTTTTCTAGATGTTTTCCCCACAAATTAAGATGTTTTTAGAAATTTTTTGACTCTGTTTTGGATGCTTTTTGTCAAAGAAAAGTGTCAACACTGGTTGAAAAACACCCGATAAGTTCAACCTGTTTGTTAGTGGGAACGGAACTGGGTCGTAAGTCGAGGAGACCCTCTACATGGTCTTTATCTTCTTAAAAAAGGATTCGATTTCCAACTGCCAAGGGATTTTTTTAACGTGCGTGTGACGTGACGTGGGTGGATTTAATGTTTTATACGTCGAGTAGGGATTTTCCTCTCAACACATCCCCTCCACCAGATTAACTGACTAATATCCGAGCTATGATGCTCTCAGACAAAGTCCTGGATATCCAAGAAAACAGCTATATTGGCTCGTTAATTACTTTAACATTAGCTGCACTTGGTACCCACAAGAGAAGGAAAGGAGTTTTAGATGTCTATATCATTATACTGAATGAATTATTAGACAGGGCAAATGACTCCTCCATCCCACCTTCTCCCGGTATTATTATTAATAATTAAAGAATTATTATCATTATTATTTGAGCCCCCACCAAATGTAATTCTATCTATCAGTTTAGTTAAACAGGTAAGACTGAATACACTTGGAATTTAACAAACGATGTAGTATAAAACTTGACATACAGCTTTATTTTCTAACAATCAGTTCAAAGACATTCCCAGTTTGTTGTGTTTACACAAACAGTGACTGGCTAAAGTTATGATAGTGATGAGATGCTTCTGCGAGAAAACAGCACCTGGGATTAGAGTGGCGTGATGAGGATGATAAAGTACGAACAATGTATGAACATAACTTGTTTATCATAGAACCTCTGACAGCCGTGAGCACTGTCAAGCTCTTCCTCCTCTTCCAGCTTCTTCCCTGCCGGTTGTCCGCCTGTTTCTCCTCCTCGCTCCCACCTCATTCCCAGCTGGCCGAGTCTAACACAATGTAGTCTTGTTCATAGACTGATCGTCACATGGGCGCTGGGAACATTCCATCAATCGCCAAACCAGAATCAGACCGTAAAATTACCTTTACGTCGATCTGTGTTTGTTGCCAGCCGGCTGCGATGTGAATGAAAGTCTAGAGGCTCGAAGTATCCTATCTATCTGTCTGCAAGGTTAAACTCCTCCCTTTACGTGGTTCTACCCAACCCTCCAGGAGATGACCTAAGCCACGCCCCAGAAGTATCTTGCAGATCAAATTAGCTAACAAGTGGCCTGTCACTCAAGGTGAACGGCCTTACCAATGTTTGGACATCTTAATTGGCAAACACCTGTTTTCCTGAGAATTTCACTGACATGTGTGAAACTCCAGCCTCTTGTCGCCACAATGTCTAGAGTTGTCTACCAGACCACTTAATTCCCCTGATCTGCTCTGACCAAAAGACCCCACTCAGTCTGTGTTATGTAACATTTATGACACTAAGGTTCAGTTCAGGGAAGATAATCTCAGGTATGATACTAAGTTATTTCCCCAGTTACTCGCCTCTACAGTCTGTGGGCAGGAGATAATAATATGACACTGCTGGTGAATCTCTAGCTACAGTAGGGTTAGGTAATAATTACACAAGGCTCAGTCCTTTGTCTGGACTAAGGACTGGAAACATTTAAATCAATTTGGTTTAAAGTAATATTTGGGTAAAGGGCATAGTTAAAATAATTCTGTCTCTTTAGAACCTGAAGAAATTATTACAAGTACTTAACTTCTGGAACCACTGAGGTCGTCTCGGGACAGTGCGCAACATTGCACACGGCGTCCGATCTCCATACTTAGAGACCAGGGGGAATTACTAGAAGTCCACCTGAAAAAATCCCTGCCTTTACTGGGGATTAAACCCGGAACCTCTAGCACTCGAGGCGGACACCATGTGTCGAGTCCACACAGCCTCCCTTAGTGATATAATTTCCCAAAGTGGTTAGTTCCGGTGTAGAGCGTTTACTGTGGAAAATATCTGAGCACCAAAATAGTTGACTCCAACGTCAGCTGTGAAATTTCTACATGCCAGATTTGGGCAAGTTTTTATAATTGAGCTAAGGATTCCAGGGGAAGCCAGCCTTTTGATGTTTACATTCCCGTGTGATATCCGGGGACTCATTGTGGGGAAAAACAAGAATAGACCCACTGCCTATCCAAGAAGCAAGTCATAGGGGGTCAACTGAGACTGGGCTTCTGTCAAAGTTGGAGTGCATCTGCCTGAGCGGCAAGGAACCAACAGTCTGCATTCAAATGAGTCCGATATGTAAATCGGATGTGAACGCAGAACTCATGTTCTGGAAGAGAACTTGAGTCTGGAAATTTGCGCTTCAGTCTACAACCGGTGAACGAGAAGAACTTGCGGTCTTCTGCCGGCGATCGCCACCGCCAAGAGTATCTACTGCGCTGCTACGCGCGGCATGAAGCGGGGCTAAACTAGTTGGCTGGGACTCACGAGCAGCAGCTAACACATCTCCTGCAGCTTCCTGTCATTTCATTTCCTTCATTAAGCCCTGCGGCGGGGGTGATACTCTCGGCGGTGGTAGTTTGCAATTTACACGTGACTGAGGCCCTGGTAGGGTATATTTTCAGCCTCCATAATTTGGGACCGTTATTCGGAGTAAAGACGAAAATTTAAAAACCAACAATCGAACCAGTTAATCAACCCCTGTACATATCCTGTTGTTGTTGGCAGCGGCGTTAAAAGGGAGTTTTCATATTTCCCGTTCGCATTTCCTGTGACGACTGGAAAGTCCACTGGTAGAAGAGGCAGAGGCAGACCAAGAGAAAGTATGCTGGATGGCTTAAGACCGTGGCATGGAGGAATATCATCAGTATAATCGATCCAGAGCAAAGACAATAGATTTTTGGAGATACATGCCAGCTGGCAAGGCACTTAATGATGATGATTTCCTGTGCGGTGGGAGTTGTCGAAATGTAGTCACTATACACGCTGGCCTGCTGATCGGAAGAAAAAAATGGCCCAGGCTTCCAGGTCGATTCAGCCTTAAATGGGTACCAGGTAAAGTCCTGGAAAGTAAAAGCAGCCAGCTTGATGCGGACCACGTCTCCCACCGCGTGCCGATCGGTCGGACCCTATATGCCCAGTAGCTTTGAAGGCATGGGAAGGGGTGCATTGCTTCCTGTGCAGTAATCGTTTGTGGTGATTTCCTCAGGGTAACGGTGGTCTGGGGTTCAGCATCGCCGGCGGCAGCGACAACCCACACATCGGGGACGATCCCAGCATCTACATCACCAAGCTGATCCCTGGCGGCGCAGCAGCCGCTGACGGCAGACTCAGGTGAGAAAAAGAGAGAGAGAGAGAGAGAGAGAGAGAGGAGAGGAGAGAGAGAGCAGACTCAGGTGACTAAATGTATGCGTGTGTGTGTCTGTGAGATGACAGAATCAGGTGAGATAATGTGTGTGTGTGTGAGAGAGAGAAGGCAGACTCAGGTGACTTAATGTGTGTATGTATGTGTGTGAGACGGCAGTCTCAGGAGACTGTGTTTGAGAGAGAGAGAGCAAACTGATGTGTGTGAGAATATCTGGTGTGATACATGGACATTAGAAGTGAGAAAGACTGGTGTGATACAAGGACATTAGAAGTAAGAATACCTGGTGTGACACATGGACATTAGAAGTAAGAATAACTGGTGTGATACATGGACATTAGAAGTAGGAATAACTGGTGTGATACATGCACATTAGAAGTGAGAATAACTGGTGTGATACATGGACATTAGAAGTGAGAATAACTGGTGTGATACATGGACATTAGAAGTAAGAATAACTGGTGTGATACATGGACATTAGAAGTGAGAATAACTGGTGTGATACATGGACATTAGAAGTAAGAATACCTGGTGTGATACATGGACATTAGAAGTAAGAATACCTGGTGTGATACATGGACATTAGAAGTAAGAATACCTGGTGTGATACATAGACATTAGAAGTAAGAATAAATGATGTAATACATGGACATTAGAAGTAAGAATAACTGGTGTGATACATAGACATTAGAAGTAAGAATAACTATAGAATAACTAGTTTGATACATGGACATTAGAAGTGAGAATAACTGGTCTGATACATGGACATTAGAAGTGAGAATAACTGGTCTGATACATGGACATTAGAAGTGAGAATAACTGGTCTGATACATGGACATTAGAAGTGAGAATAACTGGTCTGATACATGGACATTAGAAGTGAGAATAACTGGTCTGATACACGGACATTAGAAGTGAGAATAACTGGTCTGATACATGGACATTAGAAGTGAGAATAACTGGTCTGATACATGGACATTAGAAGTGAGAATAACTGGTCTGATACATGGACATTAGAAGTGAGAATAACTGGTCTGATACATGGACATTAGAAGTGAGAAAAACTGGTCTGATACATGGTCAATATAAGTGAGAATAATGAATCTATTACATGGCCATCAGAAATGAGAATAACTGGTCTAATACATGGACATGGATGTCAGTAACACAGCTTATTCATTCACTCATTAACTCATTCACTCAACCACTCACTCACTCCCTCTCACTGTTGTCACCAACAGACTGAATGACATCATCCTGAGAGTCAACAACGTGGATGTCAGTAACACAGCTTATTCATTCACTCATTCACTCAACCACTCACTCACACCCTTTCACTGTTGTCACCAACAGACTGAATGACATCATCCTGAGAGTCAACAACGTGGATGTCAGCAACACCACTCACGCTGCTGCTGTGGACGCTCTCAAACACGCTGGCAGGAAAGTTGTTTTGGTGAGTACGATCTCTTGACCTTTCTGTTATCATATGTACCTCCTTATCTTCCTGTTATCATATGTATCTCCTTATCTTCCTGTTATCATATGTACCTCCTTATCTTCCTGTTATCATATGTACCTCCTTATCTTCCTGTTATCATATGTACCTCCTTATCTTCCTGTTATCATATGTACCTCCTTATCTTCCTGTTATCATATGTACCTCCTTATCTTCCTGTTATCATATGTACCTCCTTATCTTCCTGTTATCATACTTACCTCCTGACGTTCCTGTTGTGATCATATTTGCCTCCTTATCTTCTTGTTGTGGTCATTTTTACCTCGTGACCTTCCTGTTGTAATCATATTTACCTCCTGACCTTCTGTTGTGATCATCTTTATCTCCTTATCTTCTTCCTGTTGTTAAATTTACCTCCTGATCTTTTTTGGTCTTCCCGTTGTGGTCATATTTACCTCCCTATCATCTTCCTGTTGTGATCCTATTTACCTCCTGACCTTCCTGTTGTGGTCATATTTACCTCCTGATCTTTTTCCTGTTGTGAAATTTACCTCCTGATCTTTTTTTTTTTTTTGCTGTCATATTTATATCATGATCTTCGTCTTGGGGTCATATTTACTTTTTGGTCTTCCCGTTGTGGTCATATTTACCACCTGACTTTCCTGTTGTGGTCATATTTACCTCCTGATCTTCTTGTGGTCATATTTACTTTTTGGTCTTCCTGTTGTGGTCATCTTTATCTCCTTGTATTCTTCCTTTTGTGGTCATATTTACCTCCTGACTTTCCTGTTGTGATAATATTTACCTCCTTATCATCTTCCTGTTGTGATCATATTTACCTCCTGGCCTTCCTGTTGTGGTCATATTTACCTCATGACCTTTCTGTTGTTATCAGATTTACCCCCTGACCTCCATGTTGTGAAATTTACCTCCTGACCTTCCTGTTGTGATCATATTAACCTCATGACCTTTCTGTTATCAAAATTACCCCCAGATCTTCCTGTTGTGATCATATTTACCTCCTAAACTTCCTGTTGTGATCATATTTACCCCCTTATCATCTTCTTGTTATGGTCATATTTACCTCCTTATCATCTTCATGTTGTGGTCATATTTACTTTCTGCACTTCCTGTTGTGGTCATATTTACCTCCTGACCTTCCTGTTGTCATATTTACCTCCTGACCTTCCTGTTATGGTCATATTTACCGCTTGGCCTTCCTGTTGTGGTCATTTACCTTCTTATCATCTTCCTGTTGTCATATTTACCTTCTGACCTTCCTGTTGGGGTCATATTTACCTCCTTATCATCTTCCTGTTGTGGTCATATTTACCTTCTTGCCATTGATATGCAGACATACAGTGTGAGTCTAAAATGGTTTGACATGCAGTATGTTGGTAATATGATGTGACATGTATGTGGGTAATATGGAGTGACATGCAGTATAGGGTTAATATGGAGTGACATGCAGTATGTGGGTAATATGATGTGACATGTATGTGGGTAATATGGAGTGACATGCAGTATAGGGTTAATATGGAGTGACATGCAGTATGTGGGTAATATGGCGTGGCATGTAGTTTTGGGGTAATATGGTGTAACATGCAGTATGTGGGTAATATGATGTGACATGCAGTATATGGGTAATATGGTGTGACATGTAGTTTTGGGGTAATATGGTGTAACATGCAGTATGTGGGTAATATGGAGTGACAGGCAGTATGTGAGTAATATGATGTGATGATATGCAGAATGTGGGTAATATTATGTGACATGTAGTATGTGGGTAATATGGAGTAACATGCAGTATGTGGGTATTATGATGTGACATATAGTATGGGGTGACATGCAGTATGTGGGTAATATGGTGTGACCTATAGTATGGGGTGACATGCAATGTGTGGGTAATAAGGTGTGACATATAGAATGGGGTGACATGCAATGTGTGGGTAATATGGTGTGACATATAGTATGGGGTGACATGCAATGTGTGGGTAATATGGTGTGACATATAGTATGGGGTGACATGCAATGTGTGGGTAATATGGTGTGACATATGGGGTGACATGCAATGTGTGGGTAATATGGTGGGACATATGGGGTGACATGCAATGTGTGGGTAATATGGTGTGACATATGGGGTGACATGCAATGTGTGGGTAATATGGTGTGACATATAGTATGGGGTGACATGCAATGTGTGGGTAATATGGTGTGACATATAGTATGGGGTGACATGCAATGTGTGGGTAATATGGTGTGACATATAGTATGGGGTGACATGCAATGTGTGGGTAATATGGTGTGACATATGGGGTGACATGCAATGTGTGGGTAATATGGTGTGACATATAGTATGGGGTGACATGCAGTATGGTGTGACATGCTGTATGTGGGTAATAAGGTGTGACATGCAGTTTGTGGGTAAAGGAGGTGGCATGCAGTATGTGGGTAAAGGAGGTGGCATGCAGTATGTGGGTAATATGGTGTGACATGCAGTCTGAAGAAAATTTATGTTGTTTCATATCAGTACGCGAAGCGTTTGAAGACTCCCTCAGAGACTGTTATGGAGGTAGAGCTGGTGAAAGGCAACAAGGGTGAGTTCTATTTGTTAACTGTCCGGGGTGAGTACTGTCTGTAGACTGTCCTGGGTGAGTACTGTCTGTTAACTGTCTGGGGTGAGTACTGTCTGTTGACTGTCCTGTGTGAGGACTGTCTGGGTGAGTACTGTCTGTTAACTGTCCTGGGTGAGTACTGTCTGTTGACTCACTGGATGAGTACTGAGTGACTCTCTGAGTGAGTACTGTCTGTTGACTATATGAGTGAAGACTGTTTGTCTGGGTGAAGACTCTCTGTTGACTGTCTGGGTGAGTACTGTCTGTTGACTGTCTGGGTGAGTACTTTCTGTTGACTGTCTGGGTGAGAACTGTCTATTAACTGTCTGGGTGAGTACTGTCTATTGACTGTGTGGGTGAGTACTGACTGTTGACTGTCTGGGGTGAGTTCTGACTTTTGACTATCCAGGTGAATACTGTCTTTTAACTGGGGTTGGTCTACAAGTACCTTCACATCACACACATGGCAAAATATTAGGGATATATGTGTGAGGGAGGATGTCTGAGGATAGACAGATCACTGACACACACCTATACACATGGTAGCCTACAAACTCAGGCACCCACAGACACCATGCCTACCCTCGTAAACCAACACCAGCTGTCATCTCCACCATACACTGCTGCCGCTAGGTCTCAGGAACAAGTGTCATGTGACACTCCAGACCACCTGACCTTCATTATCCAACAGGAGAGGGCAGTCAATGAAAGTCAGGTCCATTTGCTGGCGTCTGCCTACTCCTGTCCTGCCAGAGTGCTCTTCTCTTGGCCTGGCTCTGACAGCCACAAATACTTCCTGTCAGCTGGGATGAGATCCAGTGGCTGTTCATTGGCTTGGCTAAATGGGTGGAATCGTGTGTTGGGGGAGCAGTGTGTAAAAGAAGAGGTGGCAAAACTGTGGATATATTTGAAACATTCTTGGTACTCTAATATATGTAAAAGAAGAGGTGGCAAAACTGTGGATATATTTGAAACATTCTTGGTACTCTAATATGTGTAAAAGAAGAGGTGGCAAAACTGTGGATATATTTGAAACATTCTTGGTACTCTAATATGTGTAAAAGAAGAGGTGGCAAAACTGTGGATATATTTGAAACATTCTTGGTACTCTAATATGTGTAAAAGAAGAGGTGGCAAAACTGTGGATATATTTGAAACATTCTTGGTACTCTAATATGTGTAAAAGAAGAGGTGGCAAAACTGTGGATATATTTGAAACATTCTTGGTACTCTAATATGTGTAAAAGAAGAGGTGGCAAAACTGTGGATATATTTGAAAACATTCTTGGTACTCTAATATGTGTAAAAGAAGAGGTGGCAAAACTGTGGATATATTTGAAACATTCTTGGTACTCTAATATGTGTAAAAGAAGAGGTAGCAAAACTGTGGATATATTTGAAACATTCTTGGTACTCTAATATGTGTAAAAGAAGAGGTGGCAAAACTGTGGATATATTTGAAACATTCTTGGCACTCTAATATGGGAGAGGTGGAGGGGTGATATTTTTTTTCTGGCAATGACTATTTGGATGTTTATAATATCAGTTGCTAACTGTACAAAATTATCCCTTTCTTCTTCCATTTCCTCCTTATTCCTCTGCCTTACCCTCCCTCTGCCTCACCCTCCCCCTCTGCCTGACCCTCCCTTTCACATTAGTTAGTGACCCCATTTCTCCCTACCTTACTGCATGTCGTAAGAGTTGACTAATTGGGAGCTTCTTTCGAGGTCGGAGTGCCTCTGCCTGAGAGGCAAGGCACCAGCAGTCTGCATACAAATGAGTCAGATCTGTCAAACGGATGCACAAGCAAAACTCAGGTTCTGGAACAGGACTGCAGTCCGAAAGTGGATGAACAACCAGAACTTTCCGCCAGAGTTAACAGCTGGTGAACACGAAAAACAAGAAGAAGTTACCCCAAGGAATTGCTTGAAACAACACGAATAAGGGGGGAGGGGGTTGAAACAACACGAATAAGGGGGGAGGGGGTTGAAACAACACGAATAAGGGGGGAGGGGGTTGAAACAACACGAATAAGGGGGGAGGGGTTTGAAACAAAAAGAGAAATGCAGAGAACACCTATGTACTTTTTTTCTGATGCATTGGTTACTGTGGTTTTCATATATCAGAGATGATTCTTGGGGCTGAAGCCTTTTTTTCTTTCTACCACCCCCTTGCTCTGTGTTGGTTGTATATCTTTAGTGTGACTTTCACAGTTTGTCCCTGGGCCACACCATCTCATCTGCTGCTCTTTAAGGAACTGAAGATTGGTCACTGCATTATGGACAGACCAGAACAAGTCATTATCCTCCGCCTCAGGACAGGGCACAACCGATTACGTAACCACATGTACACAAAATTCAAGATAGGTGTATCAGCCATGTGCACCTGTGGAAATGTGCCCCAGACAGCAGAGCATGTACTCCAGGATTTTGACACATTAAGGCAAACCTTTTGGCCACAAAGAACAACAGTGGAACGTAAACTCTATGGACCACTGAATGAACTTACAACGACAGTGAAATTTATACAAGAGACAAAACTGCTGATATAGACAACTTATTTCAGGCGAACAAAAGAAGAAGTCACTGCAGATTCACAGGAATCCAAATTAACGGGCTGCAGGTCATGGCTCTGGATGTGCTGACCTCTGGGAGCAAGCCACAACACCTGGAACAGGTAAAGCCTGAGGGCTGGGCAGGATTGCAGCTGTTTTGGAGTTTAGAGGCTGATTAAAAAAAATGGGAGAATCTGGCTGACTGAATGAAGTATTTGAGGTAAAGAAAAATCATCCCCTGTATGGAATTAGCGGCCCCCACTTTGTGTGAGGGAGGATGTCTGAGGATAGACAGATCACTGACACACACCTATACACATGATAGCCTACAAACTCAGGCACCCTCAGACACCAGCCTACCCTCGAAACAAACATCAGCTGTCATCTCCACCAGACACTGCTGCCGCTAGGTCTCACGAACAAGAAAAATCATCCCCTGTATGGAATTAGAGGCCCCCCACTTTGGGTGGGGGGTGGGGGGGATATACCCACTACCCCTCCTAATGTTATCTTCTTTGTCCATCACAAGTAATGAAGACTATTCTTCATCCAAAGTAGTCATCATCAATGATTATGAGTACGAAGGTGGCTGATTAAACCGATCTGAGCCTGGCAAGTTCTTGCCAGTGCTGGCAGCAGGCAGAAGCCGCAGTAAGTGTGGGATTAGCGCTACGATTCTTTGTAGTCTCCCTCCATTTCTCTGCCTGTGCAACCTCGTCTGCCTGGCAGGCTGATGCACCACGCATGAGGGGTGTAACGCCATCCAGAACGGTCATGTGCAGCAGAGGCTCCCCCAACAAGCAGTTTGTAACAGGCAACTAATTAGAGGTGTCCTCTTCGAAATCAGAGAGCATGTCTGAGAGATGAGGAACCAACAGTCTGCATACGAACAAGCCATGTTTGTAAAACAAGTGCACAGAAAACTCCGGAACAAGACCACAGTCCAAAAGTGGATAAGTAAACCTTTTCTCCGGTGTTTACAGCTGGTGAATAGTAAGAAGAAGAGAATAAGGAGAAACACTTGTGTACTCAATTGAAAGTGACTGATTTCTGTGTCATTAATGTGGCTGTTGTTTGGTCCGTCCCCAGGCTTGGGTTTCAGCATCGCGGGAGGCAAGGGCAACCAGCACATCCCCGGTGACAACGGCATCTTCATCACCAAGATCATCGATGGAGGAGCTGCAGAGCAGGACGGCAGGCTGGCTGTTATGGACAGGCTAATTGCTGTAAGTTGTGTTCATCGTCATCATCATCGTCCTCATCATCATTGTCATCATCGTCATCATCTTCATTGTCGTCGTCATCATCATTGACAGGCTTATTGCTTTAGGTTGTGTTCATCGTGATCATCATCGTTATCATCATCATCGTCGTTGTGCACAAGCTTATTGCTGTAGGTTGTGTTCATCGTGATCATCATCATCATCATCGTCGTCGTGCACAAGCTTATTGCTGTAGGTTGTGTTCATCGTGATCATCATCATCATCATCATCATCATCATCATCGTCGTGCACAAGCTTATTGCTGTAGGTTGTGTTCATCGTGATGATGATCATCATCATCGTCGTGCACAAGCTTATTGCTGTAGGTTGTGATCATTGTGATCATCATCATCATCGTGATCACCATCATCATCATCATCATCGGTGTCTTCATGGACAGGCCTATTGCTGTAAGTTGTGTTCATCACGATCATCATCGTCGTCGTCGTCATGGTCATCATCATCATCGTCATCATCATTATCATCAGTGTCTTCATGGACAGGCTTATTGCTGTAAGTTGTGTTCATCGCGATCATCATCGTCGTCATCGTCGTCATCATGCACAGGCTTATTGCTGTAAGTTGTGTTCTTCGTGATCATTATCATCATCATCATCATTGTCATGGACAGGCTTATTGCTGTAAGTTGTGTTTATCGTGATTATTATCATCATAATCATCGTCGTCATCATGGTCATCATCATCATCATCGTCATCGTCATCATCGTCATGGATAGGCTTATTGCTGTAAGTTGTGTTTATCGTGATCATTATCATCATCATCATCGTCGTCATCACGGTCATCATCATCATCATCGTCGTTGTCATGGACAGGCTTATTGCTGTAAGTTGTGTTTATCGTGATCATTATCATCATCATCATCATCGTCGTCATCATGGTCGTCATCATGGTCATCATCGTCGTCGTCGTCATGGACAGGCTTATTGCTGTAAGTTGTGTTCATCACGATCATCATCATCATCATCATCAAAGGCGTTGTCGTCGTTGTCTTATAACACTGTGTGTCATTGGGTCACCATTTTCTGTTGTCAGTCTAATCAGCTCCACTTCATCTTTGGCAGTCAGATGCAATGGACTTCATGGTTTCATGACTAAGGACTGTCCAGTCAGTCAAGCTCTGTATCCAGGACTTTCTTGGTCTGCCTCTTCTTCTGTCCCCTTCTGATCTTTAGGGAGTTTTTTTTTTTACTGACAGATTGTAACCATGTTTCACAGGTGAATGAGCACAACCTGGAGAATGTCACGCACGAGGAAGCCGTGCAGGCGCTGAAGAGTACAAAGGATGTAGTCAGGCTGATCATTGCCAAGCCTGCCTACCTTCCAGAGCAGCTGAATGAGTCCATAGGTGAGTTTCACTTGTTGATGTGGGGGATTTGTAGTGGATGGGGGTTTATCTGTGTGGGAGATTTGTAGTGGATGGGGGCTTATCTGTGTGGGGGATTTGTAGTGGATGGGGGCTTGTCTGTGTGTGAGATTTGTAGTGGATGGGAGCTTATCTGTGTGGGAGATTTGTAGTGGATGGGGGCTTATCTGTGTGGGAGATTTGAAGTGGATGGGGGATTTGTAGTGGATGGGGGTTTATCTGTGTGGGAGATTTGTAGTGGATGGGAAATTTGTAGTGGATGGGGGATTTGTAGTGGATGGGGGCTTATCTGTGTGGGAGATTTGTAGTGGATGGGGCTTATCTGTGGGAGATTTGTAGTGGATAAGGGCTTATCTGTGTGGGAGATTTGTAGTGGATGGGGGCTTATCTGTGTGGGAGATTGGTAGTGGATGGGGGCTTATCTGTGTGGGAGATTTGTAGTGGGTGGGGGGCTTATTTGTGTGGGAGATTTGTAGTGGATGGCGGCTTATCTGTGTGGGAGATTTGTAGTGGATGGGGGCTTGTCTGTGTGGGGGATTTGTAGTGGATGGGGCTTGTCTGTGTGGGAGATTTGTATTGGATGGGAGCTTATCTGTGTGGGAGATTTGTATTGGATGGGAGCTTATCTGTGTGGGAGATTTGTAGTGGATGGGGGCTTGTCTGTCTGGGAAATTTATGGTTGATGGGGGCTTATCTATGTGTGGGGGATTTGTAATAGATGGAGGGCTTATCTGTGTGGGGGATTTGTAATGGATGAGGGCTTATCTGTGTGGGGGATTTGTAATAGATGGGGGGCTTATCTGCATGGGGGATTTGAAATGGATGGGGGCTTATCTGTGTGGGGGATTTGTAGTGGATGGGGGCTTATCAGTGTGGGGGATTAGTGGTAGATAAGCTTTCGTGATGTGGGCATTAGCAGATATAGGCTTCTATAAGTGTGTGTCTGTGTGCCTGTGCATGCGTACATGTGTGAGTGCATGTATATGTGTGTGTGTTTTTAGCAAATATGAGGTTTTGTGGGTGGGTGATTAGAATCAGATGTGAGGTTGTTGTTTTTTGGGGCGTCAGAAATTAAAAGCAAATGTGAGATTTTGTATGTGAGATATTAGAAACAAGAGTGAACTTGTGTGTGAGAGATTTGAAGCAAATGTGAGGTTTTGTATGAGAGATTTGAAGCAAATGTGAGGTTTTGTATGAGAGATTTGAAGCTGTCGGGGTTGAGAGGTTTTTGTATGAGAATTTGCAGCAATGTGAGGTTTTGTATGAGAGATTTGAAGCAAATGTGAGGTTTTGTATGAGAGATTCGAAGCAAATGTGAGGTTTTGTATGAGAGATTCAAAGCAAATGTGAGGTTTTGTATGAGAGATTTGAAGCAAATGTGAGGTTTTGTATGAGAGATTTGAAGCAAATGTGAGGTTTTGTATGAGAGATTTGAAGCAAATGTGAGGTTTTGTATGAGAGACTTGAAGCAAATGTGAGGTTTTGTATGAGAGATTTGAAGCAATTGTGAGGTTTTGTATGAGAGATTTGAAGCAATTGTGGGGTTTTGTATGAGAGATTTGAAGCAATGGTGAGGTTTTGAATGAGAGATTTGAAGCAATTGTGAGGTTTTGTATGAGAGATTTGAAGCAATTGTGGGGTTTTGTATGAGAGATTTGAAGCAATTGTGAGGTTTTGAATGAGAGATTTGAAGCAATTGTGAGGTTTTGTATGAGAGATTTGAAGCAGTTGTGAGGTTTTGTATGAGAGATTTGAAGCAATTGTGAGGTTTTGTATGAGAGATTTGAAGCAGTTGTGAGGTTTTGTGTTAAAAATTAGAAGCAAATGTGAGGTTCTGTGTGAGAGATTAGAATCAGATGTGAGCAAACCAAATGCAATAAATCTGTTTCTATTTGTCGGCGTCTTTGGCTTAGGTGTTGCCAACAAGCTTCGTAATGCCGGGGTGCCGGGTTCGCTCCCAGCTGCGGGACTTGCGCCTTGTGTTGGTTTCAGCAGTGGTATTGAGAAGCTGATGCTCAGAAAGCAATAGCAAACTACTGGACGAAAATTTGCCCAGAAAAACCATAACAGCCACCAAAAAAAAAATGCCGGGGTTGGTTCTGCAACAACCTGTATAGGATACACGACAAACTTACCTTTCCTGTTTGCTGTTTCAGACCAAGCCCCAGGCAGCCTCTCCCATTCCACCTCCCACGGGGCCTCCACCTTCCGACCGTCCACACCCACAGCACCAAAGTCTAATGCTTCTGATGATGAGGAGTTTCCAGCGTAAGTCAGTCTGCTTCTCCTCTTTATCCTCATCCTCCACGCTGCTGCTTCTTTTCCCTCTTCCTCCTTCTCCTCCTGCTATGCACTGCTGCTGTTGCTTCTTCTTCCTCCTCCTCCTCTGCGCTGCTGCTGCTCCTCATCCCCTTTTTCCTCCTTCTCCTCTTCTGCGCTGCTGCTTCCTCTTCTTCTGCTTCTTCTTCCTCCTTTCTTCCTTCTACCTTTCCTCTTCTTTCCCTTCCTCCCCCTCTTTCTCTTCTTCCTCCTTGTTGTGGAACTGGTTTCTAAATTACTCACTATGGTAGGCCGTAGAGGTTTAAATCCTCCCTCCCTATGCAATGAGAAATCGAGACAACTGTCTTTTGATGCAGAGAGCAGACAGTGTCCCTGGATACTCAGATACAGACTCGAATTGACTCGTAAAGGAAAGTGAACTGCCTGAATATCCCCAGAAATGGGAAAAAGGAGTTTAGATGCCTAGATAACACTTAGACAAAGCAGATAACCCTTCCCGACAATTTCCCTTTCTGGTCATTAAATTATGCCCCCTATCTCATCATCGCCATGTAGCAGGTCCTTTGCAGAACATGGCTGTCATCACAATTTGCCTGAAAGAAACTCGGCCTCTCGCCAGCTCTCCTGCCTCATTTACTTTCATACTCAAGGAGTCACTTGTATACTGTGCCCATCTTCGTGTTGGTCGGCCCCTGCCCCTCCTTCCTAGTACCATGCCTTCTGCTATTATTTTCTCCAATCCGTTGTGGCGCTTGATATGACCAAAATTTTTCAGCTCCCGAGGCAGAATGCTGTTTATTAGCCAATCTTCCTTATGTTCAGATCTTTAATGAATCTAGAATATGTATTTTGATATAGAGCACTAAACTGACACCTTACACATATCTAGAAATAAAATCAAACTTTTTATCAATTCACCACCCGCTGGATCTGCACCACTGGGTGGTGAATTGATACATGACATTCTGTTCTCGGAGCCATGAAAACCACCCCCATCAGAGAGATAGAAAGGATAGCAGATACTGAACTACTCGAACTCAGAAGACAATACAAAACTCTTTTACAGTACGAGAAATTAAAAAGACTTCAAAGTCACCCACTGCATTTTAAATTTCAAGAGAGAACAAAAAACAGACTGAAGCGTCAGAGCCCCAACCACCTTGCTAGAGAACTGTACAGACACCACCAAGATCTGCTTGAAAGAGATGTTGCACTGTGTGAAAAACTTAGGCCAGAACCATGGACAAGCAAGCCAGAGAAAGCAAATGTAGTCCTAAAGGTACCAGGAATCTCGTCAAAAGATGCCCAGACGGAGACACAACAGAGAACCCTGGCTCTTGCTATGCTTGATGAGAAGTATCCTAACACCACTTGGACTCAGGTTTTCACCGACGGCTCTGCTACAGATGCAGTCAGAAAGGGGGATTGTGGAATTTATATTAAACCCCCTAGCAGTAGAGCAGAAACTCTCTCTCTACCAGCAGGTGACATCTGCACTAATTTCAGAGCTGAGGCAACTGCCCTCTCTGCAGTCCAACATCTCATCACTCAAGAACACAGAGGGCACCAAATTGTTATACTTAGTGACTCTTTGACTGTTCTCCAAGCACTATCCAGCAAAAAACAAGAGGACCAACATTGGCTTACTCTCCAAGGAAGCAGAACTGGTCTTGCAGTGGATACCAGCCCACTGTGGTATTCAAGGAAATGAGAGAGCAGATGAGTTGGCAAAAGCTGGGAGTAATCTTCCACAACCTCATCCACCACACAGCTACAAGGAAACCAAAACAGCGCTAAAGCAGTCTCTCAAGCGGGAGTGGAGAAGGCAGAATGGAGATTACAGACCAGAGAGTGACAGCATAAACAAACTCAACAGGAAAGAACAAACATCAATTTTTAGACTTCTGACTGGACACTGTGGTCTTCGAGCACACTTGTGCAGAATAGGCATAACAGAATCTGCTGCCTGTGATTGTGGAGCAGAAAGACAGACCCCTGAGCACATACTACAGCACTGCTCTAACCTCTCCCAGCAAAGACTGGATCTGGCCCAAGGGAGCCACATTGCAAGACAAGCTATGGGGTGGCCACCTTAAACGCACAATCCTATTTGTGACCCAGACGGGACTCAATGTTTAGCATGACTGATGTCGAACGCAGAAGAAGAAGATACATGACAAGGCAGATGTGGTATTGGCCCTTTAGAAACAAGCAACGGAATCAGAGAGACAAGATTATTATGGCCTGGAGAGAATGAGGCATCTGGATTAATCAGAGGGTCTGGCCGCCTCGCTGCACTCAGAGGAAAGGCAAGACGGACATATAACCAGATCGTGACCGGTACCATCAGTATTGGAACTCTGCGCTGGCTGCTAAAGATGAGGACGGAGTATTCATGGGAATGCTCTGAGTGCTGTGTCGATTCTCAACTCAATTAAACTTTAACTATGAACGTAAATTAATCATAGATATGTTTATTAAATTAAAGTCAATACTGATCATCTATTTACTTTTGAAATACAATGCTCAAACTAAATAGATTTCATGAAGGATAAAAATGATAGTCACATGAAACTGTCGTCGTGAGAGGGTTAATGAGAAACAACACACAATTACCACCTGAGGTTTCCCAGAGGATCATCCATTCAGGTAGTGAGCACACTTTGGATCTTTTCTCCAGTCTGTGCCGGCATACTGGGAAATGAACAGGCAGATAGATGTGGCCAAGGCCCTTTGGGAACAAGCAACGGAATCAGTAGAGATAGATGATTATTATGGTCTGGAGAGAATGAGGCACCTGGGTGTAACCAGAGGGTCTAGCCGGCTCAATACACTCAGAGGAAAACCAAGACGGACATATAACCAGATTGTGACCGGCACCATCAGTATTGGAACTCAGCGCTGGCTGCTGAAGATGAGGACGCATAGGAAGGCCCTGAAAGCTGTGATGTCAATTCTTGACTGAACTCATCCGGTCAGAGAATGAGATTAAATGTTGGCTCTGTCCCAGTCACCAAGACCAAGACCTTCCTCGGGGCACTTCATTCATCACACACGACCAGCCTGGCAGTGATTTGGAAGCTTGTCTGCCACAAGGAGCAAAGAATCTGTCCTTATCTTTTCAGCAGCTAGGGATGGAAACAACCAAAAAATGTGGTCTCTATTTCTTTTCTGAATAAAGTATAGTCTCAACTCTACTCTCTCTCTCTTCATATTGTCAGAAGTGGGAAAATTTTTCTCGTAGCACGGTCATTTACATAGCTTCCATTTCTGACTACTGTCCAGTCCAGATGAATGGTCTTCCATCTTCTATCCTTCAGGATGTTGGTGTAAAACTGCAAATTCCCTCATTATGCTGGTCGTTAAAAGCGCGCACATCGTGGAATATAGAACACTCGAAATCGCCGGCAGCTGGCAAACAGGTGTTTTCTTCTGGATAGGAGGATGCTGTTTTGTAATATATTTGTGTGTGTGAAAATCTATGTGCAATCGGAAAAATTGTCAGTTGGGGTACTGTGGAGGCCATAAAAAAGGCAAATTTTTCTAGATGTATTCTGCTGGTTTCACATGATGTTGCAGGAAGGCAACGCCTGTCTACTTGTCAGGCACAGATGCAGCTAATTTGAGGAAATTTATGGCGATAAAGACTGGAACAAGATGCCACATACACCAGTCGCTGAAGTGAAGACGCTGTCAGGAACAAGAAGCGCGCAAAAGCCTCAGCAACGCTCCAAAACCTTGGCAAACCAGGAAGACAGTTGGAAACACACTGGAAAAGCACTATCCATCCTCAAAATTATTTGACAGTCCTGAGACGTCATTGGGGTGAATAATTGCAAAAGTACCTACGTGTTTCCCCTCCATGATGGCACTGTGCATGAGTAACATCTCAAGAATGAGAATCAAACAGCTACAAATCCTGGAATTCTCGTTAAACTTTATATCCATATAGCACGGTTATAGTGGCACCACGAAAGGGGTACGAAACAGCCGGTTGTCCAGTGTGGGTGTAGCTGGTGACCAATAGCTTGCTTCTCTTGTGGGGTCCCGTTAACAAGCGAACGTTTTTATGTATTGATTCTCAGGTGCTGGGTCGTTTGTTTTAGTAAAGTTCCCTTTTCCACGCCTTTAGGCGTATTGGGAATATATGGCTAGAATTATATTGTTATTGACAAATCGGCACTTGGTCGTGGGCGATGTGGTCAGTATCATGCTGGCCATCTTTACTTCTTCACAGGACTGCACTTGGTACCCACTCAAGGCTGGTATTTTGACCCTGTTTTGCAGCCCCAGGTCGTTTGTCTCCCATCCTACATCAAAGATACTAACCGTGCTATGTCTTTCAGTCGATCCAGTTCAGCTTTTCTTCCAGGTACCACAACTTGACCTTAGATGTTACCTCTCTCAACACGTCTATTCCACATTCGGATGGCCTCCAGGGTTTGCAGTTCTTTCTAGTTGAGAGTCAGCCCTGCAATAGCCACTGACCCTTTGATACGTCTGGCTGAGTAAGTGCTTACTCTAAACTCTTTCGAGTTTAGTGGCCACTATTTCAACCAGACCAGCTGCGGTTATATGGGCACCAAGATGGGACTTAGCTATACCTCCTCCTGCATGGGCTACCTTGAGCATCAGATACGTCATGCATATACCGGTAGGCTCCCCGAGCTCTACAGGAGGTTTATCGATGATTGCAGCGGTGTCACCGATATGCCCCTACCAGAACTGCAGAACTCATTCATTTGTTCTCCAACTTCCATCCCAGCATCCGATGCACTTCCAGCATGTCAACTTCGTCGGTGAATTTTCAGGATCTCACTGTCACCGTGGACTCTATAGACCTTAGCACCTCGGTGTACTATAAGCCTATTGATTCCCACACTTTTCTTCTCTCCACGTCCTCCCATCCCTCTTTCTGCAAGGACTCAATTCCCTTCTCGCAACTTCTATGCCAGGAGAACGACGACTTTCACATCAAGGCCCTGAAAATGCTGGACTTCCTCCGGCTTCGAGGGTATCATTAACATGTCTTAATATGCCGCCTTTCACTAAGCACGGTCTATCCATCGTGCCGAGTCTCTCGTTTCCAAGCCGAAACCTGACCACAGCAGACATATCATCATACTTACCTACCACCCTGACAACATCCGTGCCAAAAATTGTCTCCTTACTCATCTCTCCATCCCTAGGACTGACCCTGCCACCAGCACGATTGTCTCTGAACTTCATCTAGTAGCCTGCAGACATGACCGTAACCTCAAAGGACATTTTAGTTAAGAGTCGGTTACGGCCTGCGTCAGAGTCCCACTTTGGCACGCCTCATGTCACAGACCTGTATGCAGGACTTGTCCATATGTGGTTCAGGGGACAAGTCTGGAATTCCCGAATACCACATTAGGAAGCGCGTTTGCTACGCCTAAGCCACAGAGGCCGACTAGTCCATTGATACTCAAGCATTTGTTGTTTTAATGCGATGAGGGATAACAGAAACTGTGCTGTACTTCTTCTCTTCCCGATCCATGGTGTTACGAGATAGTTTATATATAATCTAACAGTGCGAGGGAATGAAAGAGCGGATTTTTTGGCTACACAAGCGAAAGCTACGGGAACACTCGTACTGGACAAGGGGGATATTCTGAAGACCAAATGTGAACGACTTTTGGCAGAGATTAGATAAAATAACGGACAAGAATATGGGAACGAGGAATTAAGTGTTGATCCGACAAGGAGGGGTGGATGGAAGGAAGAGATCGACTTTTGAATAATTGATGTGCTAGGGGAACAGTTAGCATCTACACCTTACGCATATGGTATGGGTGAGCCCGGTTGTGCCAAGATTAAAAAAAAAAAACCTTAGCAGGTGGAAATCGAAAAGAGTAGCTTAACAGCGCTGCCTGGGCAACATTGTGAGTTAAAAATCTACCCAAAGTATTTCAGGATCCTCGCCGGTGCAACGGAGTTCACATGTACTGCGCTGAGACTTTTCAGACTCAGGCTTTAGTTAGAAGTATAACGGAGCACTTATTGGTTACGCCCGTGTGCCCTGATGTTGATCTGTCGACTGAACTAAACTTTTCAGCCGTTACGATGTGCTCCGTTTTGCTCTTTCTCCTGACGTGACGAAAGAAAGTAGATTGTCGCAGTTACAGTTTTTGTGTTGAGTTGAGTCAAGAATTGACATCGCAGCACTCGGTGCATTCCCATGTATGCTCCGTCCTCATCTTCAGCAGCCAGCGCTGAGTTCCAATACTGATGGTACTAGTCACAATCTGGTTATATGTCTGTCTTGCTTTTTCTCTGAGTGAAGTGAGCCGACCAGACCATCTGGTTACACTCAGGTGAGTCATTCTCTCCGGGCCATAATAATCCTGTTTCTCTACTAATTCCGTTGCTTGTTCTCAAAGGGCCACATCTGCCTTGTCATGTATCAATTCATCACCCAGTGGTGCAGATCCAGCCAATCTGTCTGCCTGTTGATTACCCACTACGCCGGCATAGCCTGGAGAAAAGATTCTGCGTGAGTAGCATAAACAAGCAGTCAGCGTCCCCCGCCCCCGCTCTATGTTAGAGACGTAAACAGAGTGGCCAGTTTGTATTCCTAATAGGAAACAGTAGATAATAAATAGTAAAATAATGCATTTGTGTGTGTGCGTGCGTTCGTGCGTGTGTGTGTGTGTGTGTGCGTGCGTGCGCAATGGAAAGTATCAGCGGCAATTACAGGCGCAACAAGCACGCATCGCCAGGGATTTGTTCTATTCTGTTGTTGGCAATCACTTCTCTTGGCGAGTTGCTTTCAAGACATCTACAAATCTGTTTCTTTCAAGACATCTACAAATATGTTTCTTTCAAGACATCTACAAATCTGTTACTTTCAAAACATCTACAAAGCTGGGTTTTTTTTTTCAAAACAACTACAAAACTGTTTCTTTCAAGACATCTACAAATCTGTTTCTTTCAAGACATCTACAGATCTGTTTTCTTTGAAAACATCTACAAAGCTGTTCTTTCAAGATATCTACTAATCTGTTTCTTTCAAAACATCTACAAATCTTTTTTTCAAGACGTCTACAAATCTGTTTCTTTCAAAACATCTACATATCTGTTTCTTTTTAAAACATCTATAAATCTGTTTCTTTCAAGACATCTACAAATCTGTTTCTTTCAAAACATTTACAAATCTGTTTCCAGACATCTACAAATCCCATTAGTACCACTGAATGATTTGCGAACGGCCCGGGCCGGTCCCGGCCTGTGAACGCTGCATAATTTACAGTCTGTAAACGCTTCATCGACTGGACAGAGGGAATCCAACCGACCAATGGGACATCGGGACTTAACGGCGTCGGTTGGTTGTTAGCATTCAACATGGCTTCCCCGAGACGGTCTCTCAGCTTTCACTGATTAATATCGCAGGACATTTTCTTTCTTGTTGTTTCCCGATGTTGTTATAAGTTTACAGTGAATTGTTGGCTCGTTTGCTTGTTATGCAAGGATGTATATGACGGAGAAACGGATAGATGCGGTATTTCACGGCTCTAAGATAATCCGGTGAGTTGATAGGGATGGTGTCGTCTGCTAGAGAGTGAGAGACTGGCGAACTTTCGCTGTCTGCTAGTTTTATTACTGGAGTCTGTCCCAAGTGTTTTTTAACTACTTGTTTTGCTAGTAGTGAATGGTTAATATATTGTCAGCTTTGATGAGTATGAGTATTACAATAGTGGTTATACTTGTGTTTTTTTTTTTTTCTTTTTCTTGGGGTCTGGTTTAGCCGCTGTGTCCTAATTTATGACTTCCTTGAACATTGAAAGAGTTATAGTCGTTATCTTGGATCTGCCTGAAATTAATCATCTGATATCCAGATTAGGGATTTTTTAAATCTCAGGGTGTAGTAAACTTGCAGGTAGCACCCGGGAGGTCAACCGCCGATCGATTCAGTTGGCTAGGGTCCTCCTTCCATTCATGTTTTGAATACGTCACCGGCTTAATTTATTTTTCTCGGCGCTTATTAATCTGATCCAAGAAACGGCGGGGTTTATGTCATTGTTAATGTTTATGTTTAGTCAACGGATCAACATCATGACACACGGGTGTAACCCACAAGTGCTCCCTTCTACTTCTAACTCAGGTCTGAGTCTGAAGGATCTCATCGCAGTGCACAGACTCCGCGTTGCACCAGTGAGGATCCTGAAATACCTTGCGTAGATTTTCAACTCTAAATTTTGACAGGGTAGCGCTGTTAAGCTACTCCTTATCAATTTCCAACTGCCAAGGGATTTTTTTTACGTTTGCACCCCCACCCCCCCCCCCTCCCCCCAACAAGTTTGATGTAAAAAGTGACTAAATATGGGTATTTCCTTTGAAGTCGGAGTGCATCTGCTTTAGGGGTGGGGAACCAACAGTCTGCATACACATAAACCAGTTCTGTCAAATAATGTGCACACAAATCACTGGCACTGCTACATAATGAATAATATGAAGACAGCACATGATCAGCCCACGAGGAGGCTCAAGTTCTGGAACAAAACCAGAATCCAGAAGTGGGTGAACAACCAGAAATTTCTGTAGGAGTTTACAGTCGGTCAATGCTAAGGGTTAATATTATTTATGTCCATGACAGAACATCAGGAACAAAATATTATCTTTGGAATAATGAAATAACCATAGGAATGTCTATCTGCTTTCTTGTCTACCACTGACCAGCCAACCTTCCTACTTACCTACCTGCCTACTTGCTATTTCTACAATCTACCTAAAATGAGTTTTTAATGTCTTAACACAAGTTCAGTTACTTATGTAATTATGCCTCTTTGGAGCAGATTTCTTCTCTCTGACTGGCAAAGTCTGGGCAGTCCATTAAGACATGCTCTAGAGTTTGCTTTGGTGAGCCACCACCAGATGCACCAGAGTTAGCCAGACCCATTCAGTGTAGGTGTGCTCTAAGTTTACAGTGTCCCGTTCTGAGTTTGAAAATGTTGGTCTGATCATTTCTGCCAAGCCTGTTTATACTCTCATGCTTTGGTATGTAATTGTGGGGCACTGGCAGAGACCTTGAGTGTGCTAACCTGTTTATGACCCATACTGGAATAGACACATGGCTGACACTAGTCGTTGAAGGAGAATATTCTTTATTTTGATGTGTAATCTCACGAGACTGGCTTTATTATTGCAGGGAGCCACGCAAGATCGTATTGAAGAAAGGGTCAACTGGACTAGGGTTCAACATTGTGGGAGGCGAGGATGGTGAAGGGATCTTTGTGTCCTTCATCCTGGCTGGAGGACCTGCCGACCTCTCAGGGGAGTTACGCCGTGGAGACCAGATCCTTTCTGTAAGTACCAGTCTCTGTCCTCTCCTGCAGTGTTCTTCAACCGCTGGGCTGTGGAAAAGTCCGGGTGGGCTGCCAAAACTGTCGTACATACTGTGTATGAGTAGATTAGGTAGTTTTTACCTTCCAGGATTGAGTCATTATAATTAATACATCAAAGTTGATAATCAAACAGGTAGAAATTAAGCAAACCCCGCTCAGGTGTGTAGATATTGTAACCTAAGCAGCAGCAGATGCCACATAAATTGAAAATGGTATTTTGTGACATCTTCTTCATCTTTATCTTCATCTTCATCTTCATCTTCTTTTCTCTACTCCTGAAATGCCTCGGGGCAGGAAGAGGTTTCTGGAACAGGCTCTTCTTTTCGCTTTGTCGAAAGTACTTTTCAGTGTCTCTAATATTTCTGTGGTCCATCCTCTGTATGGTTGACCTCTGGTTCTGTTACCATTCTATCTATATAACATTGCTCTCTGTGGTGCCCTTTCGGATGCGTCTTGTTGCATGGCCAAACCATTTGATCTGTTGTCTGCTTATGAAGTTCAGTATTGCTTCTCTGCCAACTCTCCTACTGATATTGTTCTTGAGTGACATCACAATTACTGCTATCTACATTTTGTGTTTGTTTCTGTGTTTGATTTGCTTGTTTCTGTTTGGTTTGCTTGTTTCTGTGTTCGGCTTGCTTGTTTCTGTGTTTGGTTTGCTTGTTTCTGTGTTTGGTTTGCTTGTTTCTGTGTTTGGTTTGCTTGTTTCTATGTTCGGTTTGCTTGTTTCTGTGTTTGGTTTGCTTGTTTCTGTGTTTGGTTTGCTTGTTTCTGTGTTTGGTTTGCTTGTTTCTGTGTTTGGTTTGCTGTCAGGTGAGCTCGAAATGAGTTCCTCTGTTTTAGTGGGCCGTGAGTGTAAAAAAGGCCTCTCTACTTATCCTGATACTTACCTGCCTAGCTAGATGTGAACTTGTCTCTCTACCTATCCTAATACTTACCTGCCTAGCTAGATGTCAACTTGCCTCTCTACCTACCCTGATACTTACCTGCCTAGCTAGATGTGAACTTGCCTCTCTATCTACCCTAATACTTACCTACCTAGCTAGATGTGTACTTGCCTCTCTACCTACCTTGATACCTACCTACCTACCTACCTACCTTCCTACCTACCTACCTACCTACCTAGGTGCTTGCCTCTCTACCAACCCTGATATTTACCTACCTAGCTAGCTGTCTTTTTACCCTTGTACTGACCTGCCTGCCTACCCTCATACCTATCTGTGTACTTATTTACTTAACAAGCTATGTGAATAACCTTGCACTTACTTGCTTAACAACCCTCTTTACATACTTGCCCACTTTTGCAGCTACTCTTTCTGCTTTCTACTCTTGTCCTATCAAGTCAGATGAAGTGCAGCAGGGGGGAAGATGGAGGTCCGGCTTCATGACCCAGGTCGGCCCAACTTCTGAGATTGTCTAGGAAAATAATGGGCCGAAACAATCATCGATGGAAGATCTTGTCTAGAGAAATAATGGGCCGAAACAATCATCGACGAAAGATCTCTCTACTGATGATCGGTGGACCCCTGATACGCATGCTCCCTTGTGGAGTTCTTCTTATTCTGTATGTTGCATCATACGCTCCTCATAATCCAATTGGTTGGAAATTCACATCATTATTCATTAATCTCAGGGCGTCGCCGTGGTGTAGCGGCTAGATGCTCGCGTGCGGATCGGAAGGTCGTGGGTTCGCTCTTTAGCGGAGCCTGACTTAAAAAACATGGCTTTGACTCCCAGGTCGACTCAGCCTTGAGTGGGTACCGGGATGCAGTTCTGGGAAGTAGGGGCGGCAGGCGTGATGCTGATCACATCACCCATCTTGTGCCAATTGGTCTATAAAAATCTAGGTATAACCCTATGTGCCCTTTATGCCTAAAGGCGTGAAAAAGGGATCTTTACTTTATTTATGAATCTTGTGTTGAGATGTTCTAGAGTTTCACCTGTTTAAGTGTCAGGCTCATATGAATTGACAATCACCTTTATTTCTAACTTTGCTGCAGGTAAATGGAACCGATTTAAGGCATGCAACACACGAGGAGGCTGCACAGACCCTCAAACGAGCTGGGGACACTGTGGAAATCGTGGCCCAGTACAGGCCAGAAGGTATGGCCCATTCATTTGCTCACAAACGTTAGTTGTGGCCACACATCTCTGACCGCTCTCTGTTGATTTATCTCGGGCGGCCAGTCTCTTTCTGTGTTTTCTTAAATAAATAGCCCAAGTTTGACTTCGCTGGCTGAAACAGTTTTGTTTTGTTCTGTTCTTTTCTTCCACACTATGTATTAATTGTTTCCTTATTTTATAACTTCAAAACAATCACAGCACCATTTTTTATGCAGCAGTTTTGTTATTCTCCTCACACTTTATTCTGTCACAGTTTTTATTTTGTTCACATGCAGTAGCCAATAAGCACACATGAATTCAAGTGGCAAAGATTGCTAAATGGGGAAACATGCATTGTTAAATAACGATGTACTCATTCTAAACCTGTTGAAACAGTTTATATTTTTATGTTTTTTCCTTATTTGTTCATCTGTTACTCTTGCTGTATAATTTTTATTCTGGCTTCCTTTCTTCAACATTTAAAATGAGAATTTAAAAAAAAAAAAATTGCAACTTTATTATTTTGTTGTTGTCTTTATCTGGTTAGTCTTCAACTGAAATTTGTCCTGGGTATTATTTAACTATGCTTGAACTGTGTGACACATTTAGCCTGAAATGTTTCCACGGTTGTGCTTCAACAAGACATCAACAGTTTCATCTGTTTTGCTGTATGCTATGTCAGTAATTTTCTTTTTGTCATTTATGTTTCTCTGATGAGTTGTTTCCATTTTGATTCTTCAACTATGTATTCATGAATGGCAGAATTTTGTTGTAAATTTACAAATCTGTTGGATGTTTTCACTACTTTATTAAAATTGAAACCATGACATGACATTTGTTTGTGTAATATTTGTAAATGTTTTTCATTCTGCGTCATGATCGTGGCTGATTCTGTTGTACAGTTTTTTCCCCTTCTAGGATGTGCCCAGTTTGTTTTTAAAAACAATAATTTTTTTGGTGTGTTTTATAACACATTTGTCCTTTTGTGTGTTCTAGGGCCTCATCTGTGTCCGATAAAAGGCCTGATTGAAAAAAAAAAAGACTAATTAGGAGTTATTTCTTCAAAGTTGAAGTAGCAAGGAACCAATTGTCTGCACACAGATAAGCCAGAACTGTAAACAGAAGTGCACACAAAGCTCAAGTTCTGGATTGAGGCCAAAACTCAGAAGTGGACAGACTGCCAGAACTATCCTTAGGAGTTCACAGCCAGTGAACTCTAGGAAGCATTCTGTCTGGCTCAGACACCAGTTAATGAACGTTGATAGTTTATTAGTCTCCATGTCACTGATTCAGAACAGCTGGACTAATCTGAAGCTGAAATGTTTTGAAGTTTGGATAGCTTTAATTTCTTTTCGTGTATCCATTTCAACTGTCCATTATTGTTAGTAAGTCTTTCCTCTTAAGCCTAGGGTCATATTGGTAAGTCTTTCCTCTTGAGCCTAGGGTCATATTAGTAAGTCTTTCCTCTTGAGCCTAGGGTCATATTAGTAAGTCTTTCCTCTTGAGCCTAGGGTCATATTAGTAAGTCTTTCCTCTTGAGCCTAGGGTCATATTAGTAAGTCTTTCCTCTTGAGCCTAGGGTCATATTGGTAAGTCTTTCCTCTTGAGCCTAGGGTCATAGCTCTCCATGTCTGGCGGTTCGTTGCCACCTGTTGTAGGTCTTGGATGTTCATTAGGCCCATAGTGGAGCCTTTCCTGATGATGGTTCTACGCTGGGTCTTTCTTGGTCTTCCCCTTTCTGTTTTCCCTCTCGGTATCCAAATGAGGGCTTCGTGGGGGTAGGGGGATCTTTTTTTTAATCAATTCTGACTGCATGGCCGATGTAGTTCCAGCTGTACTTTCTTACAAAATTATTGGACACACATCTTTAAGGATCCCTCTTTACAGTGACTCAGTCTGGAAAAGGTTTGCTAATCATCATCATCATCAGTTCTCAACGTTACTGAAACTTCAAGAGGAAATAAGTTGCTAATCATATGTGTAAGAATTGATGGCTTGTAGTAGAAGAGCTCATAGTCTGTGCTCTGATAAATCACATTTTAACAATTAAAGTTTTAGCCTGCTAAATTTAAACGAATGAAAGAGGGTATGGCTTTTTAAAAAATGTGTGCTGCCTCGGGTGACCTGTTTCTCTCAGACAGTGGAATTAAGAGAATGTCCTGTATTCATATTGCACTGGTAAATAATCCATTCGCAGATGGAAATAGTAGAGATCGGCCTTATGGCCAGTGTCTTGGCAAAAAATGTCAACATTAGAATGAAAGGCCGCAACAGAATATTTATAGTATAAATGACGATGAATGTTTAGGAAGCTTGTCTGTCTGGTCAGCATTTAAAGCTTCAGATTTCCAGTGTAGTCAGATGAGATGTATCCGAAGGGTGTATGTGGAGGAAACCAACAGTGTCACTTGAAATTAAGAAATGCCTCACTGTAGTCCATTTAAGTGGATAGACACTTATAGAAAAAATAAATTGTAATTTTTAAATTCTTTTTTTAAACACAAACTGAACAGGGTGCATTTTTCTTTATATATTTAATAGAATTGTAATCTGTAATAATTACAACTTATGTTTAAGTTACGTATGACATGCACATTATTGAGTTAATTGCTGAAACAGAGATGTTGTTATCTCTATCCACGCCTGTTAACTCTTTCACTCCGGGAAGCCACAAACTCAGCACTTCTGGTAGGGTCAAGTCCCCTGTAAATGCCATTTAACCAGCATTTCTACAGTAACATGTTTACAAGACACGTAGTTAACACCATTGGTTTTGTTTACGCCTGTGCAGCATTTAGGAAGTCAGGACATGAATATATTTACTGAAGTAGCATTTGGGGAATTGGATTTTCTTATGGACCAAATTGCTTTTTGAAGCCATTTCAATGTAAAATTTGCCTACACCCACAGTGATCCTGAGGGTCACCCATACATATTTTTTAAGCCTTGGGGAATGTATTTCACCTAATGCTTCACTTTGTTTCATGTTTTTGATTATACCATTTGAGTCAGTCTCTCTCTTTCTCTCTCTCTTTCTCTCTATCTCTCTCTCCCCTCTCTCCCTCTTTCTCTCTCTCTCTGTGTCTCTCTCTGTCTCTGTCTCTCTCTCTGTCTGTCTCTCTGTCTCTGTCTCTCTGTCTTTCTCTCTGTCTGTCTGTCTGTCTCTCTCCTCTCTCTCTCTCTCTCTCTCTCTCTCTCTCTCTCTCTCTCTCTCTCTCTCTCTCTCTCTCTCTCTCTCTCTCTATATATATATATATATATATATATATATATATATATATATATATATATATATATATATATATATGTTCTTAAAATTTCTAGTAATTTGTGTACAATTATTTTATTTTTGATTAGGAATTCGCATGGGTCATGACCTATTGTTGTTTGTATTTATCATTGGCTGGGTGAAAGGTTTATTTGTGGTCTGGTGTCTCAGTGTCTGTGTTTTAGAGCCAGCGTTGGTATCAACTGAAGCATGTACACAATGATAGCCTCCGTGTGTGGCTTGGTCATGTATTGCCAAGTCGATGTCGTTTCTTGTTCAGTTCTTGTTTGACGGCTTTAGCTGCAAGCAGACATCTGGATGGCTCATGTCTTTGAGAGATTTGCATACAATTCCTTCACAACAACAACAAGCAAGGACTTATAGATTTGAGAAGTTGACAGGTCAATAGGTGCTTCTCTTGGCCCAAAGAGCTGAAAAGATGTCTGTAGCTTGTACAACCAGGTGTGAGATCAGGCCAGCATTTGACATATCAAAGTTGTATCTGTGTGAGACCGTCTTTCATCTCCAAGCAGCTGGATATTAACACAGGAGCGCAAACAGGTCCCTGTAATGTGAGAAGGCAGCATTTAATTTCAATTGATTGTTTAGAAAATTGTGTACAAACAGCTTGAAACTTTGTAAGGATTGGTTTACATATCTTCTGTTATCATCATATGGGATATGCCGATAAGATTAGCTGCCCAATTTCACCATCTCACTTGATCACCAGAATCATGGATCAGAACTGTGGTCTTGTCTTGCCCCCCACCTATATATTTAAGCCATCTAGGTATTGATCTCTTTGCCTTTATCTTGCTCTTTTCCCATCATTCTTGCTATTTGTTACCATGTTTTTATGAACCTTTACTATACAGGCATTCTTTCTGTTAACTCCATGGCAATGATTCTTTCACACCTGTTTATTCCTCCTGTTTTGTGATTCGTAGCTTGTGCTGAAGGAGGTTTGGTTCTGTTTGTGTTAAATATCAGAGTATTCTTAATTTTGTTCCCTTGCTCATTTGTATGCCTGTAGAGTTCATTTATATGTATTACTGAATCACTGTGTCAGTACCACAATGTGAGTGGCATAATATATTTGTAATATTGTAAAAGATGTTTCTTTCTTTCTTTCTTTCTTTCTTTCTTTCTTTCTTTCTTTCTTTCTTTCTTTCTTTCTTTCTTTCTTTCTTTCTTTCTTTCTTTCTTTCTTTCTTTCTTTCTTTCTTTCTTTCTTTCTCTTTCTTTCTTTTTTTTTTTTTTTTTTTTTTTACAATTTTTTAAATTATGTGCTCCCTTTAGACAGATGCCATTTTGTTGCATAAATTTGTCACATTTTATATTTTTGATCTTAACTTTGATTGATCAGGTAAATTATGTGCTTTTTTGGTCTGTTACATCTTGTTCTTGATTGGTCCGACAGTTTAGGTCTTGTGTTTGATTGGTCATTTAAATTATGTGCTTTTTTGGTCTATTACATTTGGTTCTTGATTGGTCCGACAGTTTAGGTCTTGTGTTTGATTGGTCAGTTACATATTGTGCATTATTGGTCAGACAGTTACACTTTATGTTGATTGGTCAGACAGTTACATCTTGTTTTTGATAAACAACACTATTTCGATTTTCCCTTGGATTGGTCAGACAGTTCAGGTCTTAATTTTGATTGGTTGGAAAATTTAGATCTTGTGTTTGATTGGTCAGACACATCTTGTGCTCTATTGATCAAATAGTTGTATTTTGTTCTTGACTGGTGATTATAAATTTAGATCTTAATTTTGATAGGTTAGAACACTTAGATCTTATCTGTTTGATTTGTCAGATACAGTTTGTGATCGATAGGTCATTTACATCTTGTGCTTAATTGGTCGATGGTTGTATTTTGTTCTTGATAGGTGACTGAGCTTAGATATTGATAGGCAAGATAGATGAGATTGTGTACTCAGTAAGTTAGACAGTGTGTATTGTTTGTTTGCTTGGTGAGATAGATCACCATATGTTATTGATGATTGGGCAGGTAATTTGTTGGATTGACCAAGTCACTCCAACATGTTGGGCTTTAGCTGTAGACATTTGTGGTCACAGACAACTTGTTCACAGAATAATACTCATGTTGATGGTACTTTCTGGTGCCTGGGTACAACAGTGTTCACATTCCCATAGTGCAAGCATTTACAAGTTTGTTTCCCTTGCAGTCATACATCTTAATACATGTGAAGGCAGCAATGTTCCTGAAATCCCATGCTGTAATTGGGGAAGACTTTTCTTAAGGTGTTATGGTCTTGCTAGTCACATTCACCATCATCATGAGCTGTGAGTCCCATGCCTTCTCATATCAAAATATAACACTATTGTTTGGAAAGACTGAAAGGTGCCAACAACTTCTTTTGCAGTCATGTATCGGAAACTTATTTAGAGCAGAAGTTTTTCTGTTCACCTGATCTGGGTGCCAGGAAATTTATGTAGGAGCTTAAAGAACAATTGAACGTAATTGGATGACATCATTGGAGATATTGATCACATAACCCAGCGAGTGCTGACGGGCAGACAGAAGTACTGGGCGGGCACCATATACCTAGTCTTGCTTCTAATGTAAAGAGGCTGCCTCACTGGATACCAGTTTGTGTGCATTGGAGACATGTTCACTTCTGTCTGTCAGTATGTGTGCCACTTCAGTTTTAGTGTCTGTCTGTCTTCATGATGTTCTCGTCTTGGATATTTGTATGTTGCTATGTAACATTCTCTAGATTCTTGCACGTGCTGTGTTTGTGTGAATGGAAACATGTGATATTATAATTGCATAGTGAAACTTGCAGATTTATGTGGGGTTATTAATCTATACATTTGTCTGTTGTAACCACACTCTTAAAGCCAGAATCAAATTATTTTATATATATTCTGCGAAAACAGCATTGCACTCATATGTGTAGTTATGTGAGTAGAATAATCTTTGTTGTACCGTCTACGTTTATCTGGATTTCATAGCATCTTATCAGGTAGGCTGTCGTATTCTGGTAGTTATTTACACTTCCGTAAATGAGAATCATTTTCCAGAGAGAAGGTATGCAATGGTGTGGGAGTATGTTCCTCTCTGCAATTTCATGAGATCTCTCTCAGTATCTGTTTGAGTGGATACCACTGTCTTTTGCCATTACTGATATTTGAACTACATCTTCTTTTCACACACACACACACACACACACGCACATTGATTTATCCATTAGCCAGATTTCCTTCACACCTGCTAGCTGACAGCCGCCTAGCCATCTGTACACCCACACCTGCAGTAGCAAGTCATGGAAGTCTCCGTTGAGCAACAAGAGGGGGAGGCTGGATAATTCCAGTGAGAAGTCAGGGAGAACGTGAAGCTGGTGTGTCCCAGTCAATACTTTATAGATTTTGTGCTCTCCAAGCGTGTCATTGTTGCTGCAGCCTGTTACTTCAGAGCGGCTAATTATCACAAGTGCATCTCTCAGCCTGTTAGCTTGACAGCTTGTGTCTGCCAACATTCAGTACATATTTTAGTACTTTTTAGTCACTCTTATCCAGTGTTTGCTTCCTACTTGATTTCAGTCTTGTTCCTATGTAACCTTTGCTGGCATCCAGATTCACTAGGTTATTCCTCACAGTAAGTATTATCATTGTTTTGTTTCTTTCATTATTTCAGCTGTATCTTTTTTTTTCTTCATGTTCACCGGCTGTAAAAGCTCCAGTGGAAATTTCTGGTTGTTCGTCCACTTGTGGACTTTTTTCCAGAACCTGAATGTTGCATGCATCTCAATTTTACAGATCTGACTTTTGATGGTTCTATGCCTCTCAGGCAGATGCACTCTGACTTCAAAGGAAGCCCCACAGTTAGTCGACTGTTACGACATGCTTGTTGAGGCAGCAGTGGGTGGGTCTGTTTTTGTTTTCCCCCACAGTGGGACCCGGGACCCACGCAGGGTTATAAATTGTTCTTTTGGCCATTTTACTCTGTGGACAGTGGTGAGGTCTCTCTTGTTTTGATGAATGTTGCCACAACTACAGTGTTCAGCACCTCCTGCAGGTCTATGTCTCTTGAGATCTCTGCCCTTTACTAGCTGTCAGCATACCCCACAGTGACAAGAACAGGGGACAGATGGTCAACACAGGGATTCTCAACTTGATTTCTGTTCGTGGCTGTCCTGTATCAATGCAGGGTTCTCAGCTTGATGTCTGGTTGTGGCTGTCACATGTAAACACAAGGGTTCTCAACTTGATATCTGGTTGTGGCTGTCACATGTAAACCCAAAGGTTCTCAACTTGTCATCTGTTTGTGGCAATGGTGACAGTTTTGTAGAAACCATCTGGCTATGATGTACACTTGCTCAGCAAGACTGCAGGTTCCATATTGTGCAGTCTTGAAAAGTCTTCCAGAATGATAACAGCAAACATTTCTGAATGCTGTGGTGATATTTGTAAACAGCAGTGATCAGGTGCAGCTCTGTACTTCATTCACGGGCAGTTGATTGGTTAAGGCGCGGTTCGGCAACATTTTAGTAATGCAGTGTCCACGTAATGTTGGGTGATTTATTAATATCCTACCCCGAACAGGGGACACGGGACAGTCTAATATTTAAGGGTTGATAGATAGGCTGCATGCAGTCATGGTACCTAGGCTGCACTCTCTTATGGGACGTAGGTGGGTTAGGGTTAGGGCCAGTTCTATATGTTTTGGGGTGTAAAAGCATCAGAAAGCCGTGAAACCCAGTCTTACCACCCTCTAAAATGTTGGACTGTCCTGTGATGTCATCTGGGGTAGGATATTAATAAAGCACCTAATGTTGCCTAGTCACTCAGTCTTGCCCACGTAAGTCCATCATAATTTTATGTATGGTTACTGAAACAAGTTCATTTAATCTTTACAAGAATTCAATGCTCCTGTTTCATTTTGTTTTTCATGTTATAATGTTTTTGAATGGATCCAAGCATGCCACTGATTAGCTCCTGCTTAGTACATTGATGGTGTCTGGGTTAACTTATGTTTGGTAATATCTACCTAGATGTTATGCTGAAATGGAGCTGGTGAAGGCAACAACAAGGCTTTATATTTTGCATGTATTAGACTCAGCAAACATTTAGCCGTGATTTTACAAATTCCCTCAGTTAATGAAATTCTTGGGTCTTTCTGAGCCAGGGAAAGCACAGTGAGGTAGCAGCTAGATGCTCGCCTGTGGATCGGAAGGTCATGGGGTTCGGATCCTGACGGAGCCGGAGTTTTGTCATTGATGACCTTGGCTGCCAGGTTGACCCAACCTTGAGTGGGTACCAGATGTAGTTCTGGGAAGTAAAGGTGGCCGGCACGATGTTGACCACATATCCTGCTAACGGCCGGCGTAATGCTCACCACATTACCCACCTAGTGTCGATTGGTCTGTAAAAATATGGGTGCTCTTTCCATATGCCTGATGCGCCTGAAGGCGTGAAAATGGATCTTTACTTTACTTTTACATGTCTTGCTAAAATCATAAATGAAGTTGTTACATCCAGACATGTCCTGCTAAAATCACACTAAAAGTAGAATTTTTCTGTATAATACAATCTGTTTTATTGTTAGCATTTTCAGTAAACTTCCACACACTACTCCGTTTTGATCATTCCAATTGTATTTCTTATGTTTAGTTCCTTTTTAATCATTCCACTTGTATTTATGATTGGTTCCAGTTTGATCATTCCATTTATATTTATCATGTTTGGTTTCATTTTGAAACAATATGTTGGAAATCAGAAGATGTGGAGAAGCATGTTCACCCATGCCAGTCAGCCTGAAACTTGATGATGATTATTATAGTGATGATGTTCCATTTCATTTAACTTTCAGTAATTATTACATATCACTTTTGTGCATATTTGACAATTGTCATAGTTGTTGTTACATATCACTTTGTGCAGCAAATTATTTCTTGTATATTCATATATTTGTGACCGTTGTATTTTTGAGCGTATATTTCTGATGTTGACATTGTCATATTTGCAATTCTTTTCTTTTCCAATTTGTTTCATTGTCTTCCTTTAACAAAAGCACTCCAACGTGTTACATTTTGGGGCATATTCTAACAAATGTGTAGCAGCAGATGTCACTTTTGCTAGAAGTTGTCATTTTGTGACATAGAATTTAACAAGCAGACTGCTTTCCACATGTGTTTTTGTTTCTGCATTTGGTTAGTTGTCAGATGGGTGCAGCAAAACAGTGTCCCCAATTTTGGTGGATCCTGCAACAGTGTCCCCAATTTTGGTGGATCCTGCAACAGTGTCCCCAATTTTGGTGGATCCTGCAACAGTGTCCCCAAATTTGGTGGATCGTGCAACAGTGTCCCCAATTTTGGTGGATCGTGCAACAGTGTCCCCAATTTTGGTGGATCGTGCAACAGTGTCCCCAATTTTGGTGGATCCTGCAACAGTGTCCCAATTTTGGTGGATCGTGCAACAGTGTCCCAATTTTGGTGGATCCTGCAACAGTGTCCCCAATTTTGGTGCACCATTAAACAATGTCCAGTGTCTCCAATTTTGGTGCACCATTAAACAATGTCCAGTGTCCCCAATTTTGGTGCACCATTAAACAATGTCCCCAAACTTGGTGGGCCGCCAAACACTGTACCAAGTTTTGGTGGGTCGTGAAACAGTGTCCCCAATTTTGGTGGGCCATGCAACAGTATAAACAATTTTTGTGGGTCCCGAAACACTAATTTTGCTGGGCCGTCAGTGTAAACAGATTAAGGAACACCACAATAAACTATCCTGATAGTGTGTGAACATACAGGTAGTTGTTATCCTGAAGTCTGTTTCTCTGGTGGCTTTTTTGTATTTGTAGGCTCAATCTAAAAAAAAACCACAACAGCCAAAAAATGCTGAGGTTGGTTCTGCAACGTCCTGTAAAGGATATGCAGCTAACTTAAAGGATCAGTCAGCTGCCTCATATTTTATTGTTCCTTTAGGGGAAAGGGGGGGGGGGAGGGGGAGTTCCTGCAGTAACTTTGGTCATTTTTCATAAAATCATTTTGCAGTAGATTTATTTGTGGAGCTAGAGAGGTT
Source organism: Candidula unifasciata (assembly GCA_905116865.2). Classification (NCBI taxonomy): domain Eukaryota; kingdom Metazoa; phylum Mollusca; class Gastropoda; order Stylommatophora; family Geomitridae; genus Candidula; species Candidula unifasciata. The sequence goes on from CAJHNH020000358.1 coordinate 412,813, forward strand.
GAGTATTCTTAGGCAAATATTTCACAGTCAGATGAGGTGAACTATCTGAGTATTCTGCTTTTATGTTGGCTGTTTTTCCTTTTTAATGTTAATTTTGGCACAGATGTATATTTCTCCATGTTATTTTTGATTGTGACCAGTTGAAAATATAAATATATATGCAGCACCATGTTCAGCACATGCACTTGTTTTTCTCCTGAAGTGTTCATTACAGATGTCTACTTTCTAATAGCTGTTGTCAGATTGCAAGCATTATTCTGTCTCTCATTGTTTGTCAAAAGCTGCTGCTGTCTGCATTGACCACTTTTCTGGTGTAGGTATGGGATCTTTGAGACTGATGATTTAGGGATTGCATGGCTAGTTCAGTTGCCACGGACTGTGCAAGTTAAGATTTTGTGTGTGTGTGTCCCTAACCACACAAAAAAAAAAAAAAAAAAAAAAACAAACTCACAACTTTGAAGAAGTTTTGAACCTGGGTCTCCCAGTAAGAATTGGGTGTTCTTAACCATTCAGCCAGCAGCTTCTCATTGCTTGAAAGGGAGCCATGATATTTACACCTGGAGAAAGCAGCAACTTTGAATAAACTCACTAACAGTTTGGAATGGCTATGTGATGGTCTGTTGTTGTAACTTCAATATGGTTTTCAGAATGTGAGGTTCGTGGCAGACTGAACGTAAGAGTGGTGTGTAGGTGTTAACCAGGTGAGAATCACTAATTTCAACAATCGGTCAGTAAATCAATAGAAATGCACACACATGTAATGAGAACGTAGCATGCAATTGAGATATCTGACTGGAAAGAATATTAGCAAGATGTCTTGTGTCTGCCCATCCGGTAGGTTCTTCTTTATTTCTGTTGTCATCTCAGTGATACCAGGTTGTAGCCCAGTGTCTTGGTTTTTATGTATCTGTCTAATGCTTCTGGGGTGGCTTGTGTGGTGGATTTGTTCATCTTTTTGCAGGTTTCAGCTACACCATTTATTTATTCTGATCTTTCTTGGTGTTCCTTTCACCTTCCTCCCAAATTTTCTGCTGTTAAAAAGTCTTGTATGCAGTTTGGTCTGGCTGCATTCTCACTAGATGGTCAAACCATTCCATTCTTTGTCAGTATAATCGAGACATGGTTTTATTCCAACTTTCTCTCTAATGCAGGTATTCGTAGCAGCGTGTTTCACATGTAGTTAATTTCTGTTCTAGTGGCCCTATTGATAACCAGAAGGTTACACTCACACAAGATACCCCTGAAGTTGTGTTTAAGTTTTGTGATAGGGTGATGGTTTAAGGGTACACACTGTATGCCACTTAGAAAGTGAGGTACTATAGATTCAGAGCTCAAGTCTTGCACAGACAAAATATGCTTTATATTTTGTGTATTATTTTTATTGTTGTATATCTTGTGCAAGAGAGAATGATGCCACAGAAGGCAGGATTGCCCACTGATGTGTGTTGTGTTTTATGATCATTCCAAGTGTGTCAGAGTCTGTATTTTAGTTTAACTCTTTAGGACCATGGGAGATTTCTCTTGTGCAATAGTAATGGGTGCTTGGACTGTCTCAGGCAATGTTCAGCTGTTATCTATCTAAAACTGTTGCAACTGTTAAAGACAATTTTTTTTTCTTAAAATAATGAATGTTTCCAATCTAAGGGAGAGTAAATAAAAGGTTAGAATGCTCATATGGGGGCTGCGGCCCCATGATGGGGAAAATAAGAATAGACCCACTGCATCTGCCTGAGTGTCAAGGAACCTACAGTCTGTATACAAATCAGCCAGATCTGTAAAAGAAAAAAATGTGCACACAACACTCAAGCTGTGGAACAAGACTACAGTCTAGAAGCGGATGAAACATCCAGAACTGTCCCTCAGAGTTTACAGCCAGTGAATGCAAAGAAGAAAAGGTTAGAACTGGTTAAACCAGCAGTTGGGGTAAAGTAACTGGTTAAACCAGCAGTTGGGGTAAAGTTAGTTGAGTAAGTAAATAAAACAAGAGACAGACTGTCAGGAGTGGGGAAAGTATATGTGGCTAGGATCGACCAGTATATACATGGTATATTTTCTGCTACTGTAGAGGTTCATGGTGAACTGTGTGTGTGGGCGGCTCAACCACATTTACAATACTCCATAACAGCATAGGAAAATCAATTATTCACCATGTGATCATACCCTTTTGCCCTTTTGGTTGGGCCCAGCTTCTCATAAATGTCACCTTTCCGACTTGTCTAAAATGACCTGTTTACAAATGGCAGAATTGATGCTATTGGCTGATTTTGCCCATTCACAGACGTTTGGGAGGTCATGATATGACAGCATTAACTAAAATTAGCATTTAGGGAGGGGGTTTTCCTTTGTGCCAAAAAGCTTTCCTAAAGCTAAGTTGACATTGTATTTTCCCCGTAGCCTCAGTGGTAGAGGTCATGGGGTAACAGCATGAGTCACCCTGTGCATCTGTTCTTTAGGTCCTGTTCAGTGTATTCCATTGAATGCTTCACCCTGTTTATAGATTACCCCCTTCATATATCTTTATATATTTCACAGTAAAAAACATGTAGGTCACTAAATTTGTTAATGAGTGTATTAATGACCTGTGTACAGGTTTTGTTCATTGTAGGAGTTTGTTAATGGAATTCCAGCGGGGTCATGGCCCTTATTTTTAGGGCCAGCGGTGTGAAAGAGTTTGAAAATTTTGACCACTACTGTGAGTTTGTCAGTGACCTGCCATGTGTGCTGTCATTGGCCTCCCATGTGTGTCATCATTGGCCTCCCATGTGTGCTGTCATTGGCCTCCCATGTATGCTGTCATTAGCCTCCCATGTGTGCCGTCATTGGCCTCCCATGTGTACTGTCATTGGCCTCCCATGTGTGTCATCATTGGTCTCCCATGTGTACTGTCATTGGCCTCCCATGTGTGCTGTCATTGGCCTCCCATGTGTGTCGTCATTGGCCTCCCATGTATGCTGTCATTGCCTCCCATGTGTGTCGTCATTAGCCTCCTATGTGTGCTGTCATTGGCCTCCAATGTGTGCTGTCATTGGCCTCCCATGTGTGCTGTCATTGCCTCCCATGTGTGCTGTCATTGGCCTCCCATGTGTGCTGTCATTGGCCTCCCATGTGTGTCGTCATTGGCCTCCAATGTGTGTCATCATTGGCCTCCCATGTGTGTCATCATTGGCCTCCCATGTGTGTCATCATTGGCCTCCCATGTGTGCTGTCATTGCCTCCCATGTGTGCTGTCATTGGCCTCCCATGTGTGCTGACATTGCCTCCCATGTGTGCTGTCATTGCCTCCCATGTGTGCTGTCATTGCCTCCCATGTGTGCTGTCATTGCCTCCCATGTGTGCTGTCATTGGCCTCTCATGTGTGCTGTCATTGCCTCCCATGTGTGCTGTCATTGGCCTCCCATGTGTGCTGTCATTGCCTCCCATGTATGCTATCATTGGCCTCCCATGTGTGCTGTCATTGCCTGCCATGTGTGCTGTCATTGCCTCCCATGTGTGCTGTCATTGCCTCCCATGTGTGCTGTCATTGCCTCCCATGTGTGCTGTCATTGGCCTCCCATGTCATTGAAAAGCCCCATGATGAATGTGTGACTTTTGATGTTAATTTTTGTGTTGCAAGATGTAACTCGAGCTGCTCTTCTGTGTCATACTGGTGATGTTTGCTTTGCTCTGTCTAACCAAGAAGTGAGTGGGGTTGTCTATTTTTCTTATTCATGAAACAGTATATTCAACCATTGTATACGCCATTAAACGTATAGATTCATTACTAACATAGCGTTTTGTAATCCAGCATATGGTTACTTTGCCAAGATCTTCATCATTTTGTTTAGCTTGGCAGCACGGTTGTGCTAATTTGTAGTCAATAAATATTCTATTCTGTAAGCATCTGATCGTCCGAGTTTTGTGTTTTATTTCAGTGCACGTGTTCTGTTCTCGTGCTCGTCTTTTTGTTAGTCCATTATCACAGAAACAAAGCAAGTAGTCCTACAATTTTGACTTGAATAAGGATGATTCTGTTTTTGTTAATAATATAATTGTTAAAATAATCAGCCCCGGCACTCACTTCTTGGTTCTCAAAAAGCAGGCTAAAAGTAATTTGTGAAAAGTATGTTTTGCTGGTCTGTGATTGTATTTACCTTTATGATCTTTTATGTAACGATGCAAGCCATGTTAGACTTCCCTGGCAAAATGAAAGAATTGACGACCGCTACCCACAGTATAATATTTATATCATGTGAATTATGTTTTGTAAACATGGAAGACCGGGGGATACCACCACAATACTTCCCATGGATAATTGGCAGTCATAATGTTAGGTGTATGCTTCTGCTTCTTCCGCCTTAATCCTTTAACAAGGGCACTTGGTGTGTTATGTTGTGGTTTACAGCTAGACTGTGATATCTTTTGATCCAACAACACATGCAGTTTCTGCAAACCCTCACTTCAGTAGTTAACTTCACAGGGGTTGCCTAAGACCATTAAAAAATACAAATTCACTAAAGTTATGAAGTAGCAACGAAAAAAATAATTGTATGATTTGGAGTTACCACAGCACAAGGATGTGTATTAAAGGGTGGCATCTTTGGGAAGTTTGAGAACCACTTTCCTCATTAGTCATTGGGGGACAAGGGGCAGTAGGTCTATCTCCTCCAAATTTAGGTTCTGGATCTCACATAGGGAACAGCTAGGCTGTGATATCTGCTCCCCAAAAGGGCCCTAGAATGCACATCCATAGAGGTGTATGCTGAAATAACATGTTGAAGGGAAGTATCAAGACTAGGCAGTCTGACATGGCTTAATTGTCTTCTAAAGTTACATGTATCAAAAACACAATCATCCGTATGATCAAGTCAGGTGTATGTGAATGTTCCTGATGTGCCATCTCCACAGTGAATGTTGGCGGCAGTGGATCTCCAACACACACACACACACACTCAACACACACTCTCTCTCTCTTTCTCTCTCTCTCTCATCTTGTTAGCACACTCTCTGAATGCTATTTGTCTGTTGATGTTTTGTTGCCTTCCTCTTGCTCACCTGTTTTCAGTTGTTTGTCCTGTTAGTTTCATAGAAATTCCATGTGATTCTACGTGGTTGAGATTTTCACTTGTGGGAACAGTCATAGTTGGGGGACAGCTGTGCCAAGAGACTGTTGGGTTAAGAAAGTCTGTGGACTGAACAAACAGTTACCCTCAGCATACTTAACTACTCCCTCAACACACACACCTGATCTCATCAGCACGCACACACTGAACCCATTAACACACTCACCTGCCCCCGCTGCCCCCATCTGCACGCACACGGAACCCCTTAACACACTCACCTGCCCCCATCATCACGCACACAGAACCCCTTAACACACTCACCTGCCCCCATCATCACGCACACAGAACCCCTTAACACACTCACCTGCCCCCATCATCACGCACACAGAACCCCTTAACACACTCACCTGCCCCCATCATCACGCACACAGAACCCCTTAACACACTCACCTGCCCCCGTCAGCACGCACATGGAACCCCTTAACACACTCACCTGCCCCATCAGCACGCACACCAAACCCCTTAACACACTCACCTGCCCCCGTCAGCCGTGGATGCCTTATGTGTTCATCAGCAACATGAAGAGGATATAGGTAAACCACAAAGAAGTCGTTTAAAAACAAAATTGAGAAGGAAATGAATACAAAGATAACTCAAGTCAATTGTCCAAGAGTGCATTCCTTAACACAAGTTTTATGCAGCTAATAATAAACATAAAGGAGAATATAAAAATTAAAAAAAAAGGAGTTAGCGGGTAGTTTATTTTGTTTTCTTAACGAAGTTGTCATTATGTCTGACTGGTTGCTTGATTATGGGGTTGTTTCTCAACCAATCAGCCACCATTTTTGGCTTAAACAGGAAACATTGATTCAAAATACAACACTTATTAAACAGAGAACATTGATTTAACATAGAATGCTGATAAAACAAAGAACATTCATTGAACATATAACACTTGATTCGGCATAGAAGACTAGTTAAAACAGAAATAACTGGTGAAACGAGAAACATTGATGAAAGAGGCGGCACTGAATTAACGCGAAACTGATAAAACAAGGAACAGTAATTAAGCAAGGAACATTAATTGCTCAACAGCATTGAATAAAGCCAGAAGCATTAATGCAAGGAACACAGATAAAAGGTGAAACTGATTAAAGTCTGAACACGAAATACTGTGGAAATACTGGGCTTCCGTTAAACAAGAGTAATGCTTTCAATGACATGAGATTTTCCAGGCTCATATTGATTCTACCGTAGGACTGATTTGATGCATTACCTTATTACATGAACAAAAATTCCCACGCTAAAACACTGGAAACTACTTGACCGAGCGGCTTATAGTTCTTCTTTTAACCCATGCCATATGGGGTTGGTAGTCATGTCTATCCACGGCCTTTTGTCTTATGTACTTTCATTCAGTTTTGACGCAGATGATCTTCCATCGTCCATGATGTCAATCTGTGCAGTATCTTCTCTCTGTCTCCCTCTGCCTCTTTCCTCCTTTAACTTTCTCTCTGTCACGATGTACTCCAGTTTTCTCTTTCTCATCACATGACCAAGCAGAGAATGTAGATTGTCTCCTTCTGACATGGGCAGTTAGGTCTCTTCATCGTGAGGTAATTTCTTCTAAGAATTCTTCATTGCTTTTGTTATTTGCCTGTATTCTAATCATCAGTAAAACATCTCCACCATTTTCAAGTAAATCTGGCTTAAAAATAGCCTTCACGTAGTTTACGTTATCTCCTTCTTCTTCATGTTTACCAGCTGTAAACTCTGGTGGAAAGTTCTGGTTGTTCGTCTGCCTCTGGACGTTAGTCTTGTTTCAGTACCTGAGTACTGAGTGCACACCTGCCTTATTTGTATGCAGACTGTTGGTTCCTTGCCTCCCAGGCAGATGCACTCCGACTTCAAAGGAAGCCCCTAATTACATGCTTGTTGGGGAGACAATGTGTCTATTCTTGTTTTCCTCACAATGGGGCCCCGGAACCCACACTGGCAAGTTAAGGTTATGATTGATAACATGGGCCGACTGGTTATCTTCATTGTCACAGTTATTTTCCTCAAACAGTTCCTAGATAATTCCGTCAGCCTATTGTTATGAGGCTGGTTTGACTCTAGAGCCAACATCATCATCATGTTAAGCCAGTGTGAGCCATTGCGTGTCACATGGGGCTCGCCGTCTGTTCTTTAATCCAGTTCTCGTCTGTGCAGTCCTTTTGATATCATGGATAGTATCCAGTCCTGCTCCTTTGACCTCTGTTTTTGACCTCTGTTCTTTTGACCTCCGTAATCAACAGTGTAATTGTTTTAGGGTTTCTTTTGGTTCTCTGCATTTCCTCTGTTTATGTATTTCCCATTTCATTGCCTGTTTTCCTGAGTTATGTTGGGTTATCCCCATGGTACTCCGAGCAACTTTTACAACATAATGTCAAATGGCTAATACTGCCAGTTCTGTGCTGGTTGCCAAGACTTCCTGTGCATCTGGTGGGCCTCATGCTTGACTATGCCAGTTCGAAGATTTGAATGTTGAATTAACAATCAACATCACAGCACTTGGGACACTCCCATAAGTGTGCAGTCCCCATCTTCAGCAGCAAGCGATAAGTTCCAATTCCGATGCTACCAGTAACAGTCTGATTGTATATCGATCTTGTCCTTCTCCTGAGTGCTGAGCATCGGCCAGATCTCCTGGTAACTCCTCGCAGCCCCATTCTCCTTGGACCGTAATGATCTATCTTCGCCTACCAACTGTTCACCCGCTGCCAAAGGGCCTTATTCGAAGACAGGCAGTAACAGTATTCTGTAGAATTGTGTTCTACACAGCGAACTGAGAAACTGGCTGACTGCATCAGCAGAAGCTGTATGGACCGGATTCCTTCTGTCTTGCTTAAACAGTTGATCAGGATAAATCCAGTGGAAGAATAGACTGTAGGCTCTATGTGACGTATAACGGCTCAAAAGGAATGATACAGATGAAGCTGTGAGTTGGTAGAGAGTCAGTCCACGAGTGCTTGATGTGTAGTCATTAGAGATGCCATTGGAGGAAAAGTATCATCTCTGTGGTGACTGTGGTGCTTAGCTGTTTCCTTCCCTTCTCCAAGCTCAAATCAGCAGAGTGGGAAAGAATGATACTGACACTTCGCATCTGCAGAGAGAGGTCATCGGTTGTAACTAAGGCGTGGTTCGACACAGCTCGTACAGACTGGCTGAGAACTAATCTGGGTGGGTCATGTTTCCTTCATGTGATGTAGGTATTGAGAGACCCAGGTTCGAATCCTCGATAAGATTGTGGATTTGTTTCTGTCTGGGGCAGAAGTCAAAACCTTACCCACACAGTCCATGGTTACAGCACTTGTCATGCAGCCGTAAAACCTCAGTCTCAAAGACCAACCCTAGCCTACACTGTAAAAGTGTGAAACACAGGCAGGCTTCTTCGCGTTCACCAGCTGTAAACTCTGGTGGAAAGTTCTGGTTGTTCATCCACTTCTGGACTGCAGTCCTTTTCCAGAATCAGAGTGCTGCATGTGCATCTGTTTTACAGATCTGACTTATTTGTATGCAGACTGTTGGTTCCTTGCCTCTCAGGCAGAGGCAATCCGACTTCAAAGGAAGCTCCCATTTAGTCGACTCTTACGACAACATGCTTTTGGGTAGGCAGTGGGTCTATTTTTGTTTTCCCCACAATAGGGCCCCGGAATCTACACAGGGAAATTTGAGCTTTTCATCTGACAGAGCGAAGCTTTTTGGGGCCGCATTGTGAAGACTTGCATCATACTGAGAACATCTACAGTTGTAGATATAGGTATTTCATTGTCAGTAGAGACTTCAACATGTCCAGTTGAGGTGAGTCAAGGATTGACATTTCACTCGGGGCATTACCATGTGTGCTCCGTCCTTATCTTCAGCAGCCAGTGCAGAGTTCCAGTACTTGCATCATACTGAGAACATCTACAGTTGTAGATATAGATATTTCATTGTCAGTAGAGACTTCAACATGTCCAGTTGAGATGAGTCAAGAATTGACATTTCACTCAGGGCATTCCCATGTGTGCTCCGTCCTTATCTTCAGCAGCCAGTGCAGAGTTCCAGTACTGATGGTACCGGTCACAATCTGGTTAAATGTCCGTCTTGCCTTTCCTCTGAGTGTAGTAAGCCGGCCAGACCCTCTGGCTATAGCCAGGTGCCTCATTCTCTCCAGGCTTCAGCATGTCCAGAAATGTTGGAAACCAGGGCTAGTGTTCACACTCAGGAGTAAAGATAAGAAAATCTGCAGCTTCTTCTTTGTGTTGTTCTTACAGACCGTGGGGCCTTGGTTGTCATATCTGTCCACAGCCTTCTGTCTCTTGTAAGTTCAGTCAGTTCCGACATACAAGATCTTCCATGTCATGATGTTCTTACAGACCATACCGTGGGGCCTTGGTTGTCATGTCTGTCCACAGCCTTCTGTCTCTTTAAGTTCAGTCAGTTCCAACATACAAGATCTTCCATGTCATGATGTTCTTACAGACCATACCGTGGGGCCTTGGTTGTCATATCTGTCCACAGCCTTCTGTCTCTTTAAGTTCAGTCAGTTCCAACATACAAGATCTTCCATGTCATGATGTTCTTACAGACCATACCGTGGGGCCTTGGTTGTCATGTCTGTCCACAGCCTTCTGTCTCTTTAAGTTCAGTCAGTTCCAACATACAAGATCTTCCATGTCATGATGTTCTTACAGACCATACCGTGGGGCCTTGGTTGTCATATCTGTCCACAGCCTTCTGTCTCTTTAAGTTCAGTCAGTTCCAACATACAAGATCTTCCATGTCATGATGTTCTTACAGACCATACCGTGGGGCCTTGGTTGTCATGTCTGCCCACAGCCTTCTGTCTCTTTAAGTTCAGTCAGTTCCAACATACAAGATCTTCCATGTCATGATGTTCTTACAGACCATACCGGGGGGCCTTGGTTGTCATGTCTGCCCACAGCCTTCTGTCTCTTGTAAGTTCAGTGAGTTCCAACATACAAGATCTTCCATGTCATGATGTTCTTACAGACCATACCGTGGGGCCTTGGTTGTCATGTCTGCCCACAGCCTTCTGTCTCTTGTAAGTTCAGTCAGTTCCGACATACAAGATCTTCCATGTCATGATGTTCTTACAGACCATACCATGGGGCCTTGGTTGTCATGTCTGCCCACGGCCTTCTGTCTCTTGTAAGTTCAGTCAGTTCCGACATACAAGATCTTCCATGTCATGATGTTCTTACAGACCATACCGTGGGGCCTTGGTTGTCATATCTGCCCACAGCCTTCTGTCTCTTTAAGTTCAGTCAGTTCCGACATACAAGATCTTCCATGTCATGATGTTCTTACAGACCATACCGTGGGGCCTTGGTTGTCATGTCTGCCCACAGCCTTCTGTCTCTTGTAAGTTCAGTCAGTTCCAACATACAAGATCTTCCATGTCATGATGTTCTTACAGACCATACCGTGGGGCCTTGGTTGTCATGTCTGCCCACAGCCTTCTGTCTCTTGTAAGTTCAGTCAGTTCCGACATACAAGAACTTCCATGTCATGATGTTCTTACAGACCATACCGTGGGGCCTTGGTTGTCATATCTGCCCACAGCCTTCTGTCTCTTTAAGTTCAGTCAGTTCCGACATACAAGATCTTCCATGTCATGATGTTCTTACAGACCATATCGTGGGGCCTTGGTTGTCATATCTGCCCACAGCCTTCTGTCTCTTGTAAGTTCAGTCAGTTCCGACATACAAGATCTTCCATGTCATGATGTTCTTACAGACCATACCGTGGGGCCTTGGTTGTCATGTCTGCCCACAGCCTTCTGTCTCTTGTAAGTTCAGTCAGTTCCAACATACAAGATCTTCCATGTCATGATGTTCTTACAGACCATACCGTGGGGCCTTGGTTGTCATGTCTGCCCACAGCCTTCTGTCTCTTGTAAGTTCAGTCAGTTCCGACATACAAGATCTTCCATGTCATGATGTTCTTACAGACCATACCGTGGGGCCTTGGTTGTCATGTCTGCCCACAGCCTTCTGTCTCTTGTAAGTTCAGTCAGTTCCGACATACAAGATCTTCCATGTCATGATGTTCTTACAGACCATACCGTGGGGCCTTGGTTGTCATGTCTGTCCACAGCCTTCTGTCTCTTTAAGTTCAGTCAGTTCCAACATACAAGATCTTCCATGTCATGATGTTCTTACAGACCATACCGTGGGGCCTTGGTTGTCATGTCTGCCCACAGCCTTCTGCCTCTTGTAAGTTCAGTCAGTTCCAACATACAAGATCTTCCATGTCATGATGTTCTTACAGACCATACCGTGGGGCCTTGGTTGTCATGTCTGCCCACAGCCTTCTGTCTCTTGTAAGTTCAGTCAGTTCCGACATAAAAGATCTTCCATGTCATGATGTTCTTACAGACCATACCATGGGGCCTTGGTTGTCATGTCTGCCCACAGCCTTCTGTCTCTTGTAAGTTCAGTCAGTTCCGACATACAAGATCTTCCATGTCATGATGTTCTTACAGACCATACCGTGGGGCCTTGGTTGTCATATCTGCCCACAGCCTTCTGTCTCTTTAAGTTCAGTCAGTTCCGACATACAAGATCTTCCATGTCATGATGTTCTTACAGACCATACCGTGGGGCCTTGGTTGTCATGTCTGCCCATAGCCTTCTGTCTCTTGTAAGTTCAGTCAGTTCCAACATACAAGATCTTCCATGTCATGATGTTCTTACAGACCATACCGTGGGGCCTTGGTTGTCATGTCTGCCCACAGCCTTCTGTCTCTTGTAAGTTTAGTCAGTTCCAACATACAAGATCTTCCATGTCATGATGTTCTTACAGACCATACCGTGGGGCCTTGGTTGTCATGTCTGCCCACAGCCTTCTGTCTCTTGTAAGTTCAGTCAGTTCCAACATACAAGATCTTCCATGTCATGATGTTCTTACAGATCATACCGTGGGGCCTTGGTTGTCATGTCTGCCCACAGCCTTCTGTCTCTTGTAAGTTCAGTCAGTTCCGACATACAAGATCTTCCATGTCATGATGTTCTTACAGACCATACCGTGGGGCCTTGGTTGTCATGTCTGCCCACAGCCTTCTGTCTCTTTAAGTTCAGTCAGTTCCGACATACAAGATCTTCCATGTCATGATGTTCTTACAGACCATACCGTGGGGCCTTGGTTGTCATGTCTGCCCACAGCCTTCTGTCTCTTGTAAGTTCAGTCAGTTCCAACATACAAGATCTTCCATGTCATGATGTTCTTACAGACCATACCGTGGGGCCTTGGTTGTCATGTCTGCCCACAGCCTTCTGTCTCTTGTAAGTTCAGTCAGTTCCAACATACAAGATCTTCCATGTCATGATGTTCTTATAGACCATACCGTGGGGCCTTGGTTGTCATGTCTGCCCACAGCCTTCTGTCTCTTGTAAGTTCAGTCAGTTCCAACATACAAGATCTTCCATGTCATGATGTTCTTACAGACCATACCGTGGGGCCTTGGTTGTCATGTCTGTCCACAGCCTTCTGTCTCTTTAAGTTCAGTCAGTTCCAACAAACAAGATCTTCCATGTCATGATGTCAAACTGTCTAGCATCTTGTCTCTTAGTCTGCCTCTGCTTCTTCTTTGTGTTGTTCTTACAGACCATACCGTGGGGCCTTGGTTGTCATATCTGCCCACAGCCTTCTGTCTCTTGTAAGTTCAGTCAGTTCCGACGTACAAGATCTTCCATGTCATGATGTCAAACTGTCCAGCATCTTCTCTTTTAGTCTGCCTCTGCTTCTTCTTTGTGTTGTTCTTACAGACCATACCGTGGGGCCTTGGTTGTCATATCTGCCCACAGCCTTCTGTCTCTTGTAAGTTCAGTCAGTTCCGACATACAAGATCTTCCATGTCATGATGTTCTTACAGACCATACCGTGAGGCCTTGGTTGTCATATCTGTCCACAGCCTTCTGTCTCTTTAAGTTCAGTCAGTTCCGACATACAAGATCTTCCATGTCATGATGTTCTTACAGACCATACCGTGGGGCCTTGGTTGTCATGTCTGCCCACAGCCTTCTGTCTCTTGTAAGTTCAGTCAGTTCCAACATACAAGATCTTCCATGTCATGATGTCAAACTGTTCAGCATCTTGTCTCTTAGTCTGCCTCTGCTTCTTCTTTGTGTTCATCGACTGTAAACACAGGCATAAAGTTCTGGTTGTTCTTTAACTTTTGGTCTTGTTCTTAGAACTTGGGTTTTGTCTGCACATCTGGTGAACAGATCTAGCTTATGTATGTGCAGACTGTTGATTTCTTGTCTCTCATGCAGATAGAGGGAGTTGCCGTGGCGTTGGCGGCTAGACGCCCATCTGCGAATCGGAAGGTCGTGGGTTCGTGTCCTGACAGAGCCGGACCTTTTTTTTTTCTTAAATGACCTTGACTGCCAGGTCGACCCAGTTTTGAGTGCAGTCCTGGGAAGTAAAGGCGGCCGGCGTGATGCTGACCACATCACCCACCAAGTGCTGATTGGTCTATACAAATATAGGTCTAGCCCTGTATGCCCAATACGCCTAAAGGCAAGGAAAAGGGTCCTTTACTTTACTTACTTACATGCAGATAGAAACACACCTAATTAGTTACCTCCTATGACTTGCTGGGGGATGGGGGGGGGGGAAGTTTTCTCTCAGAATAGGTTAGAGAAACTCACACAATAAAGATGAGAAAAATAGTCGTCGTTAGTCCACGTTCCAACATCATGGCAGAGGGGTCACCTCAGAGCCGCTTTGTTCCTGTGCCCATGGAAATCGCACAACATGTCTTTCACTGTCCCCCTTGAGACTCTTATCTTGAAGCTTGCACACAAGAATTAAGAAAAATAAGTTAAAGGCTTCTGCAAAATGTTCTTCTATACATTAAGTTAGGAAACATATTCTGGCCCACTGAATCAACACAATACCCCATAAGGAAGTTTAGAGATCGTCCTGAGGGTTTGCTTCATGTGGTGTAAATCAAAGAAGAAGAAGACAAACACAAGGCTCAACTAACAGATGTTAAAGAATGATTAACCCTTTGGAGACAGCCTTTTTGGAGTTTCGGTGCCAAGAAGACAGAGCCTTCAGGAGGGGATTCTCATTGTTTATTAACCCAAAAAAATCTAAACAAATAAAGCCTCTAATTAACATATATAAAACAATACAAATTCGTGTAGTAAATTGAATGAACTAACAGAATATTTATTAATCAAACTGAAATCTCAACATTTATTCAAATTATCTATTCTGAATAAGTCTTAACACCTGTATTTTGGGAAGTGAGGCCTTTTGAGGCCCTTTAGACATGTCTGGCACATGGCTGTACTTATTTTCCTGCCTCCAGCTATGTTTCAGTTGCTATGACACAACAGTCCTTCATGCCATCTTTGGGCTCAGGTAGCCCCAGAAAAACAATTGATGTAAAACTACAGAACACATCAAACTTTCGCGAAAACCATCAGTGAACAGCCCACTTGTGCAAGAAATGCGAAAAGCAGTCTTATTGGCTGGTACGAGAGCCTGCCAGCCAATTTAAAGGCTTCTATTATATAGGGTAAACAGATCGGCCTAGTCGTCCTTTTGGCTGCTTTGTGTTGGGCCGATATTTTGGCCGTGTCATCTCCAAAGGGTTAAAACTTCCACATTAACAGCTGCAATTCAAAGATAACATACAGTGAGAAAGGAAAATCCTGTGGATATGAGTTTTGGAGAGGAAAGGCTTCTGGCTGTAACACCCAAAGATTATGTCTGATGTCTGAGTGGTGGGTGAAGATTGTGTCTGATGTTGTCTGTTGTCTAAGTGGTGGCTGAAATTTGTGTTTGATATATGGGTGGTGGCTGAAGATTGTGTCTGTTATCTATGTAGTGGCTGAAGATTGTTTCTGATGTCTGCATGGTGGCTGAAGATTGTGTCTGATGTTGTCTTTTGTGTATGTGGTGGCTGAAGATTGTCTGAATGTTGTCTAAATTGTGGCTGAAGATTGTGTCTGATATAGCCTGTTGTCTGTGTGGTGGCTGAAGATTGTGTCTGATATAGCCTGTTGTCTGTGTGGTGGCTGAAGATTGTGTCTGATATTGCCTGTTGTCTGTGTGGTGGCTGAAGATTGTGTCTGATATTGCCTGTTGTCTGTGTGGTGGCTGAAGATTCTGTCTGATATTGCCTGTTGTCAGTGTGGTGGCTGAAGATTGTGTCTGATATTGCCTGTTGTCTGTGTGGTGGCTGAAGATTGTGTCTGATATTGCCTGTTGTCTGTGTGGTGGCTGAAGATTGTGTCTGATATTGCCTGTTGTGTTGAAAGACTGCATATGTTGTTGATGTTTGGTTGTGTCTGCTAAAGATTGTGTCTGTCCTTGGTTATTTCAGATTACAACCGGTTTGAAGCCAAGATCCAGGATCTCAGGGAACAGATGATGAACACAAGTACAGGCAGCCTGAGAACCACGCAGAAGAAGACACTGTTTGTAAGGTGAGTTACATGTGTCATCTCTCTCTCTCTACCTCTCTCTCTCTCTCTCTCTCTCTCTGTCTCTCTCTCTCTCTCTGTCTCTCTCTCTCTCTCTCTCTCTGTCTCTGTCTCTCTCTCTCTCTCTCTCTCTCTCTCTCTCTCTCCTCTCTCTCTCTCTCTCTCTCTCTCTCTCTCTCTCTCTCTCTCTGTCTCTCTCTCTCTCTCTCTGTCTCTCTCTCTCTCTCTGTCTCTCTACCTCTCTCTCTCTCTCTACCTCTCTCTCTCTACCTCTCTCTCTCTGTCTCTGTCTCTGTCTCTCTCTCTCTTTCTCTCTCTCTCTCTCTGTCTCTCTCTCTGTCTCTCTCTCTCTCTCTCTCTCTCTCTCTCTCTCTCTCTCTCTCTCTCTCTCTCTCTCTCCTGTCTGTCTATATCTCCTTCCACTCTATCTCTCCTTCTATCTCCATCTTCCTTTCCTCCCTCCCTCCCTCTGTTTTTTTCTTTCACCCTATTTTCTCCTGATTCTGTATTGTCATCACATGGATCTTTATCATGGTATGGGGCGTCGCAGGTCAACCCAGCCTAAAATGGGTACCAGGGTATATATCATGTGGAAGTAAAGGCAGTCGTCCTAAGGCTGAGCACATTATCCACCTAGTGCCGATGGTCTGTAAAAATATGGGTGCTCTTCCCATATGCCCGATGCACCTAAGGTGTAAAAAGGGATATTTACTTCCTTACTTTGCTATATTGTTGTCCCTCCCTCCACCTGTCCCTTGGTCCATCTTTCTCTCTTTTTTTTTGTTTTTGCTCCCTCTCTCTATGTCTCTTTCTCTTCTGTCTGTAACTATGTCTGTTTCTCTTTTCTGTCTGTAAAAAAACACAAAATACCAAGCCTATGTTCTGAAAAAGTACAGTTACTCACTTAGCTCTTTCAGTCCCAAGGAACGCATCGTACGTTCACAGTATCCTACACAGAAACCCAGTGAATGCAAGATGTGCTGATCTTACATCTCTCTTGACCAACTCTTGGGCTTCTATTGCTAAGCACCCCCCCCCCCCCTTTTCCGGGACTCAGAGAGTTAAAGGACCAAACATCTGAATATCCCTTTGAAGTAGTCTTCCTGTGTCTCCTCTCAGTAATCCCACTACTGCTCAAAGCATTTAGGAAGGCACTGTGGGAACACAGTTTCGCTTCCATTTCCTCTTTCTCAACCTTATTGTTTCACCCCCTGATTTCTCCCCTTCCTCCCCCCCCCCCCCATCTTTTCTCCTTCTTTAATCTTATTGATTAACTCTGTCACCACCGGATGCTACAAATCTCATTTCCAGTTGGGGCCAGTTCACCCTAAATGTCACTTTTTCGACTTGTCTATAGTGACCTCTGTGTGCTGGCTGAAGATTGTGTCTCAATGTTGCCTGTGTGCCGGCTGGCATCTGTGGCTTAGGCGTTGCGAATGCGCTTCATAATGCCGGGATGCCGGGTTCAATCCCAGCTGTGGGCCTTGCGCTGGTTTGGACAGTGGTATCGAGAAGCCGACCGCCGAGAAAGCAATGGACATAAATTTGCCTAGAAAAACCGCAACAGCTATAAGGTTGGTTCTGCAATGTCCTCTGTAAAGGATACGCAACTAACTTTAACTATAGTGACCTGTTTACAAGATGTGTAGTTAATGCTATTGGCTGTGTTGACGCCTGCGCAACTGTTCTCGGGGACTTTATTGATTGATAAAACTGGTATTTGCGTGTGTGTGTGGTGGGGGCAGATGGGGGGGGGGGGGAAGGGGCCTTTAAATCAAATGGGTTTTTTAAAGCCAAGTTAACCTCAAATTCTTTCTTAAGCATCAGTGATTGAGGTCTCAGGGTCATGGCATGTGTCACCCCATATATAGGAAAGGATTTTCTTTTGAAAGAATTC
Source organism: Candidula unifasciata (assembly GCA_905116865.2). Lineage (NCBI taxonomy): Eukaryota > Metazoa > Mollusca > Gastropoda > Stylommatophora > Geomitridae > Candidula > Candidula unifasciata. The sequence continues at coordinate 430,236 of CAJHNH020000358.1, forward strand.
ACACGAGGTCATGATCCATCTTTTTAGTGTTAGTGAGGTGAAAAGATTAACAGGAACAGTTGGATATACTCTTTTTGTAAAGATGTCTGGGCCAGTGTTCTATCTGCTGTTAATATTTTCTTCTGGTCAAACTGTTCTGTCTGTCATTGTGCAAATGTAGTCATATATATATATTTACGATCCATCAGTGATTTCTCTACAGAGCCCTGTTTGACTACGATCCCAGCAAAGATTCGGGTCTCCCTAGCAAAGGTCTGGCCTTCCATTATGGTGACATTCTTCATGTGACGAACGCCAGTGACGACGAGTGGTGGCAAGCCAAAAGAGTGACGACAGAGCGGGATGACGAGAGTGTGGGAATTATTCCTAGTAAACAGCGGTATGTATGGTGTACCTACGTGATGCTTGTCTGTGTGCGTGCTTATGTGCACACATGCAAGGGGGCTTAAAGAAAAACCACCTCCTCCTCCATCTCATCCACCTCCTGTTCCTGTTGCTATTTCTGTTAGTCTCTCTCTCTCTCTCTCTCTCTCTCTCTCTCTCTCTCTCTCTCTCTCTCTCTCTCTCTCTCTGTCTCTCTCTCTCTCTCTCTCACTCCCTCTCTCTCCCTCACTCTCTCCCCCTCTCTTTCTCTCTCTGTCTCTCTCTCTGTCTCTCTCTCTCTCTCCCCCTCCCTCTCTCTCTCTCTCTCTCTCTCTCTCTCTGTCTCACTCCCTCCCTCCTCCCTCCCTCCCCCCTCTCTCTCTCTCCCTCACTCCCTCTCTCCCTCCCTCTCTCTCTGTGTCTCTCTCTCCTCTCTCTCTCTCCCCCTCCCTCCCTCCTCTCTCTCTCTCTCTCTCTCTTCTCTCTCTCTCTCTGTCTCTCTCCCATCCCTCTCCCCCCTCCCTCCCCCCTCCCTCCCCCTCTCTCTTTTTATCTCTCTCTCACTCTCTCTCTCCCCCTCCCTCCCCCTCTCTGTCTCTCTCCCCCCTCCCTCCCCCTCCCTCCCCCTCTCTCTCTTCTCTCTCTCTCTCTCTCTCTCTTCCTCTCTCCTCCCTCTCTCTCCCCTCTCTCTCTCTCTCTCTCTCTCTCTACTCTCTCTCTCTCTCTCCCCTCACTCACTCCCTCTCTCTCTCTCTCTCTCTCTCTGTCTCTCCCTCTCTCTCTCCCCACTCCCTCCCTCTCTCTCTCTGTCTCTCTCTTCTTCTCTCTCTCTCCCTCCCTCCCCCTCTCTCTCTCTCTCACTCCCTCCCTCCCTCTCTCTCCCCCCCCTCCCTCCCCTCTCTCTCTCTCACTCACTCCTCTCTCCCCCCCTTCCTCCCCCCCTCTCTCTCACTCCCTCCCTCTCTCCCCCCTCCCTACCCCTCTCTCTCTCCTCCTCCCTCCCCCCTTGTATGTGACTATGTTTCTGCCTCTCTCCCCCTTTCTGTATGTTTGTATCTGCAAATCTTTCTTCTCTTTGTATTTATCTGTCTGTCTAAATGTCTGTCTCTTTGTGTTTTGTCTACTGCTGCTCTCTTTTACTTTGTTCATTTGTACGTGTGTTTGTGTGCGAGTGCGTCCGTGGGCGCACGGACCTTTGTGTGTACGTGCGCGCCTTTGTGTGTACGTGCGCGAGCACGCGCAAGACTGACTGTTACTATCTGTATTTTTGTCTCTACCTGCCGTACACATACTCTTTCTGCCTGTCAATCTCTCTCTCTGTCTCTCTCTATGTCTCTCTCTCTCCCTCCCCTCTTTTTTGGTGTGTATCTATTTGATCATTTTCACAACAAGCAATGGTGTAGCTAGATGCTGACCTGTAGATCTGAAGGTGATGGGTTTAATTAAATCCAAATGAAGCCAGACTTTTTTTTTCTTCAGAAATGACCTTGGCTTCCAGGTTGACCCAGCCTCAGATTGGTATCAAGTTAAGTCCTGGGAAGTTGACCACATCACTCAATGAGTGCTGATTTGTCTATCAAATCTAGGTCTAACCCTATATGCCCATTTTGCTTGAAGGTGTGGAAAAGGGTCCTTTACTTTATTCCTGTAAAACTGTACTGCACCACACTATGTATGAATACCTAGTATCAACTTTTGCCCTACTTATTCAGTTGACTCCTTTATAGGAAGTAATAGACCCTTTTCAGTGTCCTTTGGCTCTCCGTGTGGGTTCCGGGCCCCCATTGTGGGGAAAACAAGAATAGACCCACTGTCTCCCCAAAAGCATGTCGTAAAAGTCAACTAATTGGGGAGCTTCCTTTGAAGTCGGAGTGCATCTGCCTGAGGGGCAAGGGACCAACAGTCTGCACTCAAGTGAATCAGATCTGTAAAACTGATGCACACGCAACACTCAGGTTCTGGAGCAGGACTGCAGTTCAGAAGTGGACGAACAACCAGAACTTTCCGCTAGAGTTTACAGCTGGTTCTTCTTCTTCTTCGTCGTGTTCACCAGCTGTAAACTTTAGCGGAAAGTTCTGGTTGTCAGCTGATGAACACGAAGAAGAAGAAGAAGTGCCCTTTGGCGTAGTGAATATATGGAGCTATATGTTATAAACCAGTTGGGACTCTGTGGATGATTTATTCAGCTGCACACATGCAGGACTTTACCTGGTACCCATTTAGGCTGGTCTTTATTAACTCCTTAATGGTTTCTCTCTGTTATGATTTGTCTGTCTGTGCAGGGTTGAGAGGAAAGAGCGAGCACGGTTGAAAAATGTCAAGTTCACGGGCAAGAACAGTAGCAACACAGACAAGGTGAGGGGCCCTGTCAGTGGCTGCTTGTTGAGATACTTTATCTGCTGCGGTGAATGACATCTGTTTGATATATTTCTGTCTGTCTTTCTTTTTTTCCTTTCTGGGTTTTGTTTTCTCTTTCTTTTTATCTATCTTTCTTTCCCTTGGTTTCTTCTTTCTCTTCTTCTTTCCTTTGTTACTTTAGTCTTTCTTATCAGGGCTCATAGCAGGCCTTGAAACATAGAAAAACCCATTAATGACATCTTACAGCCTCAAGCCTTAAAAATCCATGGAAAATGTTAACAAAATAACAACATACAGTCATTCCTCATGTGGGATGCAATTTTTAGTTATTTTGAAGCCCCATCCTGGCTTTTGTCGGGGGCCCTAAATATAGCCGGTCCATAAATATTGGCCTAAGGGCTGAACGGGGTTTCTGCGACCTCTCCACGGGTGATCCTCATCCGCATGGTGGCACTTTGTGTCACCGGGTGTTTATCGCTTGTGTAATGCCCTAGTGGGGTACAACTTACTTACTTACTAGTTAACTTCTTCTGCATTTGACATTGAGTCCCGTCTGGGTCACAAATAGGATTGTGCATTTAAGATTGCCATCGGTCCCCCATAGCTTGTCTTGCAATGTGGCTCCCTTAGGCCAGATCCACAGTCTTTGCTGGGAGAAGTTAGGGCAGTACTGCAGTATGTGCTCAGGGGCCTGTCTTTCTGCTCCACAATCACAGGCAGCAGATTATTTCATGCCTATCCTGTGCAGGTGTGCTCGAAGACTACAGTGTCCAGTCTGAAATCTAAAAATTGATGTTTGTTCTTTCCTGTTGAGTTTCTTTATGCTGTCACTCTCTGGTCTGTAATCTCCATTCTGCCTTCTCCACTCCTGCTTGAAAGACTGCTTCAGCAGACTAGTTAAAAAAATAAGGAGGAAAGTCGTTGAAATCTGCAATGTGAAAGTGAAAATAAAACCAAAATTCATTGTAGACAAACTGAGGACTCACAAGGAGGTGGTTGTCCAGTGTTCTCGTGGCGTTAGTTTTGTGGTGGGCAGGCATGTAGGAGAGGTCGTTTACACAACTTGTATGGTTATTTCTGGGAACCGCATGCCCACTACATGCAGACAGTACCACATTGGGTAACTCATTTCTGGGAACCACATGCCCACTACATGCAGACAGTAGCACATTGGGTAACTCATTTCTGGGAACCACATGCCCACTACATGTAGACAGTGCCACATTGGGTTACTCATTTCTGCTGATAGTTTGTATAATTCCATCAAGAAGTTTCTTTTGTAAACTTTTGATGATAATGCCACTAGAGATATATTTGTGCAAACTTCCAGAGTGTTCTTATAGAACAGTCTTTTCAATTTGGGGGTCCACAGAACAAATTTAAGGGATCTGTGATATTTACAGAGAAAGCTTTTAACTTTAGAATGAAATTCTTTTTGTTTTGTTGTTGTTGTGATTCAGATATTTTTTTAACAACATTTTTCCATTTACGACACAATATGTTTTCCCTTATTTGTTAATTTTAAAAATTGTGGGTCGATTTATGTACAGAATTTGTTTAAAATAATTAACCAGCAGAACCAACAGTCTGCATATAATTCAGCCAGATCTGTGAAACAGATGTGCACACAAAACTGGTCCTGGAACAGGGTTAAAGTCCAGAAGTGAGTGAATAAACAGAACCTTCTGCTAGAGCAGTGGCTGCCAACCTTCCTTATGCGGTGACCTTTTAATACAGTTCCTCATGTTGTGGTGACCTTTTAATACAGTTCCTCATGTTGTGGTGACCTTGAACCTTACTATTATTTTTGTTGCTACTTCATAACTTCAGTGAGTACACGTTTTCCGATGGTCTTTGGCGACCCCTGTGAAAGAGTCGTTCGATCCACAAAAGGGTCGCAACCCACAGATTGAAAACTGCTGTGCTAGAGTTTAAAGCCGGTGAATGCTAAGAATTACCAGAGGACTATACAGATGTTAATTAAGTGCAATTCAAACTTTACGAGTCGCTGAGTGAATTACAAAAGACAGTGAAGACTTCAAACTAGAGACAACATTTAAGATATAGATAATCTATTTCATCGGAATGAAAGAAGAAGAAGAAGATGTTGAGTGTTTACTGGTTCTTCGCTACTTGTTTAGGTTACAGTTTAGACGTTATATCAACATAATAGCAGCACAAGGGTAGTAACCCATAAGTGCTCTGTTCTACTTCTAGCTCAAGCCTGAGTCCAAATAATCTCGGCGCAGTGTACAAACCTTCTTGTAGCACCGGCGAGGATTCTGAAATACTTTCGGTAGATTTTTAACTCCAAATTTTGCTCGGGCAGTGCTGTTAAGCTTTTTGATTTCCAACTGCCAAAGGATTTTTTAAGTGCGCAGCAATACACATGGGCGTCCGATCTTACTATCCAGAGACTAGGGAAAATTACTAGAAGTCCACGTGAAAAAATCCAAGCCTTCACCAGGGCTTGAACCCGGCACCTCCAGCATTTGCGGCGGATGCCATGACTCGAGACCACGCCCCCTTCTCTACATGTATTTCATGTCTTATTCTTCAGGCACCTTCCATCTCATCATCAGCGGCAGCAAATGACAGGAAGAAGAAGAACTTTTTGTTCACACGTCGTTTTCCATTCATGAAGAGCCGGGACCAAAGCGGAAGTGAAGATGTTAGTGCTGATGAACGTAAGTTGTTCCGTGGATCTTTTGTTGGTGAAGTCTTCTTGTTGTTCACCCATCTGCTTTTGATGAAACAAACATTTCAGGTTCAACCAGCATCCCCAGAGGGGGAGCTTTTGGTTATAATTGTGACTTAGGTGTGCCATATTAAATGGCTGAACATTGCTCACGAACAAGAGCCTTGAAAAGGACTCTAGCAGTGTTGATGCGATCAAAGGAGGCAGATGCTAACATTGTACCGACTGACAATGAAGTCATTTATGGGCCAGCAAGTGGGCGACCCAGTTGCAGATGTTCTTATTGTTTTGTTTAGCTCATTCAGGTCAACCATGTGCGAGGAAGTCTGGCTTAAAGGTAGAATGTTAGTCTTTAACTTCAGCATACCTCATTTGATTTATCATGTGGATGAAGGTGTGTTAGTCTTTAACTTCAGCATACCTCATTTGATTTATCATGTGGATGAAGGTGTGTTAGTCTTTAACTTCAGCATACCTCATTTGTTTTATCATGTGGATGAAGGGGGTAAGAATTTGATCCGCTTCTAATATTGGACATCCATTTCCACGACTCAAAAATGCAGATGAATGGTCATCCTCTCAGCCTCTGTGAGTTTATTGGAACAGGGGATTCCTGTCTCGAAACAGATCTACTTGTAATATTTTACATCCATTTCCATGACTCAAATATGCAAATCTTCTTCTTCTTCGCGTTCACCAGCTGTAAACTCTGGCGGAAGGTTCTGGCGGAAGGTTTTGGTTGCTCGTCCACTACTGAACTGCAGTCCTGCTCCAGAACCTGAGTGTTGCATCAGTTTTACAGATCTCATTCTCTTGAATACAGACTGTTGGTTCCTTGCCTCTCCGGCAGATGCACTCCGACTTCAAAGAAAGCTCCCCAATTAGTCGACTCTTACGACATGCTTTTGGGGAGGCAGTGGGTCTATTATTGTTTTCCCTACAACGGGGCCCCGGAACCCACACGGGGGAGTATGCAAATGAGTGGTCATCCTCTCACCTGCTCTGAATGGATTAGAACAGGTAATGGACGATGTAGTCCCAGCGGAGCTTTCTTATGTGAGGTTTGAACAACTGGTCAACATGATGGCACACGGGTAGTAACCCATAAGTGCTCAGTTCTTCTTCTAACTCAAGTCTATGAGTCTGAAGAAGCTCAGCACAGTGCACAAGCTCTGTAGCACCGGCGAGGATCCTGAAATACTTTGGGTAGATTTTTATCTGCAAGTTTTTGTCCGGCCAGCGCCGTTAGGTTACTCTTTTCAATTTCTAACTGCCAGGGTTTTTTTTTTTTACGTTAGCAACAATGCACACGGGCGTCTGATCTGACTACCCAGAGACCAGAGGGAATTACTAGAAGTCCAAGTCCACATGAAAACATCCCAGCCCTTAGCAGGAATTAAACCCAGCACCTCTAGCACTCGAGGCGGACACCATGCCTCGAGACCACGCAGCTCCCACTTTCTTTACAACTGGATACATTGTCTTGCTTGGTCTCTTGTCCTGTTTGCCTACTAGATCTGAAATCTGTCCAGTGGGGATTGAATATATTTCTAAGACATTTGTTCTCAAAACTGTCTAGAGCTACTCTTGCTTTTCCCACTCTTGCTTTTCCCACTCTTGCTTTTCCCACTCTTGCATTCATAAATTAGCACTGCAATCACACAAGAGTTAAAGAGTGTCTTTGACTTCCAGATGTTTGACAGTTTGTTAAAGGCACTAGATGCCAGTGCCCGATTCTAGATGATATTTCTGCCGCCGAGACCCCTATATATGTCATTTTACTTGCTAGGTATGTAAAGCTGCTGACTTTTTCAAGAATGTGATCGTTTGACTTATTGGTAAGATCAATAATTTTGGTTTTTATGGTGTTAATTTAGAGTCGATTTCTCCTGAAACATTTTGCAGATGGTTCGTTTTCTCTGAGATATCTGTGTACGTTGAACTCAAAAGCACTATGTCATTAGCAAAGTTAAGTGCCGATTGGTAGATACAAATATAGGTCTAGCCCTATATGCCCAATACGCCTGAAGGCGTGGTAAAAGGTCCTTTACTTTTAGCTTTACCTTTGTGTGTGTATTTGTGCATGCATGCGTGAGTGTGCTTGTGTGTGCTGTGGTTGTTGTTGTTATTATTATTAACTTATCATTACATTTGTTCCAGTTTTGCTAATTCTTACTTTTCTCTCTACACAACTGCTTTACTGGGATCCTTGCTGCGTCATGAATACTGTCTGCCTGGATTAACAGAAGGTATGCTCCAATTTTGATTCTCTAATATATACCTAAATATTTGATGTTGGAGTAGGGCAGATTTGGTCATGACCCTTTGGGAACAAGCAACCACGGAATCAGTAGAGAAAGAAGATTATTATAGCCTGGAGAGAATGAGGCACCTGGGTGTAACCAGAAGGTCTGGCCGGCTCACTACACTCAGAGGAAAGGCAAGATGGACATTTCACCATATTGTGACCTGTACCATCAGTATTGGAACTCTGCGCTGGCTGCTGAAGATAAGGACGGAGCATGCATGGGAATGCCCTGAGTGAAGTGATGTCAATTCTTGACTCAACTCAACTCAGCTCATGTTGTTGGAGTCTGTGGTTTAGGCGTTGCGAAGATGCTTTATATTGCCAAGGTGCCAGGTTCAATTTCAGCTGCAAGTGATTTGGCAGCCGACCGCCATGCATTGGTTTTGACAGTGGTATCAAGAGCTGACTGTTGGGTAGCAGAGGCAAACTACTGAACATAAAAATTGCCTTGAGAAGTCGTGAACAGCCACACACATAAAATGCTGCGGTTTGTTCTTCACGCAGTTTTAACATCTGCGGCTCACTCAAACGTCAAGAAAGATTGGCTAATAAACAGCATCTTGTCTGGGAAGCTGAAATATTTCTGTTATACCAAGCACCATGGTGGATTGGAAACAATAATATCAGAAGGCATGGTACCAGGAAGGAGGGGCAGGGGCCGACCATCACGAAGATGGGCACAGGATGTAAACGACTCCTTTAATATGAAAGTACACGAGGCAGGAGAGCTGTCGAGAGACCAAGTTTCTTTCAGGCAGACCGTGATGAGAGCGACGTTCTGCAAAGGACCTGCAACAGGATGATGAGCGAACTCAAACGGGGTAATTGTTTCGCTGCCCACCTGACAGCTAACCAAACACAGAAAACAAAAACAGACGTAAATGGGAGTGTATTAGTTGATTACTATTTTCAACAGATGTGACATCTTTTGAGTCTCCTATAAGAGGTGGTAATCTTACAGAGTGCAGCCGTGGAAGGGAATGTTGAACTAGGAATCAACATCACAGCACTCGGGACACTCCCATAAGTTCTCCGTCGCCCATTCTCAGTAATCAGGCGAGCGAAGAGTTCCGGTTCCGATGGCTCCTGTAACTGTCTGACTGTATATCCGTCGGCCAGATCCCCTGGTAACTCCTCACAGCGCCATTCTCCTCAGACCATAATGATCTATCTGCGCCTCTGCACTGTTCACCTCGTCCCCCCAAAACCTTGTCTGCTAGGTCAATCCAGCATTGAATGCGTTCCTTCTTCCCGTGTGGGTTCCGGGGCCCAATTATGGGGAAAAACTAGAACAGATCCACTGCCTTTTCAGCAAAGCATGTCATTGGAGTCGACTAACTGGGGACTTCCTTCAAAGTCGGAATACATCCGCTGGAGTGGCATGGAACAACCAACTGCACACAAATGAGCCAGATGACACACAAAACTCGGGTCCTGGCACCAAACCACAGTCAAAATGGATGAACAGCCAGGACTTTGCGCTGGAGCTTACAGCAGGTGAGCAAAGAAGAAGAAGAAGCGTGGGTACCAGTTAAAGTCCTGGGAAGCAAAGGCGACTGGTGTAATGTTGACCACATCAACCACCAAGTGCCAGTGGGTCTAGCCCTATATGCCCAATTTGCCTGTGGCATGGAAAACGGTGCTATACCTTTATATATATATTTATTTATGGTTAATATAATTCATTTTTTTCTCTTGTCTTTTCATTGCTGTTCTGCTGAACCTGGATTATACAGAAGGTAAAGTTCATCAGTGTTTCTTGCTTATATTAACACTACCATTATTTAGCTTGTTCCTGTATATATACACACACAGACATACAAATACACACACACACACATATATTCTGCTATCTTATTTTGTTCAGATACATTTTTTAATTAACACGCTACTAGACAGACAACAAATAAAATTGTTTTTCCAGATTGACTGAATTTCTTGTGATGCTGTACCATGCAAAGCATTTACCACAAGACTAGAGATGTTTAGTTCTGAGGTAGACTAGAGATATTTAGTTCTGAAGTAGACTAGGGATATTTAGTTCTGAGGTTGACTAAAGATATTTAGTTCTGAGGTAGACTAGAGATATTTAGTTCTAAGGTAGACTAGAGATATTTAGTTCTGAGGTAGACTAGAGATATTTAGTTCTGAGGTAGACTAGAGATGTTTAGTTCTGAGGTAGACTAGAGATGTTTAGTTCTGAGGTAGACTAGAGATATTTAGTTCTGAGGTAGACTAGGGATATTTAGTTCTGAGGTAGACTAGAGATATTTAGTTCTGAGGTAGACTAGAGATATTTAGTTCTGAGGTAGACTAGAGATATTTAGTTCTGAGGTAGACTAGAGATGTTTAGTTCTGAGGTAGACTAGAGATGTTTAGTTCTGAGGTAGACTAGAGATATTTAATTCTGAGGTAGACTAGGGATATTTAGTTCTGAGGTAGACTAGAGATATTTAGTTCTGAGGTAGACTAGAGATATTTAGTTCTGAGGCAGAGATTTTTAGTTCTGAGGTATACTATAGATATTTAGTTCTGAGGTAGACTAGAGATATTTAGTTCTGAGGCAGAGTAGAGACATTTAGTTTTGAGGTAGACTATAGATATTTAGTTCTGAGGTAGACTATAGATATTTAGTTCTGAGGTAGACTAGAGATATTTAGTTCTGAGGTAGACTAGAGATATTTAGTTCTGAGGTAGACTAGAGATATTTAGTTCTGAGGTAGACTAGAGATATTTAGTTCTGAGGTAGACTAGAGATATTTAGTTCTGAGGTAGACTAGAGATATTTAGTTCTGAGGAAGTCATTGCCTTGGCAATGACTTTATGTCACAGACAGCAGCAGTAATGTCACATAGCCTTGCCATTGGCATGGTAAATTTGTCATAGATGACCACTTAACATTATTAACAACATTATCCTGTGCTTTTTTAATATCCTACCCCAAACAGCGGAAATCCACAGGTCATGGGAGAGTCTAATATTTCAGGGGGTGGTAGATAGACTGCATGCAGTCGTGGGACCTAGGCGACTTTTTCTCATGGGACGTTGGGGTTAGGGCCAGTTCTAGATATTTTGTGTTCGTTAAAAGCATCACAAAGCACTAAAATGTTGGACTGTTCTATGATGTCATCTGGATTAGGATATTACGAAAGAACCCATTGTCCAGCTCTGTAGGGTTAACCTTGTTTAAGTGGCACATCTGGTATTGCTACAAAGTTACCTGTGAGTTGTTAGCTTCAGATATTTATTATATTACCATAATATAAATTCATTTGACTAATTTTTATCCTTCATTACACAAACAGAAGGTAAGGATCCATGTCTTTCTGTATTCCAAATATTACCCCTTAAGTTTGTAGTTTTCTTTGTATTCTTTGTTGTATACAATTGCATGTTGATAGTTTTGACTAACATCTGTTTTCATTTTATTTAACAAATTTTCTGCTTAGAAATATCAGTTTCTGGGTAACCCTTGAGGGTATTGAACCAGCATGAAAAATAAATGTTTCTTCTTCTTCTTCTCCTCCTCCTTGTCTTCTTTGTCTTCTTCTTTTATTAACACACTGTTGTCAGGTTGCAGTCCAGTATCATGGTTTTGTGTCCACTTCTTGAGAGATACACGTTAGTTATTTAGTTCTTGTTTCTGCTTTGCTGCAGACGTGTCATGTATTGCTCTGTTCTTGCATCAGTGAAAATCACCTTCACTATCCCATTTGAAAACTAGTTGAAAAGTATCAGTCCCAGCAAAATCCTGAAGCTTGCACATGCAAAGTAAATGCATATGGCAACCGTCAGATATGCCACCACTAACAGTCTTCGATCAAAATTACAGCTCACAGTTGATGCAGGAAGTTAGTTATAACAGAACGAGTAGAATACTGGGTTGTCATGCGGGAGACCCAGGTTCGAATGCTCGGTAAGGTTGGGTTTTTCTGTCGGAGGGGCAAAAATAAAATCCTCACTTGCACAGTCCTTGGTGACAGCATTAACCATGTGGCCATAAATCCTCTGGCTCAAAGACAACCCCCCCCCCCCCCCACCGCCGATACCGCAAAAGTGCTATAATAAAGGCAACAATTGACAAGTTTTTTTTGGCTGTTGATTTAATGGGAAAAGAAATGTTACCACCTTCACCTTGCTGAAGACTACTTGGGTTATATTTATGGTCTAGTTTTATTGACGCCAAGTTCAGTGGCTTAAATGGTGTGTTGTGCTAGTTGTTGTGGCTTATTGTCCATAACTGTACTTCTTGTTGTCATTTCTGAACAGGGGTTCTCTCTTTTGGTTCTGCGGTTCTAGTGAGGATTCTATCATGTTTTGCATGTCCACCTTCTTGGTTTGTGTTTTCTGTGTCTTGAGCATGACTGTTATTTTTGATTGGGGCTGTTTTCCATATATCATGTGTGGTGAGATTCCTTCTGAAGTTTTGTGTCCTGTCATATGTCCTTGAGGTCTTTGTCCTTGCGGGTCAGTCCAGTTGAGGCTCCGTGTTGTCCTCTGAGCTCATTAGGCAAGTTCTAAGGCTATTTATTTTTCCCAGGCAAACAATCCTAACTACAACATAAATTGCTTTTAAATTTATAATGTTTTTCTACTTTTTTGGATGGCTCTGTAAAATGTATATATGTATATATTTTTTATCTGATAGTCTTCTTCTTCTTCGATCCTTCTGTCAGAAAACTTATATCAGGAGGCCGGTAGCCTTTATGAAAGCTATCGTGCAGTCCATAGCCTCTTGTGTACCATACAGTTTTGTCTTCATTGTGGTTGGAACAGGCCAGATTGCGTCTCTGTTGTCAGCATACAGTTGACAGTGTTGGAGCACATGCTCAGCATTTTCGGGTGCCACGCTGCAGGGACACGTCTCCGTATTTCCTACACCGAAAAATTTGAACATATGTTGACGAAATCTGTTGTGCCCTGTCCTTAGTCTGAATATAATAGACTGTCCCTCTCTAGAGAGGCGATGAAGTGAGTCTTGGGGAGAAAATCTGGTGTGGGTATCCAGCCACCTTTCTTGGATACTAGATTGTATTAGTGTTTTCATCTCTTGGTGGGTTAAGTCGCTATTTGGTTGTACCATGTCACTGCCGCTTCTGGCCAATCTGTCCGCTATTTCATTGCCTTCCAAGCCACAGTGACCTGGAATCCACTGCAGTACAGATTGTTCTACTGAAGAGCCTAAGTAAATCAGCTGTTGCGTCAAGTCTACAAACTGAGTGTCTTTTGGGTTAACAATTGCTTGTAGAACTGACATAGCATCAGTCAGAAAGACCACTCTGCTATATTTGCTGTGCTGTTGTCCATTCAGGAAAGATATCTGATAGTAATTTTGCAGCATAATTTAACAGCGTTCGTGCATGCCTGTTTCTAGCTAGTTCCTTTTCAAAATCATTTATTGCTTCAACTGACTTTTCTTCATGTAAATTTTTCAGTCGAATATAAAACAGTGTTGTATTTCAAGAGTCACCAGATGAAGTCACTGGCTGTCGATGATAATGGAGCTTGTGTCAATTCTTTATGTTGCCAGATTTCTTTCCTCTGCCAAGTTTACCCTTTCGCTCCACGAATGCTAAAAATAAAAAAAATAAAAATTTAAGTACAAAATAGAAATGGCCATAAACCTGTGGGAATTTATTTAAAAAAAAAAAAGAGACAAAAAAAAGTAACGGTTTTAAACACTATTTGACACAAGTAATTAATGACTTGTTTAACAATTTGTTTATCAAGTATTTTAACATTTTTGTTTTAAAGAGATATAACGGTAATCATTGAATGAGAACAGAGTAATTAGAATGCATTCCATGGAGTCTAATACAAAAAAGTATCAGGTGGCTCATCCGTGACCCCGTGACCTCTATCACTTAGGCTTACAGAGTCAACATGGCTGTAACAAAAACTATTGGTTTCTCAAGGAAACCGCTCTAAATATTATATTTAGTTAACACTTTTAGTGCCAGAAGATTTTGCTGCAGTTATCCAGGAGAGGTGTTAAATAACATGAAAAAAAGTATGAATATATTACTATCAAATAGGCATACACTGTGCCAGATTTCTTTAGTATGTTCAGACCAAAAGTATATACACAGTGCATTTGTTGACACAATTAGCCAGTAGCTAGTCCCAGATTTGGCCCACAGGCCGCCGGTTGAATAGCCCTGATATAGACCAGTTGCCGGTTAAATAGCCCTGATATAGACCAGTTGCCGGTTGAATAGCCCTGATATAGAACAGTTGCCGGTTGAATAGCCCTGATATAGACCAGTTGCCGGTTGAATAGCCCTGATATAGACCAGTTGCCGGTTGAATAGCCCTGATATAGACCAGTTGCCGGTTGAATAGCCCTGATATAGACCAGTTGCCGCCGTTACAAGCTATGTCGAAAAATTAACTCATTCGGGGTTTGGTGAAATCGGGATGTGATGGACCAAAAAGGCGAGAATTTTGCAGCCTACCTGTTTCAACCTCTCCTTTAATGATAAGCACAGAAGAAGAAGAATGAGTGCAATTGAACCCTGCCAGGACTACAGACTGAGTGACTGACACCCTGTGACCCAAAGTGCAATGCGTCATAACTTGGATGAGAATCCGCTAGGTCCAAATTCCAGCAACAGTGTTCAATCGTAAGATTATAATGGGGCCTGATGGTTACACAGTAACATGAAGTCTGGCCCAGATTAGGGCTCTCTTAAGAAGAAGTATGCCTGTATTGTAATATATAGTGCTTCTGTGCCCATGGGTTGTGCATAAACAGTGGTAGAATTACTACATTGCTACATTGAAACAGTGGTAGAATTACTAAAATGCTACATTGAAATAGCAGTAGAATTACTACAGTGCTTATTAAAACAGTGGTAGAGTTGCTACATTGAAATAGCAGTAGAATTACTACAGAGCTACATTGAAACACCAGTAGAATTACTATGATGCTACATTAAAACACCAGTAGAATTACTACTGCGCACATTGAAACAGCGGTATAATTACTACAGTGCTACATTGAAACAGCTGTATAATTACTGCAGTGCTATATTGAAACAGCAGTATAATTACTATAGTGCTACATTGAAACAGCGGTAGAATTACTATAGTGCTACATTAAAACAGTGGTAGAATTACTACATTGCTACATTGAAACTGTGGTAGAATTACTAGATTGCTACATTGAAACAGCGGTAGAATTACTACAGTGCTACATCGATGCATTCTTTCTTAATTACTGACGATTCAGGACCTGGTGAGTCATTTTTATGTTGTAGCCATGTATTTGTTTTCCTATGTGTCAGCTGAGAGTCTAACCGCTGGGCCAGGGTGGCTCCATATATATATGGCATTATTGTATTGTTTGGCACTGATAAATTAACGTGCAGTCTGTATTGCATTTGTCTCTAAAGTTATTATTAGTATTTATTATTTTAACTCACAAACTATGTTTGCAGGAGTTAAAATAATTGTCCAGGGCTATAAGAGTTAAAGTTATAATTGCCCAGGACTAAAAGAGTTAAAGTTATAATTGCCCAGGACTAAAAGAGTTAAAGTTATAATTGCCCAGGACTAAAAGAGTTTAAGTTATAATTGTCCAGGACTAAAAGAGTTAAAGTTATAATTGCCCAGGACTAAAAGAGTTAAAGTTATAATTGCCCAGGACTAAAAGAGTTAAAGTTATAATTGTCCAGGACTAAAAGAGTTTAAGTTATAATTGTCCAGGACTAAAAGAGTTAAAGTTATAATTGCCCAGGACTAAAAGAGTTTAAGTTATAATTGCCCAGGACTAAAAGAGTTAAAGTTATAATTGCCCAGGACTAAAAGAGTTTAAGTTCTAATTGTCCAGGACTAAAAGAGTTAAAGTTATAATTACCCAGGACTAAAAGAGTTAAAGTTATAATTGCCCAGGACTAAAAGAGTTAAAGTTATAATTGTCCAGGACTAAAAGAGTTACAGTTATAATTGTCAAGAGCTAGAGGATTAAAGTTTTAATTTGTCCAGGGCTAATGGGGTTTAAAATGGCAGCTGAGACAGAAACATTTAAAGTAACAAGAACAGAGGCATTTAAAATAACAAAAATAGAAATATTAAAAGTAACAAGAATGGATTTATTAAAAGTAACAGTCAGACAGGAAACGTGAAGTGGCAGCAAGAATAGAAAGTCAGAAGTAAAAATAACAAATATTGAAACTAAAGTAAGAACACGATCAGTCAAGGTAACAAGAGTAATGAAGATAGTAATCTACTTCTTTGCGATTACCGGCTGTGAATTCTGGTGGAAAGTCCTGGCTGTTCGTCCACTATGACTTTTGGCTTTGTACCAGGACCTGAGTTTTGCTTGTACATCCGTTTTACCGGCTTACTTGTGGGCTGCTTCCTGTTCCCTGTGTCTCGGGCAGATGTACTCCGACTTGGAAGGAAGATAGTAGTAATAATATTTGTGTATCCTCTACAGGACATTGCAAAAATATCCCAGCATTATTTGGTTGTTTGTGGCTTCACTCGGCAATTTTACGTTCAGTAGTTTGCTATTGCTTTCTGAATGATTGATGCTCTATAATATTTTTGAAATCAGTACAAAGTTGTCTGCTGTCCATTTGTAAAAAATATTCAGGTAATGAATCTTTCCCATGGCAGGTTTGTGCTGCCTAAGCCACAGAATGTGAGCAAACAAATTAAAAAGAGTTTGGAGGCAACTGAGTTGTGGTTCTTGAGAAGAATACTGAGAATACCTTGGACTGCCTGAATAACCAACATTAAATGCCTGGAAATGGCTAGTGAAAGTAGAACTTTATATACAACAATGAGAAGGAATGTTTAATGTTGAATGAAGAAGCGACATCACAGCACTCAGGAGACTCCCATAAGTGCTCAGTCCCCATCTTCAGCAGCAAGCAAATCGTTCCAATTGCGATCGTACCAGTAACCGTCTGATTGTATATAATGAGAAGGAGGCAAAAAAAGTTATGTGGTCATGTGATGAGAAATGGAGCACTGGAAAATATTGTGACGACTGGAAAGATCACTGGTAGAAGAGGCAGAGGCAGACCAGGAGAAATTATGGTGGTTGGCTTAAGACAGTGGCATGGACGAATATCATCAGTAGAATTGATCCAGAACACCAAAGTGTATGTATACTCAGTGATTCAATGAGTATGATCCGGAGGGTTCAGGCAGGTTCAGTGCGAAGACAATGGCTTGAATCATTACAGAAGTCCACTGTGCGTGGAGTCACCTTTATTTTTGTTCCGGGACACGCAGGCGTCAATGGAAATAAAAGAGCTGACAGGTTGGCTGGATCCGCTATCACTACCGACGGTCAGCCTATGGATCATGCTGATATTATCAATGCCCTCAGAGAAATGGGAAGGATAGAGGACTTTGGTGGCAGTGAATCCACATCACTCGCCAGAATGGCAGACTTGGGAATTAAGATCGGCACAGCAAAAAACAAGACGCACACCAGACACTCCAGAAGACTTGTTAATCAACATAGAACTGGTACTATTAGCCATCGGTCGTTGGGGTTCATACTGAGGGGAGGAACTGAGCACCTATGGACATGTCCGGAGTGCAATGAGGATAACCCAACTAACTAACTGATTGAGATCTGTGGCGACGCATAAACGCCTACGCCAGCCGGCAAGGCCCTAGATGATGAAGCCACAAATGCAAGGACAGACACATTGGACTAGCTTTAGCAATGCAGGGGCTAACAATACAAACAATCTTTGACACAGCACCTGCAAGCAAGTTCAGGTACAAATATTGAGGTAATGCTGGCCACACAAAGGTATCTTTCATTAATTTGTCATTCCTACAACACAGCAAGTGGTTATACTTTTTGTGGCAATATTTAATAAAAACATTTTTGTTTCAAAACCATATGGGATCAAAAGAGTTAACTCACAATAGCATTAGAATAAATCTTTCAAACCAAATATGTTAATATTGAAAAGCAGACTACCTTAGTTAGTTAGCACCATTAGTCATTGCCTGTTTGACTTACACTCGAGTGGCTATCGTGTGTGTATTACATGCTTGTGTGAAACATGCCAGTTTGTCTGTCTTCACTTCCCTGCTTTGGCTTGCTCATGTGCCCTGCATGAACCACACGTTTTTGTTTTGCTTCATCCAACCAGGCAATGCACACAGCGATAGTGAAACCAGCCTTAGTGAGTACTTGTCTCTTTGTCTGCTGTTTTACCCACAAACATGCACATTAAAAAAAGATAAAGTCGGGAGATGCGAACCAGCGTCATTGCACACGATTTTAAACCATAAGTGCTCTGCCATCAGTACAGACAGCTGATAAGAATTGTCCGCCTGTGTCGCTGTTCGCACGTAACTCTGTAGCTACAGCGGCGTTCCTCCATTTACCCCAGAGTGTTAACTATGGTACCCATCTCCTAGAGACTGGGTGAACCCCGGGAGCCGCCCGGTTTCGAACACCGACCGTTGCTGCAGCGAGTCGCAGCTGGATTTGAAAGCGAGCTTCTTATCGACTGCGCTAACGCGACCCCCTCTGCCCTCTTTCCCATTTGAGTCACTGTGGTGTAGTGGCTAGATACTCACCTACAGATACACAGGTCATAGGTTCAGATCCGAATGGAGCCAGACTGTTTTTCAGTAATGAACTTAGTTCCCAGGTCGACCTAGCCTAAAATGGGAACTAGGCAAAGTCATGGGAAGTAAAAGCGGCTACAACACCCACTGGGCTGATTGCCTATACAGTATAGATCTGGCATTATTGCCAGGGAGCGAACCCACGACCGTCTGATCCACGGCGAGTGTCTAGCCGCTGGGCCGCGGCGACTCCCAACATGACTAGTAACAAGTGTATAGTCCGCGGCAGATTAAAAAAAAAATATTGGTTTGCATGTCTTCGCTGTTTGGGAAACTATGTTTTGTTGTGTTTATTTAAAGAATTAGTTGGATTGCTCTTCTTCTTCTTTCTGTTGCCTTGCCTCTTCCTGCAGAATATCTTCCAGAGCCTCAACAGAGGGCCTGTAGAGGTTCTCTAAGGTATTTATCATTGAGGTGGAAGAAGGCAGACTTTTCATCAGGTTACAACTGGTACTTTCAGCATGTCTACTCTTCCATGGCTACTGAAGAAGGGGACGGAGCACGTGTGGGAATGTCCCGAGCACAGTGATGTCAATTTATCTATTCATTCTCCCTGCTGAAGTGACTAAACACACACAGTGACCAGAAATCTAAAAATTAAAAAAAAAAATGTCTTTATCAGCAAACAAAACAACAGCAATGCTCACCTGCTGGCTTGAGGGTCTGCATCAGTCAAAATTAACTTTGTCTCCCAGGTCATTTCAGCCTTAAATGGGTACCAGGTAATGTCCTGACAAGTAAAGGTAGCCAGAGTGATGCTGACCAAATCACGCATCAAGTGCCAATCTTTCTACAAAAATATGTGTCTGGTATCATACATCCGAAACACCACTGGCATAAAAAATGTCCACAGATCCTGTCTTCAATTGTTAGTTGAGGTTCCAACATCCGTCAAGACGTCTCGCCCCATAACTGCTCCGTTTCAGTGCCGGTGGAAGTCACACAGAATGTCCTTAACTGTCCTGTTTGAAAACTAGTGAAAAACTTGTCAGTCCCAGCAGCATCTTGAAGAATGAAAAACTTGTCAGTCCTAACAAAATGTTAAAGCTTGCACAGGCAATGTAACATTGCATAAGACAGCTGTCAGATGTACTAAACGACCCCACACCAGAATTTCTGCTCACTGCTGGTGCAAAAGATCAGTCACAAAATTTGGCATTGCACCAGCAAAATACATGCCATTCTGAATATAACCAACCATTTGAGTGTAGTCAACAACACACTGTGGGAACAATACAAGAAGACTTCCACATGAAATCCACAGCTTACGATGTTGCAATTTGCATTTCACACAGTAGCTGGGCGATAGAACCTTTGTGCTTTTGGTCCATAAATGGGGAATTAGCCTAAACTAAAGTCGGACAGAAAAGAATAATTTCTCAGAGCATCAGCAGTCAGCCGGCTATCGGCTATTTTGGCCTAAAGTGTGTGCGTGTATGTGTGTTCACATCCTGTACAACAAGAGGGATCATAAAGCACAACAAATTTCCGAGAAGATGATATATCATGGAAATGTTAAAACTAGGAACAGGAAGTAAAAGTGCCTTTACAGGTCAATGGTGCGTCTGTCATATGAAACTAAACTCATATTTTTCTTGACCGGTCAGCCCTCGTTGGCAGCTGTTGTGGTCAACGTAATGCTGACTGCCTCTACTTCCCAGGACTCTACCTGGTACCCATTTAAGGCTGGAATGACCTCTGAGCTAATGTCATGTTTGGAGGGGAAAAAATTCCGGCTCCATGCCGATATGAACCCATGACCTTCGGATCCGCAGGCGAGCTTAGGAACAGGAAGTGCTATTGCAAAATGAAACATGAATAGAGGAATGGGATAAGAGTATTTGTGTTGAAATATACATTTTCTTCTTTTTCTGTTACTTATGTTTCCTCCTCCTTAGCAGCCGCTGCTGCCCATTGTCCCTGATGGAACATAGACCCCAAACTTAGGCTCTTTACTGTTGCATGCAGCTTATCCTTTGTCCTCCTTTCACTTTCCTTGTCGTTGTTTTTGTTGACGACTGTTGGCATTTAAAAACAGTTGACCCCTTGCTATTCCAAGACTTTCAGGAGAAAACCTTCCCCTGGACATGCTTCATCAGCAGCGGGATAACTGCAGCACTGGTGTATCTGTTGGCCTGCTTGTACATTAACTGTATCATTGATGTGTGAGATCACAACACTTTTCACTCTTTCAGTTTTAAGTATTGTGTGATTAACTTCTGCCTGTGAGCCTCAACCCATACCTAACCCTAACCCAACCGTATCCCTAACCCAACCGTATCCCCAACCCATCCCTGGCCCTAACTCCAGCCTTAACCCAACCCCAGCCTTAACCCAACCCCAGCCTTAACCCAACCCCAGCCTTAACCCAACCCCAGCCTTAACCCAACCCCAGCCTTAACCCAACCCCAACCATAACCCAACCCCAGCCTTAACCCAACCCCAGCCTTAACCCAACCCCAGCCTTAACCCAACCCCAACCTTAACCCAACCCCAGCCTTAACCCAACCCCAGCCTTAACCCAACCCCAACCTTAACCCAACCCCAGCCTTAACTCAAGCCCAGCAGTCTGCTTAGAAATAAGCTAGAACAAAAATGTGTAAATCGACTAAGTTTAGGTCTGACCATAATATCTTGAGCTGAAAACACGACACACCACTAATATTTTTAGCTGAAGCAAGTCAGTTCAACCTCACTCCTTTTTGTGTGTGTCGTTAGATTACCAGACTGAAAGGGTAAATTACTCGCTTAAAAATGGTATTAAAACCTGGACCATTGTTGCCAAGAAATAAACAAAACGATATGCTCTTTAACTGCACTGAAAACGAGAAACATGCTACAATTAATTGTTACATCAACACATCTCTAGCACTAAATGTATGTCCAGTGTACGTTCTGTTCTCGAGCTTATTCCTAGATTTTCATAAAACGGCACAACTTGCTTTTTCGATCTTGGAGTGCCAATAGGATGGCCGGGACATACTGAACAAATGAGACTGTCCCGGTAAATTGGGATTTGTGGTCACTCTTAGTGGTTCCCC
Organism: Candidula unifasciata; assembly: GCA_905116865.2. Classification (NCBI taxonomy): domain Eukaryota; kingdom Metazoa; phylum Mollusca; class Gastropoda; order Stylommatophora; family Geomitridae; genus Candidula; species Candidula unifasciata. The sequence goes on from CAJHNH020000358.1 coordinate 451,615, forward strand.
CTAACGACCTATAGAAATTCTCTTATTAAACCTTTGTTTCATTATTTCACTATGGGTAGTTTGTAAGAGCATTAAGCAACCTCCCCAACCCCAACCCCAACCCCAACCCCAACCCTCATGTTTTCTTTGTGTCTGCCCCTGCCCACTACATCTGAAGGCATGGAAAGGGATATAATCACTTTGTAAATTGTGTATACATTAACAGTTGTCTCCTCTTGTTTCAGGGGGAGATGAGCCAATCTTGTCGTATGAAACAGTGGTACAGCAAGAGCGTAAGTTATATGTTTTTTTTCTAAGTTATTCGTTACTGTCCTGTCCTACTTTTTCAGTAAAGTGTTGAATTCGAGATAGGTGTATCAGCCATGTGCACCTGTGGAAAGGTGCCCCAGATAGCAGATCATGTACTCCAGGACTGCTCAGAAATAGACAGATTAAGGCAAACCTTTTAGCCAGAAAGAACAACTGGACCACTGAATGAACTAACAACGACAGTGAAATTTATACAGGAGACAAAACTGCTGATATAGACAACTTATTTCAGGGGAGCGAAAGAAGAAGAAGAAGTAAAGGTTATGTTGGAATTCTTTCCTTGTATGGCAGTGAATCTTAGAATTTGAAAGAACACTGGAAGAAGAAATTGGAATCCCTAAAAATGCGTTTCTGTGTGGGAAACCTTGGGCAACCAGGACGGCTATTGTCAGGAAAAAGCTAATGACAATAGAGCATTATATACAGCAGTAGGACTAACAGGTTGGTCATGTCATGGGAAGAGAAGCATTAGATAACATTGCAACTGAAGACGGTATCTGTGTTGTTGCCGGGGATGTTGGTGTGTGTTCTAAGATAGAAGTTGTCTTTTTCTTTGTTCATCTGAGTATATAAATGTGTTGTGCTTGTTTACAACCTGGCTGCGAGATTTGCGCCTTTCAGCCGACACTTCCGACTTGAGCAGGTTTTATCCCTGCTTAGCATTTCTGGTTAGCTTTATATGACATTGCAGTCTGGTTGTTGTGTAGATAGATGTCTGATGACAGATATTCCATGACATAAGACAACAAACTTATCTACATTTATTACAGGGATAGTTCAAATACTCGTAAGATGGTATATCTACATTTATTGCTGGGAAAGTTTAAATACACATGAGACAGAATATCAACATTTATTGCAGGGTTAGTTCAAAGACACATAAGACAACATATCTACATTTATTGCAGGGTTAGTTTAAAGACACATAAGACAACATATCTACATTTACTGCAGGGTTAGTTCAAAGACACAAGACAACAGATCTACATTTACTGCAGGGTTAGTTCAAAGACACATAAGACAACATATCTACATTTATTGTAGGGATAGTTCATAGACACATAAGACAACATATCTACATTTATTGTAGGGATAGTTCAAAGACACATAAGACAACATATCTACATTTATTGTAGGGATAGTTCATAGACACATAAGAAACAATATCTACATTTATTGCAGGGTTAGTTCAAAGACACATAAGAAACAATATCTACATTTATTGCAGGGTTAGTTCAAAGACACATAAGAAACAATATCTACATTTACTGCAGGGTTAGTTCAAAGACACATAAGACAACATATCTACATTTATTGCAGGGTTAGTTCAAAGACACATAAGAAACAATATCTACATTTACTGCAGGGTTAGTTCAAAGACACATAAGACAACATATCTACATTTATTGTAGGGATAGTTCAAAGACACATAAGACAACATATCTACATTTATTGTAGGGATAGTTCAAAGACACATAAGAAACAATATCTACATTTATTGTAGGGATAGTTCAAAGACACATAAGAAACAATATCTACATTTATTGCAGGGTTAGTTTAAAGACACATAAGACAACATATCTACATTTATTGTAGGGTTAGTTCAAAGACATAAGAAACAATATCTACATTTATTGCAGGGTTAGTTCAAAGACACATAAGAAACAATATCTACATTTATTGCAGGGATAGTTCAAAGACACATAAGAAACAATATCTACATTTACTGCAGGGTTAGTTCAAAGACACATAAGACAACATATCTACATTTATTGTAGGGATAGTTCAAAGACACATAAGAAACAATATCTACATTTATTGTAGGGATAGTTCAAAGACACATAAGAAACAATATCTACATTTATTGTAGGGATAGTTCAAAGACACATAAGAAACAATATCTACATTTATTGCAGGGTTAGTTCAAAGACACATAAGAAACAATATCTACATTTATTGTAGGGATAGTTCAAATACACATAAGACAACATATCTACATTTATTGTAGGGATAGTTCAAAGACACATAAGAAACAATATCTACATTTATTGTAGGGATAGTTCAAAGACACATAAGACAACATATCTACATTTATTGCAGGGATAGTTCAAAGACACATAAGACAACATATCTACATTTACTGCAGGGAAAGTTCAAAGACACATAAGAAACAATATCTACATTTATTGTAGGGATAGTTCAAAGACACATAAGAAACAATATCTACATTTATTGTAGGGATAGTTCAAAGACACATAAGAAACAATATCTACATTTATTGTAGGGATAGTTCAAAGACACATAAGACAACATATCTACATTTATTGCAGGGATAGTTCAAAGATACATAAGACAACATATCTACATTTATTGCAGGGTTAGTTCAAAGACACATAAGAAACAATATCTACATTTATTGTAGGGATAGTTCAAAGACACATAAGACAACATATCTACATTTATTGCAGGGATAGTTCAAAGACACATAAGACAACATATCTACATTTATTGCAGGGTTAGTTCAAAGACACATAAGAAACAAAATCTACATTTATTGTAGGGATAGTTCAAAGACACATAAGACAACATATCTACATTTATTGCAGGGATAGTTCAAAGACACATAAGACAACATATCTACATTTATTGCAGGGTTAGTTCAAAGACACATAAAAAACAATATCTACATTTATTGTAGGGATAGTTCAAAGACACATAAGACAACATATCTTCATTTATTGCAGGGATAGTTCAAAGACACATAAGACAACATATCTACATTTATTGCAGGGCTAGTTTAAAGACACATAAGACAATATATCTACATTTATTGCAAGCTTAGTTCAAATACACATAAGAAACAATATCTACATTTATTGTAGGGATAGTTCAAAGACACATAAGAAACAATATCTACATTTATTGCAGGGATAGTTCAAAGACACATAAGAAACAATATCTACATTTATTGCAAGGTTAGTTCAAAGACACATAAGACAACATATCTACATTTTTTGCAGGGTTTAAAGACACATAAGACAACATATCTACATTTATTGTAGGGATAGTTCAAAGACACATAAGACAACATATCTACATTTATTGTAGGGATAGTTCAAAGACACATAAGACAACATATCTACATTTATTGCAGGGATAGTTCAAAGACACATAAGAAACAATATCTACATTTATTGCAGGGATAGTTCAAAGACACATAAGAAACAATATCTACATTTATTGCAGGGATAGTTCAAATACACATAAGAAACTATATCTACATTTATTGCAGGGTTAGTTCAAAGACACATAAGACAACATATCTACATTTATTGCAGGGATAGTTCAAAGACACATAAGACAACATATCTACATTTATTGCAGGGTTAGTTCAAATACACATAAGACAACATATCTACATTTATTGCAGGGTTAGTTCAAATACACATAAGACAACATATCTACATTTATTGCAGGGTTAGTTCAAATACACATAAGACAACATATCTACATTTATTGCAGGGTTAGTTCAAATACACATAAGAAACTATATCTACATTTATTGCAGGGTTAGTTCAAATACACATAAGACAACATATCTACATTTATTGCAGGGTTAGTTCAAATACACATAAGACAACATATCTACATTTATTGCAGGGTTAGTTCAAATACACATAAGACAACATATCTACATTTATTGCAGGGATAGTTCAAAGACACATAAGACAACATATCTACATTTATTGCAGGGTTAGTTCAAATACACATAAGACAACATATCTACATTTATTGCAGGGTTTAAAGACACAGTCTCTGACATAAGACATCATATCTGTGTATTTATGGCATGGATTTTCCACTGTGTCCTTGGGTAGCAGTTTAGTGATGGTCATTCTGTGACACCAGAAGTCTGTGTGTGTTTATAGCAGTTATCTACGTCTGTACCTGAAGGTTGTGATGTAAAAGCAGACATTTGTTTACCACTACCCTAGGGTAGACACCCGCTTGCAGAGTGGAAGGTCGTAGGTTTGAGTCCTGACGGAGCCAGCTGGTTTTTAACAAAAATGACCTTGACTCCCAGGTCAACCAGGCCTTGAGTGGGTACCAGGTTCAGTCCTGGGAAGTAAAGGTGGCCGGCGTGATGCTGACGCATGGTGAGTTGCTTGGGACTGAAGGAGTTAAGTAAGTTCATGTTAACCAGTTTTTTTACTGACTTGTTTGATCGTTACAGTGAAATACACTCGGCCAGTTATCATCCTGGGCCCATTGAAAGATAGAATCAATGATGACCTCATCTCAGAGTTCCCAGAGAAGTTCGGCAACTGTGTGCCCCGTAAGTTTGATCTCATCTTTTCTGGAGCATTTAGTTATGTTTTTTCTTTCATGATGTTACTCTTAGCTGGCGTTGTCTGTCTCTCATAGTATTGTGAAAATCTGTTCCATTTAGTTTTTTTTGCTAATTACCGTACTTATGCATGTATTTTTAGCAGTATTTTTACTGAAAAATTGGATTTGGCAGTGATTCCCAAACTGTGCGACGCAGCGCCTCAGGGAGCCGCAACCTCTTCACAGGGGTGCCGCAAAATATTCGAAGATACACGTGTTTTATTTTCTTGTATCTCTTACATGCGAATAGTCATACTTTTACTTAGGTTAGGGAGCCGTGGAAAAATTTTCATTGAAAAAAGGTGCTGTGACTAAGAACAGTTTGGCAAACACTCGAATATATTCCAGATATTAGGCCTAGGTGTCACTAGTACCAGATTTATTGATGGTTTTGGTTTAGATGACAGATCAACATCATAGCACAAAGGTAGTAACATATAAGTGCTCCGTTGTTGCTTCTGACTCAAGCCTGAGTCTGAAGAATCTCAGCACAATGCACAAACTCTGTAGCACTGGCGAGGATCCTAAAATACTTTGGGTAGACATTTAACTCCAAATTGTGCCCGGGCAGTGCCGTTAGACTAGTCTTTTCCAACTGCCAAGGAATTTTTTTTACGTGCGCAGCAATACACACAGGCGTCCAATCTTACTACCCACAGATCTGGGGGAAATTACTAGAAGTCCATGCGAAAAAATCCCAGCCAAAACCTCAGCACTCAAGGTGGATGCCTCGACACCACACATACCCCTTTGCCTAGATTTATGGATGTTTGTTTGTTTGTTTGTTAGTTTGTTTTAGTATCCAGAAGCCATGAGTTGTTAACCCTTAGGCTTGGTATTATAGATATCGCAACCTTTCGGCCTTGATTCCATTATAAATACCGTAAATCTGGGAGAAAATGTGGCTTTCCTGCCTACCCCCGGGATTGAACCCGGACCACAAGGAGTTTGTCACCCGGTCTCTGCGCAATCCGGTTTAGCCACCTTCGCTAGAGAGCCGGGCTAGATTTATGGATTAAGGAGCGTTCACTTTGGATTTCCACTTGCTCCCATATTGTAGTTGTGTGTGTCTTCTGCAACTTCAGAACATGTCTTTGAAACCAATCAGTTTCTCTTTGTAGATGTCTGGAAGTCGCTGTGCCATTGTTGTCCGCAGCTGAATCACAAGGTTATTTTGTGTCGTAGAGCGCCTTGTCCAGCCGTTACTGTTTTAAATTTCATCACCATCCTCATGTGCCCTGCCAGCTGGCGTAGGCCCTCATGCGTCTCTACAGATCACGATCCCTGATTGCCTTAAACAGCTTCCTTGATGATATCCCTCCATGCCATCGTTTGAGCCCATCCAGCATCGTCTCTCTTGGTCTACCTCTACCCCCTTTTCCACTGATCTTTCTAGTTGTCACAATATTCTCCAATGTCTCTCTTCTCATTATGTGGCCCAAGAACAGTGTTTGTCTCTTTCTTACTGTTGTATATAGAGATCTGCTTTCAATAGCTTCTTTCAAGCAATCGTTGTTAGTTACTCTGGCTGTCCAAGGTATTTGGAAAATTCGTCTCAGAAACCTGTTCTTAATTTGTTCACTGACATTCCAAAATATGCTGCCATTCAGCAGAACAGGTTCTATGTAACATTTTAGCACCCTCTTTCTGACATTAAATGGGAGCAATTTATTGCATAAGATATTTTTCATTTTGTTTTAAATTTACTTGCACATAATGCAACTTATATTTACAACTGTAACTTGCTCTTTACCTGGCCCGCCCTTCACTGCTTACATGTACTACTGTTTCTGTGTTGTTCTCTCGAGGCCAACAACGAAAATATTTACATGATTTTATAATGCTGAATCGTTTAGACATTGTTTGGCAGACTTTGTTTAATTCCACAAATATTTTCAAATGTGTTTCATATGTGGGACATTTTTCTTGTACAAACAGACACAACAAGAGAGAAGAGAGCACACGAAGAAGACGGGCGAGACTACCATTTTGTGTCCTCCCGTGAGCAGATGGAGAAGGACATTCAGAACCACCTCTTCATTGAGGCCGGGGTTTATAACGATAACCTGTATGGTACTAGCGTGGCTTCCGTCAAAGAGGTCGCCGAACAGGTGAGGGTTTTTTCCCTTGGGACCTTTCCTTCTTTCTAGACCAGTAGTCTCCCCTATTTATTTATTTTTTTGTCTTTTTTTTTGAGGTAGTGTCCCGCTTGAAAGAAGCTAATGAAAGTAGATCTCTATATACAACAATAAGAAAGAGACAAACACTGTTCTTCGGCCACGTAATGAGAAGAGAGACATTGGAGAACATTGTGACAACTGGAAAGATCAGTGGAAAAAGGGATAGAGGCAGAACAAGAGAGATGATGCTGGATGGGCTGAAACGATGGCATGGGGAGATATCATCATGAGAGCTGTTCCAGGCAACCAGGGATCGTGATCTGTGGAGGCCCATGAGCGCCTACGCCAGTTGGCAGGGTACATGATGATGACTGCCCCGCACCCATCATTGACTATATGGCTAGACCGGCACATCCTGCTCTTTAACGTAACTATATGATCAAAAAGAGGAGGAATGTGTTCTTAATCTGTAACTAAATGCAAGTGTTATGTTAATTAGGTTTTGAACGGTGGATGTACAGACTGCTCAGGAGAAGAAAAAAGTCCTTGGCTTTTTTTGTTGTTGTTTTTAGTAAAATAAATATTTTATTTATAACAAAACTGAAAATCAGTGTTATTGTAACGGATTAATACAAGTAAAAAATGCTTGATGCTGCCCTGCAACTTCTTCACGTCCTCATGGATTAGGGGGGGGGGGGGGGGTGGGGCATGTTCGAACCACTGTTCTTGACGAAAGTCCTCACAGCCTACCACAAGACAACTTAATGCCAGGGGTGATCTTCTTGCTCTCCGTAGCATAACAAAGCCTGGACAGTTTTGTAGAGACCATGTGTAGAATGGAATTGCTTTTGAAAACAAATGTTTTGGTTTGTGAAAACAAATAGAATTGTTTATGGGAAACAAATTGAATTGTTAATGAAAACGCATAGAATTGTTTATGCAAAGATATAGAATAGTTTAAGAAAACATAGAATTGTTTTTAAAAACAAATAGAATTGTTTATGCAAAGATATAGAATTGTTTATGCAAACATGTAGAATTGTTTATGAAAACATAAAGATTTGTTTATGCAAAGATATAGAATTATTTATGAAAACATATAGAATATGAAAACAATTAGACTTATTTATGAAAACAAAAGAAAATTGTTTATGCAAACAGATAGAATCGTTTGTGACAACAAATATAATTGTTTATGAAAACCATTTTATGTGAGCACACGACGACCTCTTCCGCAGGGTAAACACTGTATTCTGGACGTCAGTGGCAACGCCATCAAGAGACTGCAGGTGGCGGGGCTCTACCCCATTGCTATCTTCATCAAACCCAAGTCTGTCGAATCCATCATGTGAGTCGTCGTCGGTCCCTTTTCTCTTCTTATTGTTTCATTATTGTTGTTGTTTATTTCGTTCACCAGCTGTAAACCCCGGGGGAAAAACCTGGTTGTTCGTCCATTTATGGACTTTGGCTTTGTTTCAGGACCTGAGTTTTGCATGTGCGTCTGTTTTACAGATCTTGCTTATTTGTGTGCCTCTTAAGCAGATTCACTCGGACTTTAAAGAAAGCCCAACCTCCCCACTGCCTCCCTTATGACATGCTTGTTGGGTAGGTAGTGGGCCTACTCGTGTTTCCCCACAGTGAGACCCCAGAACCCACACAGGCAATTGTTTCTAGTTAAAATACATCAAGAGACAACAGATCAAGTGGTTTGGACATCTATCAAAACTAACACTAGAGAGTCTTGTAGCTTAGACGTAAAGGGAAGCAGACCTAGAGGTCGACCATGCAGGGGATGGATAGATGGAATGTACAAGGCTATAAATACTACCCCCTCGCTATTTTCATTAAACTTTAGTCTGTTGAATCCATCATGTGAATTGTAGGTCTGATTTCTCTTCTTACTGTTTAAAAAAAAAATTAAAATACATCACAAGTATGGGGAAACGTGATTGTAGTGAAGTTGAAACCTCGACTAAGTTTAAGAGTAAGACATTTAAATAAATCAAGAGACAACAGATCAGATGGTTTAGAGATTTGTCGAAACTGCCACCAGACAGTGCACCACAGGGAGCCCTGTCACTTAGACACAATGGAAGCAGAGCTAGAGGTCGACTAGGCAAGTTTTGGATAGTTAGATATCCGAGGTCATAAATACCAGTATTTAAGTAGCACAAACAAGGCTCTCACCCAATCCCTGTTCAAAACCTAACGCTAAAAGGCAGAAGAGAACTGGAGAAGAAGAAGAAGAAGAAGAAGAAGAAGAAGAAGAAGAAGAAGAAGAAGAAGAAGAAGAAGAAGAAGAAGAAGAAGAAGAAGAAGAAGAAGAATTGTCTGTTTTGTTTTTAGCCACACCAGTTATTCAGTTCAAAAGTTTGGTTGCCAGGGAACAAAAGTTAAATGTGTTGTAAACAAATCTCAAAGCCATATACAATCTGACAGTTACTGATGCCATTGTAATTGAAACTCTTTGCTTGCTGCTGAAGATGGGGACGGAGCGCTAAAGGGGGTGTCCCGAGTGCTGTGATGTCAATTGTTAATTCTCTAATCCTGTCAGTCAATCCTGGATGCTTTTCCTGTTTGAGGGTACTAGGCTTAAACAACAGCTGCTGTAGACTTGGGGGCTACGACTCTGCATCCTCAACCAGTCACGAAGTCAGACACAGAAGTTGCGCCTTTTTCAAAGTAATGCTGACCACATTACCCACAGAGTGCTGATGGTCTGTAAAAATATGGGACGCTCTGCCCTTATGCCCGATGCGCCAAAAGGCGTGAAAAGGGAACTTTACTTTTTTTACTTTTTTACTCCACTCATACACTTACCTAGGGGGCTGCGTGGTCTTAAGGCATGGTGTCCGCCTCGAGTGCTAGAGGTTCCAGGTTCAATCCTCGGTAAAGGCTGGGATTTTTTTTTCAACATGGACTTGGACTTCAAGTCATTCCCCCTGGTCTCTGGGTAGTGAGATCGAACGTGCGTGTGCATTGTTGTGCACTTAAAAAAATCCCTTGGCAGTTGGAAATTGAAATGAGGAGCCTGACGGAGCTGCCTGGGCAAAATTTGGAGTTAAAAATATACCCAAAAGTATTTCAGGATCCTCGCCGGTGCTGCAGAGCCTGTGCACTGTGCTGTGCTTCTTCCGACTCAGATTTGAGTTAGAAGAAGAACAGAGCACTTATGGGTTACTACCCGTGTGCCATGATGTTGATCCTGTGTTCAAACCTCAAACCTCATACACTTACCTGATACATACAGTTTTTTGAGAACCAGGTAATGCATTCTGTTTATATCTTCACTTGTTCATGTTTACTGACGCTCGACACTCAGGGGGAAGGCGAGACGGATATACAATCAGACAGTTGCTGGTACCATCGGAATGTTAACTCTTCGCTTGCTGCTGAAGATGAGAATAGAGCGCTTATGGGGTTGTCCCGAGTGCTGTGATGTGTCGATTCTAAATTTAACATTAACTTTTAGCATTTTGTTTACTAATTATCATTTTCTCCCCATGTTGGTTCCGGGGCCCCATTGTGGAGGAAACAAGATCAAACCCACTGCTTCCTCAACAAGCATGTCATAGGAGTCCACTAATTGGGGTCGTGCTTCAAAGTCAGAGTGCGTCTGCCTGAGAGGCAAGGAACCCAGATTGTATATAAAAATGTGCCAGATTTGTAAAACTCATGTACACACAAAACTCTGGAACAAGACTGAATTGAAGTCCAGAGGTGGATGAATAACCAGAACTTTCTGGAGGAATTTACAGCCGGTGAAGTGAAGAAGAAGAAGACAGAATTTTGGATTTATTCATTCATTGATTCCTCTCACTGGGGAAAGTCTGGTCTTCATCTCTGTGATATACACGTAAAAGCACTTGATGAATAGCTGCCCTAACCTTCATCTCTGTGATATACCTGTATAAGCACTTCATGAATAGCTGCCCTAACCTTCATCTTCATGCAGACTATCTTTCTGACACTGCGGTTGCTATGGCTGGTCCAGTACTGGACACAAGTGATGTTATCAATGCCATGCTCTGCACTTACTGTACCGTGCGCCAAAGGACACATGACTCCGTATCCCTATGTAGACTGATGGACATGGGAGTGCAGCCCGGAGCCGAAAGAAATGAACATTTCACTAAGGGGACAAAATTAACCAACACAGAACAGGCGTCATCAGACGTTTTACACTTGTGGAGCTTTTGAGGAGGAGATCGGATCTGTCCGGAGTGCTGTGATGATAATCGTTTCTAATCACTAGTTACTATTTACCGGTGAAACATCAACAGGTCTTGAGCTATCTGGTACCTGTTTTTTGGAGAACAAATTCTTAAGATTCCAGAAATGTTTCACGTTTTGTCCTACACATTCAGTTAATTTTAATTTATTTACAAAACCTTCATATGAATTTTTTGTTTTATTTCTTGATTCAGGGAAATGAATAAAAGGATAACAGAGGAGCAGGCAAAAAAGACATATGATCGAGCACTCAAGTTGGAAGCTGAGTTTGGAGAATATTTCACTGGTTAGTTCAGTTCTTTCTTCTGCTTATCTTACAGTTGAACTTTAATTCCATTATGTATTCCATATGTGACTTAAACTGTGGAGTCAGTATATTTGAGTGAACTGTTTGTTTCTAAAGGTTTTATTGAGCACTGTTGCTTTCCCTCACAGATTGTGTTCTGGCTCTGTGTCCCAGCCACAGTGTCCTGTGTCACCAGTGTCCATTGTCACAAATGATGTCCCATCTCACCAGTGTCCCATGTCACAAATGGTGTCCCATCTCACCAGTGTCCCATGTCACAAATGATGTCCCATCTCACCAGTGTCCCATGTCACAAATGGTGTCCCATCTCACCAGTGCCCCATGTCACAAATGATGTCCCATCTCACCAGTGCCCCATGTCACAAATGATGTCCCATCTCACCAGTGTCCCATGTCACAAATGGTGTCCCATCTCACCAGTGTCTCATGTCACAAATGATGTCCCATCTCACCAGTGTCCCTTGTCACAAATGATGTCCCATCTCACCAGTGTCCCATGTCACAAATGGTGTCCCATCTCACCAGTGTCTCATGTCACAAATGATGTCCCATCTCGCCAGTGTCCCTTGTCACAAATGATGTCCCATCTCACCAGTGTCGCATGTCACAAATGGTGTCTCATCTTACCAGTGTTCCATGTCACAAATGGTGTCCCATCTTATCAGTGTCCCGTGTCACAAATGGTGTCCCATCTTACCAGTGTCCCATGTTACAAAGGGTGTCCCATTTTACCAGTGTTCCGTTGATTCTTACCCCCAAGAATGGATACATGTCTATACTGATGGATCAGCATTTAAAGCTACCATTAAAGCAGGTTACGGAATCTACATAGGTTATCCCGATGGATCTGTTGAAGAGATTTTTGATGCATGCGGGGAATTCTGTTCAAACTATGAAGCTGAAATAATTGCACTGGAAACAGCCGTATACCACCTAAAGACTGTAATGGATGTTTACCCCTCAAAGGTCCAAAATATTGTCATCTTCACAGATTCAATGTCTGCCCTTCAAGCTCTGGAGGGCAATGAACGCTGCAGAACTGACATAGCCAAGATAATCCTGGATGCCGATCAGCTTATTACCTCATACAACATCAGAATAGTGATGCAGTGGATTCCAGGTCACTCCGGCACACCAGGTAATGACAGAGCTGACAGATTGGCAAAGAAAGGAGCAACACAAGAACAACCACCTACAGCGACAACCCTCCAGACAGCAAAAACACTGATAAGAGCTATAAACAAAGAGACTTGGTTGAACAGATGGGCCATGGGAGACACTGGAAGAGAGGTTTATAGACATATGTCTGGCCCTGATCCTAATGACAGCATTAACCATCTAACAAGAAGGGACCAGGCCACCATCTTCAGACTTAGAACGCAACATACTCCACTCAATGGACACCTAAACAGAATACAGCCACAACACTCCCCAGAGTGCCAGCTATGTAACTACCCCTACGAAACTGTTGAACACCATCTCTTTGAGTGCCCAAAACTCAGTGAGACAAGAAGAACGCTACTCCCTCCGAGACCAGACAAGTGGAACACCTTGTACGGAGGAAAAGAACAGCTTGTGAAAACATGCAAATTCCACTACATGGCATTGGGCCAAAGGGCGAAAGCTCATGCGCCGCTGGATCGATAACAACAACAACCAGTGTTCCATGTCACAAATGGTGTCCCATCTTATCAGTGTCCCGTGTCACAAATGGTGTCCCATCTTACCAGTGTCCCATGTTACAAAGGGTGTCCCATGTTGGTGTCCTATCTCACCCATGTCCTATGTCAAAAATAGTGTGCCATGTTACAAATGGTGTCCCATTTCACAAAAGATGTCCTGTCTCACCGGTATCCCATGCTGCAAATGGTTTCCAATCTCACCAGTGCCCCATGTTACAATGGTGTTCCATGTCACCAGTGCCCCATGTTACAATGGTGTCCCATGTCACCAGTACCCCATGTCACAATGGTGTCCCATGTCACCAGTGCCCCATGTCACAAATAGTTCCTATCTCACCAGTGTCCCATATCACAAACGGTGTCCTTTCTCACCAATTTCCACATGTCAAAAATAGTGGCCTATGTCAGCAGTGTACCATGTCACAAATGGTGTCCCATGTTATAAATGGTCTGCCATGTCACCAGTGTCCTATGTCATCAGTGGTGCCCTACCTCACCAGTGTCCCATGTTACCAATGATGTACCATGTCACAAATGGTGTCCCATGTTACAAATCATGTCCCATGTCAGTGTTCCATCTCACCAGTATCCCATGTTACAAATGGTGCCCAGTGTTACACACGGTGTCCTATGTCACTGATAGTATCACATATAAAAGGTGTCCCATGTCACAAATGGTGTCCCATCTTACTAGTGTCCCGGTCACAAATGATGTACTGTTACATATAGTATCACATATAAAAGGTGTCCCATGTCACAAATGGTGTCCCATCTTACTAGTGTCCCGGTCACAAATGATGTACTATGTTACATATAGTATCACATATAATAGGTGTCCCATGTCACAAATGGTGTCCCATCTTACCAGTGTCCCGTGTCACAAATAATGTACTATGTTACATATAGTATCACATATAATAGGTGTCCCATGTCACAAATGGTGTCCCATTTTACCAGTGTCCCATGTCACAAATGGTGTCCCATCTTACTAGTGTCCCATGTCACAAATAATGTACCATGTTACATATAGTATCACATTTAATAGGTGTCCCATGTCACAAATAATGTACTATGTTACATATAGTATCACATATAATAGATGTCCCATGTCACGAATGATGTCCCATCTTACTAGTGTCCCGGTCACAAATGATGTCCCATCTTACCAGTGTCCCATGTCACAAATGATGTCCCATCTTACTAGTGTCCCGGTCACAAATGATGTACTATGTTACATAAAGTATCACATATAATAGATGTCCCATGTCACAAATGGTGCCACATACCATCAGTGGTATTCTGTGTCACAGATAGTGTCCCATTTGATTTGCTGTAGAATTTAGAATTGGTTGTGTGCCAGTTTTTTCTCTTATGACCGGACACCTGCTGTTATCTTCACACAAACCTTTATAAATATTTAATTATTGTATGATTTCAGTTTTATGTTAGGCACATCAAATCACCCAAAATGAGTTGAAGATGTGAAGTGGTAATGTGTTTTCTGTTCTCAGTTTGTACGGCAATTTATTTAATTTGTTTCGGCCAAAGTTGATGAACTTTAGATTGTTTTTTTTAGCATATTGTCTTTAAGGGCAGATTGACGTAATGAGGTTACTATGCCCAGCTCTGTTTGTGAAGATTTGATTTTACTTAGTTTGGATTAAATATTAACAGTTAAAAAAAAAAAAAATCCAGATTGTTAGGTAGTGAATTGGACATATGACCTTCTCGAACAAGGGTGAGAAGCCAGAGAGACCTGTGTAGACTTTCATTGCCATAATCACATGAAGAGAAATCTCAGCACAAAACACAAATTCTTTAGCTCCAGTAAAAATCCTAATCTGTTTGTACGAGAATAACAAATTTTAATTTTGAATTAAGCTTTGAAAAAGCCTTTTTGTCATTTTTGTTTGTGTTTGTGTTTTGGTTTTTGTTGTTGTTGTTTAATTTTAAACTGCCAAGAGAATTTCAGCATTCGCTATGTGTACAAAAATCTTCTTAGTTTTTCCTCCTTATCTGAAAATCCAGATAAATTAACCACTACTTTTGGATCAGGTGTACCGCACATTTTTTATTTAGTTGTGTAAAAATGCACTGTTTAATCAGAATTAAACTTAGTTTGCTCAAGTTATAGGCAGATGTCATAACCTCTGAGCCACTCTATCCCTACTGCTTTTAATGTCAGCTGTTATCTTTTATGGATTGTTTCCGTTCTTGATAATTGTGAATTTTAACTCTCTGAATTGATTCCGGTACTAATATTTTAAAACTGTTTGAATTGATTTCGTTCTTGATAATTTTTGCTTTTAACTATCTGAATTGATTCTGTTCTTGATATTTGAATTTTAACTCTCTGAATAGATTCCGTTCTTGATAATTTTGAATTTTAACTCTCTGTATTGATTCCATTCTTGATAATTTTGAATTTTAACTCTCAAAATTGATCCTGTTCTTGTTGGTTTGGATCTTTTATATTTTTGGATTGATCCTACTTTTGTTGATTTTGTACTTTTATCTATTTGGATTTATAATTGTGTTGATTTTGAACATTTGTCTTTGTTAATGAATACTGCTCTTGTTAAAGTTTAATTGCATTTTGTTGTTTGACCTTCAGTGTTGTTGATGATTTACTCCACAGCTGTAGTTCAAGGTGACTCAGCAGAAGAGATTTACTCAAAGATCAAAGAGGTCATCAGCGACCAATCAGGGCCTCACATCTGGGTTCCGGCCAAGGACAGACTCTGAGGTCACGCCTGCTTCTCTGCCATCCTCGTTATTATCATATTCCATGTTGCTTTCATTGCCACAAGCTGTGTGATTATTTCTAAGGTTTTTTTCTGGTGACCGGTGTTTGGTCATTGTTGGTGTCGTTTGTTGTTTGCCTGTGGAGAGAAACTGCAGCTTGATTCGACTACGACAAAAAGTTGTCATAATATCTGCTAGCAATTATCACCTATAAAACAGCAGTCATTTTCATTGTAAATATTCATTACTACACACACAAAAAAAAGAAAAAAATAAGTGAGAAAACAAACTGTCATTACTGTCAGTTTTACCACTTTTTAGGGTGGTGTAGACAGGGGGGCCTTGAGACTGAGGATTTAGGGCTGTTGCCACCAACTTCTTCTTTTGTTCGCATGAAATAAATTATCTATATCTGCAATTCTGTCTCTAGTATGAACTTCACTGTCTTTTGTAATTCACTAAGCGGCCCGTAAAGTTTGACTTCCACAAGTGTCTCTTTTGGCCAGAAGTTTTGCCTGGAAGCGTTGAATCTGGGACAGTCTTGGAGGATGTGATCTGTTGTCTCAGGTGCCAGTCCACAGGTACACATAGCTGATTAGCCAATCTTAAATTTGTTGTACATGTAGCAGCGAAGTCGATTATGCCCTGTTCTAAGGCGAAGGATAATGACTTGCTCTGGTCTGTCCATAATATGGTAATCGTCTTGTGCCAGTTTCGGTGACAGCCACCAACTGTGCAAGTTAGAATGTCTAATTTTGGCCCCCAACGGAAGAACTCTGATTACCTAACCAGGGTTCGAACCTGGGTCTCACAAATTAGAGCCAGACGTAACCGCTCGGCCAGCCACTGCTCATTATTCATTGCAACCACAGTAAAATGCTTGTATTCATTGAACAAATAAATCTGCAGCTAGATAATTGAAAATTATCATCTAATATGCATTTAACAGTGTTAATTTGACGATAACAATCAGTATTTCATTATAAATATTCATTACTGCCGCAGTAATATGCTTGTACTCAGTTGAACAAATAAATCTGCAGCCAGAGAATTAAAAATTATCATCTAATATGCATTTTAACAATATTAATGTGACGAGAACAATAAGGGTTTTTATTGTATGTAAATGTTCATTACTGCCGCGGCAATGTGCCTGTACTCAGTTGAACAAATAAGTCGGCACTTGAAGCATTAAGAAAGTCTTTTTTTCTTCTTCTTAGCATTTACCTGCTGTAAACTCCAATGGAAAGTTTTGGTTGTTCATCCACTTCTGGACTTCAGTCTTATACCAGAACCTGAATTTGGCTTGCATATCCATTTTGCAGATCCGGCTGTTTTAAGATCTGGCTTTTTAATATCCAAAATCTTGGTTGCTGGTCTGTCAGGGAGATGCCCTTTGACTTAGAAGGAAACATCCCTAATAGTCACCTTTTAGGACATGCTTGTTTGGGGGTTGTAAGTATGTCCGCCCCCCCCCCCCCCTCGTCCTCAAATGGAGCCCGGGGAACCCACGTAGGAAAGATTTAAAAAAAAAATAATAATGTTCTTCTAGGCTGTCGTCTTCTGCACAGTGAATTAAGAAAAATGTACTGACCCATTGCATCAAACACAACCCCGACTTATGTGGAACTCAGGGGACAGGTCACAGTTCATGTGTACTTGTCAGAGATGTCAATTGAAGGAGAAGAAGACAAATCTACCAACTCCTCCTCAAAATGGGGCCCTGAAAACGACAGCATTTAAAAAAAAAAAAAGTAAAAGTAAAAGAGCCTTCCTGTACCATTAATGCATTGCCCATTATGTTTTTAGACCAGTGTTTGGCAACTTTTTTGTGTGTCATGCCCCACCTAAGCTTTTCTAAAATTCTTATGCCTTTACTTAACATTACCAAATGGTTAACCTAAACTCTGCGTGAGTCCATTTTCAAATCGCTCCCCCCCCCCCAATTAACCTCCCCCCCCCCTCTTCTTCCTCTTCTTCTTCATGTCCTCTTTTACCACTTTGAGTGTCAAGTGAGATATAAGGTCCTGCTTCGTGCCCTTCTGGCTTCTTTGACCATAAACACATCATAGTGCTGTAGAGTTTCTCTGATATTATCTTTCCCTCTTGTTCTTGGTCTCCCTCTTGCTCTACATTTTCCCCTCTTTTGGTATATGCCTTGTATGTTATAGCATCAGAAGGCATTCTCTCCAAGTGGGCAAACCATTTGATTTGTGCTGTTTTTGTATGTAATTTAGAACTGGTTCTGTGCTGACTTTATCTCGTATGACCTCATTCCTGATTTTATCTCTTCTGGTCACTCCCACAGTCATTCTCGGACATATCATTTACGTGGTAACTTCTTTTCTTTAATGTTTTGTTGTGAGTGACCACGTCTAGCACTGGTAGCCTTAATAATTTCTCCCCTTCATAATCAAATTGCCCCCCTCCCCCTCCCCCAGGTTGGGAAACACTGTTTTTGACGCATTTTTATAGAACACTCAGTGGATGATGTGGTCAGCGAACATAAAGCTGAAACAAAACTGTATGCAGATATCAAAGACAGCAAGATGAAAATCTGAGTGTCCACGAGGAAGAGGTGGTCAGAGGTAGAGGATATGTACCTGCTCCACTTTCTTGGTTGTTGGAGATCAAACCTGTGTACGGAATGTTACTGTGGTCAGTGCTTCAGTCTGACACACGTGATCAGACATAATCCTGGTCAGCTGTTCAGAGTCATGTCTTGTTTACAGCTGTTCAGAGGGTTATGTCTGATTTTATAGCTGTTCAGAGTCATGTCTTGTTGACAGCGGTTCAGAGGGTTATGTCTGATTTTATAGCTGTTCAGAGTCATGTCTTGTTTACAGCGGTTCAGAGGGTTATGTCTGATTTTATAGCTGTTCAGAGTCATGTCTTGTTTACAGCGGTTCAGAGGGTTATGTCTGATTTTATAGCTGTTCAGTCATGTCTTGTTTACAGCGGTTCAGAGGGTTATGTCTGATTTTATAGCTGTTCAGTCATGTCTTGTTTTCAGCGGTTCAGAGGGTTATGTCTGATTTTATAGCTGTTCAGAAACAGATTTACAGCAGTTCAGGAAACACTTTCACAGCTGTTCAGAAAGTCATACACAATTTTACAGCTAGTCGGAGAGTCTTGTGTTGTGTAATTTTTTTCAGTTGTTCAGAAACTTGCATGGGCTTTAAGGCTGTTTAGAGAGTTGTTTGTTGTTTTACAGTTGTTCAGAGAATCATGTCTCATTTTACAGCTGTTCAGTCATATCTCATTTTACAGCTATTCAGAGAGTCGTATCATTTTACACCTGTTCAGAGAGTCGTGTCTCGTTTTACAACTGGTCCGAAAGTCATTTGTCATTTTACAGCTGTTCAGAAAGTCTTGTGTCATTTTATGACTGGTCAGAGAGTTGTTTCTCATTTTATGTATGGTCAGAAAGTTGTGTGTAATTTTACAGCTGGTCAGCTAGTTATGTGGAATTTTACAGCTGGTCAGAAAGCCATGTGTAATTTTTACAGGTGGTCTGAAGGTCATATGTGGTTTTACAGCTGGTCAGAAAGCCGTGTGTAATTTTTACAGGTGGTCTGAAGGTCATATGTGGTTCTACAGCTGGTCAGAAAGCCGTGTGTAATTTTTACAGGTGGTCTGAAAGTCATATGTGGTTTTACAGCTGGTCAGAAAGCCGTGTGTAAATTTTATAGGTGGTCTGAAGGTCATATGTGGTTTTACAGCTGGTCAGAAAGCCGTGTGTGTAATTTTTACAGATGTTCTGAAAGTCATGTGCAATTTTATTTTTGATCAAAGTGTTGTATATAGCGACTGCTTATGCATTTAACCAGTTTTTCATATTTTATGTTGAGAATTTACTTTTTAAGAAATGTTTTTTTTTTTCTTCATTTTTATCACAGGATTTGTCTTTACGTTGTGGATTTCCATACATGGTTTGACCCCAAATTTCTGTGTCCCCTATAAGAAAGAAACAAAGAATGGTAACATTATAACTTGTCATGCATGTCATAAGAGCCATCTAAGGTACAGTGGTGTAAGACTGGCTGACTCGTCACATACAAAATGGCCAGCAGAGCATCAAACAATTGTACGAGAGCCCTGGCAGAGGTCATTGAGGGACCACACTTCTTCTGTCCTTCATCCCCCAATGAAGCATAGGCCTTCAGCTAATGTTTTTTCAAAATCACATAAATTATATACTCCTCTAAAAGATTGGAGGTTTGGACCATAGACCAACATCATGGCACATGGGTAACCCATAAGTGCTCCATTCTTCTTCTAACTCAAGCCTGAGTCTGAAGAAGCTCAGCACAGTGCACAGGCTCTGTAGCACCAGCGAGGATACTGAAATACTTTGGGTAGATTTTTATTTCCAAATTTTTGCCCTGGCAGCACCGTTGGGCTACTCTTTTCGATTTCCAACTGCCAAGGGATTTTTTTTTACATGCGCCACATTGCACACAGGCATTGGATCTCACTACCCAGAGACCAGGGGGAATTACTAGAAGTCCAAGTCAAAAAAACCCAACCCTTACCGGGGATTGAACCCGGAACCTTTAGTACTTGAGGCAGACATCATGCCTCGAGACCATGCAGCCCCCTCCTCTAAAAGGCTGTAAGTTAGAACTTTAAACATTTTAAATCTTGATTTACCAAATGAAAAAATATTATTATGTCATCAAAAGATATTCCGCCTAACGAATAGGAATTTTGTGAGGCCCCTCAAAATTGTGAGGTCCTAGGATGTAGCTCATTAATCTATGCCACCCACATACAAGACAGTGACTCTGTGTTATTGGTTGTCATTCGTCATATTTGTAAAATATATATTTTATTTACTTTTCTGGGTTTTTGAAAATTGTAAATATGTTGTTGGTTGTCCATCACATTTTAGAGGTAAACATGTGATGTGGGTTGTCTGTTTATAATTGAGAGGTAAATACATATTTAGGGGTTTTTGTATGGTTATCTTCTTCTTCCTCTTCGTGTTCACCTGCTTTAAACTCCCGTTCAAAGTTCTGGTTGTTTTTTTTACTTCTGGACTGTTTCAGAAACAGAGTGTTGTGTGCACATCTGTTTCACAGGTCTGACTTATTTGCATGCAGAAGATTGGTTCCTTGCCTCTCAGGCAGATGTACTCCGACTTCGAAGGAAGCTCCCGTTTAGTTGACTCTTTACGATATGCTTTTCGGCAGGCAGTGGGTCTGTTCTTGTGTTCCCCACATTAGGGCCTGGAACCTACACAGTCTTCCTGTCAAAATGGACGTCTGGCGCGGTTACTGCTTTGCGTCGAGGCAAATTTTTTGCTTCTGCCAGACAGTGGCCGTTGCATTTTTAATCCATTTGTAGGCTGAAAGGATACAGTTTCGTCGTGCTAGCTACTGAGTTGAGTGCATGGCCCGACCCTGTGAGCTGCGGATTTCATTTGGAATGTTTTTCGACTGTAGTGTTGTGAACTGTAGATTCAGAAAATGTCGCGTGACCTGTCGCCGCAATATTGGTGGTGCCCTTATGTGATTAAAATTTATCGCGTGTGCAACTGCTGATCTGTTAGTGACTTCTGCTACCGTCGATGATGAACTGCATTTCTAATGTTAAACTGTTTGTGTTAGCACTTCTGATGGCTACTGTATGCTTTTAATGCGTGCGAATGCTAGTGCATATGCTGAGACAGCAGTCTGTCAATCTTTTATCAAGGGACTGCGACGAAACATTCTGTGTGTTTTTCTTTGGCACAGGAGCGGAGCAACAATGGGGTGACTCGTTTGCTATGAAGTTGAAACTAAGATTACCAAGATTACAGGGATGTATGGTTATAATTATAGTTCAGAGATAAATACGTATTGTGGTTGTTTTTGTGTATAGTGTATGGCTATAACTCAAATGTAATTAAGCATTATGAAGTGTTTAATAGGAAGGTAAATATGTATTGTGTGCTGCACACCAGATTAAAGAAATAAATATATGTTATGATTTGTCCGTGATCTTCTTCTCCTTGTAAGCTCCAGTGGAAAGTTCTGGTTGTTTGTTCACTTCCAGACTGCTCTTGTTCTTCCAGAATTTGCATTTTGTGTGCACATCCATTTTACAGAGCTGGCTCATTTGTTTACAGACTGTTGGCTCTTTGCCTCTCAGCCAAATGAAGTCCAAATTTAAAGGAAGTCCCTAGTTGGTTGTCCCTAGATAGTCTACTTGCATGACATGCTTGTTAGAAAGGCACTTAGTGTATTCTTATTTTGACACCACAGTAAGGCGCGAACACACACAGGGAAGTTTGGTATAACTGAGGGGTAAATATACATTGTGTGTTGTCTGGTATAACTGAGAGGTAAATATACATTGTGTTTTGTCTGGTATAACTGAGAGGTAAATAAATATACATTATGTGTTGTCTGGTATAACTGAGAGGTAAATAAATATACATTGTGTGTTGTCTGGTATAACTGAGAGGTAAATAAACTTACATTGTGTGTTGTCTGGTATAACTGAGAGGTAAATATACATTGTGTGTTGTCTGGTAAAACTGAGAGGTAAATATACATTGTGTGTTGTCTGGTATAACTGAGAGGTAAATATACATTGTGTGTTGTCTGGTATAACTGAGAGGTAAATATACATTGTGTGTTGTCTGGTATAACTGAGAGGTAAATAAATATACATTATGTGTTGTCTGGTATAACTGAGAGGTAAATATACATTGTGTGTTGTCTGGTAAAACTGAGAGGTAAATATACATTGTGTGTTGTCTGGTATAACTGAGAGGTAAATACACAGACATTGTGTGTTGTCTGGTATAACTGAGAGGTAAATATACATTGTGTGTTGTCTGGTATAACTAAGAGGTAAATACACATACATTGTGTGTTGTCTGGTATAACTGAGAGGTAAATAAATATACATTATGTGTTGTCTGGTATAACTGAGAGGTAAATATACATTGTGTGTTGTCTGGTATAACTGAGAGGTAAATATACATTGTGTGTTGTCTGGTATAACTGAGAGGTAAATAAACATACATTGTGTGTTGTCTGGTATAACTGAGAGGTAAATATACATTGTGTGTTGTCTGGTAAAACTGAGAGGTAAATATACATTGTGTGTTGTCTGGTATAACTGAGAGGTAAATATACATTGTGTGTTGTCTGGTATAACTGAGAGGTAAATAAATATACATTATGTGTTGTCTGGTATAACTGAGAGGTAAATTTGTATTAAATAATATAGGTTCTCTGTTGTTTTTCGGACACTAAATATATATATATCATGGTTTTTTTGTCACATCTGAGACAGGAAATATTTCATGGTTTGACTATCATGTTTAAGACAGTAAATATATAAACTGTTTGTTGATCCATCACATTGAAAATAAAATATGTAATGGGGGATTTTTGTGATGCAATATTTCAAAACAATCACACACAAAAATATACTAGAACTGCATTTTTGGTAAAAGTATAAGCATTTATTGTTAAATACTCTTGTAGCTAATATTACACTTAATATTTTAGATTCTTTTGTCAAATCAGTACGTCAGACCAACTCTCGAATACGCATCATCGTCATGGATAACAGCAGCCCATTCCAATAAACAGATACTAGACAAAACGCAAAATAGAAGTCTGCGTACAATTCTGGGAGCCATAAAATCTACACCTATTGTAGAAATGGAAAAGGCAGCCAACATCATCCCCTTAGAAGAAAGAAGAAGGACAAAAGCAATTCTACATGCTGAAAAAATGAAGAGAATGTTAAACCACCCATTACACGAAAAATTGGCAGCCAGGACAAAAAAACAGAATAAAGCGCACAAGCCTAAACCATCTAACGAAGGAATTTGGAAAGTCATTCTCTTCACTACTTAACCAACAATGTACACCTGAAAAGCTATTTTTCGATCTCTGGGACTCCGAATTATTGACACTCAATGTGTCAACATCCATCCCGAACCTGGGAAACAAAGATGCTGAGCCCGCTTTAGTGAAGAAAGCACTCACAATGGAACACCTCAACATGTTCCCACAGGACAGCTGGACAAGAATCTACACGGATGGATCAGCAAAAGAGGCAACTACGAATGGTGGGGCAGGTGTCTACATAAAACACCCAGATGCCACCACTGTGTCCCTAGCAGCCCCCACCGGACGAACTTGCTCTAACTACAAGGCAGAACTCTCAGCTCTATTGATGGCAGCACAGTATATGAACAATCTGCAAATCACCGCAGGCAGGATAGTTTTTCTCACTGACTCACTGTCAGCTATACAGGCCCTTGAGTCCAAACCTACCGATAGCACACTACAAAGTCTAACACATGAACTTGCTATGTTGTCAAATAAGGCAGAAATTCACTTGCAGTGGATTCCGTCACACTGTGGCATCAAAGGCAATGAAAGCGCAGATGCTTTAGCCAAGGAAGGCAGTAACAAACCACAGACCTACCAGCCACTATCTTTTCCAGAAGTCAAAACTCTCATTAAGAGAAAATCAGAAACAGATTGGAAAGCCAACACTGGTTATAACTACGAAAAAGATTTTCTGAAACACTTGAACAGAACAGACCAAGTCACAGTTTTTCGCTTACGCACTGGACACTGTAGACTCAATAAACACTCACATAAATTAGGTATGAGCCAAACAGCTCTCTGCCAGTGTCTTCGTGCTGAACAGACTCCAGAACATGTCCTGCAAGACTGTCCTGTCCTCTCATCATCATGTAGCAGGTCCTTTGCAGAACGTCGCTCTCATCACAGTCTGCCTGTCAGAAACTCGGTCTCTCGCCAGTTCTCCCGCCTCATGAACTTTCACACTCAAGGAGTCACTTATATCCTGTACCCATCTTCGTGTCGGTCGGCCCCTGCCCCTCCTTCCTGGTACCATGTCTTCTGCTATAATTTTTTCCAATGCGTCGTGGCGCTTGATATGACCAAAATATTTCAGCTTGCGAGAAAGGATGCTGTTTATTAGCCAATCTTCCTTTTATGTTCAGATCTTTTAAGATGTCAATATTTCTCATCTTCTTTGTCCAAGATATTCTGAGAATCTTTCTATAGCCTTTCAGCTCAAAAGCCCCTATTCTCTTTCTTAAGGACTGAGAGATAGTCCACGACTCACATCCGTATGTAGCCACAGGAAACATGCATGCTCTCAAAATTCTAATTTTTATCTCCTTGCTGGTGCTTAACCATAGACTTTTAAGGCTGTTCAATCTTTAAATGGTATGATAGAATCACTAATGTTGAGCTTTGAGAGAGAACTACACAAGTTCCAGTGTATCAAGTGGCGCACCTACTGTGTAGGTCTTTTGTACTTTCTAGCAGCCTCTTGTGCAGATCATTGGTACTTTACATTGGTACTCCACCTATTGTGGAGGTCTTCAGAATTGGAATTGAGACTGTCGAATACTTTCAGAATGGGAATTGAGACTGTGTCGACTACTTTCAGAATGGGAATTGAGACTGTGTCGACTACTTTCAGAATGGAAATTGAGACTGTGTAGTCTACTTTCAGAATGGAAATTGAGACTGTGTCCACTACTTTCAGAATTGGATTTGAGACTGTGTAGTCTACTTTCAGAAATAAATTGAGACTGTGTAGTCTACTTTCAGAATGGAAATTGAGACTGTCGACTACTTTCAGAATGGGAATTGAGACTGTGTAGTCTACTTTCAGAAATAAATGGAGACTGTGTAGTCTACTTTCAGAATGGGAATTAAGACTGTGTAGTCTACTTTCAGAATGGGAATTGAGACTGTGTAGTCTACTTTCAGAATGGGAATTGAGACTGTGTAGTCTACTTTCAGAATGGGAATTGAGACTGTGTAGTCTACTTTCAGAAATAAATTGAGACTGTGTAATCTACTTTCAGAATGGGAATTGAGACTGTGTAGTCTACTTTCAGAATGGAAATTGAGACTGTGTCCATTACTTTCAGAATGGGAATTGAGACTGTGTCCACTACTTTCAGAATGAGAATTGAGACTGTGACGACTACTTTCAGAATGGGAATTGAGATTGTGTCCACTACTTTCAGAATGGAAATTGAGACTGTGTAGTCTACTTTCAGAACGGAAATTAAGACTGTGTAGTCTACTTTCAGAATGGGAATTGGGACTGTGTAGTCTACTTACAGAATGGGAATTGGGACTGTGTAGTCTACTTTCAGAATGGGAATTGGGACTGTGTCAACTACTTTCAGAATGGGAATTGAGACTGTGTAGTCTACTTTCAAAAATAAATTGAGACTGTGTAGTCTACTTTCAGAATGGGAATTGAGACTGTGTAGTCTACTTTCAAAATGGGAATTGAGACTGTGTAGTCTACTTTCAGAAATAAATTGAGACTGTGTAGTCTACTTTCAGAATGGGAATTGAGACTGTGTAGTCTACTTTCAGAATGGAAATTGAGACTGTGTCCATTACTTTCAGAATGGGAATTAAGACTGTGTCCACTACTTTCAGAATGGGAATTGAGATTGTGTCCACTACTTTCAGAATGGAAATTGAGACTGTGTAGTCTACTTTCAGAACGGAAATTGAGACTGTGTAGTCTACTTTCAGAACGGAAATTGAGACTGTGTAGTCTACTTTCAGAATGGGAATTGGGACTGTGTAGTCTACTTTCAGAATGGGAATTGGGACTGTGTCGACTACTTTCAGAATAGAAATTGAGACTGTGTCGACTACTTTCAGAATTGGAATTGGGACTGTGTCGACTACTTTCAGAATTGGAATTGAGATGTGTCGACTACTAGTGATCTAGCCTCAACTTTCTAGTGAGTATCTGGTGATCTAGCCTCAACTTTCTGGTGAGTCTCTAGTGATCTAGCCTTAACTTTCTGGTGTTTCTCTAGTGATCTAGCCTCAACTTTCTGGTGAGTCTCTAGTGATCTAGACTCAACTTTCTGGTGAGTCTCTAGTGATCTAGCCTTAACTTTCTGGTGTGTCTCTAGTGATCTAGCCTTAACTTTCTGGTGTGTCTCTAGTGATCTAGCCTCAACTTTCTGGTGAGTCTCTAGTGATCTAGCCTCAACTTTCTGGTGAGTCTCTAGTGATCTAGCCTCAACTTTCTGGTGTGTCTCTAGTGATCTAGCCTCAACTTTCTGGTGAGTCTCTAGTGATCTAGCCACAACTTTCTGGTGTGTCTCTAGTGATCTAGCCTCAACTTTCTGGTGTGTCTCTAGTGATCTAGCCTCAACTTTCTGGTGAGTCTCTAGTGATCTAGCCTCAACTTTCTGGTGAGTCTCTAGTGATCTAGCCTCAACTTTCTGGCCAGTATCTAGTATCTAAAAATTTTTCAGTTGACTTGTGTCTCCCCTTGATGTCTGCCCTTCCCCGTCCCCCTTTTTTTTAAATTCTGCGAATGACAATTAGTACCTGTTTATTTATTTGTTCTTTAGGTAACTAGGTTAAATGTAGGACATTAGAATTGACACCTTATGGTTACACATAGGCATTAGAATAGACACTTCTCATGTTAGGTAATACATAAGACATTAGAATAGACACTTCTCATGTTAGGTGACACATAGGACATTAGAATAGACACTTCTCATGTTAGGTGACACATGGGACATTAGAATAGACACTTCTCATGTTAGGTGACACATGGGACATTAGAATAGACACTTCTCATGTTAGGTGACACATAGGACATTAGAATAGACACTTCTCATGTTAGGTGACACATGGGACATTAGAATAGACACTTCTCATGTTAGGTGACACATAGGATATTAGAATAGACACTTCTCTTAGCTGACACATAGGACTTTTAAATAGACACTTCTCATGTTAGCTGACACATAGGACATTAGAATAGACACTTCTCATGTTAGGTGACACATAGGACATTAGAATAGACACTTCTCATGTTAGGTGACACATGGGATATTAGAATAGACACTTCTCATGTTAGGTGACACATAGGATATTAGAATAGACACTTCTCATGTTAGCTGACACATAGGATATTAGAATAGACACTTCTCATGTTAGCTGACACATAGGACATTAGAATAGACACTTCTCATGTTAGGTGACACATGGGACATTAGAATAGACACTTCTCATTTTAGGTTACACATAGGATATTAGAATAGACACTTCTCATGTTAGCTGACACATAGGATATTAGAATAGACACTTCGGCTCTACTGGCAAATTTGGCCTGTAAGCTGGACTGCTTCGGCCGGCTTAGCGGGGCTTAGTGGGAGTTATGTCCCTTCGTGTCCCTTCGCCAAACTCAAAACAAGTCGTGGAAAAAGTCACGAATGAAATGACATACTTACCTATCATCATCCGGGTGCGTGTAGGGCTGCGTAGGGTTGCGTCTAGGGTTACCTATCATCATACGGTTGCGCGTAGGGCTGCGTAGGGTGTCTATCATCATCATACGGTTGCGTGTAGGGATGCGTAGGGTGTCTATCATCATCATCATACGGTTGCGTGTAGGGTTTGGGTTAGCGGTAGGGTTAGGGGTTTGGGGTAGGGGTAGGGGTAGGGTTAGGGTTAGATGATGTGAAAATATTCACGTAGGAGGTGGAAATACTGGCCGACAATCTGATGCTTGTGGGAGTGGCGCCACTGGAAGTTTGCCAAATATGACGGCAATAGCGCGCGGCGGCTGGTGCCCCAATTGGTGACGAATTGTCCATGTCAGTAGCATCCACCGTCCGTCGACTGTTTGCGCGTGCATGCGACTGTGCGCGATTGTAGGGAACTACGGCATCACAATTGTCACATCTAACTCTACACCTAACCCTAAACCCTAACCCTAAACCCTAACCCTAACCCTACCCCTCATCTATCTTACGCAAACAACCAACCCTACAAGCAATAAGCAGCCCTACACGCAACCGTAGGACGATGATAGACACCCTACGCAACCCTACACGCACCCGGATAATGATAGGTAAGTATGCCGTTTGATTCGTGACTTTTTCCGCAACTTGTTTTGAGTTGTTGTGAGTTTGGCCAAGGGACATAACTCCCACTAAGCCGGCCGAAGTAGTCCAGCTTACCGGCCAAATCTGTCAGTAGAGCCGACACTTCTCATGTTAGGTGACACATAGGACATTTGAATAGACACTTCTCATGTTAGCTGACACATAGGATATTAGAATAGACACTTCTCATGTTAGCTGACACATAGGATATTAGAATAGACACTTCTCATGTTAGCTGACACATAGGATATTAGAATAGACACTTCTCATGTTAGCTGACACATAGGATATTAGAATAGACACTTCTCATGTTAGGTGACACATAGGATATTAGAATAGACACTTCTCATGTTAGGTGACACATAGGATATTAGAATAGACACTTCTCATGTTAGGTGACACATAGGATATTAGAATAGACACTTCTCATGTTAGCTGACACATAGGATATTAGAATAGACACTTCTCATGTTAGGTGACACATAGGACATTAGAATAGACACTTCTCATGTTAGGTGACACATAGGACATTAGAATAGACACTTCTCATGTTAGGTGACACATGGGACATTAGAATAGACACTTCTCATGTTAGGTGACACATGGGACATTAGAATAGACACTTCTCATGTTAGATGAGACATTAGAATAGACACTTCTCATGTTAGGTGACACATGGGACATTAGAATAGACACTTCTCATGTTAGCTGACACATAGGATATTAGAATAGACACTTCTCATGTTAGGTGACACATAGAACATTAGAATAGACACTTCTCATGTTAGCTGACACATAGGATATTAGAATAGACACTTCTCATGTTAGGTGACACATGGGACATTAGAATAGACACTTCTCATTTTAGGTTACACATGGGATATTAGAATAGACACTTCTCATGTTAGGTGTCACATAGGACATTAGAATAGACACTTTTCATGTAAGGTGTCACATAGGACATTAGAATAGACACTTCTCATGTTAGGTGACACAGGACTTTAAAATAGACACTTCTCATGTTAGGAGACACACAGGGCATTAGAATAAAATGCACTATCGGTTTCTAAGTAGTAAAATAATAAATAAGACACACGTTATACGCTTTGATTGTTCAACAATAAAAGATGGACTTTAATTCTAGTCAGTTTTTCTGCGACTCAAATGTTGTTTGATCTTCCGTTTTTTCGGCTCCATATGAAGGGTTCTTCTTTAACAAGATCACTGCTTCCCTCTTAGTAGGAAAAAAGCATCCCTGAAATGCACGACCATGTTTGTCGTCTAGACAAGTCATTGAACTCGTAGCTTCTTTTCTCTTCTCTCGCTGCCTCTCGGCCATCCAATCTTTATACGCTAAATGGAATTGCCGAGACAGGACAGAGGCCATCGTTCGAGCCTTTTCTTGAGAGCTACAAAGTACCGCGTGGACTTCCAACTTACCCGAGTTTGGATCTTTGGTAATCCAGCAAAACAACCGATCGTTGACATTCTTATCTGCGGCACAGAAGGAAATATCTTCAATGCTGAACCACCGATGAGGCACGTCTTTGTTGTTTTTCTTGTCTAATTCATCCATGTGTATGCCGTGTGAACTTAACTTCACAAGAACTTTGTGCAGGTTCTTCTCGCTGGGCGCGTTGTCCCAAAGTCGCTGTAGGGGCTGCGTGGCACATCCTTGTCCAACGGGAACAAAAGTTTCGGTTGTGCCGATGTACCGCACTTGAAACGTGGGCGCTTCCTCGGAAATATCAGCGCTGCTTTTCTTCCAAGACAACATCTTCAGTAATTAGTATTTTGTTGCTTGGATGTTGTAAGGACAGGTAAGCTATAGTCAAGTCCTGGAACAAGGCAACAGTCCAGACGTGGGTGAACAACTGCCGTGCCTCTGCTCCGACTGCAGCAGGTACTTTATGGATACAGACAGGTCTGATCAATCACCACAGGACGTCTCTTGAAAAACTGCAATATTGTCTTTTTGAAGGAACGACGGACAGCCTGGTGCAGTAGCAAGTAACAGATCTGTTCAGGTATACTTGATACACCTCGTCTTTTATTCTGTCGCTTTTATGTGATGGTCGTTTTCTGTTAACTTGTTAATGTTGCCCAACCCTGAAATAAAAAAAAATGTTTAAAAGTTGAGTTTTAAAAAAAAAGTAAAAGACCCTTTTTCACGTCTTTCGTGCGTATTGGGTATATAGGGCTAGACCTATATTTTATAGACCAAAGGCACAAGATGGGTTATGTTGCCAGCAAGAATATAGGATTTTTCCGGGAATTCCCTGAGATGGGGTGAAATCGACGAAAAGAGCCCGGCATGTTACCAAATGAAGAATATAATCTATGCAACCTCTGTCAATTAAAACGTGAAAGAGAATTCTCAACAACTAAATAAAATAGTATCTTGATTTCCGGAATTGAATCATAGACAATTGGACGATTGCTGAAAACTTATTTGGAAGCAGCGGAGATTTGGGGTTTTATAGACGAATGATGAGAATACCCTGGACAGACAAAAAGAGTAATGAAGATGTCTTAAAAGAAACTGACTCACGAAGAGAACTGATTGCCCACATCAGAAAGATACAATATACATTCTTTGGTCATGATGAGGAGGAGAAAACTAGAGTTCATCATGACGGTAGGAAAGTTGGAGGGGAAAAGGGGCAGAGGGAGACTGTGAGAAAAGATGCTGGACAGTTTGGCATCATGGCATGGAAGATCATCTGTGTCAGAACTGACTGAAAGTACACGAGACAGAAGGTTGTGGATAGACATGACTACCAACGCCACACGGCATGGACTATGGAAGATCATCTGTGTCAGAGTTGATTGAAAGTATGTGAGACAGGAGGTTGTGAACAGACATGACTACCAACGCCACACGGCATGAACTATGGTGTGTCTATCAGTCCGTGTGTTGACACCCTCCGTGCCATGACAAAAGGCTATCAAGAATCTTCTCACTCTGTCTTTCTCTTCCCATAGATTTTTCAAACGGTCACAACATGAAAATAATCAACGCAATCAAATTATCACAAATATTTGAAACGCATACTTAACATGTACTGAACCCAAAAAAATTATTTTAGTAATACTTAAATAATATTATAACCTGAGATAACTGACACATAATTTGTGTAATATCAAACAAACACAAGCATTAGATAAGCATAAATATTCTGCACCAGAAAAGACAGCAGCACTCTTTATATATCATAATTATAACACACAAAGTTGAACTAGATGTTGATTTATAGCTACTACTACTGCTGCTGTTGTTCTATTTGACACTACTGCTGCTGCTGCTGTTGTTTTATTTGACACCACTTTTGCTGCCACTACTACTACCATTGCCGCTGCTATTACTACTACTACTACTAATACTACTACTACTACTACTACTACTACTACTACTACTACTACTACTACTACTACTACTACTACTACTACTACTACTGTTGCTGCCGATACTACTACTACTACTACTACTACTACTACTACTACTACTACTACTACTACTACTATTACTACTACTACTACTACTACTACTACTACTACTACTACTACTACTACTACTACTGCTGCTGCTGCTACTGTTGCTGCCGATACTACTACTACTACTACTACTACTACTACTACTACTACTACTACTACTACTACTACTGTTGCTGCCGATACTACTACTACTACTACTACTACTACTACTACTACTACTACTACTACTACTACTACTACTACTACTACTACTACTACTACTGCTGCTACTACTGTTGTTACTACTACTGCTACTGCTATTACTATTACTACTATTCATACTCCTACTACTAACTCACAAGCCCATTTTCAAAACCCGGCATTAAATTGAATACTTTATCTGAGGCACAGAAAATAGAAAATGCTACAGAAAAGCGAGATTTGGCTGCACACATCCCATCACTTGTCCAGCGATTCAGAACTCCAGCACGTAGACATTCACTGTGACATAGAAATGGTCAACTCCTACCTTTGTCACCAATAGGGATTCTGTCCGTTTGTGGACATAACGTCACCTCTGACCCAAACTTGTCTCAAGCTTTGGTCTGTTTGTGTTTGCCAACAGGAGATTCTGTTTGCTGGCGTTTTCTGGACTGCCAGTGACTTTGTCACTGAGTGACACCAAGTTTAACCGCCGAGCGTGACAGTAGCGCTGAGACAAAGACAAATGGAAAACAGAACCGTGCGAAACAATTGTGGGGGGTGGGGGGCTACCTCTTTAGACATTTTCGGGGTTGCCCCGACGAACACTCCTACCTTAAATTGTGTGTGTGTGGAAGGGGGGAAGGGGAGGGGGGGGGGCGAGGTGTTTGAGCCGTATGATACCAGCGCTTCTATAGCATGTGTCCTGTCTTCATTCGGCTGTTGACGCTTTCATCTGGCTGTCCAGAAGTGAGGGATTTATACAACAGAAACATTCGTGTCGGTCGTCGTTTGGAAGATAGTCAAATATTGACAGGAAGATACAAGCAAAGGTGTCTCTATTCCCTTCTTCTTCTCTCACCCTCATCCTCCCCCCCCCTTCGTC
This sequence comes from Candidula unifasciata, assembly GCA_905116865.2. Lineage (NCBI taxonomy): Eukaryota > Metazoa > Mollusca > Gastropoda > Stylommatophora > Geomitridae > Candidula > Candidula unifasciata. Next base: position 484,904 of record CAJHNH020000358.1, read on the forward strand.
TTCATAATCATTCGACCTTAAAAAGTATGTTGGCACGTTGTTTTGTGGCTTACATTAAGGATGCCATATCTGCTCCTTTCGACCCACCACATGCTGATTTCAGAAACTCCTAATTAGTTATCTTTTACGACACGCTTGTGGAGAAAAGGGTAGTCGTTGTGTTCTCTCCCCCTTCCACTATATACGGGCCCTACTTTTCCACATTTCCTCTACCTTCCACCTTCTTGTTCTTATTCTTTTATGGTTTACAAGTAGGCTACAGTATTTGCACCCTTTGTCCAAACACTTGGATTTCATCAAACCCTCCACTTAGGATCCTTTTACGACATGCAACGGGTTGATTTTGATTTGATTTGATTCAAGAACCGACATCACAGCAATTGGGGCATTCCCATAAGCGCTCTGTCCCCATCTTCAGCAGCCAGCGAAGAGTTCCGATACTAATGGTGCCAGTAGCATTCTGATTAAACGTCAGTCTTGCCTTTCCTCTGAGCCGCGTTCTGAATGCGCTCTTTGAGACGGTAAGCAGTCCTAGGCCATAATCAACCACTGACAGGATCAGGTGTTGATACAGTGTGAAGAGCATTCTCTGCTCTATGTGAATTGCAGCCATAGTTTGCAACGGGTCTTTAAATCCACCCCACCCACCGAGATGGGTGCCGAAACCTGCACCTGAAAGTTTGTTTATTATTATATTTGGTTCAACCGGGAAGGCTAACCCGGCCAACAAAGGCCTGCAGAAGTCAGATGTGTTGGCTGAAAGGCACAGATATCGCAGCCATGCTGCGAACTGACTCAACGCAATGAACTTTTTCTCTTCCCTATAATTTTCTACTCCTTATAAAAACTTCGATCTTCGATGAACGCAGAAGAAGAAGATATTTGGTTCCATTTAGTCTACTAGACAACCCATGGACCGTGTCACGTGATCAGACAAGATGGCGGCAGCAAGGAACGGAGACAACGGTAAACAACAGTATGATGTAGGAAAACCTGTTCTCCTTGACAGGATCGAAGGAGGTACACACACGGTCAACGCCGCTGTTCTCATCCCCCGGCAGGATGGGGTCATTAGTGTCAGCAGTGACAAGTAAGTGACAGTTTGTATGCAAGTCTGATTTTTATTCAAACAGTTTATTATTTATAAACTTGTAAACATTTCCCTGCGGCTTGCCTTACGTTTTGAATCATAAATGGCCAAGAGCCGTAACGGTAACGAAATTGAAATAATAACGTCTTAACTCTTTGAGTACCAGGAGGTTTCACAGGAGCTGCCAAACGGTCTCACTAACTACTAGAAAAATCAGAAGTCTATGACCATTACTTCTAAAGAAAGCTGATTACCAGCTTATCCCACATCATACGTTGCTGTTGCTTGGGACCCCCCCCCCCTTCCTCCTAAAAGTTAAATATATTTAGGCCTATATACTTACTATAAGCATATAATGCTTTCATTATACTGATCATCTTTTTTTTGGGTCAATCTTGTCATAGTAAAGAAATGCCGCCGAAGAAATGCAGTCTTAACACACACACACCCCCCCCCCCTCCCCCACGCGAAATGAAAGTCATGAGCTCAAATCCATATTAAGCCGGATTTGTTTAACCCATGCTAGACCGAACCAGTTTAAAATGAAATGAGTACCAGGTATAGTCCTGGGAAGTAAAGGTGGCCGGCATGTTGTTGATCACATTCCTTACTTGTAAAACTCCCCTGTTTGATTTGATTTGATTCAAGAACCGACATCACAGCACTTCAGCAGCCAGCGAAGAGTTCCGATACTAATGGTGCCGGTAGCATTCAGATAAAACGTCCGTCTTGCCTTTCCTCTGAGCCTCGAGCATCTGCCAGAACCTCTCGTCACTCCCCACTGCATCAATCTCACCAGACTGGGGTGATCCATCTGCTCCTCCGAATTGTACATGCTCTCCCACAAGGCACTAACCACGTCTGCCTTATCATGTATCAGTGTTCCACCAAGTTGTGCAGAGCCAGCCAGTCTGTCCGCCTGTTCATTTCCCAACATACCGGCGTAACCAAGTGAAAAATCCAGACAATACTCCTTACTCGTGTCCTCCGCAGCGAAGCATGCCACTCTGCACAAAGCATGCCTGTTCTGATCTTCCCCATCATGCTTTCTGAATCAGTTACAATCACGATGTGTGTGTGTGTGTGTCGTGTTCTCTAGCCAGCGGAAAGCTGCAGTGACCGCCTCCACCTCCAATCTTAATCTGGATGTTGTGGTATCATATGCTATCATATGGTATCAAACTCCCCTGTGTGTGCAGTTACCTTAATATTTTGTCCCAAGGTATGCAGGCGTTGTTGGTAATGAAAGAGCTGATAGACTGGCAGGTGCCACATTAATTGAAGATCGCCGGCCATGTATCACGCAGACATTGTCATTGCTTTTAGAGAGATAGGGCGTTCTGAGGATTTTTGAAGCAATGTGTCCACATCACTGCTAAGAATACGAGAATTGGGAGTAAAGATCGGCACTGCCAAGCATGAGAAGCACACCGTACGCACACAAAGTCTTGTTAACCAACATAGGACTGGCACTATTAACCACACAGCGCTGATGAATATGTTGAAAGGGGAATCTGAGCGCCTATAGATGTGTCCGGAGTGCTGTGAAGATAATCTAACTCATAACTCAACTCATAACTCATTACCTACAGATTACTCAGTGTCTAAAAATATCAGTCTGTGTATACCTGTATGCCCCGTATGCCTAAGAGCATACAAAAAGGTCTTTTACATTAGTTCCCCATTAATATTATCATCTCTTGTCAGCATCTTATGGCCGAGGCACTGCAAACACGCTTCATAATGCAGGAGTGCCGGATTCGATCCCAGCTGAAGATGATTTATCAGCAGACCATCTTGCATTGGTTTTGACCATGTTATCGAGAGCTGACCATGCAGTAGGCAATGGCAAACTACTGAGCATTAATTTACCTAGAACAAGCACTTACTGAGTCGCTCCTCTTCTACCTCGGGGTGTAGAGGTTTGCGAGAGAGATCTCCAGACGTCTCAATCAGCAGTTTTCTTTCTGGCTTTGTTCCATTCCAGTCCACTGTCAGTTAGGGACTGTCGGATGTTGTCTTTCCAGCGCACCCTGGGTCGTCCTGGAGGTCTGGTTCCCTGGTTCTTATCCTCCCATGCCAGCCACGGTGGCTGATTTTCTTCCACTCTGCATACATGTCCAAACCATCTTAACTGTGACTGATCCACTCGAGTTTGTAAAGCGTGGGTTTAAAGATCTTGATGTATTGTCTGATTGCAAACTTTTTACCTTCTTGTCACTTAGACCACTTTTCTCAGGTATCTCATTTCTGAGGCCTGCAGCTGGCTTCTGTGAGCTGTTGTTGCCCATGACTCACACCCATAGGTCAGGACTGGTACATAGGTAGAGCGGTAAACAGCCATTTTCGTCCTCTTGCTAATTTCTCTTTTGCTAAGAAACCCTCAGTTTATGGACTGGAAATGTTTCCCAGCTGCTGCTTTTCGAGTAGCCAGCTCTGTCTTAATGCCTCCGTTTCAGTCTAATACAACTCCAAGGTATTTGAACTGCTCCAACGCATCTCTGTTTGCATTAAGCACTATGGTGGAGGTACTGCCTCCTTGCCACTTCCAGGCAGGCCGTCTGGCTGATTCATGGTTACCTGCTACTTTCTGAGATGGATGAAGCACTCAGGTGTAGCCACACCCTGCTTCTCCATTGATGGCAGCTGCGTCAGAGGAAGAAGCACCAATGGGTTGCTGATGTGCTGGGATGTTGATACAGATAACAAGTAAAGGACCCTTTACCATGCCTTCATGTGTACTAGGCATATAGGGCTAGACCTATATTTTATAGACCAGTCGGCACGTGGTGGGTGAGGTGGTCAGCAAGGTCACCTTTACTTACTAGGACTTAACCTGGTACTAATTTAAGGCTGCATCGACCTAAGAGTCAAGGTCATTTTTTACCTGAACTATAGACCCTCCAATCAGCAGACAAGCATTACAAGTAATACACAAACTATTTATTCATCCCCCGTCCTTCATGAAGGTCATGGGTTCAAGTGAGTCTTGCTTTATCTCGACCTGTTGATTCACAGCAGACGTCAACGACTCTTGAAGAAACTAGTGTCTCGAATCTGCCATGTTTTAATCAGATGTTCAAATAAAGAGATTGCTTATCTGAGGATCTTGAAGTTAAAGCACCTGTTCTACAGCAGAGTGTGATTGATAGAATGGTATTTTGTGTAATAAAAACAAAATGATGTGCCATCTCCACAATGATAGTTGGCTACAGTGCATCTAATGCTGTGTTTGTTAATATATCACAGTGAGGTCCCAATTTGTTCAAATTTTTTTAAAGATTTAAATCTGCAACAGAGGGTTTCAATGTGCTCTGACATTTCTTTTCAGTTCCTGTTTCTTTCACTATAAGCTCCTGGTATCTTGGGGGCTGCGTGGTCTCAAGGCATGGTGCCCGCCTCGAGTGCTAGAGATTCTGAGTTATATCCCCTGTAAGGGCTGGGATTTCTTCACGTGGACTTGGACTTCTAGTAATTCCCCCTGGTCTCTAGGTAGTGAGATCGGTCGCCCGTGTGTATTGTTGGGCACGTACAAAAAATCTCTTGGCAGTTGGAAATAAAAAAGAATAGCCTAACGGCGCTGCCTGGACAAAATTTGGAGATAAAAATCTAACCATAAGTATTTCTATATCCTTGCCGGTGCTACAGAGTCTGTGCACTGTGCTAAGTTCTTTGGACTCAGGCTTGAGTAAGAAGAAGAACGGAGCACTTATGGGTTACTACTCGTGTGCCATGATGTTGGTCCGTTGTTCAAACTTCAAACTCCTGGTAGCTAGCCTTAATCTTTAGCTCTCTTAGCTTGTGTGCCTTAATCCTTATCCCTTCTTGGAAAGAGAGACAGGGGAAGACAAGAGGAGTCTAATTTTGACAGTCTTTTGTCATGGCATTAAGGGGTGTCAACACACAAACTGATATATGCAGTTGAAGATCACAGATTGTGGAGAGACATGATCACCCATGCCAGTCGGCAAGGCATGTGATGATGATGATGATGAGGTCACAAACTCTTCCCTAGTTGGACTCTCATACTATTTTCTGAAAAGCACAAAAACATTTTGAGTTTACAAATAAACCATCCATCATGGAAATCAAACCATAGAACTCAGGGATAATTAAATTGTCTTTTTCTTTTTTCGTTTGCTTGAATACCATATCTGTATCTGCAATGCTGTCTCTAGTATGAACTTCACTGTCTTTTGTCTTTCACTTAGCAGCCCGTAAAGTTTGGCTTCCTCCAGTGTCTCTCTTGGCCAGAAGTTTTACTTGGAAATGTCGTATTTGGGACAGTCTTGGGGGGGATCTAATCTGACAGGTGCACTGACTGATAGTTGAACATAATCTTGAATACGAAACAGAAATGTTGGAAATGCCAAACTGCTGATCACATACAAAATGTTTAATGATTCCAACAACTGTTCCCCTCCATCAGTGCACCAGAGGTATAAACATTTAGGGTGACCTAATCAGCCACATACAAGAAACATCAATACATTCAACGTTACCTTCACAGGATTACCAAATACAGCACTTCCAAACATAGATACTTCAAGGTCTACCAAACGTACATTCACACCCGCTCACATGGATACAGACAATGTTCAGCCATTGAAATATTTTGGGCTAAACAAAAATGGCCAGGTTTTCTTGGGATCCAGGTCAACTCTTGATCAGACATTCACTTGCTTGTAAATTCACTCGACTTTTACTCTTCAAGTGCTGCCAGACAACACTGTCCCAGGATCAAACACAAGACTGAATCTGAATCAATCCAAGCTTTAATAATCTGTTTCCCTCTCGAGTTCTTGAACGTTCCACACATGATTCATGCTTTCTCACATCTGGCACGCTTTCAGCCAACTTGCACACTTATCTCAAGTTATTCGTTACTTTATCTTGTTCCTGCCTACATTACACTTCGTTACTGATACCATTCAAGCAAACTCAGGCACGTAATTTATGCTTAATAATTAACAATGAGAAAATGACTCATTACACAGTGGCATAAGAGAGAGAAAACACATGTTGAATACCTGAAATATAACCGTACTGATTTCTCTCTTGCTGGGATGCAGAAATCAAGACATACCAGTTAGAGCAGGGTAACATGAAAACCATACAAGAGCTTGCAATCATCACACGGAGCAAGGGGGCAGCAGCATAAACACACTCATAAACCTGCTCAGGATAAGATCGGTGCACTTATGGGTATATCATTCATGCAGTGAAAGTGATCTTGAAGTGAAAAATAAAATTTGGTCAGAATTGGCTGCTAATGCTTTCCTCAAGATGAGGTAGTCGGTTTCATAGTATATGCATTTGTATGTGTATGCTTGCTTTACAAGTTGTTTGTTGTTGTTCTGTTTATGTATTTTGAAATGAATATTTCAGAACTCTGCGAGTTTGGTTGAAGCGAGACACTGGACAATACTGGCCAAGTGTATGTCACTTCCTGCCTTGTGAGTTGCCAGTTTTTTTTTTTCAATTGTGATTATGGTAAATGTAGTTCTAATTTCATAGCTAAGGGGTCACCCCATAGTTGCTCGATTCCTGTGCCAACGAATACCACACACAGAATGTCCATCGCTATCCTTTGTGAATAACTGACACAGAGTGGTCTTATCAATCAAAAACAGTAGCCTACACACGCATTAAAGGCAAACGGCAGCCATAAGAAGTGCCAACACAACCAGTCAGACACTAGAAATGCAGTTCATCATTGATGAAAGCAGCAGTTACTACAGATCTGTAGTTGCACATGCAATTAATTGTACAAGGCACCACTAGTTCTCTGGTGTTACCAGTCTCTTTTAATTTTGAAGGAAGCCGTATTAATGGTTTGCCTGTTGGGCTGGTTTTACTAACTTGTCCTAATAGAGAAGGCATCCTCACGGGCCCTCACTTCACAAGAAATATTCTGTTGGCCATTTTTTAAGGGTCTGATCCACGATTTACTCTGAGCCATAAAAAAATGGAGGATCTCCTCGACTTATAACTGTGTTCTGTTCCGACTAACAGGCCTTCTTCTTCTTCTTTTGTCGTCTCACTGATACCAGGTTGTAGCCCAAAGTCGTGGTTTTGTCGTCTCACTGATACCAGGTTGTAGCCCAAAGTCGTGGTTTTGTCGTCTCACTGATACCAAGTTGTAGCCCAAAGTCGTGGTTTTGTTGTCTCACTGATACCAAGTTGTAGCCCAAAGTCGTGGTTTTGTCGTCTCACTGATACCAAGTTGTAGCCCAAAGTCGTGGTTTAGTTGTCTCACTGATACCAAGTTGAAGCCCAAAGTTGTGGTTTCGTCGTCTCACTGATACCAAGTTGTAGCCCAAAGTCGTGGTTTTGTTGTCTCACTGATACCAGGTTGTGGCCCAGTGTCCTGGTTTTGTTGTCTCACTGATACCAAGTTGTAGCCCAAAGTCGTGGTTTTGTCGTCTCACTGATACCAAGTTGTAGCCCAAAGTCGTGGTTTTGTTGTCTCACTGATACCAAGTTGTAGCAACTTGTCATGGTTTTGTTGTCTCACTGATACCAAGTTGTAGCAACTTGTCATGGTTTTGTTGTCTCACTGATACCAAGTTGTAGCAACTTGTCATGGTTTTGTTGTCTCACTGATACCAAGTTGTAGCCCAAAGTCGTGGTTTTGTTGTCTCACTGATACCAAGTTGTAGCAACTTGTCATGGTTTTGTTGTCTCACTGATACCAAGTTGTAGCAACGTGTCCTGGTTTTGTTGTCTCACTGATACCAAGTTGTAGCAACTTGTCATGGTTTTGTTGTCTCACTGATACCAAGTTGTAGCCCAAAGTCGTGGTTTTGTTGTCTCACTGATACCAAGTTGTAGCAACTTGTCATGGTTTTGTTGTCTCACTGATACCAAGTTGTAGCAACGTGTCCTGGTTTTGTTGTCTCACTGATACCAAGTTGTAGCAACTTGTCATGGTTTTGTTGTCTCACTGATACCAAGTTGTAGCCCAAAGTCGTGGTTTGTCTCACTGATACCAAGTTGTAGCAACTTGTCATGGTTTTGTTGTCTCACTGATACCAGGTTGTAGCCCAATGTTGAGGGGGGGAGTTGAGAAGATGTATTTGAAACAGCCTTCCTCTTTCACCAACATGTGTAGCAGCAGGCATATTGGCCATAATTTAACTTTTTTTATATAGTCTTCTCCCCCTCCTTCTATGCTGCCCTTTTCCCTTCGCTTTCTTTCTTTCTTTCTTTCTTTCTTTCTTTCTTTCTTTCTTTCTTTCTTTCTTTCTTTCTTCTCATTTCTTTCTTTCTTTCTTTCTTGTAGCCCGGTGTTGGGGTTTTGTCATCTCACTGATACCAAGTTGTAGCCCAGTGTCGTGGTTTTGTCGCCTCACTGATACCAAGTTGTAGCCCAGTGTCATGGTTTTGTCATTTCCCTGATACCAGGTTGTAGCCCAGTGTCTAGTTTTGTCATTTCACTGATACCAGGTTGTAGCCCAGTGTCGTGGTTTTGTCATCTTACTGATACCAGGTTGTAGCCCAGTGTCGTGGTTTTGTCATCTCACTGATACCAGGTTGTAGCCCAGTGTCGTGGTTTTGTCATCTTACTGATACCAGGTTGTAGCCCAGTGTCGTGGTTTTGTCATCTCACTGATACCAGGTTGTAGCCCAGTGTCGTGGTTTTGTCATCTCACTGATACCAAGTTGTAGCCCAGTGTCGTGGTTTTGTCATCTCACTGATACCAGGTTGTAGCCCAGTGTCGTGGTTTTGTCATCTCACTGATACCAGGTTGTAGCCCAGTGTCGTGGTTTTCTGTATTTGTCTTGAATAACAGGTTTTAATGTAAATTTATAGTTTTCAGCACTTTTTTCTTTCAAATTGATTGCAAAAATAGTACATAAAACCAGAAAACGAAATCTATGTACATATAATTGTACGTAATGTGAAAAATACATAATATTTACTCTGTTGTGTCACTTCAGGGAACTTTTTGACCCTACCGATTTTTGGTTATTTACAATTTTTATGATTTGTGTGTGTGCTTTTTATGGTTATAAGTTTGGATGCTCCTAGGTCACGGATGGGTAGGGGGGGGGGGGGGGGGGGGGTTGAGAAGATGTATTTGAAACAGCATTCCTCTTTCACCAACATGTGTAGCAGCAGGCATATTGGCCATAATATAGCTTTTTTCAAATAGTCTTCTCCCCCTCCTTCTATGCTGCCCCCTTCCCTTCGCTTTGTTTGTTTGTTTGTTTGTTTGTTTCTTTGTTTGTTTGTTTCTTTCTTTCTTTCTTCTCATTTCTTTCTTTTTTCTTTCTTTCTTTCTTTCTTTCTTTCTTTCTTTCTTTCTTTCTTTCTTCTCATTTCTTTCTTCTTATTTCTTTCTTTCTTTCTTTCTTCTCATTTCTTTCTTTCTTTCTTTCTTTCTTTCTTCTCATTTCTTTCTTTCTTTCTTCTCATTTCTTTCTTTCTTCTCATTTCTTTCTTTATTTCTTTCTTCTCATTTCTTTCTTTATTTCTTTCTTTCTTCTCATTTCTTTCTTTCTTTCTTTCTTTCTTCTTATTTCTTTCTTTCTTTCTCTCTTTCTTTCTTTCTTTCTTTCTTTCTTTCTTTCTTTCTTTCTTTCTTTCTTTCTTTCTTTCTTTCTTTCTTTCTTTCTTTCTTTCTTTCTTTCTTCTCATTTCTGTCTTTCTTTCTTTCTTTCTTTCTTTCTTTCTTTCTTTCTTTTTCTTTCTTTCTTTTTCTTTCTTTCTTTCTTTCTTCTCATTTCTTTCTTTCTTTCTTTCTTTCTTTCTTTCTTCTCATTTCTTTTTTTCTTTCTTTCTTCTCTTTTCTTTACGATGCATAAGCCCACAGCTAACTGGCACCAGGTCCTTGTAAAATGACTGGTAAGATCAACGGTAAAAGAGGGGTAGACCAGGAACCTCAGCCCTATAGAGTTAAAGTGTTTCTCTCTCTCTCTACCTCTCTCTCTACCTCTCTACCTCTCTCTCTCTACCTCTCTCTCTATCTCTCTCTCTCTCTACCTCTCTCTCTACCCCTCTCTCTCTCTCTCTACCTCTCTCTCTACCTCTCTCTCTACCTCTCTCTCTACCTCTCTCTCTCTACCTCTCTCTCTACCTCTCTCTCTCTACCTCTCTCTCTCTACCTCTCTCTCTCTCTACCTTTCTCTACCTCTCTCTACCTCTCTTTACCTCCCTCTCTCTACCTCTCTCTACCTCTCTCTCTCTCTCTCTCTACCTCTCTCTCTCTCCACCTCTCTCTACCTCTCTCTCTCTTTACCTCTCTCTACCTCTCTCTACCTCTGTCTCTCTCTCTACCTCTCTCTCTCTCTACCTCTCTCTCTACCTCTCTCTCTCTCTGTCTCTCTCTCTCTACCTCTCTCTCTACCTCTCTCTACCTCTGTCTCTCTCTCTGCCTCTCTCTCTCTACCTCTCTCTCTCTACCTCTCTCTCTCTCTGTCTCTCTCTCTACCTCTGACTCTCTCTCTCTACCTCTCTCTCTCTCTCTGTCTCTCTCTCTACCTCTGTCTCTCTCTCTCTACCTCTCTCTCTACCTCTCTCTCTCTCTCTACCTCTCTACCTCTCTCTCTCTCTACCTCTCTCTCTCTCTACCTCTCTCCCTCTCTCTCTCTCTACCTCTCTCCCTCTCTCTCTCTCTCTACCTCTCTCCCTCTCTCTCTCTCTCTCTCTCTCTATAAATATATTTCATGTTGTTAAATGTTCACATGGTCATTTGTGTCCCGAGTGAAATATTTAATCGTAGCTGAACACATGAGGTGTAAGTGAGAAAAGGACCTTTTTCCCACACCTTCGGACATATTGGCATAAAGTGCTAAATCTATATTTTGTTGACCAGTCGGCTTTCTGGGGATGGTTTGAACATCATGTCAGTTGCCTTTGCTTCCCAGGACTTTACCGTGTGGGATTAAATTAAATCTGTCCTAATGGGTGTGTGAGAACTTCCAAGTTTTTCATGACATCGGTGATCGGATGGTTCAGGGAGTACCTGAGTCGTGGGGGCGAGAGGGGTGGGGGCAGTATCCACAAACAGCAGCTACAGAAGTGACTAGAAGAGCTAAAATCAGGAATGAGATCATAAGTGAAAAAGTAAGCACAAAAACTCATGCAAAGGCAGCAAAAAAAAATGGTTTGCCCACATAGAGAGATACCTTATGATGCCATACCATGAAAACATTAGTTAGTTAGTCTTTCCTCCTGTGTCGAGTGCGGCACATAGGGCAGAGGTCATGACTCTCCATGCATGGCGGTTCGTTGCAATCTGTTGTAGGTCTTGCATACATAAAAAGTGGAGAAAGACTTAGAGTATGGGGTAGATCAAGTTCAAGATGGAAAGATAACACCAGAGGATCAGTTCCACGATAATCTCCCCAAACAAACGAGGTCACGTTCCATTTATAAATTTTTTAGACATGTCTGCTGTCCGAGGGTTATGGGTTGCTGCTGTGTTGTTTCCTTTCTGGCTTGTCTTGCATTTACGTTTTTCTTCCGAGAAAGAGAATGCCTGTGACATAGCTGCGGCACTCTCTAGGAGAGTTGTGTGTTATACCTAGTTTGTAAATAGTTTTGTAGTGTTAAAAGTGCTGGCGTGCTTAAATATACATCATACGATATCAACGGCATTGCTGAACAGCCCTGTAGCAGTGTGGGAAGGTCGGGTGACTGAAGGTCGACCAATCAGAAGTGAGCTAGTGTGTATATGGGCGCTCCGCGAGGAGACTTTCGTGGAACAAACCCACCAGAGAAACTCCTTAATAGCATGAAGTGTCTGGGGTCAAGGCAGACAGAATAGCAAGAAGCTTATATCTCCCCTGACACCACAGATGGTTAAAAAGGGAATGTGAAGAAGAAGAAGGAGAAGATGAAGATCACCTAACAGATGGATACCTGCCTGAATACCTGTGCTAACTTTTTCTGAAATGTTCTTTGGGACAATTGCTTTGATGATTAATTATTGCCAGGTTTAATTTTTCATATCTATTAAAGTTGAATTATCTTATTTTATTCTGTAAAACAATTTCAGCAGAAGCGTATGCGGTGAATTACAGTCCAGAAACTAGGAGGTTGTTTGTTGGCCAGGATAACGGAACAATTATGGTAATTTCTTGTCTGCCGATTTTTTGCCTAATTAATAAAGGATTACTTTTTTTTAAGGAGCCGCAGTAACACAGCATCTAGATGCCAGCAGAGCCCAGTGGTCTTGAGTTCACACCCAAAAGCATGTCATAAGAGTCGACAAATTGGGAGCTTCTTTTGAAGTTGGAGTGCATCTGCCTGAGAGGTACGGAACCAACAGTCTGCACTCAAATGAGTCAGATCTGTCAAACGGATGCACACGTAACACTCAGGTTCTGAAACAGGGCTGCAGTCCAGAAGTGGACAAACAACCAGAACTTTCCACTAGAGTTTACAGCTGGTGAACGTGAAGGAAAAGAAGAGGTTCGCACCAACAGGCTAATTTTTAAAAACCTAACCTTGACTCTGAATTTTTGAATACCAACATTGGCTCTGAATTTTTGGATACCAACATTGACTCTGAATTTTTGAATACCAACATTGGCTCTGAATTTAAAAAAAAAAATTGACCTTACCTTTAAATTAAAAAAAATTCACCTTGGTTCTGAATTTTTATTAAATGTACTTTGGCTCCTTGGTTCTGGTTGTTCGTCCACTTCTGGACTTTGGTCTTTGTTCCATAACTTGAGTTTTATGTATAAATCCATTTTACAGATCAGGCTTTTTGTATGCAGACTGTTGGTTTCTCACCTCTTAGGCAGATGTACTCCAACTCTGAAGAAAATGCTCCTAATTAGTGGCTTTGTATGACTTGCTTTTCAGGGACAGTGGGCCTGTTCTTTGTCCCACCCCGCCCTCCATGAGCCCCTAAATGAGACTCCCGAATCCACACAGTATATCAGTACCTAATTATTTTGATCTGACTGAAATATTTTTTCCTTCTTCTGCCATTCATGTTTTATATACAGTCCCAGTCCCTCAACCACCTCAAACAAGCCATGTGTTAGTGGGTTAGTGAGTTAGTTAGTTAGCTAGTTAGTTAGTTAGTTAGTTAGTTAGTTAGTTAGTTAGCTAGTTAGTTAGTTAGTTAGTTAGTTAGTTAGCTAGTTAGTGAGCTAGTTAGTGAGTGAGTTAGTGAGTTAGTTAGTTAGTTAGTTAGTTAGTTAGTTAGCTAGTGAGTGAGTTAGTTAGTGAGTGAGTTAGTTAGTTAGCGAGTTAGTTAGTTAGTTAGTTAGTTAGCTAGTTAGTGAGTGAGTGAGTTAGTTAGTGAGTGAGTTAGTTAGTTAGCGAGTTAGTGAGTTAGTTAGTTAGCTAGTTAGCGAGTTAGTGAGTGAGTGAGTTAGTTAGTTAGTTAGCTAGCTAGTTAGTTAGTTAGTTAGTTAGTTAGTTAGTGAGTTAGTTAGTGAGTGAGTGAGTGAGTTAGTTAGTGAGTGAGTGAGTGAGCTAGTTAGTTAGTTAGTTAGTTAGTTAGTTAGTTAGTTAGTTAGTTAGTGAGTTAGTGAGTTAGTTAGTGAGTGAGTTAGTGAGTTAGTTAGTTAGTGAGTGAGTGAGTGAGTTAGTGAGTGAGTGAGTTAGCTAGTTAGTTAGTTAGTTAGTTAGTTAGTTAGTTAGTTAGTTAGTTAGTTAGTGAGTGAGTTAGTTAGTTAGTGAGTTAGTTAGTTAGTTAGTGAGTGAGTTAGTGAGTGAGTGAGTTAGTTAGTTAGCGAGTTAGTGAGTGAGTTAGTTAGTTAGTTAGTTAGTTAGCTAGTTAGTGAGTGAGTGAGTTAGTTAGTTAGTTAGTTAGCTAGTTAGTTAGCTAGCTAGCTAGTTAGTTAGTTAGTTAGTTAGTTAGTTGGGTTATCATCATTGCACTCCAGACATTTCCATAGGTGCTAAGATCCTCCCCTCAGTATGAACCCCAACGTCAGATGGCTAATAGTACCAGTTCTATGTTGATTAACAAGTCGTCTTGTGTCTGTCTCGTTGTTTGCTATGCCGATCTTAATTCCCAAGTCTGCCACTCTGGCGAGTGATGTGGATTCACTGCCCCCAAAGTCCTCTATTGGGCAATGATATCATTGCTGTAAAGGGGCTTCTCAAAAATGGGTCGTCGTCGAATGAACGAAGCAAAGTTCCAGTAGAGAACGCGAACATACTTTAAGCTGAATCTCTCACATTTCAGTCGCTTCCTGCAGGCGCCAGCATGCTTGCCTGTTCTCCTTCTCCTTGTCCGTCTATGGGTTGTTTTGAATGGGTAAATAGTTGCCATCGGATGTCATATACATCCTGAGGGAAGTCTGAACTCATGTACATGTACTCCATTGCACGGTTCAAGCTATGTGTAAAATTGTTTTTTGATTAGTTAGTTTTATGTAGCTAAAGATTTCGGTGAAATCAGGTACTAAGTCTAATGCCAATCCTCCTTAGTTGCTCCTTATGGCATACATTGTAGCTTACAGCATTATTCCCAGGGAATATTTGAAACAGGTAGGTTTGCATCACTTCAGAGATCTCAGGTAGTTAGCATCCTTTGGATATTTTCTCCAGGGTGTGCAGGTGTGTTAGGACAGATAAACAGGCTGGTTCTGCACCACTAGGTGGTGAATTGATGCAGGACAGGCTAAATATTGTAAGGGTCCCTTGAGAACAAGTGAACAGTGCCGAGTCACAAATAGATCACCAGGGTCTGAGAAGAATGATACAGCGAAGAGTGACCAGAAGATCTGGACGACGCTCAAGGGAAAGGCTTGATGGAGAGACTGAGACCTCTGGAATGGAATCCTGCTCTAGCTGCTAAAGATGGGGAAGCAGTGCTAATGGGAATGTCCTCAGTGCTTTGATGTTGGTTCTTAATTGCCCAAGAACTCTAAAATAATAGGTCATGACTCAGTTAAGATTCCAACACTTTTTACACAGATCACTAATAAATGTAAATTTTGTGTGTGTGTGGAAATATAACAAGATAAATGAAACGAGCAATCAATAAACATGAACAGGGTGAAACTTTAAATGAATGGAATACATTCCCCGGAGCCTACAAAACACACATGAATCGGGTGAGTCATGCCGTGACCCTGTGACCTTTATCACTGAGGCTTATGAGAAATATAATGTCATGCCGTGACCCTGTGACCTTTATCACTGAGGCTTATGAGAAATATAATATGTCATGCCGTGACCCTGTGACCTTTATCACTGAGGCTTATGAGAAATATAATGTCATGCCGTGACCCTGTGACCTTTATCACTGAGGCTTATGAGAAATATAATGTCATGCCGTGACCCTGTGACCTTTATCACTGAGGCTTATGAGAAATCTAATGTCATCTTGGCTATTAAAAAAAGCCATTTAACTGAAAAGAAAACCCCTACACAAGCTGTTGTTACATAATGTATTCCTGTCCTGACCTTCTAGACATTTGGGCAGGAACTAACTCAGCCATTTTTTAAAATTAACTATATATTTTGTAAACAGGTAACTATAGGCAAGTTGAAAAAGGGAATTTGACCCAATCAGAAGTGTTGGTTTTTCGGCTACTCACGGTGAAAGGGCTAACTCATCTTGCAGCTTAACTGTTCTTTGTTTCCCAAATGGGGTCCTACATAAACTATTCTTGCGACTTAACCCAGTCATCTATTAATGACATTATTGTCTTTTTTAAATTCTATATTTCCTTGGACTGCTTTTCTACCTCTGCAGTTTTCCTCCCTTCTTCATTACTTTCCTATGTGTTGAATTAAATATCGTCATCACAACACTGAAGACACTCCCATAAGAGCTATGTCCCATCTTCAGCAGCAAGCGAAGAGTTCCAGTTCCTTTGGTACCAGTAAATGCCTGTACATCCGTCTTGCCTATCCCTTGAGTGTTGAGCGTCGGCCAGATCCCCGCAGCGCCATTCTCCTCAGACCGTAATGATCTGTTTGTGCCTTCTCACTGTTCAATCACTCCCAAAAAGCTCTCACAACTTCCAGCTTGTCATACATCAATTCACCACCAAATGGTGCAAAACCGGTCAGTCTATCTGCCTGGTCATTTCCCAACACACGAGCATGACCTGGAGATAATATCCGAAGGATGCTAACTACCTGGGACCTCTGAAGTGATGCTTGCCACTCTGCACGGACCATGCCTTTCTCAACATTCTCTGTGAGTCAGTTACAATTATGACGTGTGAGTACAGCTGATTCTCAGTGAATGTCATGTATGTCAATTATTGTTTTGCCTGAAATTTTGTGTGGGATTTCATGAACTCTTTTATCTGTTTTATTTTTTGACAGGAGTTTGAACTGACTGAAGATTATAACAGACTTTTTCATAGAAGAGATTATATTGGTAAGTTTAAGTTATGTTTCGCCTCTCATACTGTCACTTGTTTTTTTTTTTTTATATTGCGTAAGTACAGATAATCCTGTCAGCGTCTGTGGCTTCGTAATGTTGGGTTGCCGGGTTTAAATCCCTGCTGCAACGGTTTGTCTTGCGCTGGTTTTGACCGTGGAACCGAGAGCCAACCGTCCAGCAGGCAATGGCAAACTACTGGATGTAAATTTGCCTAGAAAAACCTCAACAACCAGAAAGTGTGCTGAGGTTGGTTCTGTAACGTCCTGTAAAGGATCAGAAAACTAATTTTTTACAGATATCCTGAGACAGAAAAGGCACTCTATGCATTCCGAGCCCATAAGGTTTATTGCTTCAGATATCACCAGCCTGTTCGGCACTGTTCACTCGCTCCTAAAGGGCCCTCACAACACCCAGCTTGTCATACATCAGTTCACCACCAAGTGGCGCAGAACCGGCCAGTCTATCTGCCTGCTCATATTGTTTATCAATAGGAAAAAGTTAAAACTAAAAATTGTTGCCTATTGTTTTATCTTAAACAGCATTAAAAGTGTATCATTAAGTAGCAGCAGGAAGGACATTAAAGTCAGAATTTTAAGAGCATGTATCTTCTCTGTAGCAACATACAAATGTGAGTCATGGACTATCTCATAGTCCTGAAGAAAGAAAATAGGCAATTTTGAGCTCAAATGCTGTAGAAAGGTTCTGAAAATACCACGGACAAAGAAGAAAAGAAACGCTGACATCCTAAAAAGTCGGAACATTAAGGGGATTGGCTAATAAATAGCATCTTGTCTCGGAAGCTGAAATATTGTGGTCATGTCAAGCGCCACAGCAGATTGGAAAAAATAATAGCAGAAAGCATTTTACCGGGAAGGAGGGGCAGGGGCCGACCAGTACAAAGATGGGCAGGGAATATAAATGGCACCTTGGGTAGGAAAGTGCACAAGGTGGGAGAGATGATGAGAGACCAAGTTTCTTTCAGGCAGACTGTGATGAGAGCTACGTTTGGCAAAGTACCAGCTACATGATGGTTGTTCCATCATTTATTCCCAATAGGGCACGTACCTTAAACCAACTCAGGCTCGTCTGTTGTTTGCCATATTTTGCAATTTCTTATCATCCCCATATTTTTTAACTGCTGTTGCCATTACTGCTTGCATTAACCACTTTTATGGTGGGGGTTTTTTGAATCTGAGGATTTAGGGTCGAATGGCTAGTGCTGTTGTCACGGACTGTACAAGTTAGGATTGTATTTTTCCACCAGCAAAAAAAATAAATCCACAGCCTTATTGACGATTCGAACCTTGGTCTCATATTATCTAACTCTTGTCTCTAATTCCTTATTTTTTTACTCATGTGTTTTAATTATTAAAAGAATGAATGAACAGATTAATTAATTAATTAAAGGATGAATGAATACATTACTTAATAGAAGAATGAATTAACAAATTAATTGATTATTACAATAATGAATGAACAAAAAAAATAATTAATTAATTAAAGAATTAATGAACTAATTATAAATGAACAAATTAATTAATTAATATGAATTAACCAACTAATTAAGTAATTGAAGGATGATGGACAAATTAATTAAAGGATGAATAATCAGATTAATTAATTAATTAAAGGATGAATAAACACATTAATAAGATAATGAATGTACAAATTAATTAATTAGATAAAAGGATGGGGGAACAAATTAAATAATTAAAACAATAATGAATGAACAAAATAATAAATTAATAAAAAATTAATGAACAAATTAATTCAATAATTAATTGGAGAACGCAGGAACAGATTAATTCATTAATTAATTACAGAATGAAAGAACAAATTATTTAGCTAATTATTAAACAAATGAATGGACAAATTAATTCATAAATATATTAAAGAATTAAAGAACAAATTATTTAGGTAATTATTAAAAGAATGAATGGACAAATTAATTAATTAATAAAAGAATGAATAAAAAAAATCCCCTTTAATTGTCACTTCATTTTGTTGTGACAGCTCACCAAGACAGAATCACCGCTGTGAAGTTCTCCGCTGAGTGTGAGTTAGTACTCAGCTGTGGCAAGGACAAGTATTTCATCTGGCATTGTACGGAAACAGGTCGACGGGTATCCGGCTTCCATGCTCCGGCAGTGTGTCTCTGTTTAGAGTATCCTTAATCTGGACATCTTGTTACTGCCGCTGTGTGCCAGGTTTTTTAGTGTTAAAGGTTAAAGTTTAGAGGATCGACTTCATTGCACCAGGTTTTATCTCAGATGGCTCAGTCTCTCTCTGTAGAACAGCTAGCTGCCTGCCAAGAGTGTCACACAAAGCATGAACACCGTAGCGCTGGCGACAGTCCTCCGTGGCCTCCAGTTTAAAAGTCCTGCCATAGACTGGGGGGGGGGGGGGGATCTTGGACCCCATTTTGGGAAGAAACATTTTAGAATGTTAAGTTAAGAATCTACATCATAACACTCAGGACACTCCCATAAGGGCTCCGTCCCCATCGTCAGCAGCAAGCGAAGAGTTCCAATTCTGATGGCACCAGTAACTGTCTGATTGTTCATCTGTTTTGCCCTTCCCTTGAGTGTTGAGCGTCAGCAGATCCTCTGATAACTCCCTACAGAACCATTCTCCTCAGACCAAGTCGTGCAGAACTGGCCACTCTCTACTGCCAGTTCGTTTCCCAACACATGACCTGGAGAAAATATCCAAAGGACGCTAACTACCCATGACCTCTAAAGTGTTACTTGCCACTTTGCACGGAGTATGCCTGTCTCCACCTTTCTCAACATGCTCTGTAGGCAGTTACAATAACAGTATGTGTGTACAGCTGATTCTCAATCCAGCGGAAGGCAGCAGTGACTGCCTCCACCTCCATTCTCAAACTAGGGAGAAAAATAAGGAGACAAAAGGAAGGGAAAAAATGGACCTCCCCCCGGAAAAACATGTCAGAAACAATGATTGATTAGGACTTTGCTGACATTGGATGTGTAAGGCTAAACGGTGCTGATATTGCAGCCTAGCTGTAAACCGTGATACAATGCTCCAGCCGCCATATTGATACATACACTGTAAAATAAGAAAAAGATAGATGTCAAGTCATCAAATAGAGATCCTGAATGCCTGTTTAACTAAAATGTTCTAAATTAGATAGGACGTGCGCTAGTGTTGTATGCCTTAACCAGACAGATTTGATGATCAGTCAAAGTATGCCTTTGTTGGGGACAGTTCTGGCAACATTCATGTACTTCATTTGAAGGAGAGTTCTTTTGATGTCATAGCAACCTTGAGAGGTCATTCAGGTAAATTTGTTGGTCATTTCGTTGTGTCTGCATGAATTGTTCTTACTACCTTTGTGTTCTTGTTGAAATTTGAAAATATTTTCTTTTGCTTTGGGAATGTTATAGTTTCTGTGTTTGTTTTATTTGCTGGTTTAGCAACAGTCTTTCATCACTTATTTTGATGTCAGGCAAAAAAGTTGAGAACCAATATCACAACATTCGGGACACTACTACAAAAGTGCTCCATCCTCATCTTCAGGAGCCAGCACAGAGTTCAGATTCTGAAGGCACCAGTAATCATCTGATTGTATGTCCGCCTTTTCATACTGTTGAGTGTTGGCCAGGTCCCCTGGTAACTCCTCGTTGCATCGTTCGTTCCTGGCAATGATGAAATAGTTGTTCACCCACTTCTACACCTTAGTCTTGTTCCGGCACTTGCTTTTTTGCATGCACATTGATTTCTCAGATCTGGCTTTTTTGCATGCACATTGATTTCTCAGATCTGGCTTTTTTGCATGCAGATTGATTTCTCAGATCTGGCTTTTTTGTATGCAGATTGTTGATTCCTTGTTTCTCGGGAATTTGCGCTCTGACTTCAAAGGAAACATCCTTGATTAGTCGATTCTTATAACATATTTGCTACGGGTCAGTGGATCTGTTCTTTTCCCTCACAATATGGCCCTGGAACCCACTCGGAAAAAAACAACCATATGGAGATTAACAATAACGGCAAAGATACAAATAACACAAACATCAGTAACAAAAACAGCTACAACATGACTAGATTTATCATCATCATCATCATCAGGTGCCTTGCCGACTGGCGTGGGCGATCATGCTTCTCCACAATCTGCGATCTCCTGCAGCATGTATCAGTTCGTGTGCTGACAAACCTCCATGCCATGCAACAAGACTGTCAAGCATCTTCTGTCGTTGTCTTCCTCTATCCCTCCTTCCACAGATCTTTCCAGTGGTTACAACTTGTTCTGTTTTCCCTCTTCTCATAACATGACCAAAAGTTATGACTGTCTCCTTCTGATGTCTGTCATAAGTTGTTTTCGGGCTCCTGTCTCTTTAAAAACCTCTTGGTTGCTCTTTTTGGCTGTCCAAGGTATTTTAAGCATTCTTCTGTAAAACCACATCTCTGAGGCCTCAAGAAATTGTTTGGCCTGCCTATCGATTGTCCAGGACTCACCCCCATATGTCAAAACTGGATGTATGTAGCAAGCAAGAATTATTTTTCAAACCTTAAATAACAGAGATATATTGCATTAAGATGTTCTTCATTCTTCATTTTATGAAATGCAGTTTTTCCCTGTCCAATTCTATTTCTTATCTCAATTATGCATCTTAAATCTGATGTTACCCATGTGCCCAGATACTTAAATTTATGCACTTGTCCCAAAATAACACCATTGACTTTTATTACACATTTAGGAATAATTCTTTTCTGTGATACCACCATTATTTCTTTTCATTATTCAAACTGAGGCCCATTCTGGACTATGAAAAGAATATGACTAGACTAAATAATGGAAAACAAACATACAAACAAAAGGATTATTAACAGTAGAGAAAGATCCTCAAAAGCATTATCAGCAAAAATAGAACTACCCTGAACATCAGCATCGTTATCAGTAACTGTAACAGCTTGATCAACAACAGCAAAAAAAATAACACCAACACACACACATACACACAGAGACAGACAGACACAGACAGACACACACACACACAATACTGAAGACATTCTTCTTCTTCTTCTTCTTCTTCACTTCCTCTTTTACCGCTGTGGGTGTCGAGGGAGATATAAGGTTCTGTTTCTAGCTCTTCTGGCCGCCTCGACCATAGGCACATCGTGCTGTTGTAGAGTTTCTCTGATGTTATCCTTCCATCTTGTTCTTGGTCTACCTCATGCTCTATGTCCTTCTTCTCTTTCCATGTATGCTTTGTATGGTATGGTGTCACAAGGCATTCTTTCTAAGTGGGCAAACCATTTCACTTGCTGTCTTCGTATGTAATCCAGAATTGGTTCTGTGCCGACTTTTTCTCTTATGATCTCATTGGTTGGTTGGTTGGAAGAAAACAAAAAAAGATAAGCTTTGTCCTTTTTTAACTGCCTGACGGCCTGTTTTATCAAGGACTGGTTATTTGCTGTCTGAGCTTATGTTTCTTTCTTTTGTGGCGAAGATTTTCGCCTGAGTTTTGTTTCGTTTGTCGCATCATGTCAGTGGCGTAGGCTTGGCGGGATTGGACATGGCAGTCCTGAAAAGGACAGCCATATATGCCTGGGTGGCCTGGAACGGGTAGGGTGGGAGTGAGACTGTTGTTGATTCAGTCATGCCTGGCTGGTTGGCTGTGCTTCCTTGTGTCAGTGAGGCTGGCTTGTTCCACGGGAACTGGGTGTCATGGCAGCTTGGTGGTATCAATTGGCTGCTGGCTCTGTCACTATTTGCGGTAACGTCTGTTTGGCGTACCCTGGCTCCTTTGTTTCCATCTTATCTGGGCCAGCTGTTTTTGGGCTGCTTCCACCTGGTCATGGAATCCGTTAATTTGTGAAAAGAAGGCTTTCTTTTCCTCAGGGGGCAGCAAATCGAGTTTCTCCAGCTCCTTGTAGTCATAACTGATAACGTAGCGGTTCCTTTCGAGCTCGATCCTATGCGGGTGTGTCTGTTTGTTAAAGCCTTCTACAATTTTTAGAAGGTCAGCCTCGCTTTCTACCTTACCGGCTGCCGCCTCTTTGCCTTCTGTGATGACTGGGATCTCTTCTAAGTCTTCTTCATTGGTTTCTTTGTGTTTTGGTTCAGTCATTTGCGCCTGATGCTTCATTATTGTATTGTCAGTGGAGACATCTTTGTCAGCCCTGTTGGTACTTGGCTTTTTTGTAGCATTTCTCTCTTTCTCCAGCAGGGTTCGTTCTGTTTTAGCTGCTTGTGCTGGTTTTACGGCTTCTGCGGTGGCTTTCTCTAGCTGGGTGGCTTCGCGGCATGCGGCTTCCCATGCAGTTTTTATCTCGGCCAGCTCCTTCCTTC
Organism: Candidula unifasciata; assembly: GCA_905116865.2. Classification (NCBI taxonomy): domain Eukaryota; kingdom Metazoa; phylum Mollusca; class Gastropoda; order Stylommatophora; family Geomitridae; genus Candidula; species Candidula unifasciata. The sequence continues at coordinate 507,627 of CAJHNH020000358.1, forward strand.
TCTCCTCTCTCTCTGACTGGCGGCGAACTTCTTCTACCTGGGTTGCTCTGAGGCTGGTAAGTAGCTCTCTGAACTTTTGTAGGTTTTCTGCGTCTTCTGACTGTCTGTTTGCTTGCTGGGTAGGTTAGGCCAGCCTGTCTGCCTTTAGGTCCTTGATCTCCCCTAGCAGTAGAGAAATCAGTTCTAGGGTCTCCGTTCTTTCAGCGGCCGCGGTGGTTCTTTCTTTCTGGAGTGCTGTGATTTGGCTTCTCAGCTCGTCGACTATTTGCGGTATATAGTTTTGCATGGTGGCGGAGCGTGCCTTATCATTTTGTCTGTCTCTTGGTATGTTTCCCGGCTGTCTTGCCTCTTGCTGTCTGGGCGCCTGGTATGTGTCTCTGGCGGTGGCGGCTGTCATTTCTCTCCTGCACTTCTTAAGGTATGGGCAACCCAGGTACCTCGCACTGTGTGCACCTGAGCAGTTGCTGCATTTCCGCTTTTTGTTAGGCTTTTTGAAGTCGCTATCGAGTTAGGCTAGCGGGCACTCCTTGAAATCGTGGGCACCCGAGCAGTACCGACAAATAGGGCCACTGCGACAGGTCGCGGCGGTGTGCCACGCCCTGTTGCAGCGTGAGCACTGCATGATGTCTGTGGTGTGGGCTCCAGACTGCTTTGGTAGGCGGGTGCTGGTAGGTCCCTGCGCCACGACTGGGGCGGCTTTAGGTGGTGGCTCCACGATAGGGGAGGCTTCAGGTGTTGGCTCCTCGATAGGGAAGGCTTCTGGTGCTGGCGCCATGATGGGGGCGGCTTCAGTTGCTGGCATAGGTGAGCGAGGCGCGGCGATAGGGGCGCCTTCCTGTGATGCTGGTTGAGACGCTGCGGGTATGGCCAACCTCTTCTTTGGTGTAGGTGCGGCTGCTTGCGCTGGTTTTTTTCTCATGATGGAAAAAACAATACTAGTCAATTGCGGTTTATCCCGAAAGCTTGATCCCTGCAGAGTCGACAAGGCTTGTTAAGTGTTCTGAAAAGGACACCAAGCGTGTTTTCTTTGCAGTTCACGAGGCAATTGTTTCACAAATGGATGCTACTGCTGGCTCCTCAACAATGATGTGCTCAGGGGCTGCTAATGACCCAAATGCAGACGACACCGATAGCGTAGTCATGACAAACTCAGCCGAATATCAAGCGAGTATTGTCCAGTATCTAGCTATCGATAATCAGGCTACGAATGGATAGTTAGTGGGCGAACGAGAGGCACACGTGGCTGATCGGGCGGTTGAGCGAGATGATGATAATGCTTATGATCTCATTCCTGATCTTATCTCTTATGGTCACTCCTACAGCCCTTCTCAGACATCTCATTTCCATGGTTACTAATTTTCTTTTATGGTTTGTTGTGAGTGACCATGTCTGGCACTGGTAGCACAGAGTTGGAATAAATATGCTTTGAATAAGATGTCTCTTTGTGCTGATTGGGATTGTCTTATGCTGCAAGAGGGGATCTAGCTGTCCCAATACTTGGTTTGCTTTACTGCATCTAATGTTAATTTCTTTATCCAATTTCCCATCTTCGGTAAATGTAGTTCCCAGATATTTAAACTCAGATGCCTGTTTAATGCCTTTGCACTCTATTGCTATGTTTAGATCTGTCTTCTTTTTTCCTATTGACATGACTTCTGTCTTTTCAGTGTTGAATCTCATATTATTTGTTTTACATTCTTCATTCATGGATGTTAGATGTTGTTGTAATTTCATGGCTGTATCTGCTATCAAGGCCTGGTCATCTGCAAAGAGTAATTCGTTGATCTTACTAACATTGAAGACATTGACCTCAGTAAAATCAACAACTGGATGTGTTTATTTATATGCTAAATATTTTGTCTGGCTTTTGTTGTTACCGCCTCTGTTATTGTTAATTGGTTTAGGCTTAGATGTGGTGTTGTAGTTTTCATTGCCTGTTGTTTTTAATTTGATTCAAAACTTTTGATGGTGTGTATTTTATGGTTCTGATTAGATCGCTGTGCACCTTATAAGTTCATTGCAGGTATAAATTGTCATGAGTAGGTCATAAGTTCATTGCAGGTATAAATTGTCATGAGTAGGTCATAAGTTCATTGCAGGTATAAATTGTCATGAGTAGGTCATAAGTTCATTGCAGGTATAAATTGTCATGAGTAGGTCATAAGTTTCATTGCAGGTATAAATTGTCATGAGTAGGTCATAAGTTCATTGCAGGTATAAATTGTCATGAGTAGGTCATAAGTTCATTGCAGGTATAAATTGTCATGAGTAGGTCATAAGTTCATTGCAGGTATAAATTGTCATGAGTAGGTCATAAGTTCATTGCAGGTATAAATTGTCACGAGTAGGTCATAAGTTCATTGCAGGTATAAATTGTCATGAGTAGGTCATAAGTTCATTGCAGGTATAAATTGTCATGAGTAGGTCATAAGTTCATTGCAGGTATAAATTGTCATGAGTAGGTCATAAGTTCATTGCAGGTATAAATTGTCATGAGTAGGTCATAAGTTCATTGCAGGTATAAATTGTCATGATTAGGTCATAAGTTCATTGCAGGTATAAATTGTCATGAGTAGGTCATAAGTTCATTGCAGGTATAAATTGTCATGGGTAGGTCATAAGTTCATTGCAGGTATAAATTGTCATGGGTAGGTCATAAGTTCATTGCAGGTATAAATTGTCATGAGTAGGTCATAACTAGCCACCTCCTTGGTACAATGTTCAAAACACAAGAGAATATTTATTGGATGTGGGCCTACTCTGTGGATGTGGGCCTACTCTGTGGATGTGAGCCTACCCTGTGGATGTGAGCCGACTCTGTGGATGTGATCCTACCCTGTGGATGTGAGCCTACTCTGTGGATGTGAGCCTACTCTGTGGATGTGAGCCTACCCTGTGGATGTGAGCCTACTCTGTGGATGTGAGCCTACTCTGTAGATGTGAGCCTACTCTGTGGATGTGAGCCTACTCTGTGGATGTGAGCCTACTCTGTGGATGTGAGCCTACCCTGTGGATGTGAGCCTACTCTGTGGATGTGAGCCTACTTTGTGGATGTGAGCCTACTCTGTGGATGTGAGCCTACTCTGTGGATGTGAGCCTACCCTGTGGATGTGAGCCTACTCTGTGGATGTGATCCTACTCTGTGGATGTGAGCCTACTCTGTGGATGTGAGCCTACTCTGTGGATGTGAGCCTACTCTGTGGATGTGAGCCTACTCTGTGGATGTGAGCCTACTCTGTGGATGTGAGCCTACCCTGTGGATGTGAGCCTACCCTGTGGATGTGAGCCTACCCTGTGGATGTGAGCCTACTCTGTGGATGTGATCCTACTCTGTGGATGTGAGCCTACCCTATGGATGTGAGCCTACTCTGTGGATGTGATCCTACTCTGTGGATGTGAGCCTACCCTGTGGATGTGAGCCTACTCTGTGGATGTGAAAGCCAGAGGAAACCCGAAACATTAATTTCCCGAGTATAAACATGTTTAAAAAAAACACAACTAAAAAGTACTGTAAAAGACCCTTTTCTACGCCATCAGGCACATTGGGCATATAGTGTTAGACTTACGGGGGGGGGGGGGGGGTTGTGGTCAACATTATGCCGGCCACCTTTACTTCCCAGGACTTTACCTGGTACCCCATTAAATTTATAGCTGGGTCGACCTGGGAGCCAGGGTCATGTTTTGAAAAAAACACAAATCTGGCTCTATGCGGATTTAAACCTACAACCATTGGATCCGCAGGCGAGCATCTAGCCACTACATCATGGCACTACCCAAAAACAACAGCCTTAAAATGAATTTTTTAAATAATAAATTAGTTTACTGAATTGTGACCTGAAAGCTAATAGAAAGAGGAAGGAATAACACTCACCGACTTAAAAGGACCTTTTGGTGAAAGCTTTTGTTAATGAGCACGTCAACAAGAAGTGTCCAGGACACTTAAGTTAGTTAGTTAGTTAGTTAGTTAGTTAGTTAGTTAGTTAGTTAGTTAGTTAGTTAGTTAGTTAGTTAGTTAGTTAGTTAGTTAGTTAGTTAGTTAGTTAGTTAGTTAGTTAGTTAGTTAGTTAGTTAGTTAGTTAGTTAGTTAGTTAGTCTTTCCTCTTGTGTCGAGTGCGGCACATAGGGCAGAGGTCATGACTCTCCATGCATGGCGGTTCGTTGCAATCTGTTGTAGGTCTTGGATGTTTGAGTGGCCCATGAGTGAGCCTTCCCTGATGATAGTTCTACGTAGGGTTTCCCTTGGTCTTCCACGAGATCTTTTCCCCTGTGGACACTTAAGAGGAGCAGTAATAAATAATTTGACAAGATATGTAGGCAGTCTAATTATCCAGCTTTTCTTGATATATAATTCCACCATATTGGCAGAATTTTCTTGAAATAGCCAAGGAAAGTTTTAAAAACTCAAAAATAATAATCCGTTGAACTGATAACCTGTTGTTTTTTTTGCAGTTAGGTTACTTCATTTTCGCAGTGACCTGGCCAAATTTCCCACCTCAGGAGTCTCAGCTCTACGCATGTTGGTTGGCCCTGGTAAAATATATCTTTTTTGTTTCGCTGGACAGCCTGGCAACATTATTTAGATGCAAATAATTGTATATAGTTTGTTTTACAAATGGAGGAAGATGTATGTTGCAGGCGAGTTATTAACAATATTTTATTACGGACACAGGCAGTGAACAGTGTTGTTGACGTGGATGTCTAGTAGGTATAAGGTATGCTTCATGCCAGGGTAAGAGAGAGCAGATTTAGCAGGACTGTAAGGTGTCTCTGCATCCTATGAAAGAAGAGGAAAGACTAAACAAGATATAATGCAGCCTAGCTATGAACTGCAACACTGTAACCCAACCACCCTTTCAAGGGTGAACCCAAGTAGGTCACCACTGTGCCCATGTGAGCTGGGTATGCAAACTACAGAACATGTCCTGCAAGAATCTCCCCTGTACAGCCTATAAGGAAGAGAACACTGACCCAGTGAGCCAACACCATACTTAGTGCTGTGTGGAACTAAAAGGGAACTAAAGAACATGGACTCAGTGAGCCTACACCATACTCAGTGTTGTGTGGAACTAAAAGGGAACTAAAGAACACGGACCCAGTTAGCCTACACCATACTCAGTGTTGTGTGGAACTAAAAGGGAACTAAAGAGCACGGACCCAGTGAGCCAACACCATACTTAGTATTGTGTGGAACTAAAAGGGAACTAAAGAACACTGACCCAGTGAGCCAACACCATACTCAGTGTTGTGTGGAACTAAAAGGGAACTAGAGAACTCTGACCCAGTGAGCCAACACCATACTCAGTGTTGTGTGGAACTAAAAGGGAACTAGAGAACACTGACCCCACACCATACTTAGTGTTGTGTGGAACTAAAAGGGAACTCCAAAAAATAGTCAGTTTTGTCACAGTATCTCGTCTGTCTGTGTTAAACAGAGAGCAATCACAAGAAAAATAAGAGTGAACACAGAGGAAACAAAAATAGAATTATATGGATTAAAACTAGAGAGATGTGTGATAAATAAAAAGAGACTAAATGACAGTAAGAGCCTTGTGTTAGATACTTTTATAATTTCATGTTTTCCTGAAAAAAAAATTGTTTCTCTAAAAAAAATACTATGCTAGTTACTGGTTATTCTAAAAAGTTGCAGAGGAAAAAAAAAACCAGAAGCAGTGCTGTTAGCGGGGATGCTCATAAAAAGTCTTTATAGTAAGCCTGGAAAGGGACATTTAGGGGTCCATGGCACATACTGGAAACACTGAGTTTGTGCTTTTCTGGACGAGAGGATAAAAAAATGGTCATAGTTACTTTCCTTGTGGATGTGGACATGTTACCAGTAGACTTATTTAGTTTTTGCTTCGTCCTGTGTTTGTGTCTGATGTTGTGCGGAAATATGCAGATATTTCCGCCGAGATGCAAACCATAAAATGCTTGGATTTTGTTGCTTGCCCCTGTACTTTGTTGTGACTTTTTAAGTTTACACTCCTTGCTAGTTTTTTGCATGTATTGCTTGTCAGTATTTTTAATGTGTGCTTCACCCCCCCCCCCTCCTTCCCTCCCCCCCCCCCCCCCAGCCATAAAATTATTTTGGTTGCTACTTCATAATTTCAGTGACCCCAAAGGGGTCATGACCTACAGGTTGAGAACCGCTGGCATAAAGGAACGTGATTGCACTACCAGGCAGCGAAATCATGAAGATTTTGTATATATAAATATTATGTATGTTTCTGCTTGGATTGGGTGACCATGGTTCTATCTAAAATGTCTGTAAAATCAACTTTCAAAGGCTGACCCTTCACAAGCACGATTTTTCTATGAATTTGCCCCTGTGACCTACAGAGATGACTGTAACCTCAGGGGTATTCTAGTCAAGAGTCGGTTATGTCCCACCTCTAAACTTTTAACAGTTTGTCCAGAGCCAGCCAGCCAGTCCTCTGTTCACTTCCCAACACACCAGCGTTTCCCAGTGAAAAAATCCAGAAAATACTCCTCACCTGTGTCCTCCGCAGATGCTCAAGGCTCAGAGGAAAGGCAAGACGGACGTTTAATCAGAATGCTGCTGGCACCATTAGCATCAGAACTCTTCACTGGCTGCTGAAGATGGGGACGGTGCACTTATGGGAATGCCCTGAGTGTTGTGATATCGGTTCTTGAATCAACTTAACTCAGCTGTGGACTTTTACAGGCTGGTCCTGTAACAAGCAACCTTTTTCTCTGAATTCCCCTAGTGACCTACAGACATGAGACTAATCTAGAGGACGTTTTAGTCAAGCATTGCTTGTATCCCATCTTTGAGGTCCCACTTAGGTACAATCTCTTGTCATAGACCAGTAGACAAGACTTGCCCATATGTGGTTCAGACGGATCGTATCCATATATACAAGACTTGCCCGTATATGGTTCAGATAGATAGTGTGCCTATATACAAGACTTGTCTGTATATGGTTCAGACGGATAGTATACATATATACAAGATTGCCCTTATATGGTTCAGACAGATAGTTTACATATATACAAGACTTGTCCTTATATGGTTCAGACGAATAGTATGCCTATATACAAGAATTGCCCTATGTGGTTCAGACGGATCGTATGCTTATATACAAGACTTGTCCTTATAGGGTTTAGACGGATAGTATGCCTATATACAAGAATTGCCCTATGTGGTTCAGACGGATCGTATGCTTATATACAAGACTTGTTCTTATAGGGTTTAGACGGATAGTATGCCTATATACAAGACTTGTCTGTATGTGGTTCAAACGCATGGTGCGCCTGTATACAAGTTTTTGTCCATATGTGGTTTAAGTGAACAGTCTTGTTGAGCTAATGTTGGCATTTTTTGTTTTTTAGGTCCCTGTATATGTAATGCTTTTGGTTGTATGTGTCATGTGTTTGGTTGTATGTGTCATGTGTTTGGTTGTATGTGTCATGTGTTTGGTTGTATGTGTCATGTGTTTGGTTGTATGTGTCATGTGTTTGGTTGTATGTGTCATGTGTTTGGTTGTATGTGTCATGTGTTTGGTTGTATGTGTCATGTGTTTGGTTGTATGTGTCATGTGTTTGGTTGTATGTGTCATGCGTTTGGTTGTATGTGTCATGCGTTTGGTTGTATTTGTCATGTGTTTGGTTGTATGTGTCATGTGTTTGGTTGTATGTGTCATGTGTTTGGTTGTATGTGTCATGTGTTTGGTTGTATGTGTCATGTGTTTGGTTGTATGTGTCATGTGTTTGGTTGTATGTGTCATGTGTTTGGTTGTATGTGTCATGTGTTTGGTTGTATGTGTCATGTGTTTGGTTGTATGTGTCATGTGTTTGGTTGTATGTGTCATGTGTTTGGTTGTATGTGTCATGTGTTTGGTTGTATGTGTCATGTGTTTGGTTGTATGTGTCATGTGTTTGGTTGTATGTGTCATGTGTTTGGTTGTATGTGTCATGTGTTTGGTTGTATGTGTCATGTGTTTGGTTGTATGTGTCATGTGTTTGGTTGTATGTGTCATGTGTTTGGTTGTATGTGTCATGTGTTTGGGTTGTATGTGTCATGTGTTTGGTTGTATGTGTCATGTGTTTGGTTGTATGTGTCATGTGTTTGGTTGTATGTGTCATGTGTTTGGTTGTATGTGTCATGTGTTTGGTTGTATGTGTCATGTGTTTGGTTGTATGTGTCATGTGTTTGGTTGTATGTGTCATGTGTTTGGTTGTACGTGTCATGTGTTTGGTTGTATGTGTCATGTGTTTGGTTGTACGTGTCATGTGTTTGGTTGTATGTGTCATGTGTTTGGTTGTATGTGTCATGTGTTTGGTTGTATGTGTCATGTGTTTGGTTGTACGTGTCATGTGTTTGGTTGTACGTGTCATGTGTTTGGTTGTATGTGTCATGTGTTTGGTTGTATGTGTCATGTGTTTGGTTGTACGTGTCATGTGTTTGGTTGTATGTGTCATGTGTTTGGTTGTATGTGTCATGTGTTTGGTTGTATGTGTCATGTGTTTGGTTGTATGTGTCATGTGTTTGGTTGTATGTTACCTGCAGGAAGTATACGATGTTTGTCCTGGGATCCAGAAAACCAGCTGTTGTTCAGTGGCAGTTTTGACCAGTCTGTGGTCGTGTGGGATATTGGTGGAAGACGGGGAGCAACGTATGAGCTGCAGGGGCATAGGTGAGCTGTCTGTTTTGGTTTTCAGCCATGTAGGTCTTCTGTACGTATGCCAGTTGGTTGTCTTAGCATGTCTTCTGTATGTGTGCCAATTGTTTGTCTTGGCATGTCTTCTGTACGTATACCAATTGTTTGTCTTGCCATGTCTTCTGTATGTATGCCAGTTGTTTGTATTGGCATGTCTTCTGTATGTATGCCAATTGTTTGTCTTGGCATGTCTTCTGTACGTATGCCAGTTGTTTGTCTTGGCATGTCTTCTGTATGTATGCCAGTTGGTTGTCTTGGCATGTCTTCTGTACGTATGTCAGTTGTTTGACTTGGCATGTCTTCTGTACGTATGTCAGTTGGTTGTCCTGGCATGTCTTCTGTATGTATGCCAGTTGTTTGTCTTGGCATGTCTTCTGTATGTATGCCAATTGGTTGTCTTGGCATGTCTTCTGTACGTATGCCATTGTTTGTCTTGGCATGTCTTCTGTATGTATGCCAGTTTGTTTTTCTTGGTATGTCTTCTGTACGTATGCCAGTTTGTTATCTTGGCATGTCTTCTGTACGTATGCCATTGTTTGTCTTGCCATGTCTTCTGTACGTGTGGGAACAGCGTCTGCTGTAACTTTAAAGTCCAGTGCAGAAGTGGCAGTCTGTACCATATAGTTCCCATAAAAACGTTGAAACTGTATCGTTCTGAGGCAGTTTTCTGTTAGACGTCCTCTCTCTCTAGCTTGCTGCATTTGGCATCTTGTAAACTGCCACAGTTTTTCACTGTCTGCCTCTCAAGGAGTTGGTCTGCAGCTGATCTTTCCCAAGTGTCTGTGTCAAAGTTGATATCTTTCGGGTCAGTTTGCACACATCCTTCTAGCATAACACTGGCCTTCCTGAGGGTCTTATCTCTGTTACCAGTTCCCAGTACAGGAGATCCTTTGGGATACGACCATCCTCTGAATGAGAGACATGTCTCAACCAATGCAAGCGTTTTGAAAATGCTAAAACTATGACAAAATTATGACCAACTCTAAGAATACTGAAATCCCCAAAAATTACAACTGTGTGAATTAAAAAATTTGAAAAAGAATAAATTGATGCAACTATTTTAGAACTGTCACACCATCTGATGGACAGTACCGTAAGGAAATTAGAATCCTCATGACAAAAATTATTTTTTTGCAAGATGCTTCTTCTTCTTCTTTCGTTCGCCTGAAATAAGTTGTCTATATCAGCAATTTTGTCTCTTGTATAAATTTCACTGTTGTTGTTAATTCATTCAGTGGTCCATAGAGTTTACGTTCCACTGTTGTTCTTTCTGGCCAAAAGGTTTGCCTTAATGTGTCAAATTCGGTGCAGTCCTGGAGTACATGCTCTGCTGTCTGGGGCACCTTTCTACAGGTGCACATGGCTGATATGCCTATCTTGAAGTTTGTGTACATGTGGTCATGTAATTGGTTGTGCCCTGTTCTGAGGCGGAGGATAATGACTTGTTTTGCAAGATACAAAACACACCTCCCAGTAAAGTGATGTCAGTTCTAGCAGGTAAAAGAATGTTTGAATGCTTCATAGAAGCTGTGTTGTAGTCTGCATGGGAAGTCTAGGCAGTAAGCAGAGACAACTTTCTCTGTCTCCTGGCTGATGTGAAGGGAAAGATGCAAGGACAAAGCAGATGGATACATTTCTGAGTGTCCTTGTGTGGGTTCCGGGGCCCCATTGTTGGGAAAACAAGAAAAGACCCACTGTCTTCCCACCAAGCATGCTGTAAGAATAAACTAGCTGGGGGATTTTTTCAAAGTCGGAGTGCATCTGCCTGAGAGGCAACAAACCAGCGATCTGCTTACAGATAAGACAGATCTGTAAAACGGATGTGCACGCAACACTCAGGTTCTGAAAAAGACTAACGTCCAGAGGTGTATGAACAAAGAGAACTTTCCACCAGAGTTTACAGCCGGTACACACGATAAAGAAGATTCCTGAGCGGCATGCAGCTAAAGCCATATGGAAAGCAAAGACATTTAACAACCTAGACCCGCATGCATGTCTTAAGATATCACTAATTAGATTTTGCAGCACTGGTGATTGTTTGAGATGGCAAACCATAGCATGTTTACTGTGTATCACATGATGATGATGTCATTTCAACCTGTTTTTTTGGTGATCGCCAGGGACACGATTCAAGGGATGGCACATGCCAGGTTGGCCCACCAACTGTTGACTGGCTGCAGCGATTCTGTTCTTGGTGTTTGGGACATGGGTGTCAAGAGAATGGAGGTAGGTTCTTGTGAAGAGAAGGGCAGGTTTGTGTGAAGAAAACGAAGGCAGGTTTGTGTCAAGAGAATGGAGATAGGTTTGTGTTGGAGATAAGTTTGTGTGAAAAGAGTGGTAGGTTCATGTAAAGAGAATACCAGGTTTAAATAAAGAGAATGGAGGTTAGGCTTTTATGAAAAGAATGGTAGGTTTGTGTAGAGAGAATGGAGGTAGGTTTGTGTGAGAAGAATGGAGGTAGGTTTGTGTAGAGAGAATGGAGGTAGGTTTGTGTGAGAAGAATGGAGGTAGGTTTGTGTGAGAAGAATTGAGGTAGTTTTGTGTAAGAAGAATAGAGGTAGGTTTGTGTAAGGAGAATGGAGGTAGGTTTGTGTAAAAAGAATGGAGGTAGATTTGTGTAAGGGGAATTGAGGTAGGTCTGTGTAAGGAGAATGGAGGTAGGTTTGTGTAAGGGAAATGGAGGTAGGTTTGTTTAAGAGGAATGGAGGTAGGTTTGTTTAAGAGGAATGGAGGTAGGTTTATGTGAAGAGAATGAAGGTAATTTTGTGCAAAGAGAGGAAGGAGGTAGGTTCGTGTGAGGATAATGAAGGTAGATTTGGGTGAAGGAAATGGTTCATTTGAAGAGAAGGAATGTGTGTGAGCGTTTTGCAACCGACTGTAATTTCACAGAACACAGTTGATAACATGATTTAACAGAATTAGTGAAGCACTATTCAAGGGTTTGTTTATTTGTTCCAGACACCAAAGTGGGCTGAAAGCAGTGTTTGTCAAAAGTGTGGTACTCCTTTCTTTTGGAATGTCGGCAAAATGTGGGCAGACAAGAAAGTCGGCATGAGACAAGTAGGTGACCAAGATATACTGATCTTCATCTTCTTCTTCTTCTTCTTCTTCTTCTTCTTCTTCTTCTTCTTCTTCTTCTTCTTCTTCTTCTTCTTCTTCCTCCTCCTCCTCCTCCTCTTCCTCCTTCTCTTCCTCTTCTTCTTCTTCTTCTTCTTCTTCTTCTTCTTCTTCTTTTTCTTCTTCTTCTTCTTCTTCTTCTTCTTCTCCTCTTCCTCCTCCCCTTCTTTTTCTTCTTCTTCTTTTTCTTCTACTTCTATGTTTGCCCTGAAAAGGATGGCTGTTCAATTGCATTGTGGTTTACAGCTAGGCATTACTATCTGTGCCTTTCCATCTAACATATATAGTTTTAGAAAAGCTCTATTTAGTCACCCTAAATGACATGCTTGTTATGGTATAGTTGTTCTGTTCGTTTCCCATTCACAGTTGAGCCCTGGAACCCAGAGAGAGAGTTAATATTCCACTTTAGTTTGTTTTAAAGTTTCAAAGGTCAGAGTTGAGTTCAGTTGAGTTGAGTCGAGTCAAGATTTCTTCCTATGTGTGCTCCCTCCTCATGTTCAGCAGCCAGCGCAGAGTTCCAATACTGATGGAACCGGTCACAATCTGGTTATATGTCCGTCTTGCCTTTCCTCTGAGTGTAGTGAGCTGGCCAGACCCTCTGGTTACACCCAGGGGCCTCATTCTCTCCAGGCCATAATAATCTTGTTTCTCTACTAATTCTGTTGCCTGTTTCAAAACGTAAAACCTTATGATCACAAGCAAGATGTCCCGTGTCCGATACACCCATCTGGGGATCATCCGCCACATCCTGAACCCATCTTCTCTTTGGTCTTCCTCTTCCTCTCTTCCCAGGCATATACCACTCCTTTATTATTCTCTCTAAACTTTCGAGACATTTCAAGTGACCAAAATATTTTAGTTTACTGTGTTTTGTCGTTTTTAATAGCCAATTTTCTTCAATATTCAGTTCTTGAAGTATGGATGCATATGTTTTTTTTTTAAACCCGGGATATTCTTAGAACCCATCTGTATTCAAAGGCATTTATGCGCTGTTCAGCTTGTTGAATGTTGAATTTAGAATCGACATCATAGCACTCGGGACACCCCCATAAGTACTCCGTCCCTATCTTTAGCAGCAAGCGAAGCGTTAAATTCTTAAATTTCGAGCAGCAACCCCTAGGGATGTGTGAAACACCTGCTGTTGCAAACTGAAGGATCGAACTCACAACCTTCAGAACGCAAAGCAGTTGTTCAGCTTGTTTAGTAAGTATATAGTGCTAGACCTATACAGACTAGTTGGCACTGGATGGTTGATGTGTTTGGCATCACACTGGCCCCATTACCTGGCACCCATTTTAGGCTGGGTCAACCTGAGAACAAGATCCATTTTGGCAAAATCCGCCATGATGCGTGAACCTTAGACCTACAGGTCAGCAGGCAAAAGTTTAGCCACTACACCACCACAGTTACCATTTAGCTGGTCAGTCAGGAAAAGAAAAAAAATCAGCCAGCAAAGCAGCCTACTACCAAGCAGCCAGTCATTTAATAAATCAGGCATTTGGTAAATCAATTAATAATTTAGCCAGTTAGTAAATTAATCAGCCAACCATTCAAGCGGCTAGTCAGGTAATGTATCAATAAATCAGTCATTTGGCAAATTGGTTGTTATTTCAATCAGTTAGCAAATCTACCAAGCAGCCAGTCAGTTAATTTATCAGTTAATAAATCAATAATTTAGTAAATCAGTTCAGACAAATGCTAGGAATAAAGGGAGTCTTACAGGTCATCAAAGAACAACAAATGAAGTGGTTTGGACACCTAACAAAAATGCCCTGGTACTATCTGCCACAGCGAGCCACACTAAAACGTTACAACGGGTATAGAGCAAGTGGAAGACCTCGGAAAAGATTGAGTGATGGCATTGAGAACAGCCTTACAGAAATGAACATCAGTCTTAATAGTGCTCTTGACAGAGCTCATCAACGAACATTACATCTCCCCCCGACACTTCGATGAGGTACAAGGTGGAAGAGAAGGAGAAGAAGTAGTAAATCAGTTTTTAAATCACGCAGTCTGATAATTAGTCAATCAGTAAGGCAGTATAAAGAATGGAAATTCCCTACAATCACAATAACATGTAAGTGACACCTAAAACAAGATGGAAAGATAACATCAGAGAAACTCAACAGCACAATGTGTCTATGGTCAAAGCCGTCAGAAGAGCACGAAGCAGAACCATATATCTCCCTCAACATCCAAAGCGGTAAAAGAGGAAGAGAAGAAGAAGACGCTTTTTCTCGCCTTCAGCCATTTATCAGCAAAAATAGCTGTTGCCTGTTTGTAATCTCTACAGCATCATTGTCGACATTGTGGCCAGGCGCTGTGCCACTCCTGCTGCCATAACTTATCCCCGATTCCTCTCATGGGTTACGAGCATCAAGTGCGAGTGTGTGACAGCTGCTTCCAGATGATCACACCTGAACAGTGAGTTATTTTTCTTGTACCTTGTGATTGATTGGATACTAAAGAACACAGTAGACAGGACATTGAGAGGCATACGATGGACTCCATTCACCATGCTTGAGGACCTTGATTTTGCAGATGATATAGCACTCCTATCACATAAACATGAACATATACCAAAAAAAAGTAACAGACTACACAGCACAGCAGAAATGGTGGGACTGAGAATAAATACAAAGAAAACTAAGATCATGACAAGCAGTCCAAACCAACAACCAGTGACCGTAAATAACCAAACTTTTGAAAATGTAGAACATCTCACATATCTTGGCAGTGTGGTGTCCCTGCCGGGAGGGACCAAAGAGGACAAACAGTCACGTCTGAGCAAAGCTAGAGCTGCTTTTGGAAGGATGAGGCAAATCTGGAAATCCAACAATTACTGCAGAGCAACGAAACTGCGACTCTACAAGAGCATCATTTTGCCAGTTCTTCTTTATAGAGCGGAATGCTGGAGAATGACCAAAAGGATGAACACAATCTGTCCACCTTCAACCACACATGTCTACGTAGAATTATCAAAATGTTCTGGCCAGATACAATCTCAAACACTTAACTACTTCAAGTCACAAACCAAGAAACTTTAGACAGTATGATTACCAAGAGAAGATGGAAATGGCTTGGCCACGTTATGAGAATGAATTCTGATATACTTGCCAAAACAGCTCTTACATGGACACCAGAAAACAGGGGCGCCCAAAAACAACATGGAGGCGAACGATGGAAAGTGACCTGAGTGCGGCATCTTTGACATGGAAAACTGCACTGAAGATTGCACATGACAGGAAAGCATGGAAAGTCCTCTCTGAAGCCTCATGTGCCACTAGGCATAACGAGAACTGATGATGATGAAGTAGCAACGAAAATAATTGTATGGTTGAGGGTTGCCACAACATGAGAAACTGTATTAAAGGGTTGCCACAACATGAGGAACTGTAGTAAAGGGTTGCCACAACATGAGAAACTGTATTAAAGGGTCGCCACAACATGAGGAACTGTAGTAAAGGGTTGCCACAACATGAGGAACTGTAGTAAAGGGTTGCCACAACATGAGGAACTGTAGTAAAGGGTTGCCACAACATGAGGAACTGTAGTGAAGGGTTGCCACAACATGAGGAACTGTAGTAAAGGGTCGCACCTTTAGGAAGGTTTAGAGCCACTGCTATAGAGTAAACAAGACAGGTGGAGAGATGGATCATGTTGCATGGGAAACACATGGTCTCTATAATACTGCCCAGGCTTTGTGCTGTGGGGAGGAGGAGCTTTATCCCTGGCCACCATCATCCTGGCCTGTGATTCCCAAGGTACAATCTGACACTGGTTTGCTAGGGCAAACCTGCCTACCATCCACATGATACTGAAAAATTATCAGCTGAGTTGGGCTGATCACCTAGCAAGCATGCCAGAATATCGCCTCCCAAAGAGAGTATTTT
Organism: Candidula unifasciata; assembly: GCA_905116865.2. NCBI lineage: Eukaryota > Metazoa > Mollusca > Gastropoda > Stylommatophora > Geomitridae > Candidula > Candidula unifasciata. The sequence goes on from CAJHNH020000358.1 coordinate 523,315, forward strand.
ATGGTGAGCTCCAGCAAGAGAAGAGGTCCCAGGGAGGACAGAAAAAGCGCTATAAGGACACTCTCAACACTGGTTTCAATTCTTTTGGCATTAACACAGCGACGTGGGAAGCTGCTGTGCAAGACCGTTCTGGATGGCGTACTTACCTCAGACATGGTGCACCAGCCTGCCAGGCAGCGGAGTTGTACAGTCAGAGAAACGGAGGCAGACTAGAAAGAATCGTACTGCTAATCCCACACTTATTGCGGCTTCCATCTGTTGTCCGCACTGCTCAAGAACTTTCCAGACTCATAGTGGACTAATCAGCCACCTTGGTACTAATAATCCGTCATCATTACTACTTTAAATGAAAGTGGTCTTTATCTCTTGTGATGGACGAACAAAACAATATGACACTATCGTCTGGAAAGACTGAAAGGTGTCAGCAACAACCAAACAGCAACAACAAACTATCTGTTATTTTATGTCTGTTGCCTTTGATTGGTTGATGTACTTTTCTTCCCAGAAAACTTCCACATGCATCATTTCACGATCTGAAACACAACATTACCTGCATGGATCTGGACGATCCTCGGAAGATGTTACTCACCTCTGGCAGCGATAACGTCATGAAGGTTGGTCATTTTTGTGATTGGTTGCTTGGTGGATGAGTGGCTTGGCAAATTTAGTTTTCAGTTAGATGCAGATTTTTTAAACTCTCCCTCTCTCACTTTGTCTGTCTCTTGCTCTCTCTATCTGTATGTTTGCCTCTCTCTTCCTCACTCCCTCTCCATACCTCTGTATGCCTGTTTTTCTTTCCATCTCCCTCTCTTTTCAGGTTGTTTGAGAGATTTCTTGACAGAGTGAGTGTTTAGGGGTGGAGACTTTCTTCATGATCATCTATAGTGGCAGATGGGGAGAAGGACTTTAGATGGAGAGAAGTAGAAGGAGAGTATTAAACACTGAAATGGCAGATGGAGAAAAGGACTGTAGATGGAGAGAAGAACTAGATGGAGAGAAGTAGATGAAGAGTATTAAACGCTGAAGTGACAGAGGGAGAGAAGGAAAGCAAGAAGGCATGAAGTGAAATTGGATAGAGAATCCAGGAAGGTTAACCGAGCAAACAAATGGGTGCAGAAGTTTGATGCAAGGGCCGAAAGATGCATTTATCCTCCCACGTTGTAAACGAGCACAGCACTTTATGTCTTTGGATGAGCGCAGAAGAAGGAAAGAGAATGAGTGTGAGGCAGAGATGCTTTGAGAAAGAAAAAAGTGGGAGATGTAGAAAGGGAAGGAGGGAGAAGAATAGAGAAATGGAAAGAGGGTGGAAAAAACTTGAAAAGGGCAGAAAGATTAGGTAAACAAGAAAGGAAGAAAGAGAAGGAAAGAAGGAGAGTATTGATGGGGGGAGAGAGAGAGAGAGAAAACTTGAATTTGAAACTATGACCTTTTTGTTGATGGGCCACTTTACAACTGTGGCTGTAATTATTGTTTTGTTTTGTTTGGATTGTGCCGATTCTATATTTTAATTATTTTCCTAACAGATATGGGACTTGAGTAGTATTCTACATTGAGCGCCACCTGGTGTTTTGAAGGGGCCAATAACCAGAAGTATTACAGATGATGAAGCCAAAGAGATCGTGTTGAAAGAAACCTGGCATTTTAAATGAAATAAGGTTTATAGTTATGAATAGATGCGCGAGTGCAAGGGAATCAAAGAACAGATTGTTTGGCTACAAAAGCTATAGCAACAGGAACATTCCCACCGGACATAGGAGACATTCTATAGACTATATATATTTATGAATGAATGCTGATAGATGATACGAGGTTAGATGAATTAACACGTGTAACAATGTGTGAATATGGAAATAGGTGTGGATCCGGCAAGGAGGGACGTATGAGAGGAAGAAAACGATTGGCGTATAATCAGTGTGCTGCGAGAAAATTTAGCAGCCACACCTTTAGACATTTGCTGCGGGAGACGGAGCATCTTTGGATATGCCAAGTCTGCTGTGATGTTGATTATTAAATCAGACAAAATGGATGATGCAGAGACGTTGACAGTAAATAAACTGCAGAAAAAAATTGATGATTTTGAAATATGGCTGTGTAAATTAATACGAGTGTTATCATTGCAGAACAAAATGTATTACGAAAACAGGGGTAGATAAAAACACATATTATTACCTACCCCTATCACCCAAGACAATTAATACCCTGACATCTCCGGCTAACTTACCTTCCTTTAGTCTGTCAGTTTTAATATTTCACCATATAACATTAGGGAGTCTCTGTGGCGTTGGCAGCTAGACGCCCGTCTGCGGATCAGAAGGTCGTGAGTTCGGGTCCTGATTAAGCCGGATTGTTTTAAAAAATGACTTTGACTCCCAGGTCGACCCAGCCTAGAATAGGTACCAGGTGCAGTCCTGGGAAGTAAAGGCAGCTGGCGTGATGCTGACCACATCACCCACAAAATGCTGATGGTCTATAAAAATTTTGGTCTAGCCCTATATGCCCAATACGCCTAAAGGCGTGGAAAAGGGCCCTTTACCATATAACAATTAGCACCTCCTTAGCATTACCAGTAAAACCTGTTGAGTGAGATCATGGACAGACAATTAAAGTACTTTAACAATTTAAAGAGACAGCTTCTTCATTACAGTGTCTTCCTTTTGTAAATGTAAATAATAGGGACACAATAAAGATATTACACAGTTGCCAGGCAATAAATTGTGTAATGCAATGTTTCCCAAACATTTCTTAGTGGCGGCACATTTTTTATTTACAATGTTTCCACGGTGCTCTAACCTAAGTAAAAGTATGACTATTCGTATGTAGGAGAAAAAAAAATTTGCGTATATTCGAATATTTCACAGCGCCCCTGTGAAGAGGTTGCGACTTCCCGGGCGCCGCAGCGCACAGTTTGGGATTCACTGGTGTAGTGTCTCTTTTGTTTCTGTATTATTTAGACAGCTTCTTGTTAAAGTATATGCTAGAAAAGGAAAGGAGTAGGTCAGGTGTGCAAGAGGAAGACAATGTTACATGTGGGTTGAAACCATGAAGAGATGAACTGGTTGCTGCCTATATCAGTTTGTCATGTCCATGAATCGAGAGGTGAAGAAAAGATGATCGCATTGGATAGGACATCTTCTTCTTCACATTGACTAGCTGTCAACTCTGGCTGAAAGTTCTGATTGTTCATCCATGTCTGAACTTAGTCTTATTTCAGAATATGAGTTTTGCATGCATATCAGTTTTACAGATCTGGATTATTTCTGTGCAGACTGTTGGTTTTTTGCCTCTTACCAGTTGTATGGAAATACTGGTAGAAAAATCATCCATAAACTTTCATTTCAGTATTATATTTAAATTGGCATTTGAGTATTATCAAATATAATCCATAGTAGTTTTTTTGTTGTGTCCATGTTGTAAACATGTTATTGCCAGATGTGTTCATGGTCTTTCATTGCAACTAATATTAGTCAACATGCTTTCATAAATATTTGTACCACTTAACTCTTTCAATACCAGAAAATTCACTATGTATATTTTGGTCACTTCTGAGTTAATATATTCTTGCTGTCTTCTGGACACATGCCATATCAATCCTTCTCCTCCTTCTTCTCCTTCTTTGGTCCCTAGCTGTAAGCTCTGGCAAAAAGTGCTGAGGAAGATCAGAACAGGTATGCTTCGTGCAGAGTGGCATGCTTCGCTGCGGAGGACACGAGTGAGGAGTATTGTCTGGATTTTTTCACCGGGTTACGCCAGTGTGTTAGGAAATGAACAGGCGGACAGACTGGCTGGCTCTGCACAACTTGGTGGAATACTGCTACATGATAGGGCAGACGTGGTTAGTGCCTTGTGGGAGAGTGTGTACAATTCGGAGGAACAGATGGATCACCACAGTCTGGTGAGATTGATGCAGTTGGGGGTGACGAGAGGTTCTGGCAGATGCTTGAGGCTCAGAGGAAAGGCAAAACGGACGTTTAATCAGAAAGCTACTGGCACCATTAGTATCGGAACTCTTCGCTGGCTGCTGAAGATGGGAACGGAGCGCTTATGGGAATGCCCTGAGTGCTGTGATGTCGGTTCTTGAATCAAATAAAATAAAATCTGGCAAAAAGTGCTGGCCGTTCATCGATTTGGGCTTTAGCTTTATGCCAGGGTCTGAGTTTTGCGTGTACATTTGTTTTACTGGCTTATTTATGTGCAGTTGGTTGTTCCTAGCCACAAGGGCAGATGCACTCTGACTTCAAAGGAAGCTCCCAATCAGTCGACTCTTACTACATGCTGGTTGGGGAGGCAATGGGTCCATTCTTGTTTTCTTCACATTGAAGCCCCAGGCAAATGAGTCCTATGTGTTTTTTTTTCTTCTTTTTCTCCTTCTCATTATTATTATTATTATTCATAATCTTCTTCTTCTTCATCATAATGTTTTTCTTCTTCTTCTTCTTCTTTTTCTTCTTCTTTTTTTGTGTTCTTCTTCTTCTTCACTTCCTCTTTTACCGCTGTGGGTGTCGAGGGAGATATAAGGTTCTGTTTCTAGCTCTTCTGGCTGCCTCGACCATAGGCACAACGTGCTGTTGTAGAGTTTATCTGATGTTATCCTTCCATCTTGTTCTTGGTCTACCCCGTGCTCTACGTCCTTCTCCTCTTTCCATGTATGCTTTGTATGGTATGGTGTCACAAGGCATTCTCTCTAAGTGGGCAAACCATTTCACTTGCTGTCTTTGTATGTAATCCAGAATTGGTTCTGTGCCGACTTGTTCTCTTATGATCTCATTCCTGATCTTATCTCTCATGGTCACTCCTACAGCACTTCTCAGACATCTCATTTCCGTGGTTACTAATTTTCTTTTATGGTTTGTTGTGAGTGACCATGTCTGGCACTGGTAGCACAGAGTTGGAATAAATATGCTTTGACTAAGATGTCTCTTTGTGCTGATTGGGATTGTCTTATGCTGTAAGAGGGGGGCTAGCTGTCCAAATACTTGGTTTGCTTTACTGCATCTAATGTCAATTTCTTTATCCGATTTCCCATCTTCGGTAAATGTAGTTCCCAGACATTTAAACTCAGATGCCTGTTTAATGCCTTTGTATTCTATTGCTATGTTTAGATCTGTCTTCTTTTTTCCTATTGACATTACTTCTGTCTTTTCAGTGTTGATTCTCATATTATTTGTTTTACATTCTTCATTCATGGATGTTAGATGTTGTTGCAATTTCATGGCTGTATCTGCTATCAAGGCCTGGTCATCTGCAAAGAGTAATTCGTTGATCTTACTAAGATCTTCATTCACAGGCTTGGCATTCTTGCATATACTGTTGATGTAGGTGATAAACAGCAGTGGTGATAAGACACACCCCTGTCTTATTCCAGATGTCACTGTGAAAGGATGAGATGTTCCCTGATTTATTCTAACTACACTTCTACAATCCCTGTATAAACTTTTGCACACTTCGATGAGGTGTTCGCTTACTCCATATCTTGCCATTATTTTCCATAGTAATTGTCTGTCGACTCTGTCAAATGCCTTCTCCTGGTCTACGAATGCCACAAATAAGTTCTTATTGTATTCAATGTTCTTTTCTATTAACTGTTTAAGTGTGAAGATTGCATCTGTGCAGCTTCTATTTCTCCTAAATCCCATCTGTTCTTCTGCCAGCTGTGGTTCTATCACTGGTCTCAGTCTTGTTTCTATTATCTTGGCATAGATTTTGCCAACATGGCTTAAATTGTTTGTGTTCACTGGCTGTAAAACTCTGGTGGAAAGCTATGGTAGTTCATCCACTTCTGGACTTTAGCCGTCTTGTTCCAGAACTTGAGTATTGTATGTACATCCATTTTTAAGATCTGCTTATTTGTTTCCAGACGGTTGGCTTCTCAGCTCTCAGGCAGATACACTCCAACTTTGAAGAAAACCTCCCTAATTAGTTGACTTTTACAGCATGCTTAGCGTATTCCCCCCTCCCCACATTGGGACTCCAGAACCCACACACAGGTGTGGTGTAAATAAAGTAATGGAGATCCTCATGTGGATTCTAAGGCCCCATCAGGGCCATTTCAGTCTGTTAGCCCTCCTGATGCCAGTGATTTAAACAGATTATGAATTTTGATCACTGGCATCATGAGAGCTAATAGACTATAATGGCTGGGGCAAATTGAAAGAATGTTAGATGACAGGTAAAAACTGTATACACGAGGGAGATGAATGGTCATAGACCACGAGGCAGACCAAGAAGATGATGGAGAGATAATATCCAAACAGATCTGCAAACACTTGGTGTCACCAACTGGAAAGAGAAGGCCATCCAGAGAGATGAATGGAGGCAGGTGATATCTGCAGCAATGAACCTCAAGGGCTCGGAACGCTGAAGAAGAAGAAGAAAAAGATAAATTTTTAGTTTCAACTGGTCTATTAGATTTGAGTATAGCATCATATGTCTGATGGGTCACTGGGGTAAAAGGGTCCTTTAGCTCCGTCTGTCCCAACCAAGGTGCCTTGTGGAAGAGCGTGTACAGTTCGGAGGAGTAGATAGATCACCACAGTTTAATCAGAATGCTACTGGCACCATTAGTATCGGAAGTCTTCACTGGCTGCTGAAGATGGGAATGGAGCGCTTATGGGAATGACCCGAGTGCTGTGATATCAGTTCTTGAATTTACTCAACTCAACCAATTTACAGTGTGTGAGCAGCTGTAGTGATTGCGTATCACACAACGAATGGCGTGTTATTATATTTTTTTCATTTGGTTTGACCATGCTAATAAAATCTGGCTAGATATGCTAACATACAGCATAGTATATGGTGTCTCTGTGAAAGTAAAACATGCATGCTCTTTTCATTATGCCCATTGTCCTTAAGAATCAAAACAAATTTGTTCGGTACTGAAATAGTTTGTCAGATGGTAGGGTCAGTACAGTACCAGAGTACAGTACCAGAGTACAGTACCAGGGTACAGTACCAGGGTACAGTACCAGAGTACAGTACCAGGGTACAGTACCAGCTGCCTTTGTTTCCCAGAATGTTTCCTTGGGTCCATTTTAAACTAAGTTGATCTGGGAGATGTAAAAAGAACAAAGTAAAGGACCCTTTTCCACACCTTCAAGCATAGAGATTAGAGAGGATTATCATAACAGCACTGCGGACAGATCCATAAGTGCTCCGATCTCCTCCTCAAAAGCTGCACAAGTGTAAAACGACTGATAACGCCTGTTCTGTGTTGGTTAGTAAAACTTCTTGTCCTCTTAGTGAAATGTTAATTTCTTGCAGCTCCAGGCTGCACCCCCCTCGTCCATCAGTCTAGACACTGATACGGAGTCATGTCCTTTGGCGTGCTCCTCGGTATGGAAAGTGCAGCGCATGACATTGATAACATCGATCCTGTCCAGAACTGGACCAGCCATAGCAACCGCAGTGTCAGCAAGATAGTACCTTCAAACATATTGGGCATAAAACCTAGAAATATATAGTTTATAGATCATTTGGCACTTTAGGTTACCAATGTTAGACTTGGACATTGACAAAAGAACAAGAAAGAAAATTAACCACCTGTGAGATGAGATGTTTGAGAATGCCTGTGAATAAAACCAGAAGAGATCGAGTGAGAAGCAACGTGAACACAAGAACTGTTGGAACAACACCCATCTTCAAATTTATTGAGAAACAAAGAATGAAATGGTTTGGCCATCTAATGAGAATGAAATCAACGATGCCTGCAGCCGGAGCGTAAGTAAAGTAAAGGACCCTTTTCCACGCCTTTCACTGCCTAGGACTGCACCTGGTACCCACTCAAGGCAGGTCAACCTAGAAGCCAAGGTAATTTTTGAAAACGCCCGGCTCCTCCATAGAGCGAACCTACGACCTTCCAATCCACAGGCGATTGTCTAGCCGCTACACCACGGCGACTCCCAGCAGCAAGAGCGTACAGCCTGAAAATTGAAACATCAAGAGGCAGAGGAAGACCAAGAAGAAGATGTATTGAATGAGACCTTGAGACTGCCTAACATCACGGCATATCAAGCGACTGAGGCGCCCCGGCTTGGCTGCCGATCGTCTGATGAACTGCGATACCTAGCGGCATAAGCAGATATTGACAAAAGAAAGAAGAAACACTCTGTGGGTGATGTGGTTAACATGGTGTCAGCTGCTTTTACTTCCCAGGACTTTACCTGGTACCAGTTTAAGGCTGGGTCAATCTGGGAGCCTAAGTTACCTTTTTAAAAAGTCTGGCTCTGTTCAGATTTGAACACATGACCTCTGGATCCACAGATGAGCGTATAGCTGCTACAGCATGGCGGCTCCCACAAAATCGGACATGACATGGATTTGAACCCTTGATCTTTGCAAATGTAGGTGACCACCTCACTACTACAGCTTCTTCGTCTGGAAGTCTAGATCGTTTAAAGAAAAAAAACTCTACCTTGGGGATTTGAACACATGGCTAACTTGCTGGCATGCTTGTGTGTTATCCATTGTGCTACAGATTTCTTTTAATGTGCCTCAACAAATTGTGATGAAATGGTTATACAGCTTCTTCTCAACTTATGACCTATGCAACTTATGGCCTATACCACTTTTGACCTATGCAACTAATGACCTAGGTGACTGATGACCATTTGAAATTACAATGCAAGAAATAAATAAAGATAATTACATTGATATAGTCAAAAAGTTCCTGGAAATGATTCTAGAGTACACAGATATGCTCATTATGTACAGTAACTATACAAACATAGATTAAGTCTTTTGTGTATTATGTACAGTAACTATACGTACATAGATTCAGTCTCTTGTATATTATGTACAATTTGTTTAGCTCATTTAAATGAAAATAGTGTTTAAAAATATCATTTCTGGTACACTTATGACTCGTAAGAAAGAAAACTCGGCTGTAAGTTGAGGAGATTCTGTATATTATAACTGTGCTGAAAATGAAAATAATTAATTTGTTTTAATGAGACTGAAAATCTATTAAGGGGACACTATTACTATGCATCTTCCCTGTATGGGTTTCGGGACCCACTGAGAGTCAACCAATTGGCGGCTTCCTTCGAAGTCGGAGTGCATCTGCCTGAGAGGCAAGGAACCAACTGTCTGCTTACAAAAAACAAGATCTGTAAAACGGATGTGCATGCAACTCTCAGGTTCTGAAACAAGACTAAAGTCAGAAAAACTTTGCCAGAGTTTACAGCCGGTGAAAGCAAAGAGGAAGAGACTATATATATATAAATATATCTAGAAATCAACTTCAAGGGACACTACTGTCATATATCTAAAAGAAATTCCGGAAATTTTGATTAAAAAACTTACTTTTAAGATTGTTCGTGTTATTTCTCACATCTGTTTAAGTTTTCTTTTAAATCTTGTTACTGCTGCTGTTTGTTTAGTTGAATGTTGAATTTAGAATCGACACTCCCATAAGCATTCCATCCCCATCTTCAGCAGCAAGCGAAGAGTTACAATTCTGATGGTACCAGTAACTGTCTGATTGTGCGTCCATCTCACCTTTCTCTAGAGTATTGAGCATCGGCCAGATCTCCTAGTAACTCCTCGCAGCGCCATTCTCCTCAGACCGTAATGATCTATTTGTGCCTCCGCACTGTTCACTCGCTCCCAAAGGGCCCTCACAACATCCAGCTTGTCGTACATCAGTTTACGAATTCAACTGAGGCTGCTTAGTTGAGGACATAGAACCTCGTGAGAAATGAGTGCGAATGTCTGCAGAGTGGTCTACGTCCTTTTTTGATCTGCTTCTTCTGCCTTTCTATCCCCCAATGGAGCATAGGCCCTCAACCAACTCACGCCAAGTCTCTCTATCCTTCGCCACTGCATGGATCTGCCCCCATGTCCTCCCTAAATTTTTAACTTCATTCTCCAGCTCTCTTCTCCATGTGTGTTTTTTTTTTTTTTTCATTTCTTTATTAACATTCCAGATGCCAATTCTGGAGGTTTTCCTAGCTGAGAGGAGGTATGTCGGTGATCCTGACTCCTTTCGGCTTTCTCCACACGGTGCCATACTTCTACTTAAAGAGCCTCCCCTCATCTTGGTTGGCTTGGTTTTACTTGCTTCTCTTTTTGACTTATCCATGGTTGGTTGGTTTTTGTGGCTTTTGTTTTTACAGGATGAGGTAGCCAACCCCAAGCCCAACCCTACCCTTAGTCGTCAATCACAACATGCCTGGTAGGATGCAGTGTCACTATTCTTTGCTTCCTGTGAGGGCCCTGGAGACACACAGGCATTTTGGTCTGCTAAAACTGGACAAAGATTACAGACAACAAAACCCATTGTTGGTGAAAATGGAAGTCCAAGCTCTAATTTGTGAGAATTCTGCTGATGGAGGTGCAGTTATTTACACTTAATGGATCTGTCGACATTGGACATGCACAAAGCTCATGCATTTTTGTGGTTCTCATTTGAAAAAACTTGAAGAATATAGCGGTGTTTTTGCCTCCACTACAAGTAGTCTAACTATGGAGGTGATGGCGGTAATAAATGAAGTGGCTAGAGACAGAATTTTTCACATGCATACTTTCTAAGTGATTCCATGAGTATCTTCAAGAAGACTGAAACAGGGTGGTTTTGAAGATGACGATTGAAGTCTACGAAAATGTGGTTTGACAGAAAACAGTTTCATTTTTGTGCCAGGGCACTCTGGTAAGAAGAAATGAAGAACCAGATTAGCTTGCTGGTATGGCTACGGTAGATGCAGGACAGCGATGGACCGAGCTGATGTTCTTAATACTCTCAAGGAGGCAGGACGAGTAGACAATTCAGGAGATGAGGGAAATCAACAGCATTAAAGTGACTACTGCGAGAACTTCAGGTCATGAGAGGTATTGCCAGACATGAACACTGCCCAGGTAGCCAAAGAAGAATATTAAACCAACGTTTAACTAGTGTGATCTTCTCAATGGATGCTTGATTCTTTTTAATAATTCTCCTCAGTTGAGTTTTGATTCTTCTCAGTAGAGTTTTGATTGTTATAAGTGGATTGTTGATTTTTCTCAGGAAGGTTTTGATTGTTCCTAATTAAGTTTTTATTCTGCTCAGTTGAGTCTTGATTCTCTTGAATAGAGTTTTGATTCTTCTCAATGGAGATATAATTCCCCACAACTGAGACATAAATTTTGTTTTAGACTTCTGGACAAAAGTCACACAAAACTAATTTCTACATACAAATTTTAAAAACAAATTTTCCTCTGTGATTGCACTTGATAGTGTAATTTTCACTGACTCAAAGAGCCACTATTCAGACACACAAAAGAGAAAAAAATTCAAATGCCAGAACTCCATTTAACCAAGTAAAACAGTTATGGAATAATTTGCTGCAGTGAGTATCTGAACATGGCCAGTCTAGAAAAAACAAATAATAACTTTGAGGTTGAGCGGCCTTTAAATGGGTACCTGGTAAAGTGCTGGGAAGTAAAGGCAGCCGGCGGGATGTTGACCACATCATCCACTGAATGCCAAATGTAGATCTAGCGCTATAAGCTCAGTGTGCATGAAGGCAGAGAAAAGGTTGGTCTATAAAATGTAGATCTAGCGCTATATGCCTAGTGTGCATGAAGGCAGGGAAAAGGTTGGTCTATATAATGTAGATCTAGCGCTGTATGCCCAGTGTACATGAAGGCAGGGAAAAGGTTGGTCTATAAAATGTAGATCTAGCGCTATATGCCCAGTGCACATGAAGGCAGGGAAAAGGTTGGTCTATAAAATGTAGATCTAGCGCTGTATGCCCAGTGTACATGAAGGCAGAGAAAAGGTTGGTCTATAAAATGTAGATCTAGCACTATATGCCCTGTGCACATGAAGGCAGAGAAAAGGTTGGTCTATAAAATGTAGATCTAGCGCTATATGCCCAGTGCACATAAAGGCAGGGAAGATGGATGGGGTCTAGTGTGAGTAGCCTGGTGTAAGGTTCCACAGACAAAAATTCAAAAAATCACAGTTATCTGTTTAATGAACTGTTAACAGAAGTCAGAAGAAGGCTTATCTCCTCCAGGAATGCACTATGAAGGATTAACATCTCAAGGATGATATTCCTACAGGTATGAATCCAGGAATGCACTATGGAGGTTTAACATCTCAAGGATGATATTCCTACAGGTATGAATCCAGGATTGCACTCTGGAGGTTTAACATCTCAAGGATGATATTCCTACAGGTATGAATCCAGGAATGCACTCTGGAGGTTTAACATCTCAAGGATGATATTCCTACAGGTATGAATCCAGGAATGCACTCTGGAGGTTTAACATCTCAAGGATGATATTCCTACAGGTATGAATCCAGGAATGCACTCTGGAGGTTTAACATCTCAAGGATGATATTCCTACAGGTATGAATCCAGGAATGCACTCTGGAGGATTAACATCTCAAGGATGATATTCCTACAGGTATGAATCCAGGAATGCACTCTGGAGGATTAACATCTCAAGGATGATATTCCTACAGGTATAAATCCAGGAATGCACTCTGGAGGATTAACATCTCAAGGATGATATTCCTACAGGTATGAATCCAGGAATGCACTATGAAGGATTAGCATCTCAAGGATGATATTCCTACAGGTATGAATCCAGGAATGCACTATGGAGGTTTAACATCTCCAGGATGATATTCCTACAGGTATGAATCCAGGAATGCACTCTGGAGGGTTAACATCTCAAGGATGATATTCCTACAGGTGTGAATCCAGGAATGCACTCTGGAGATTTAGCATCTCAAGGATGATATTCCTACGGGTATGAATGCAGGACTAAAATCTAGAGGATTTGTTAACATCTCAAGGGTAATTTCCTCAATTCAACATTAAATAGCATGCTTCTCTAATAAGTCAAAGTATGCTACTTTTAAATTTGGATGATTTGATTTGATTTAAGAACTGACATCACAGCACTCGGGGCATTCCCATAAGCGCTCTGTCCCCATCTTCAGCTGCCAGTGAAGAGTTTCGATACTAATGGTGCCAGTAGCATTCTGATTAAACGTCCGTTTAATTTGGATGCGATTTACTGTATTCCAAATGAAAGTTTTATCAAATTTTTAATACATCTTGCCGTAATCCTAACTACAAGTGATGAAATTGCATCAAACGAAGCGAGTTTTTTCTCTTTTTTTTCTTCTCTGCCGCTATTTACCTCAGCAAGGTTTTGTGATGGAGATGTAAGAATCATTTGTGCGCTCGTTCCAATGCATTGTACAAGTTGTTGTTCATTTCTATTAGGTTGCTCCTGATGGTGTCGCTCCATCTCTTGCGTGGTCTTCCTCTTGTTCTGTGTTTATTATATTTCTTAAGCGTGGCTCTCTGTTGCAATTTGTACTAGGGCATTCTCGTCAGGTGGCCAAACCATCTCACTTGTTGTTCTTCAATGAAGTGTAATCTGGTAATCCTTGTTTCAGCTTCATAGCAAACGGGTCACCCCATAGTTGCTCCACTCCTGTGCCAACGAAAAACACACGTAGCTCACAGTGTCACGCCATGCACTCAACTCATGAGCTGGGCGACGAAACTATATCATTCCAGTCTTTCAATGAAGTGTAGTCTTCTTCGGATTTCTTCATTCCTGATTTTATCTATTCCTGTCACATCGGCAGCTCTCCTAAGACATATAATCTCTGCTGTTACGATCTTCAGCTCATTAGTTGTTGTAAGGGTCTATGTTTGGCACTGGTAGCACAATGAATATTTTTTTTAATTATTATAAAACATGAGTGACAAATTTCAAATCCAAACCACCTTTCAGACGTCATGTTCTCGTCTGCTAGAGCAAGCTACACAGATTGTGATGACGTAGAGCGCAGTGTCCCACAAGATGGCTTGTCGGTTGTAAGGGAAAACTTAGTTCTTTTTTATTTTTTCTACACATCTACCCACCAAAAATGGTAAGCCATGTTTATATTCGTTTAATGACCTGTGTATCGTAAGATGACGTTCAGTAAGAGAACTAGTTTTGATTTTAGACTGTCGGTAATTAAATTCTCTTCAATTTAAAATTAAAAATCAGCGAATGAATCAGAATCTCTTCTCAGTGATTGATGTCATTGTATGATCAATGGTCATGACGATGCGGCTGCAGTCACTGTCAGTCAGTGACTGATTACTGAAATGACTGTAAAAAAGCTGATAAATACGAAACCGTGCTTAGTTATAAGTTGGAATAATTTAGGCAGTCTCTAAACTTTCCGTCTTCCGCCTTTTATTTTCAAATAGAGCATCGATCAATTCACGTGCCTTTTGTTTGTAAACCAATAAACTAAATTTTGAAACAATGAAACTTGGACTGTTCTTCGAATAACGGTCCCATATTATCGAGGATAAGAAAATATGGCTCTCCTTCAGACTTTTACCCCATATTATGGCGGCCAAACAAATACCTTAACAGGATCGGATCGGCTCGAATAACGCAACAGATGCTCTAACAGGGTCTCAGCAAAATGTTAATTGCGAACCTGTTTCTGCGACTATGCCGCACCGCCAACAGTATCCCCCGCGCTGTTACGCGCAGCGCTGAGAAGGGCTAAACTAGATGGCAAAAATGAGCAAATAAAATGGAGGAAGCTGCAGCAGATCCGTAGCTGCTGCTCGTGAAACACTCAAAATTGTCAATGGTCGCTATTATCGTCTGCAGTGTTGCGTGTCGTGACATTGTCAAGTAATCCTAGTTTTGCCGCGATGTGTTCGTCGGAGGAAGTCCGCATTTTACACAAGACTGAGGCCCTGTTAGGGTATTTGTGTGGCCGCCATAATATGGGGTAGAAGTTGAAGGAGAGCCGAAAATACCCTAACAGGGCCTCAGTGATATGTAAATTGCAGACCTCTTTCCAGCGACTTTACCGCCAACGCTAAGAGTATCCCCTATGCCGCTACGTGCGGCGCTGAGGGGGGCTAAACTAGATGGCAAAAAATTAGCAAATAAAATGGAGGAAGCTGCAGGAGATCGGTAGCTGCTGCTTGTGAGTCCCAGCCATCAAGTTTAGCCCCCTCCGAGCCATGTGTAGCTGCACGGGGTATACTAGATGGCTGGGACTCACAAGCAAAGCTGCAGGTGATGCGGAAGCTGCTGCTCGTGAGTCCCAGCTATCTAGTTTAGCCCCAATCCATGCCGTGTGAGCGGCTTGGGGGATACTCTTGGCGGTGGCGTTAATCGCCGGAAAACCGCAAATTAAGTCGCGGAAATGTGCAATTGACATGTGACTGAGGCTCTGTTGGGGTGTTTTTGCAGCTGCCATCTTTTGTGCCCGTTATTCGGAGGATAGCCATCCTATGATTATGAATAATTGGTTGGATTTTCCAGCTATTTTTTCTTCATGGCCACCTACTGCTGGACTATATTTGTAGAAATTCACACAGAACCCTTAATATATCCGTTTAAAATGGTAATGGAGGCATGAGAGAGGTGCCGTCGCTCAAAAGATATTTTTAATGGCTTTCCTGGTTTTGTAAGTAAAAATTGATTTAAAAGTTTCAACTGGCAACATAAAGTTCCAGTATTAATTAATGGGGGCATTCTGCAGTCTGATGGGGACTGGCATGGTTACTTCTGTCTTCCCCATAGTTCAACTAGGAACTAACTGTGCAAGTTTGATGTTGATTGCCCAGTTTCCTTGTTTGCTTTTCTAACTGTTGATGGGGGCTGGCATGGGTACTTCTGTCTTCCCCATAGTTCAACTAGGAACTAACTGTGCAAGTTTGATGTTGATTGCCCAGTTTCCTTGTTTGCTTTTCTAACTGTTGATGGGGGCTGGCATGGGTACTTCTGTCTTCCCCATAGTTCAACTAGGAACTAACTGTGCAAGTTTGATGTTGATTGCCCAGTTTCCTTGTTTGCTTTTCTAACTGTTGATGGGGGCTGGCATGGGTACTTCTGTCTTCCCCATAGTTCAACTAGGAACTAACTGTGCAAGTTTGATGTTGATTGCCCAGTTTCCTTGTTTGCTTTTCTAACTGTTGATGGGGGCTGGCATGGGTACTTCTGTCTTCCCCATAGTTCAACTAGGAACTAACTGTGCAAGTTTGATGTTGATTGCCCAGTTTCCTTGTTTGCTTTTCTAACTGTTGATGGGGGCTGGCATGGGTACTTCTGTCTTCCCCATAGTTCAACTAGGAACTAACTGTGCAAGTTTGATGTTGATTGCCCAGTTTCCTTGTTTGCTTTTCTAACTGTTGATGGGGGCTGGCATGGGTACTTCTGTCTTCCCCATAGTTCAACTAGGAACTAACTGTGCAAGTTTGATGTTGATTGCCCAGTTTCCTTGTTTGCTTTTCTAACTGTTGATGGGGGCTGGCATGGGTACTTCTGTCTTCCCCATAGTTCAACTAGGAACTAACTGTGCAAGTTTGATGTTGATTGCCCAGTTTCCTTGTTTGCTTTTCTAACTGTTGATGGGGGCTGGCATGGGTACTTCTGTCTTCCCCATAGTTCAACTAGGAACTAACTGTGCAAGTTTGATGTTGATTGCCCAGTTTCCTTGTTTGCTTTTCTAACTGTTGAGCTGGGTGTCACGCACTACTACTGCAGCTTTTTCTGCGTGGTCTCTAGGCATGGTGTTTGCCTCGAATGCTAGAGGTTCCGGGCTCAATCCCCGGTAAGGGCTCAGATATTTTCACATGGACTTGGGACTTCTAGTAATTCCCCCTGGTCTCTGGGTAGTGAGATCAGATGCCCGTGTGCGTTGTACACAGTTGGAAATCGAAAAGAGTAGCCTAACAGCGCTGCCCGGGGAAAATTTTGAGTTAAAAATCTACCCAAAGTATTTCAGGATTCTCGCCGGTTCTATGGGGCCTGTGCACTGTGCTGAGCTTCTTCGGACTCAAACTTGAGTTAAAAGAAGAACGGAGCACTTATGGGTTACACCCGAGTGCCATGATGTTGATCAGTTGTTCAAAACCTCAAACCTTAAAACCTTTCTCAGTTAGTATGGTGTATTCAGCTCTATAGCTAAGAGGTTGGCAAAGAGGGCTAACAGTTTCATGTTCCACAAATACTAGTGTTCATCATCATCATCAAGTGCCTTGCCAGCTGGCATAGACGTTTATTCATCATCACAGATCTCTGTCTTTGGTGTTCTGGATCAGTTCCATTGATGATATTCCTCATTGCCCACTGTCTTAAGCCATCCACCATCTTCTCTTGGTATGCCTCTGCCTCTTCTACCAGTGATCTTTCCAGTTGTCACGATATTTTCCAGTGCTCCTTTTCTCATCACATCTCATCTCCTTCTCATTTGTTGTATATAATGTTCGTCTTTCATTAGCCATTTCCAGGTTGTCATTGTTAGTTATTCTGCTAGTCCAAGGTATTTGCAACATTCTTCTCAAGAACTACATCTCACATCCCTGCTGTTAGTGGTTTAAATACATGCCTTCTCGTTTTGCAACAGTGGTATGAGAGTTGCACTGTGGAAGAGATTTGAGGCCCTCACCACATATATTCCTAAATAAAAAAGTTTCTTTTCTTCTTATTGTGCAATATCTGCTTTGGGACATAGTTTAACAAATTATAATCAGTAGCCGAGCCGGGGAGGGCTTGGTATGCTGTGGTGTTGTGAGGTATTTGACTGCAGGTGAATCCTTCAGTCCATCATCTTCTAGGTGTCCCTCTGCCCCTCTGTGTTTCCATTTTCATGTTATCAGTTTGTCACTACCGGCCTCTTAGGGTTCAGTCTCACTAGGTGGCAGAATCATTTCTGTCTTTTACTTCTCAGTGAACTTAGCCATGGGTTTTGTTCTGATGGTTATTGCAGTCTCCTCATCCCAGAGTCACCCCTTTCAGCGACACCCAGAGTTTATCCCCTTCCTGACTCTGATTGACCTCCTGAGTTCATCCCCTTTCTGACTCTAAGTGACCTCCTGAGTTCAGCACTTCCTGACTGACTTCCTGAGTTCACCACTATCTAAGTGACTCCCATAGTTCATCCGCTTCCTGACTCTGTGACATCCTGAGTTCACCACTTCCTGACTCTAAGTGACTCCCAGAGTTCACCTCTTCCAGCGACACCCTGAATTCATCCCCTTCCTGACTCTAAGTGACTTCTTGAGTTCACCACTTCCTGACTCTGACTCCAACAGTTCACCCCTTCCAATGACGCCCAAGGTTCACCCCTTCCAATGACGCCCAAGGTTCACCCCTTCCAATGACGCCCAAGGTTCACCCCTTCCAATGACGCCCAAGGTTCACCCCTTCCAATGACGCCCAAGGTTCACCCCTTCCAATGACGCCCAAGGTTCACCCCTTCCAATGACGCCCAAGGTTCACCCCTTCCAATGACGCCCAAGGTTCACCCCTTCCAATGACGCCCAAGGTTCACCCCTTCCAATGACGCCCAAGGTTCACCCCTTCCAATGACGCCCAAGGTTCACCCCTTCCAATGACGCCCAAGGTTCACCCCTTCCTGTGACTCCCTGAGTTCACATAAACTGCCAAAGCCAAAGATCATCATTTCAGGCTGATTGTTTCCACAGATGCAGTTTATGTTGCTGTTCAGCCGTCAAGGAAAACTGCGACTTCAAAAATGGTTTGTTGCCCACCCAGACAAAACCAAAAAGAAAATAACCAGAGAGCTGATCACTTTAGTGTTGGCTCGCAAGCCAAAAATGTGCAGTTTCTTGGAGTGGAAGGATCTGAAAGTTGTCTATAAAAGGTAACGTTCAGTCATCTTACTTTCCACGTAAAATTTCAGAATAATATTTAAAAACTCAAATTGTGAATTTCATTAAAAAAAATTTATGAAAAATGTGAAAATTATTTGTTACTTGTTTGGCTGTGCCCGTTAGAAAACGAATCCTAGAGATTCTTTTTCGTCTTCTTCTGTTCTTCTTTTTCTTTGTCTTTACTGGGAAGATCACGGGTAGTGAGCATACTTTGGATATTTTCTCCAGGCAATGCCAGCGTGGTGGGTAATGAACAGGCAGACAGATTGGCTGGATCTGTACCACTGGGTGGTGAATTGATATATGACAAGGCAGATGTGGTCAGAGCACTTTTGGAACAAGCAACGGAATCAGTAAAGAAAGATTGTGACCTGTACCATTAGTGTTGGAACTCTATACTAGCTGCTGAAGATGAGGATGGAGCACACATAGGATGCCTTGAGTGCTGTGGTGTTAATTCTTAACTCAACTCAACTCAGCCCAAAGCGGTAAAAGACAAAGTGGAGAAAAAGAAGAAGAAGAAAGAAGCTGACATCTGTAGAGAGGCATGTCACTTCTTGTGTGTTAGCCTGACTAGGGACCCAGCCGTGGGTTCGATCCCACCGTGAAGATTTGCTCTAATACCTCGGCCAATTGAAAACCAGGTCATGGGCTTGAACTCAGCAGCGGCTTCCTGTATTATGCTTCATTGCACAACTGCCGTGGAGAAAAGACAATTCCAGAAAACTCTGCTGATGTATTTGGGGGCATTAAAAAAGAAACCTTAAAAGTGTGATAAAAATTGTGTTAGCCTTGGCATTGTCTTGTAACCTGTCAGTATTGTTTTGTTAGGGATGTCAAGAATGTTAAGCACAAAATTCCTTTAGCAGGTAAACTTGATGACATCATGCACCAAAGAGAAGCAGTGTACTGCTGTTGGTTTTATTAATCTATTTCTTTTTAATCAGTGAAGGGATGAAACTTATAGAAATGCCTTAGCTAATAAAGATCCAGTATGGGTGGTGTATGTCTGTCAGGCCAGCAAATGTGTGAGTAGAGTTGCAAGTTTCAAAACGGCCGTGACTTCTGTGACAGACTGTGCGCCTGACCTGGTCGTGACGGAAACCCCGTCATAATAACAAAAAAGTAGTAGTTATGTAAGCTGACAGAAAGCCTAAATCTTTAGGCTCAAGACAGTGTCCTAGCTTGTCGTAAATCTTTAGGTTAAAGACAGTGTCTTAGCATGTCCTAAATCTTTATGTTAAAGACAGTGTCCAAGCATGTCCTAAATCCTCAGGCTGAAGACAGTATCCTAGCTTGTCGTAAATCTTTAGGTTAAAGACAGTGTCTTAGCATGTCCTAAATCTTTATGTTAAAGACAGTGTCTTAGTATGTCCTAAATCTTTAGGTTAAAGACAGTGTCCTAGCATGTCCTAAATCTTTATGTTAAAGACAGTGTCCAAGCATGTCCTAAATCCTCAGGCTCAAGTCAGTTTCCTAGCTTGTCGTAAATCTTTAGGTTAAAGACAGTGTCCAAGCATGTCCTAAATCCTCAGGCTCAAGACAGTTTCCTAGCTTGTCGTAAATCTTTAGGTTAAAGACAGTGTCCAAGCATGTCCTAAATCCTCAGGCTCAAGACAGTTTCCTAGCTTGTTGTAAATCTTTATGTTAAAGACGGTGTCCTAGAAAGTGGTAAAATCAGTCAGTAAATGCAGCTCTCTCATGTTTTTATCAAGAGAGAAAATAATCAGAGATTTTGTATGTCTTGAACACAGGTATGCCAGTTTGTACTTCTGCTGTGCTGTTGAGAATGATGACAACGAGTTGCTGACCCTTGAGGTCATCCATCGCTACGTGGAGCTGTTGGACAAATACTTCGGCAGTGTGAGTCTTTGATTTCTTTTGTTGAAACTTCTTATCAAAGACTCAACTTTTTCAAATCTTATGAATCCTCTTGTCAGTGTGTTAATTAGGGCATTGTTGTGTTAATTAGGGCATTGTTTGTATGAGTGTAACAATGTCATGTAGTAGTTCCGTTGCAAATGTCGATCTCATCTCAGTCTGCCTGAAACAAACTCAGTCTCTCGCCAGCTCTCCTGCTTCATGTACTTATTCAAGGAGTCACTTATATCCTGTGCCCATCTTCTTGTTGGTCGGCCCCTGCCCCTCCTTCCTGGTACCATGCTTTCTGCTATTATTTTTTCCAATCCGTTGTGGCGCTTGATATGACCAAAATATTTCAGCTTGCGAGACAAGATGCTGTTTATTAGCCAATCTTCCTTGATGTTCAGATCTTTTAAAATGTCACTATTGCTTCTCTTCTTTGACTATATTATTCTGAGAATCTTTCTATCTGATTACAGCTTGACGCTCGCGAAATGCTCGCTTGATGCACCGCACACTTGCCAAGTATCCAGGTATGCTTAATAGTGTTACAAATCAAAGTCACCACTCCCGCCCAACAGCAATAAAGGACGCTGGATACATGTTGAACGTCAAAATATAATTAATGTATTTCAAAACCAAGACAATGAATCCACATGAATTTCTGTACTGCCACAGTCATTCCTACTGGCAAGGCAACACACACTCCGGACGCTCTGGGCTACTTTTACTGCCACCCTGTTCCGTGGTTAACAACGAGCAAACATTACCTGCTCGTGCAAACCCACTGCTCGTGAGTACGTGTCTGTCTCTATGACACCCATCCCTTGGGTACACTGTCACTAGAAAGATCATACAGGCCGATGCACAATACCTTGTGAAGATTATCCAGACCTTCCGTCTGCGGCCTGACACGTACTTGAGATCTCCCATCTCACCACACAAGCTTCTGTCACGCTGGCCCGGCCTCTGCGGCATCTCTCGCCGATAGCCTGTATGCCTAACGCCAGCGTAACATGCGGGTGTGCAGGACTAGTCTGGCAACACCCAGACTAGAACCTACATCACCGCATCCTTCCTCTCCGGGGACTTGGAGCCAACCGTTTTTCTCTCTCTTCACATTGCGTTCAATGTGTCCTGCACCGCACCAAGTGTTTACGTTCAATAATGAACTTCCCTTTCATATACCCATATATTGCACACAACACAGCTTAAAAGCTCCTATTTTAAAATGTAACTAAAGTTGTAATATTATATGAAGAATGCAGGATTAAGTGTGGATTGCTGCCTCCTTTCTCTTTGGAAATGCTCCAGAATGACACCTGGAATGTTAGAACTGTGTTGTGTTTAGGAGGATGAAGCACATGTGGGAATGTGATGAGTACAGTGATGTCAGTTTTTGATCCATTCATTCGTTCATTCATTGAACTCTTTACCTTTGACCTTGTCTCCTTCAGGTGTGTGAGCTAGACATCATCTTCAACTTTGAGAAGGCTTACTTCATGCTGGATGAGTTCCTTCTGGGCGGAGAGGTTCAGGAGACCAGCAAGAAGAATGTGCTGAAGGCAATAGCTGCCCAGGACTTGCTCCAGGAGGTGAGTCACTGCATGTTCCCAGACACAGGCATTCTGTATTCGTTGTTGGCCATCTGGGAGCTGGAGTAGAAAATACAGGTAGCTTGGCCATCTGGGAGCTGGAGTAGAAAATACAGGAGGAAGCTTGGCCATTCTGGGGATCTAAAAAAAAGATCTTTTAAGAGTGCAAAAGATAGAGAAGAGAAAAGATAGAAAAATGATCTCAAAAACATGAAGTATTTGTCAGCTGAACAAAACCACTTACAGTAAACAGAGGGCAAGTAGACTAGCCTTTATCAGTAGAACAATGGCCAGATACAAAACACAGTCAAAAATAAATTGGCTGAAATGACTATATTATGGTATTCACATATTATGTAAACAAATAAAAAAAAATAAAATGTGATAATAATAATAATAACCGAATAATTGTATAAAGTATGTAGTAGTTACCTGGACCGCTCTGAATTGTATAAACAACAGAAATTATGAAGGTATCGCTTTTACAGAGAAGTGAAAGAAAAAAAAAAAGTTAAATCTAATTAGTGGCATTCACTAGGTAGATGTGTACTGGTTACTTACTAGGAGTTTGAAAGATAAGTTAGTTAGTCGACAGATTATCCTCACTATACATAGAACCATTCAGCCCATAAGTGCTTGGATCCCCTCCTCAGTATATCCTGCAGTATGTAGCGGCTCACCACACCAGTTCTGTGTTGGTTTCTTATTCTTCTTTGGCTTCCTGCATAGTGCTCTTGTCTGGCTACACCCCTCTTATAAAACAGTCTGGTCATGGTTGCAGATTCACAGTCATCACTTGGTTCTTGCAAACGGCTTACTTCTCGTAGGTTAGTTGCGTATCCTTTACAGGATGTTGCAAAACCAACCCCCAACAGCCCCTGGCTGTTGTGTGGTTTTTCTAGGCAAATTTATGTCCAGTAGTTTGCCATTGCTTTCTGGACGGTGGGCTTTCTTGATACCACTGTCGAAACCAATGCAAGGCGCATGGGCTGCAGCTGGGATCGAACCCGACATCCCGGCATTACGAAGCGTTTGCATCGACTTAGCCACAGAGCCGACTACTTCTCGTAGAGCATTCAGAATAGCAGCATGGTCCATGGCTCATCAGGACAAGTGAATGTGGGAATTTATACAAATTTACATTGTTGAGATAAACAGGCAGGCAGATTGGTTGGATCTGCATCACTGGGGTGGTGAATTGATACATGGCAAGGCAGATGTGGTCAAGGCCCTTTGGAAACAAGCAACGGAATCTGTAAAAAAAAAAAAAGATTGTAATGGCCTAGGGAGAATGAGGCACCTGGTTCTGGCCTGCTCATTACACTCAGAGGAAAGGCAAGGCGGACATATAACCAGATTGTGACAGGTACCATCAGTATTGGAACTCTGCATTGGCTGCTGAAGATGAGGGGGGAGCACTCATGGGAATGCTATGATGTCAATTCTTGACTCAACTCAACTAAATTGTTAAATTTGTTTAAATTAACTTCATCCAGAGTTTAAACCAAACCATGTTTGCACTGGTCAGAAGAAGCTATTGTAACATTGAAGCCCCTCTGCTGTATGACAAAAAGTAAATCAAATAGAAAAAGTAAACATTTAGTGAAGCCACTTTCTAAAGTATTGTCATGAAAAGTAAACATTTAGTGAAGCCACTTTCTAAAGTATTGTCATGAAAAGTAAACATTTAGTGAAGCCACTTTCTGAAGTATTGTCATGAAAATTTAGTGAAGCCACTTTCTAAAGTATTGTCATGAAAATTTAGTGAAGCCACTTTCTAAAGTATTGTCATGAAAATTTAGTGAAGCCACTTTCTAAAGTATTGTCATGAAAATTTAGTGAAGCCACTTTCTAAAGTATTGTCATGAAAATTTAGTGAAGCCACTTTCTAAAATATTTTTATGGAAAGTGAACATTTAGTGAAGCCACTTTCTAAAGTATTGTCATGAAAAATGAACATCTAGTGAAGCCACTTCTAAAATATCATTAAGAAAAATGAATGAAACTGAAACTACATAGGAAAGTATTATATATAAATGCAGTTTGTTTCCGTGGCTGGTTGCTAACAACACCACCAAGTGGGGGAAACTATAAAGTTTGTAGATATATTTTGACCTCCCAATGCCGGCTCGCTAGCTCAGTTGGTTAAACCTAACTGCACGGCGACCAGGTGAGGAACTCCTTGTGGTCCGGGTTCATGCCCGAGGGTAGACAGAAAAGCCACATTTCTCCCAGATTTACGGAGTATCAAGGCCGAAGGGTTGCGATATCCATAGTACTGAGCCAAAGGGTTAACTCATGGTTTCTGGAAATAAAAAAAAAAGACTTCCGAATGTATTTTCTATTCAAGCACTGGGGCCACGTATCTGATTGAGAAGGTCCAGTATCACAGCTCACGTCTGGGTTATATTTTTGTCTCTCTCTCTCTCTTGCTTTACTTTCAGAAATTCATTCTGTTGATAAAAAATTGTAATGATTTGTTTTATGATGATTTGTATTTATGTTGGATATTACAGTTTTCTTCTAACCTTTTGGATTTAAAGCTGCTGGCTTTATTTGCACCTAATTGTTTAACACACATACATGGATTACTAACATTAACTTCAGCAACCATTGAATCTCTCATATTATTAATTATTCAGACTTTGACATTAACTTCAACAAGCATTGAATCTCATTGTTAATGTCAGCAATAATTCAGTTTGTGATGATTTCAACTACAACAGTCATTAACATTTGACATTAACTTCAACAAGCATTGAATCTCATTGTTAATGTCAGCAATAATTCAGTTTGTGATGATTTCAACTACAACAGTCATTAACATTTGACATTAACTTCAACAAGCATTGAATCTCATTGTTAATGTCAGCAATAATTCAGTTTGTGATGATTTCAACTACAACAGTCATTAACATTTGACATTAACTTCAACAATCATTGAATCCCCAGCATTGTTAACTTCAACAAAACCTTTCACAGTGTTAATTACATCAGTCAACTTCAGCAATCAGTACATAATATGAAAAATGCTGCACATTTGAATGTTTGATATCTTAATGAAACTACATTTTGGTAAAATGATATCTGTATAAAATTATGTCTGTGTAAAATGACATTTGTGTAAATTGCCAAAGTAATAACTGCTTGTAAAGTGACATTTGCTACCAGTGCTACATGAGAAACATACAAACTGTCTGTCAGTTAATTTAATTTACTTACATGTACTGACATACCAGCTTAGCCATGGACATCAGCTGCATCCACATTGTCCTTCCTCATCTACTGGTTTTACACATTCCAGTTCTACACTACATGGAGATCCACATTGTCCTTCCTCATCTACTGGTTATACACATGCCAATTCTACACTTCATGCAGATCCACATTGTCCTTCCTCATCTACTGGTTATACACATGCCAATTCTACACTTCATGCAGATCCACATTGTCCTTCCTCATCTACTGGTTATACACATGCCAATTCTACACTTCATGCAGATCCACATTGTCCTTCCTCATCTACTGGTTATACACATGCCAATTCTACACTTCATGCAGATCCACATTGTCCTTCCTCATCTACTGGTTATACACATGCCAATTCTACACTTCATGCAGATCCACATTGTCCTTCCTCATCTACTGGTTATACACATGCCAATTCTACACTTCATGCAGATCCACATTGTCCTTCCTCATCTACTGGTTATACACATGCCAATTCTACACTTCATGCAGATCCACATTGTCCTTCCTCATCTACTGGTTATACACATGCCAATTCTACACTTCATGCAGATACACAGTAGATCAAATGGTTTGCCTGCTTAGAAAGAAATGCCTTGTGGTGTACACACCAAAATAGGAAAAGGACGTAGCCATGAGGTAGACCCAGAAGACTATTGAAAGATAACATCAGGGAAACTCGACAACCGCACGATGCCTGAGGTTGCCAGAAGAGCAAGAAACACAACCTTATAACTCCCTTGATGCCCAGATCGGTAAAAGAGGAAGGGAAGAAGAAGAAGAAGACATACTCTCACTTCTCTCCAGTAGTTTGTTCGTCTGATTAGGACCCATTTGGGACATAAGACCAATGCACTCAAAAACTGGAGGAGACTTTCCCCTTGCCTTTAGGATTATTGGGTATATGGCACTTGTCCAGTTGTTATAGAGTTCAATGGATGATGTGGTCCTGTTGGCCGCCTTTGCTTCTTGTAACATTTCCTGGTGCTTATATTAGGCTGGGTCGACCTTGGAACCCAGGTAAATAAAGATGGATAAACTGATTATTTTGTCCCCTCTGAGCTAATGCCGTAATGTTTATCCCACCTTGAAATAAACAAAAAATTTCAACTCTGGATGTCAGACCAACAAGGTATATCCCAGATAACCCCGTTCAGCCTCAGAAGATGTTATAATTAGGTTTTTGAATTAAGTAAGGGACACTTTGCCATGCCTTTGGGCCGCAAGGGCATATAGGGCTAGACCTATATTCTATAGACCAATCGGCCCTCGATGGGTGGTATGGTCAACATCCCGCCAGCCACCTTTACTTCCAAGGGCTTTCTACCTGGTACCCATTTAAGGCTAGGTCAACCTAAAAACCAAAGTCATTTTTTTTTCCAAGTCTGGCTCCGTCAGTCGGATATAGACTAAATAAAGAAATATGTCAGTAGAGGTTTGAATATAAAACCAATGGGCCAGCGTGCAAATGTACTAGCGGATTCGTCGTCATCAAGAACTTGCAATAATTCCTTCAATTCTGGCTTTACAAAGCTGTTGAAATCACTACACACAACACCATTTTTAACAGAATACAGAGAAAATACGCAGCCTCATGAATGTTTGTGTATTTTGTCATTGATTTTCTGAAGGATGACGCTCTTCAAGAGGTTCTCATAGAATACGGCTTGTTCTAAAATACGTGCAAACGTGAGACATTTTGTGTGCTTGTTGCTCTGCCTCCTTCTGCTGTCAGTTTCACTCACGTATACAATATTTATGTATGCAAAGTCACGTCTTGGTTTGCTAGATTTGCATATCGTCACTTCTCCAACTTGGTTTCTTTATACTCGTGTCACTCGATCGCTTGCTCTATCTTAGCTAGTAAATGGTGAGATTATGTTCTGTTCTTTCTTTTGTTTTGCCTTATTTCTAAAATATGTTGCATTTTATCAGTGTCTGCCTGGCAGCAGTTTGTGATGTACTTGTTTTCTGTTTCCATTTGAATCCAATTTTTTTTCCCTGACTGTTGACGGTTAACAAGTAAGACATGCCATTTTTTCCCCCTGACTGTTGACGGTTAACAAGTAAGACATGCGATTTTTCCCATGTGATTCGGCATCAGTGTGCTGAATATTTTGGCTTTTTTATCAGTTTGGTATATAGTTTGCGGTGGGGGTGGGTTCCAGGATTCTATTGTGGGCGAAACAAATATGTCGTAAAAGCCTACTAATTAGAAGTGATTCATTCAGAGTCAGAGGGCATCTACCAGAGAGGGTTAGAGTGCATCTGCCAGAGAGGGTTAGAGTGCATCTGCCAGAGAGGGTCAGAGTACATCTGCCAGAGAGGGTCAGAGTGCATCTGCCAGAGAGGGTCAGAGTGCATCTGCCAGAGAGAGTCAGAGTGCATCTGCCAGAGAGGGTCAGAGTGCATCTGCCAGAGAGGGTCAGAGTACATCTGCCAGAGAGGGTCAGAGTACATCTGCCAGAGAGAGTCAGAGTGCATCTGCCAGAGAGGGTTAGAGTGCATCTGCCAGAGAGAGGGTTAGAGTGCATCTGCCAGAGAGAGGGTTAGAGTATATCTGCCAGAGAGGGTCAAAGTGCATCTGCAAGAGAGGTGAGGAACCAGAAATCTTTGTACAAATAAGCCAGATCTGTAAAACAGAAATGCACACAAAATTCAAGTTCTACATCAGGATTAAAGTCTAGAAAGGGACGAACAACCAGAACTTTCTGCCAGAGTTTACAACCAGTGAATGCAAAGAAGAGGAAGAAAGTATATACTTCAGATTTACAGTTAGCTATTTTGACTGTTTATCTTTTAAAAGTTTACTGATGCAGTAGTTTTAAAGGAAAAGTTAGCTGCGTATCCTTCACAGGAAGTTATAGAACCAACCCCAGCAGTTTTTGGCTGTTGTGGTTTCTGTCACCTGATTTGTTTTCAATATACAGTGAATATATAATAAGATCTTTAATTGATATGCCTGGAATTGTGGTTGGTGGACACAATATAAACAATTTACGCTATACTGATGACACAGTCTTGATAGCAACAAGTCAGAAAGAACTACAGGAAATGATAGACATTGTGGTGTTAGGAAGTGGAAGAATGGGCCTCAGTTTGAATAATGGGAAGACAGAAGTAATGGTGGTATCAAAGAAACAAATTATTCCTAAATGTGTAATAAAAGTCGGTGTTATTTTGGGACAAGTACAGAAATTTAAGTATCTAGGCACATGGATGATATCAAATGGAAGATGCATAACTGAGATAAGAAACAGAATATGACAGGCAAAGGCTACATTTTATAAAATGAAGAATATCTTGTCATTGAGAGTTAGAAAACTAATTCTTGCTTGCTACATACATCCAGTTTTAACATATGGCTGTGAATCCTGGACAATCGGTAGGCAGGCCAAACAATTTTTAGAGGCCTCAGAGATGTGGTTTTACAGAAGAATGCTTAGAATACCTTGGACAGCCAAAAAAGAGCAACCAAAAGGTTTTGAAAAAGGCAGAAGCCCGAAGACAACTTATCACAGACATCAGAAGGAGACAGTCATCATTTTTTTGCCATGTTATGAGAAGAGGAAAAATAGAACATGTTGTGACCACTGGAAAGATCTGTGGAAGGAGGGATAGAGGAAGACAACGAGAGAAGATTCTTGACAGTCTTGTTGCATAGCATGGAGGTGTGTCGGCACACGAACTGATACATGCTGCAGGAGATCGCAGATTATGGAGAGGCAACTAACTGGGGGTTGAGTTGAGGTGAGTCAAGAATTGACATCACAGCACTCAGGGCATTACCATGTATGCTCCGTCCTCATTTTCAGCAGCCAGTGCAGAGTTCCAGTACTGATATTACCGGTCAAAATCTGGTTATATGTCCGTCTTGCCTTTCCTCTGTGTGTAGTGAGCCGGCTAGATCCTCTAGTTACAATCAGGTGCCTCATTCTCTCCAGTCTTGGGGGTTTTCTATCTATAGCAAACCTATATTTTACAATCTATATATATATCTATATATCATATATACATCACAATGCCTAGTTTGAGAATGGAGGTGGAGATAGTCACTGCTGCCTTTCCCTGACTTGAGAATCAGCTGTACACACATGTCGTCATTGTAACTGACTCACAGAGCATGTTGAGGAAGGTGGAGACAGGCATGCTCCGTGCAGAGTGGCAAGCATTACTTCAAAGGTCCCGGATAGTTAGTATCCTTTGGATATCCTTTCTCCAGGGCATGCCGGTGTGTTGGAAAATGAGCAGGCAGATAGACTGGCCGGTTCTGCACCACTAGGTGGTGAACTGATGTATGACACGCTAGATGTTGTGAGGGACCTTTGGGAGTGAGTGAACAGTGTCGAGGCACAGATAAAACATTACGGTCTGAGGAGAATGGTACTTCGAGGAGTTACAAGGGAATCTGGCTGACGCTCGACACTCAAGGAAAGGCGGGACGGATATACAATCAGACAGTTACTGGTGCCATCAGAATTTTAACTCTTTGCTTGCTGCTGAAGATGGGAATGAGTGTCCCGAGGTCTGTGGTGTCCATCCTTATTTCAACATACAACCTATATTTTATAGAAGACCAGTTGGCACTCAGTGGGTGTTGTGGTCAGTCAGTATCAGACCTGCCACTTTTACTTCCCAGGACTGTACCTGGTAATCATTTAAGACGAGTTTACCTGGGAGCCAAAGACATTGTTGAACAATTTATTTTAAAATGTCCGGCTCCGTGAGGATTCAGATCCTATGACTTTCAGGTCCGCAGGCGAGTGTTTGCCTGCTACACCATGGCGGTTGCCTCCCCCTCGTTAAGCTTGATAGCCACAGTTTAGTAGATTAATTTCTTGTTTGAATATTAGCATGCCGGTGATCGTGTAAACAGATGTAAGCTTGGGTTGTTTGTACGCATGTTTCCTGTACGCAGCTTGTAGCCAGTACGATAGTACGTTACACTAGTACATACTGTTTGGTTTTCTCTGGCAGTGAATCTTACAATCATTTTCTTGGTCAAAACCCCCTTCCTGGCAAAGCGCTTGGACAATCCAAGGGGGAGGAGGTGGGGTGTGTAGGAACATGTGCAGATTGGAATGCATTTGTGTGTCTTACAGTGGGATCAGACACTTGACAAAACATGTAAAATATGTTATTTTTATAATCTGTGTATGTTTGACAATTCATATGTGGATAATTTTATCAGCAACATACAGTAGTAACATCTGTATATAAATTAATTTTTACTGTATGTATTAGATTACCTGTTTTTTACTTTTGCGTGTTTTATGGCGATATAACCATATGTAGTGCTGTATATACGTGTAGGTATTTTGCAGATGTAACCTATCTTAGTAAATGTACTTATACTTATGTTTTAACATGAAAAAGACTATACAACTGTATAAGACAGTAAAGTATGTTTGTACGTGTGCAGCTTACTGTGGGGACATACGTTTTCCTGCTGACATTATTGGCTTTACATATTGTTTGGTTTGCCAAGGCAGTTTGTGTTACTTCCAATTGTACAAAATGTTTTGAAAGTCATGAATCAATGAGGATATGCTCCTCCTTTTTCTTTTTCTTCTTCTTCCTCTTCTTCCTTTTCTTCTTCTTCTTCTTCTTCTTCTTCTTCTTCTTCTTCTTCTTCTTCTTCTTCTTCTTCTTCTTCTTCATCTGCTGCTGCGTCTTCTTCTTCTTCTTTCTCTTCTTCTTCTTCTACTTCTCTTCTTCTTCTTCTTCTTCTTCTTCTTCTTCTTCTTCTTCTTCTTCTTCTTCATCTGCTGCTGCGTCTTCTTCTTCATCATTATCTATAACGAAGGTATTTTTAGATGATGTGGCCAGCTGCTCTGTCAGGCATTTGATTCACTTGCCAGTGGTTGCTTTAAATTATGTATTTTTGTGGTTTCCTATTGACCTTGGTTGTTGAGTAGCTGTATTGTCTTGTCCTTTGTATTCCTCAGGCACAGCTTGGTTGATAAAGACTTTGGTCGATACGTTCAGTTGTATTTGTGTGCTCCTGTTCCATTTCTTCAGTTGAGCTATCCAGTCACTTGATATTTGGTATTTAGATGCTTAGCTGGCGCTGCTGCATGAAGGACATTAGTTAGTTAATCTTTCTTCTTGAGCCCCGGGCGGCGCACAGGGCAGAGGTCATAGCTGTCCATGTCTGGAGGTTCCTTGCCACCTGTTTTAGGTCTTGGATGTTTATTGTGCCCATGGTTGAGCCTTCCCTCCAATGATGATGTTTCTTTTCATTGTCTCTCTTGGCCTTTCCTTCCCTTCCGGTGTCCATATGAGGGCTTGATAAGGAAGTCTTGTGCATGGCCAGTGTAGTACAAGTGGCACTTTCTTAATTTGGATATTAAATTACATACATTATTTTGCTAGGTCTGTTGTCTTATTTGTATATTGGATCTCCACTGGGAAGATTTCAGATTCAATACGAGAGACATTAGAACATAAACACTACCATTGTTACTAAGTCGGCCTCTTTGGCTTAGGCATTGTGAACATGCTTCATAATGCCAGGGTGCTGGATTTGATCCCAGCTGCCGGCCTTGTGCCTTGCATTGGTTTCGACCGTGGTATAGAGAAGCCGACCGTCCCCAAAAAGTGGCAAACTAATGGACATAAATTAGAAAAACCACAACAGCCCAGAAATGCTGGGGCTGGTTCTGCAACGTCCTGTTAAGGATACACAACTAACTTTTAAACCGTCATTAAGTCTTTTTTGTGTGTGTGGGATATGATGCTGGTTCTGGATGTTGTCTGCAGCTTTTCACTGAACTATATCATGTCCATTGCTGAAGATTGTGTATCAACTATTCTATTTTATGATTTCTTCTGAAGTCGTGATGTTGTGGCCTGACTTGTGTTTGTTTGGCAGTGACTTCCACTGTATTCTGTTTGTGTTGCACTTCTCTGTTAGCTGAAGCGTCTTCTCTCCTCAGACCGTCCTGCAGAAAATAGTTGGCATTTTATTGGATTAATACTGATCGGCATATTCGGAGAAATTACGTGAATAAAGGGACATGAATGGTACAGGTATTGAATTTGTGGGAACATGATCCTGTGGTCTATTTTGCATGAAGGGGGAATTAAAGCAAGGAAATAAGAGATGAAGAAGAAAAAGATTGCAGATAGGTTAAGAGTTGAGCATTTGAGAAAGAACACAATAAATAATGCTATTGTCAAAAAGAAAGGGGGTGAAGGCGGAAGTGGTCTTTAGCCTAAAGATCTTGGACAGCTGTTCTCAGCCTGTGTATCGTGACCCCTGTGGGGTTGAATGACCCTTTCACATGTGTCGCCTAAGACCATCGGAAAACACATATTTACTGAAGTTATGAATTAGCAATGAAAATAATTGTATGGTTGGGGTTGCCACAACATGAGGGACTGTATTAAAGGGTCGCAGCATTAGGAAGGTTGAGAGCAACTGATTTCGGGTCTCATGGTTTTGACTCTGACAGAAAAAATGTTGCCACGCCTTATTGAGTATTTGTGCACGAGTCTCCAATAAGAGAGCCAGCCTCTTCTCAGTGAAACGTTCGGGGCAGAACTTTTTCTCTGGCATTACACATTACCTGCACCTCTGTAAAAGGATTTTCCCCCAACACTGATGGGGTAGACCAGGACTGTTACTAGCCACCCCACGGGCCAGATCTGGCCCTCATATTGCTAGCTAGTAGCCTACAGGTCATTGCCAGTTGTATTGTATGAAAGATTTTTATTTTGCCAGGGCTTGAACTCTAGCCCATGAAAATTCCCCATTTTCAGAATTGTTGCCCCTGAGTAAGCTTTAATAGTCTTGCAATAGACACTTTGTAGTCAGTACCCGCACCTTTTTAAGACACTGTATGGTGAGTACCAGCACCTTTGGTATATTAAAAAAAAAAACGAAAAAAAAAAGAATAAAAAAAATAAAAAACAAACCTATTTGTAGGTATGTTGTGTGTGGTGATGCTGATTTCAGTGTAACTGATAATTCTAAATTTTGGTTATTTCTCCAACAATGAGGCTGTAGAAGTTCCATCAGAGACCATGCTCTGTGTCAACCAATGGGATCAGCCAGTTCCTCGAAACATCTATCGTGCAGATCTATTACTTATTTGACTCATCATATTTTGCTACGTGAAATGATTGGGCTATCTTCTGAATAACAGTCCCAAATTATCGAGGCCGAAAATATACCCTAACAGGGCCTCAGTTACATGTAAATTTGCGGACTTCCGGCGACTTAAATTGCGCACTTCCGGCGACTATCACCACTGCCGAGAGTATCTTTCACGACGCTACGCACTGCGTGGATTGGGGCTAAACTAGATGGCTGGGACTCACAAGCAGCAGCTACTGCATCTCCTGCAGCTTCCTTGATTTTAATTGCTCGTGAGTCCCAGCCATCTAGTTTAGCCCCAATCCATGCCGCGCGCAGCAGCATGGGAGATAACTCTCGGCGGTAGCGAAAGTCCACAATTTACATATGACTGAGGCCCTGTTAGGGTTTATTTTCGGCTTTGATAATTTGGGACGCTTATTCGGAAGAAGGCCAATCATTGTTCTAGCGTTTGCATTTTAGAAAAGGCGGCTTAGAGGATAGATAAGATCGGAAAAATATGATCACTTTATGAGTTTTTTAAAAATTAAACTTTTGGTTCCTGGGCAGAATTGTGCTGGAAACAAAAATATACCTCCCACTCCCCAACAAGCATGTCCGCTAATTGGGTGGGGGGGGGGGGGGGGGCGTTTCCTTTTAAGTCAGAGTACATCTGCCTGTGCAGCAAGGATCTATGTCTGTATAAAAAAAACAGATCAATGAAATGGATTTGTACGCAACACTCAGTTCCCTAAACAAAACTAAAGTCCAGAGGTGGCTGAACAAACAGAATTTTCAGCTGGTCAATGTAAAGAAGAAGAAGAAACAGTGTTCTTACTCTCCTCAAAACCATACAGTGAGGGCAGGTTTGGTTTGATGACGCTTTTTTCTCTTTTCCTTTCTTTCCTTGGTTATTAGCTAGCTTTATTACCTCTCTGCTCGTTGATTAGGGTTTGCATCTTGTAACTGTACTTTGCATTCCATTTTGCTCATCTGCATGATTCTCATGATTTTAGTCTGTTTATTCTGTTCTGTTCACAAATTTCTTGGCGTTTTTATTTTTTTGTTTGTATCTCACTAACAGCCCTTGCTATAACTAATGATTGGAAAACCATGCTAGCAGAGATATGTGCATGTTTAGGAGAGCTGCCGGAGTTATTTTGGGCAATAAAATGGAATGCTTACATAGGGCAGACATGGCAGGTTGGTGGTATGCATGCGGTTTCTTTGCAAGCATACATATGGCCCCCACAAACCTGGCTCTCTAGCGAAGTTGGTTAAACCTGACTTTCGCGGCGGCTGGGTGAGGAACTCCTTGTGGTCCGGGTTCACTCCCGGGGGTAGGCAGAAAAGCCACATTTCTCCCAGATTAACGGTACCTGTAATGATGTTATAAATAGGGATAATGTCAGGGGATGGTTGGCATAACTGGGGAAGTCCCTGAGAGCATGTGTTTCACGGAGATATGGTGAAACGACAGGAAAGAGTGTCACGTGTGAATGAGGAGATCTGGGGGATTGAGAATCAGGCGGGCATTCGGTGACTGGGCCCCAGAGAGAAAGGATGGAAAATGAAACTGTGATGGCTGGTCAAACTGTGATGGCTGTTATTTTTGTTGATAGAGATGACTTTGTTCCCAGATTCGTATGTCTTCATCAGAACAGTCTCTAATGTTGAAGTCTTTATATCCCAGAATCACATCTGTTCCGATGTTGCTCAATACCAGTACTTTCAATGGTCTTGATATATAGGGCGACTTCAAATAAATATAAGCTGTCCGAAATCGCATCAACAAACCTTCTCTGTCTAAACAGTAAACTATTTCTCCGCTATAATCTGATTTTTCTAAAAATTTGTCACATACCAAAGTGATATTTGATTTTCTATTTAATTGCATTTGTGCTGGTTTCTTGTTTATCAAACATTTAGTTGACTTTTCCCAATATTTCTGACTTTCTGCTCTGCGGAATTGATCATAATCTATATATTTATTGTCCTCTAAGAATGAAAATTCTTTATTCATGGCTTGTTTATCTATTAGTATTTCACAGTCTGGTTTTTTCACACATTGAGTTGCTTTTGTCTCGACTGATGTCATTGTTGGAATAGTGATATCCTTTGCTTGATTAATTTTCATTGTTTCTGAGTTTGACTTTTTCTCTGGTTTAGTGGCTCCTGTCTTTTTCGTTTCAACTTTCTTGCTTGTATTACTACTCTTGCTGGGTTCTAACTCTGCAATTACGATTTCGTTCTTTAATTCGGTTGTGCTGTTCCTGGGGAGAGAGAATTTTTTTTTTTTTTTAAACTTTTGAACTATTAACTCTGTTATTACATGAATACTAAACTATTCCTAATGAACTACTAACTCTGTCATTACATGAATACTAAACTATTCCTAATGAACTACTAACCTAAGTTAAATGCATGTACACTATTAAAATACTACCCACAAATCTTTCATTCATCATTCATTCCTGTTTTATTCTCTTTCATTCCCATTCATTCCAATAACTATCCTTGATCTTGATCCATCCCTGCAGGCTGTGTGTCATGCCTATACTCTGGCGATTGCTTTTAAGGTTCTCATTCCCTGGTTCTCTTGACAATCTGTTCTGCTCTGGGGCCTCTTTTGGTAGGATAGCTGGTAATCTTGCAAATATACTGACTAAAAATATTATAATTTTATAAGTTGAAACAATACTATTAACAGTGTTCAGTTACTGCATACACTAATATGCCACCTTTAAAATAATAATTAAACGGAAGGTGTTTAATACACACAGTTTGTGGCTGATTTTTATAAATGACATCAGGTGTCTATGCACTTTTGTAAAATACTTTATCATTAATTTAATATTTACACAAACACTTTAGGTATGTAAGATAATCTACCTTTTACAGTAGCTATCACAATTGTGTAAACACGATGTAATACTGACGTTTTTGTTGTTCTTGATTGAGCTTAAACAGTTGGAATGCTTCATTATTCTCGCATTCTTTATTTTATGATACGTTTGGTATTCGACGATCTTGATATTGTATAGATGCTCTTGAAGTGTTGCGTAAATTTGCTGATTTTGAAATGTTTCAATGGTCGATTTTGAGGTATCTAGAGAAAATTTCGTGTTCCTTGATAGTGATTTTCAAATTTGAATAATTCAGTGGTTGATATGTTTCTGTTCATTCACTGTACAGTACTGGTTGGTGATTTCTGATTTAGGTTGGTCAAACTCTGGGGAAGTCCCTGAGAGCATGTGTTTCACGGAGATATGGTGAAACGACAGGAAAGAGTGTCACGTGTGAATGAGGAGATCTGGGGGATTGAGAATCAGGCGGGCATTCGGTGACTGGGCCCCAGAGAGAAAGGATGGAAAATGAAACTGTGATGGCTGGTCAAACTGTGATGACTATTTCTCTCTGGGGCCCAGTCACCGAATGCCCGCCTGATTCTCAATCCCCCAGATCTCCTCATTCACACGTGACACTCTTTCCTGTCGTTTCACCATATCTCCGTGAAACACATGCTCTCAGGGACTTCCCCAGTTATGCCAACCATCCCCTGACATTATCCCTATTTATAACATCATTACATCCAGATGTAATGATGTTATAAATAGGGATAATGTCAGGGGATGGTTGGCATAACTGGGGAAGTCCCTGAGAGCATGTGTTTCACGGAGATATGGTGAAACGACAGGAAAGAGTGTCACTTTGAATGAACTGTCAACAGGAACTTGGTTCTATGGGGGACATACAGAACTGTGTGATTTATAAGTCTGGTTTTGGAGCCATTTTTGGACTTCCGCGTTGTTGAGGAACGCTTTGGGGTGTTGTTCAGTCTTCTTTAGGTAATAATTAATGGAATCAATGCCGAAGGGTTGCGATATCCATAGTACCGAGCCAAAGGGTTTACAACTCATGGTTTCTGGATACGTTAAAAAAAAAAAAATGGCCCGCACAAAGGAAATATTCTGCAATCATTTTCAAATTGACTCCAGTTGTCGTGTCCTCAATGCAACACAAATATGACTCGAATGGCTCTTCTAGGAACTGTCAGTTTGACATCACTGACATTGGGGATAATTTTATTTGTTAAGATAAATAGATAAAAACAGCATTTTGGATAACAAGATGGGTTGGTTTAGTGAGGGATAATGTGACTTTGGAAAGGTAATTATTTAACCGTGTTGGGGGGGGGGGGGGGGGGATACATTGAATTGTTCCTTACATGTTTTTGTTTTAAAGATAAATATAAGTGTTATTATTTTAGGGGGTCTGGGGGGTAAATGGAAGGGTTTCATGGATGTTTTTGTTTTAAAGATAAATATAAGTGTTATTATTTTAGGGGGTCTGGGGGGTAAATGGAAGGGTTTCATGGATGTTTTTGTTTTAAAGATAAATATAAGTGTTATTATTTTAGGGGGTCTGGGGGGTAAATGGAAGGGTTTCATGGATGTTTTTTGTTTTAAAGATAAATATAAGTGTTATTATTTTAGGGGGTCTGGGGGGTAAATGGAAGGGTTTCATGGATGTTTTTGTTTTAAAGATAAATATAAGTGTTATTATTTTAGGGGGTCTGGGGGGTAAATGGAAGGGTTTCATGGATGTTTTTGTTTTAAAGATGCTTAGATAATAATGGCATTTTAGATAATAATGGCATTTTAGATAATAATGGCATTTTAGATAATAATGGCATTTTAGATAATAATGGCATTTTAGATAATAATGGTTTAATCAGGGAAAATGTTTATTTTTTTATTACAATTTTTTTTGTTTACATTTTTTAAAATAAGTAGATACAAATTGCTTTTTGGATAATAAGACATCCCAGTTTTGGGTTCTGGGGCCCATTTTTGCTCACCCCCCCCCCCCCCCACCACCACCACCCCATCCATCACCCTCACCGACAAAGCATGTCACTAAAGGAGACTAATTAGGGACGTTTCAAAGTCCGAGTGCATCTTCCCGAGAGGCGACAAACCAGTCGTCTGTAAAATCTGTGTGTATGCAAAAATCAAATTCTGGAACAAG
This sequence comes from Candidula unifasciata, assembly GCA_905116865.2. Taxonomy (NCBI): domain Eukaryota; kingdom Metazoa; phylum Mollusca; class Gastropoda; order Stylommatophora; family Geomitridae; genus Candidula; species Candidula unifasciata. The sequence continues at coordinate 561,774 of CAJHNH020000358.1, forward strand.
ACTAAAGTCCAGAAGTGGCCGAACAACCAGAACTTTGCTGCCAGAGTTAACAGTAACTGAACATGAAGAAGAAGAAAGAGAATTAGACAAAAGTTGCTATTGTTTAAAAGTAATGGATTGAATTAACTCTTGTAAGTTGAGTGGGCTTGGCAGAGGGTTTCTGACTTTCTGTGAGTTGATGTACTGTTGGAGGTGACAAGTTAATGATTTCATTGGTTGTCATATTTGTGTGTGTGTGTGTGGTCACTGGCTCATTTACACCGACAGACAGGTTTTTGTGTGTGTGGTCACTGGCTCATTTACACCGACAGACAAGTTCTTGTGTGTGTGTGGTCACTGGCTCATTTACACCAACAGACAAGTTTTTGTGTGTGTGGTCACTGGCTCATTTACACCGACAGACAAGTTCTTGTGTGTGTGGTCACTGGCTCATTTACACCGACAGACAAGTTCTTGTGTGTGTGGTCACTGGCTCATTTACACCGACAGACAAGTTTTTGTGTGTGTGGTCACTGGCTCATTTACACCGACAGACAAGTTCTTGTATGTGTGGTCACTGGCTCATTTACGCCGACAGACAAGTTCTTGTGTGTGTGGTCACTGGCTCATTTACACCGACAGACAAGTTTTTGTGTGTGTGGTCACTGGCTCATTTACACCGACAGACAAGTTCTTGTGTGTGTGGTCACTGGCTCATTTACACCGACAGACAAGTTTTTGTGTGTGTGGTCACTGGCTCATTACACCGACAGACAAGTTCTTGTGTGTGTGGTCACTGGCTCATTTACACCGACAGACAAGTTCTTGTGTGTGTGGTCACTGGCTCATTTACACCGACAGACAAGTTTTTGTGTGTGTGGTCACTGGCTCATTTACACCGACAGACAAGTTTTTGTGTGTGTGGTCACTGGCTCATTTACACCGACAGACAAGTTCTTGTGTGTGTGGTCACTGGCTCATTTACACCGACAGACAAGTTCTTGTGTGTGTGGTCACTGGCTCATTTTACACCGACAGACAAGTTCTTGTGTGTGTGGTCACTGGCTCATTTACACCGACAGACAAGTTCTTGTGTGTGTGGTCACTGGCTCATTTACACCGACAGACAAGTTCTTGTGTGTGTGGTCACTGGCTCATTTACACCGACAGACAAGTTTTTGTGTGTGTGGTCACTGGCTCATTTACACCGATAGACAAGTTCTTGTGTGTGTGGTCACTGGCTCATTTACACCGACAGACAAGTTTTTGTGTGTGTGGTCACTGGCTCATTACACCGACAGACAAGTTCTTGTGTGTGTGGTCACTGGCTCATTTACACCGACAGACAAGTTCTTGTGTGTGTGGTCACTGGCTCATTTACACCGACAGACAAGTTCTTGTGTGTGTGGTCACTGGCTCATTTACACAGACAGACAAGTTCTTGTGTGTGTGGTCACTGGCTCATTTACACCGACAGACAAGTTTTTGTGTGTGTGGTCACTGGCTCATTTACACCGACAGACAAGTTTTTGTGTGTGTGGTCACTGGCTCATTTACACCGACAGACAAGTTTTTGTGTGTGTGGTCACTGGCTCATTTACACCGACAGACAAGTTCTTGTGTGTGTGGTCACTGGCTCATTTACACCGACAGACAAGTTCTTGTGTGTGTGGTCACTGGCTCATTTACACCGACAGACAAGTTCTTGTGTGTGTGGGGTCACTGGCTCATTTACACCGACAGACAAGTTCTTGTGTGTGTGGTCACTGGCTCATTTACACCGACAGACAAGTTTTTGTGTGTGTGGTCACTGGCTCATTTACACCGACAGACAAGTTCTTGTGTGTGTGGTCACTGGCTCATTTACACCAACAGACAAGTTTTTGTGTGTGTGGTCACTGGCTCATTTACACCGACAGACAAGTTTTTGTGTGTGTGGGGTCACTGGCTCATTTACACCGACAGACAAGTTTGTGTGTGTGTGGTCACTGGCTCATTTACACCAACAGACAAGTTCTTGTGTGTGTGGTCACTGGCTCATTTACACCGACAGACAAGTTTTTGTGTGTGTGGGGTCACTGGCTCATTTACACCGACAGACAAGTTCTTGTGTGTGTGTGGTCACTGGCTCATTTACACCGACAGACAAGTTTTTGTGTGTGTGGTCACTGGCTCATTTACACCGACAGACAAGTTTTTGTGTGTGTGGTCACTGGCTCATTTACACCGACAGACAAGTTTTTGTGTGTGTGGTCACTGGCTCATTTACACCAACAGACAAGTTCTTGTGTGTGTGGTCACTGGCTCATTTACACCGACAGACAAGTTTTTGTGTGTGTGGGGTCACTGGCTCATTTACACCGACAGACAAGTTCTTGTGTGTGTGGTCATTGGCTCATTTACACCGACAGACAAGTTCTTGTGTGTGTGGTCACTGGCTCATTTACACCGACAGACAAGTTCTTGTGTGTGTGGTCACTGGCTCATTTACACCGACAGACAAGTTTTTGTGTGTGTGGTCACTGGCTCATTTACACCAACAGACAAGTTCTTGTGTGTGTGGTCACTGGCTCATTTACACCGACAGACAAGTTTTTGTGTGTGTGGGGTCACTGGCTCATTTACACCGACAGACAAGTTCTTGTGTGTGTGGTCATTGGCTCATTTACACCGACAGACAAGTTTTTGTGTGTGTGGTCACTGGCTCATTACATCGACAGACAAGTTCTTGTGTGTGTGGTCACTGGCTCATTTACACCGACAGACAAGTTCTTGTGTGTGTGGTCACTGGCTCATTTACACCGACAGACAAGTTCTTGTGTGTGTGGTCACTGGCTCATTTACACCGACAGACAAGTTCTTGTGTGTGTGGTCACTGGCTCATTTACACCGACAGACAAGTTCTTGTGTGTGTGGGGTCACTGGCTCATTTACACCGACAGACAAGTTTTTGTGTGTGTGGTCACTGGCTCATTTACACCAACAGACAAGTTCTTGTGTGTGTGGTCACTGGCTCATTTACACCGACAGACAAGTTTTTGTGCGTGTGGGGTCACTGGCTCATTTACACCGACAGACAAGTTCTTGTGATATTCATGTCTGTTTTTAGGAGTTCCTTTTTAGTTCCGTTCAGCTCTTGGTACGGTGTTGACTCACTGAGCCAGTACTCTCTTCCTAATGGGCTGTACAGGGGGCACTCCTGCAGGATATGTTTTGAAGTTTGCACACCCAGCCCACAAGAGCACAATGGTGAATGAATCAAGATGAAGCTTATATATACATTTGCTTGTTAAGTTTGTTATGTCCTGTCCTGAGGCGTCAGATGAAGACCTGCCCATGCGGGTCAAGTAAGTGGTGGTCATCTCTGGCCAGATTCTCTTCACTTCTGACAGACTGCATGCCCCCCCCCCCCCCCCCCCACCCTTCCTTTTTAAATCAAAGTATGTTATTTTATTCTCTTCCTGTTTGCATTCTATCCTTTCTTAGCAAGCTTATCTGCGTTTTCGTTCCCTGGTTGTTATATAATATATTGACATCATCATTTTGCAAATACTTTGGTCTCATCACAAGCTACCAGCCAGAGAGACTCTTGATCCTTTACATCTTAGCTTTGCGTCATACACTTTTCATGCTTAGATGGTCTTGAATGTTCTGTGTTGTTTGACCCTTCTCTTCTTTTCCCAGGAACTGTTGCTTCTTTTACTGTTTTGTCTAAACTGTTGACATTAGGAGGTATTCTGTTGTTGTTTGTTTAATAATGTCATTTTTACAGATGTTTATTCAAATGTTTATTAGTCATAGTCTTGTCAGTTTCTTTAGCTATGACTTTGAAATGAATGTTTATTTAAAAATGTTTGTGAGTCATTGTGTTGTCAGTTCATTAAGTAATGACTTGAAAATGAATGTTTATATAAAAATGTTTATGAGTCATAATTTAGTCAGTTTGTTCAATAATGACTTTAAAATGAATGTTTATATAGAAATGTTTATGAGTCATAATGTTGTCAGTTTTCTTAGTGATAACTTGTTAATGTTTGTAGCTAAATATAGTGTTGTCAGTTTGTATAACTAAATATTGTTGTGTTTGTCAGATAGTTTATTGTGTTTGTCAGCTAGTTTGTTGTGTTTGTCATCTCGTTTGTTGTGTTTGTGAGCTAGTTTGTTGTGTTTGTCTGCTAGTTTGTTGTGTTTGCAAGCTAGTTTGGTAATAACTTTTTAATGAGCGTGTATAAAAATGTCAGTCATTATGTTATCATTTTGTTTATCGATAGCTTTTTGGCCAGTGTTTAGAACTGAATAGTGTCCTGTGTGTTAATTTGTAATGACAGTTTATAACTTGTTTTATGGGTGTTTTAATTTAAGTGTTGTGACTTTAATTTGTTTAGTGAATGTTTGAGACTAAGTTTAGTATTGTGTAATCAATTAGTTTAGTGCATGGTAATAACTAATTACTGTGTCATCAGATTGTTTAGTGAAAGTTCATAGCTAAATACTGTGCTGTCAGTTTGTTTAGTAAATGTTTATGATGAAGTATTATGTCATCAGTTTGTGTAGTGAATGTTTATAGCTACATACTGTTATTGTTTTGTTTAGTGAATGTTTATAGCTAACTAATGTGTCATCAGTTTGTTTAGTAAATGTTTCAAATGAAGTATTATGTCATCAGTTTGTGTAGTGAATGTTTATAGCTACATACTGTTATTGTTTTGTTTAGTGAATGTTTATAGCTAACTAATGTGTCATCAGTTTGTTTAGTAAATGTTTCAAATGAAGTATTATGTCATCAGTTTGTGTAGTGAATGTTTATAATGAAGCATTACGTTAATCAGTTTAGTAAGTGTTTATAAATATAATGAAGCAATATGTCATCAGTTTGTTTAGCGGTAACTTTTCAGTGAATGATTCTATGGAAGCGTCCTGTAGTCATTTTTTCATTGAATGTTTTTGTGGAAGTATTTGTCTGCTACCTGGTCTGTGCTGTCTTCTTCTTCAGTTATCTCTACCATTGGGTTTTAGATAAGAAGGCCTTATTATGCCTCTTGGAAGGCTGTGGTGTGGCGGCATGTCTGGCACTGCCACATGCCTCTTGGAAGGCTGTGGTGCGGCGGCATGTCCTGCACTAATCTGTACTACATGGTTCTCATTGGAAAACCATATGGCCAGATCTGGGAATCTCTCTGTGAATGTTTGTCAGGATATATTGTATCTGGCTTCTGGCTTGATTCCACTAGTTTGTCCTCTTGAAGAGCTGTCAACCTTTTGTCATTATAGTGTTCACTAACAAATATGAAAACACTCATCAAATGGACACTGTTTGTGTACCCCATACATATACTGTTTATTTTATATGTCAGTTGACATACAAATGCTCATAAAACATACACTTTTTGTATACCCATTACACGTACTGTTTGTTTTAAATATCAGCTGACATACAAACACTCTTAAACATACATTTGACTTGAGTTGAAAACAGACATCACAGCACTCAGAACATTTCCATAAGTGCTCAGTCCTCATCTACAGCAGCCACTGAGTTCCAAAGGTGATGGCATCAGTGACAGTTTGATTACATGGCTGTTTTGTCATAAAACATATAATCTTTATACACATATAAACCTACTCTTTATGTTAGTGTATTAGTTGTGGAAGCCACACACACATATGTTGATATGATCTTGTTTGTTATAAAACCACTGCACGTTTGGACGTATGGTAGTGCACAGACTGCCTGACATACACTAATATAACGTACAGTGTTTGCGCACTCCTGCACACAAATATATGAGCACCTTATTGTATGTCCTTATGGTCAGGCTTCATTAAATTCTTACAGGTCATAAAACAACCATAAACTAATTAGAGAGATTAAATTAAAAATATACAGTCAGGATTTTTGCGACATTTTGTGAGGGAAAGTATAATTGAAAAGATTGTGACAACTGCCATTCTTTGTGGCAAAAGAAAGGGAAAAAAGAGAAAAGAGCTGGATGGTTTGACAACAGGGTTTTTGCTGCAAGAACTCAAGGGACTCTACTGTTCAGGCTATGCAAGAGTACAGGAAAAGGAAAGAGATGATTGCCTGGCCTCAGAGGCAAGAGGTAGAGCTTGATACTCTGTTAGAGAGATCTGATTCTAGTAAACCAGGACGGAAAGATGAAGACCACACCACAGACTTAATAGAGGCTTGTGGCCTTTCTCATCTGAAAACCTGACGGAGATGAACCACACCACAGACTTAATAGAGGCTTGTGGCCTTTCTCATCTGAAAACCTGACGGAGATGAACCACACCACAGACTTAATAGAGGCTTGTGGCCTTTCTCATCTGAAAACCTGACGGAGATGAACCACACCACAGACTTAATAGAGGCTTGTGGCCTTTCTCATCTGAAAACCTGACGGAGATGAACCACACCACAGACTTAATAGAGGCTTGTGGCCTTTCTCATCTGAAAACCTGACGGACATGAACCACACCACAGACTTAATAGAGGCTTGTGGCCTTTCTCATCTGAAAACCTGACGGACATGAACCACACCACAGACTTAATAGAGGCTTGTGCCTTTCTCATCTGAAAACCTGACGGAGATGAACCACACCACAGACTTAATAGAGGCTTGTGGCCTTTCTCATCTGAAAACCTGACGGAGATGAACCACACCACAGACTTAATAGAGGCTTGTGGCCTTTCTCATCTGAAAACCTGACGGACATGAACCACACCACAGACTTAATAGAGGCTTGTGGCCTTTCTCATCTGAAAACCTGACGGACATGAACCACACCACAGACTTAATAGAGGCTTGTGGCCTTTCTCATCTGAAAACCTGACGGAGATGAACCACACCACAGACTTAATAGAGGCTTGTGGCCTTTCTCATCTGAAAACCTGACAGGGAGAATGAAAAGAGGAGGAGGATATTGTCAGTAAGTGATAGCTTGTTGTGTGAGGAAAGTCAGTGGCTACACTTGGCTACAACTGATAAATCAGGAATTACATTAGACACTAGCCCAAAGTAGTGAGGAGATTGCCTGTTGTATGAGGGAACACAAGTCAGTGGCTACACATGGCTACAACTGATGCTGTCAGGAATTAAATTAGACACTAGCCCAAAGTAGTGAGGAGATTGCCTGTTGTATGAGGGAACACAAGTCAGTGGCTACACTTGGCTACAACTGATAAATCAGGAATTACATTAGACACTAGCCCAAAGTAGTGAGGAGATTGCCTGTTGTATGAGGGAACACGTCAGTGGCTACACTTGGCTACAACTGATAAATCAGGAATTAAATTAGACACTAGCCCAAAGAAGTGAGGAGATTGCCTGTTGTATGAGGGAACACAAGTCAGTGGCTACACATAGCTATGACTGATTGATGCTGTCAGGAATCATTAGACACTAGCCCAAAGGAGTGAGGAGATTGCCTGTTGTATGAGGGAACACGTCAGTGGCTACACATAGCTATGACTGATTGATGCTGTCAGGAATCATTAGACACTAGCCCAAAGGATTGAGGAGATTACCTATTGTTTGAGGGAACAAACCCTGTATGTAGATACAAACCCAAGCCCTTGTGATTGGTGGGCAGATGTGCAGCCACTGTGCCACCACATCTTCCTGTGACATCAATCTTAGATGATCAGTTCTGACAGTTTGTGACCGTCAATTAGCCTCTGTAGCTTGGGCGGACAAGCTTTGTAATTTCCAAGGTGCCGGGTTCGATGCAAGCTGTGGTCAGTTTGACAGCAGACCGCCTTGCATTGGCTTTGACAGTGGTATAGAAAGCAATGGCAAATGTAAACATTGCCTAGTGAGGTCAAACAACAGCCCTTCCAACAAAATGCTGGGGTTGGTACTTCAGGGTCACGGAAAGAATACACAACTAACTTTTAGAATACGAGTAAGGGAACTCCTTACAATAACTTGGCATGCCTTTATTGTGTGTCATTGAGTCCATGACCAAACCTGCAGCATGTCCTCATGGCACGCTTGTAGATTGAACAGAACTTGCACCCATAAATGCAGAGACTAACTATGTTGCTATGTTTGCATTACCACTAACCAGGTGCCCTCGTCTCACATTGTCCTCCCTGTTCTTTTCTCCTCTTTCCTTCAGGAGGAGACTCCGCAGGGCTTCTTCGAAGACCATGGACTGGGTTAGGAGTGGCATGTACCGCCTCCTCACGTGCTTCCTCTCCTGATCCTGATCCAGCCTCCCCTGCACACGGACTAACCTCGCTGGCATTCCTCACATTAACTGTCACATTTGAACTTAGTGCTTGTTTATGTTACTGCGTTTATTGTGTTGTATGTTTATGTTACTGTGTTTATTGTGTTGTATGTTTATTGCGTTAATAATAGCTACACATCTAGCAGAAGATGGGAAACTGCATGTAACTTCTCTCTGTGCGGCATAGGCAGTAGGACACAAGAAGAATTGGTTACTACCATAGTTAGGGGTCAGTTCCCAGCTTAGGGAAGATATTTTTCCGAGCAGGAAGGACTCGACCCTATTGACAATTCTCTTAATTTTCTGAGAAGGAGAGTCAGTGAGAAATATAACTGGGCATACCACTTGATATATTACAGAATATTTGCAGGCTAAACGCTTCTCGGCGCAACACCAGTATCCCTCTAGGACACGTAAATAAACAGAGTGTGTCCTTCTGTGTCTCTACTTCTTTCTACGAGCGCTGATCAGTGCTTTCCAAACTGCATGTCGTAGCATATTAGTGCAGTGATTTTCAGCCTGGCCAGAAAGTTTCAAGGGGGAGTGTCAAGCATTTGTGAAATTATGTTTATTCTTGTAATAATCTGTTATACAAATTTTTTGTTTGCCCAACTTAGTTGTAAATAAAATATTTTTTTAAACTAAAACAAACAGCCAAGGAGATTTTTGTTTTCATAATCAGTTTGTAAATCTACCCTTGAAAATCTAATTAATAGGGTAACACTGTTTTTGTTAACTCTTTCAGTACCAGAATATCTCATAGGAGTAGGCAGGGTGAAGAAATAACCATGATGAAAATCAAGGACATTACTTTTAGCGTGGCAATATGCACAGTGCTGATAACAATTGTGAAAGCTAGGTTTCTCTAACAAGTTCTCACCATACAATGCTGGGGTGGTGGGGAATGAACATACAGACAGATTGGCTGGATCTGCACCACTCGGTGGTGAATTGATACATGACAAGGCAGATGTGGTCAGGGCCCTTTGGAAACAAGCAAAGGAGGCAGAAGAGAAACAAGATTATTATGGCCTGGAGAGAATGAGCCGCCTATGTGTAACCAGAGGGTCTAGCCGACTCACTACACTCAGAGGAAAGGCAAGAGGGACATATAACCAGGTTACGACTGGGTACCATTAGTATTGGAACTCTGCGCTGGCTGCTGAAGATGAAGACGAAACACCCATGGGAATGCCCCGAGTGCTGTGATGTCGATTCTTGATTCAACTCACCAAATGTTAAAATTAGGAGAACACGATAGCTATGGAGAGAAATCACTGGGTAGAGTCATTGACACATCCGAGGTTGTTTGGAATTGGAAAACTTAATGGAGCATAGGGTTGTCTTTTTGATCACATTTGTTTTTAAATTTGGGAGGTGGGGAGGATCCTTGCCAAATATTCAGGGGAAGGGGGAGGGGGGGGGGGGGAGGTTGAAAACCACTGCATTATTGTGTCTAAGTGCCTGTACTGCTTATAAGGGGTTACCTATCCCCTGGTTTGCTAATAGACTGAATTTCCTTGTTTAAAAATTGTGTTTGTCTAAAAAGTGTGTCATTGATATGAACACTTTGGAAAGCTCTGGATGTTTGTCTAAAAAGTGTGTCATTGATATGAACACTTTGGAAAGCTCTGGGCTGCACTAGAAGTATGCACTTCCTTTGTCTTGTAGCTGTGTCTGTTTAGTTACATGATGATTGCGTACCGAGTGTAGTATCATAAACTGTATATCTGGAGCATGACATGTGTAAGACAAATGTGACCTTAGATTAAGTTGCTGTTGAAAGATTACTTTTGCTGTAGTCTGTTCATGATTTCGGTCCTAGTTTTCTCCCCGGGGGCTTCATTTTGGAAGACAAAGACTGGGGTCCACAAGCATAAAAGTAATGTAAAGGACCCTTTTCCCACCCCTTTAGGCATATAGGGCATATAGGGCATATAAGGTTAGACCTTTTTTTTTAATAGACCAAACGGCACAAGATGGGCGATGTTGTCAGTAATACGACGGCTGCCTTTACTTCCCGAGACTGCACCCGGTATCCACTCAAGGCTGGGTCGACCTTGTAGTCAGGGTAGTTTTTTTAGACAAGCCTGGCTCTGCCAGAGAGCAAACCCACGACCTTCCGATCCGCACACGAGCATCTAGCCGCTACGCCACAGCGACTCCCGGTAACAATCATGGAAGCACCTATCTCGGACAGATAATTTTGTTGTTGTTGTTGTTGATTTGTTGATTTTACCAATATTTGTTCCCCCTTTGTGTTCAGCAGACAATTTTTTTTTCTACAGTATTAATGTTGTTTATTTTGCTGTCATTTCCATTTGTGAAAGTCCATACAACTTCAGAATTGTTTATCCAATAACATAAGTTGGTCTTTTGGTTAATTGTAAGTGGGATTTTGTTGTATGGTGAATGGGATTTTTTCATGAAGTGGATTTCATAATCTGACAATAATTGATTATTTTTGTATGTTGTTCATGTGGTTTTACAATGAATTATTAATGCTGCTTTATGAAAAAACGTGTTGTACTGTGAAAAGTCAGGATTTGTAGTCTAAAATGTTCCCCAAAAAAATTCAAGGCCAAGACTCGTCAATGTTGACTGTTAGATTAAGAATCAACATCAAAGCACTCAGGAAACTCTCATAAGTGCTCTGTCCCCATCTTCAGCAGCAGGGGAAGAGTTCTAATTCCGATGACACCAAAAACTGTCTGATTGTATATCCGTCTCGCCTTCCCCTTGAGTATTGAGCGTCGGCCAGATTCCATGGTAACTCCTCGCAGCGTCATTCTACTCAGTCCATAATGGTCTATTTGTGCCTCGGCACTGTTCACTAATTTCCAGAGGGCCCTCTCAACATCTTTTTCACATCCTCTTTTACCGCTTCGGGTGTCGAGGGAGATATAAGGTCCTGCTTCATTTCTGGCTGCTTCAACCATAGACACATTGTGGTACTCTATAGAGTTTCTCTGATGTTATCTTGTCATCTTGTTCTTGGTCTACCTCTTGCTCTATATGCCTCTCCTCTTTTGCTATATGCCTTGTATGGTGTAGCATCAGAAGGCATTCTTTCCAGGTGGGCAAACCATTTGATTTGCTGTCTTTGTATGTAATTTAGAATTCATTTTGTGTCGACTTTATATCTTGTATGACCTCATTCCAGATTTGATCTCTTCTGGTCACTCTTACAGTCTTTCTCACAACATCTAGCTTGTTATAATAGATCAGTTTGTCACCAAATGGTGCACAACCAGCCAGTCTATCTGCCTGCTAATTTCTCAACACACCGGCATAACCTGGAGAAAATATTCAAAGAGCACTAGCTTGGGAAGCCAAAATAAGAATTTTAATGTTTTTTGAAAGAGATTGGCAGCCAGAGGGAGAAATTTTAGTGTTTTAGCAGAGATCAAAACATAAATCAAAGTTTATAGTAAAATCTTTTAGACAGCCAGCAGGAGAGATCTAAACATTTCGATGGAGTTGAATACATGGATTAAGCTTTATAGTATTGATTAAATATTATAGTAAAATATTGAACAGCCAACAGGAGAGATCTAAACATTTTGATGGAGTTGAATACATGGATTAAACTTTATAGTATGGATTACATTTTATAGTAAAATCTTGTACAGCTAACAGGAGAGATCTAAACATTTTGATGCAAATTAATACATGGATTCAACTTTATAGGTATGGATTAAATTTTTAAATAAACTCTTCAACAGCCAACATGGGGGATCTAAACGGTTTGATAGAGATCACGACATTGAGACTAAACTTTAAGGTAAAGTCTTAGGAATCAAACTGGAGAAGTCTAAACATTTGGGCAGGAGGATGTCGGGGGAAAACTGCAAATACAGAAGATATATTCTCACACAGCAGTATTATATTATCCACTACATTATACTCAGTTATTTCTGACATTTCCAGAGGATTGAATCCTTCTGGAGTCAGGCTGTAATGTGGATATCATATTTGCCATCATATTTCCATTTTAATTTGATGTAGAATTGCTAAACACTTTGTTATTATGGTTATATTTGCTTGTAACATTTTATTTCTGCCATGTGTGATGTAACATAGTTTCTCTACATTCCTGTCTTGAGTACATTTTGTGTTTGCCATATATGACATACATAGTTTCTCTACATTCCTGTACCAAGTTTTCTTTACATTTCTGTCTTGATAACATTTTATTCTCTCGTATATGACATACTGTTTTCTTTACATTCCTGTCTTGATAACATTTTATTCTGCCGTATATGACATACAGTTTTCCTTACATTGCTCTCTTGGTCCTCTTCTTTTTCTTCTTTTCTCTACTCATGGAATACCTTACATTGTCACAGCAGAAATAAATCTCTGGAATGGGCCCTTCTATTTGCTTCGTATAAAGTTTTTTTAGTGTCTCTGATATTTCTGTGGTCCATCTTGCGTGTGACCAACCTCTAGCCCTGTTACCACTGTATCTGTATAACATTGCTGTCTGTGAGGCCCTTTCTGTTGCACGTTGTTGTTACATGGTTAAACTATTCAATCTCTCGTCACAGATTAAGTTCACTATTGGTTTTTTCCTTGTTACACCCAGCATGATACACTAACATTTAATTTCTATCTTGATAATTTTCTTGTATCTTCTGAAGGCATTGTCCTTGATTGACACTGATAGCTTAGTACTGCTGGTAGGAATATTGTCTTGATAATGTTCTCAAATGGCACGTGGCTGTTGTTGTATTTATGACACCTTTTGTATTATGAAACCTTTTGTGTTTGTATATGATTTTTTGTAATGGAGCCATATGAGAATAGTGGCTTGGAGGCTCATCTAGTTTTCTGAATTCAGTTTTCCTTGGTTAAGGATTCTTCCTAGATATTTTATCTCTAAACTCCTCCTCCTCCTTCTTCCTTTTCTTCTTCTTCTTCTTCTTCTTCTTTTTCTTCTTCGCATTCACCAGCTATAAACTCCTGCATAATTTGGTCAGGCATCTTGCAGCACAGCTGGTGATCATATAGTGGCGATGGCAAGAGTGACAATCTCTGTCCCAGTTTCTGCCTCTGTTAAATGAGATAGATCTTGCAGCAAGTGGCTGGAAAAAAAACTAATGTCTTCTTCATCTTCTTCGTCTTCTCCCATGTACCCCCCAATGGAGCATAGGCCCTCAACCAACTGACCCCAAGTCATCCTATCCTTTACTATCATATGCAGTTCCCCTCATGTGTACCCCCTTTTAACTTCGCTCTCTAGTCCCCTTCTTCGTGTATCTTTGGTCCACTTTGTTAATAATATAACAGTATAATAAATGGTCCACCTTTGTTAATAATATAACAGTATAATAAATGGTCCACCTTTGTTAATAATATAACAGTATAATAAATGGTCCACCTTTGTTAATAATATAACAGTATAATAAATGGTCCAATATTGACTTGATCACACACAGTGTTCATTAATAATATAACAGTATAATAAATGGTCCAATATCGACTTGATCACACACAGTGTTCATTAATGCTTGTATCTAACCTGGCTTTAAGGGCTTGTTGCTCCAGCCACAGAGAATGATAATCCTTTTTACAAATAATCTCTATTGAACAGAATATCATATGCATGCAGCTTTGTGTTTTAGTTTGAAGCTAGTGAAAGATAGGGCCAGATATTGTTCACCTGAAATCCCTGAACACGTGATAGTTTATGTTTTGTGCTGTTTACGGCTTTGGTAAATTTACGTTGTAGTTTTCGGATTGGCCATTTATTTGTTTGCTGCTGGCTTAGTCTCTGCATTTATTTATTTTGTTGTTGTATTTTTTGAATCTCAATAAATGGTTGTGCTCCAAGTGACGTATTGTGCATTGTTTCTGTTTGAATTTGATGTGTGGTGAATTGTTTGTGTTGAATGTGATGTGTGCTGAATTGTTTGTGTTTGATGTGGTGAATTGTTTGTGTTTGGTGTGGTGAATTGTTTGTCTTGAATGTGGTGAATTGTTTGTGTTGAATGTGATGTGTGGTGAATAGTTTGTGTTGAATGTGATGTGTGGTGAATAGTTTGTGTTGAATGTGGTGAATTGTTTGTGTTAAATGTGGTGAATTGTTTGTGTTAAATGTGGTGAATTGTTTGTGTTGAATGTGATGTGTGGTGAATTGTTTGTCTTGAATGTTGTGAATTGTTTGTGTTGAATGTGATGTGTGGTGAATTGTTTGTGTTGAATGTGGTGTGTGGTGAATTGTTTGTCCTGAATGTGGTGAATTGTTTGTGTTGAATGTGATGTGTGGTGAACTGTTTGTGTTGAATGTGATGTGTGGTGAACTGTTTGTGTTGAATGTGATGTGTGGTGAACTGTTTGTGTTGAATGTGATGTGTGGTGAACTGTTTGTGTTGATTGTGATGTGTGGTGAATTGTTTGTGTTGAATGTGGTGAATTGTTTGTGTTGAATGTGATGTGTGGTGAACTGTTTGTGTTGATTGTGATGTGTGGTGAATTGTTTGTGTTGAATGTGGTGAATTGTTTGTGTTGAATGTGATGTGTGGTGAACTGTTTGTGTTGATTGTGATGTGTGGTGAATTGTTTGTGTTGAATGTGATGTGTGGTGAACTGTTTGTGTTGAATGTGATGTGTGGTGAACTGTTTGTGTTGATTGTGATGTGTGGTGAATTGTTTGTGTTGAATGTAGTGAATTGTTTGTATTGAATGTAGTGAATTGTTTGTCTTGAATGTAGTGAATTGTTTGTATTGAATGTAGTGAATTGTTTGTCTTGAATGTAGTGAATTGTTTGTGTTGAATGTGATGTGTGGTGAATAGTTTGTGTTGAATGTGATGTGTGGTGAATTGTTTGTGTTGAATGTGGTGTGTGGTGAAATGTTTGTCTTGAATGTAGTGAATTGTTTGTGTTGAATGTGATGTGTGGTGAACTGTTTGTGTTGATTGTAATGTGTGGTGAATTGTTTGTGTTGAATGTGATGTGTGGTGAACTGTTTGTGTTGATTGTGATGTGTGATAAATTGTTTGTGTTGATTGTGGAGAATTGTTTGTGTTAAGTGTCGTGAATTGTTTGTGTTGAGTGTGATGTGTGGTGAATTGTTTGTGTTGAATGTGATGTGTACTGAATTGTTTGTCTAAAATGGGGTGAATTGTTTGTGTTGAGTGTGATGTATGGTGAATTGTTTGTCTTGAATATGGTGAATTGTTTGTGTTGAGTGTGATGTTTGTGCACTTATTGTATTTGTAGTTACAGTTTCAGTTTAATGTGGAAATCTTCTGGGGATTTTTGCCTTTGTGGGAGTTGATATAGTGGCTAGACACTTGCTTGCTGGCCCGAAGGTCTTATGTTCGAATCCGCATTAAGTTTAAATATTTTTTTAAACGGAAATTGCCCTGACTGCCAGATCAGCCTATCCCGAACTGAATACTAGGTAAAGCCCTGGGAAGTAAAGGCGGCAGGCAGGATGTTGACACATCACATTTCAAGTACAGATTAGTCTAAACATAATCTGAGTGCCGCATTATACCGGCATAAAAAAAAAGTCCTAGTTTTGTTCAAATTGTGTTTATTAATCTTCTTCTTTTTTTTTTGGCTTTCACCGGCTTTGAACTCCAGCAGAAATTTTGGGTTGTTTATCGACCTCCGGACTTCAGTTTTCTTCTCCAGAACCTGAGAGCTGCGTGCACATCCGTTTTACAGATCTGGCTTATTTTTATGGAAAATATTGGTTCTTGAAGGATACCCCTGTTAGTCAACTCATACAACATGCTTGTTGGCGAAGCAGCAGATTTGTATGTGCCATGACAACACATTTGTGGCTGAAGGTGCACACATGAAGACCACGTCCATACACTGGGGAATGTTTATTTGTGGTGGTTGAGTTAGATACTAATGCTGGTATCACACATCTTCAAAACAGGTTATTTAGTGTCACTTTTTTTTTGTGGGTTGGGCGAAAAGGCGGGGGAGGGGGGGGGGGGGGGGGGGGGCATTTATACTAATTTATACTTTAAAAATTCTTCTTCCGCGTTTACAAGAGCGGTTGGCACAATGTTGTGGTTTACAGTTAGGCTGTGATATCTTCTCCTTTGAGCCCAACATTTTAAATTTCAGGTAAACTTTTCTCATTATTCACCATTACAACATGATTGGTAGATGAGCAACAGCTCTGCCCCCCCCCCCCCACCCCCCACAAAAAAACAAACCCTAACACTGGGGACTCGAATTCACACGTGGAACTTTTACAAATTCTATGTTTAGTTAGTGTTAGTTTATGAGCTGCAATTTATGAGTACCGTATGTCATCTTTCAAACACTGGGTGTCATAAACACCCATGTGGGTTCCATTGCCAAAAGAACAAACCCACTGCCTCCCTCCCCACAGCTAGCCTGTCATAACAATTAATTATGGGTGATTCCTTTGAAGTCAAAGTGTGTCTGCCGGAGAGACAAGGGGCCGAGGTCTGCATACATAAAAACCAAATCTAAAGATTGGATGTTCATGCAAAGCTTCAAGTTCTGGAGCGAGACCAAAGTCCAGAAATGGACAAAGAACCAGAAGGTGCGGACGGTGAAGGCTAAGAAGCCAGAAGCCAGCTCCAGGCCTCAGAAAAGAGATTTCTAAGAAAGATCATCCAAGTGATAAGAAGGAATCAAGTTCGTAATCAGACAATACGTCAAGATCTTGATACCCAGCCCTTACTAACCCGAGTGGATCAGTCACAGTTACAATGGTTTAGACAAGTATGCAGAATGGGAGAAAATCGACAACAAAGGCAAGCATGGGAGGCTAAGAACCAGGGAACCAGACCTCTAGAGTGACGCAGGGTCCACTGATAAGACAACATCCGACAGTCCCTAACTGACAGAGGATTGGAATAGAACAATACCAGAAAGAAAACTGCTGATAGTACGTCCGGTGATCTCTCTGGCAAACCTCTACACCCCGAGGTAGAAGAGGAGCGACTAAGTAAGTAACAATGCTAAGAAGAAGAAGATAAACATATATATGTTCCCGGGACTTATACGTAGGAAGTAAAGAAAGGTTACTCTAAAACTTATATGAATTGCCATAAGTGCTAACTGAAAGATTGGGGTTAACTCTTTGAATCCCAAATACGTTCATAGGTTCTTACCTAGAAGCCCAATGAACGCATGATGCGCCGATTTTATTACTTTCTTTACTACCCCCTGGGCCTGTGATGCTAAACGCCATGGGACTCAAAGAGTTAAACTAGCTACTGCGGCATGCAGAAATCTTTAGCTGCAACTTCCAATCCTTCATGAACAAGTCTTAGAATGTACTGCTAGTACATATTCATGTTTCTGTGTTCACCTTGACTGTAAGCTTGGTTGTCATGTCACTGAGGTTTCTAGCTGAGGGATGGTGAGCTCATGTTGGTGAACTCTTGAGTGTTACAAGATAACAAATGGACTCCTTGTTTTGTAGAGACCGGTATGTTTGTCCTAAAAGAGACCTATACAATTGTACGTTTGTTCTACAAGAAACCTATACGTTTGTTCTTGGAGAGACCTATATATTTGTTCTGGAAAAGACCTATAGGTTTGATCTAGAAGAGACCTGTATGTTTGTTCTAGAAGAGACCTATGTTCTAGAAGAGACCTATATGTTTGTTCTAGAAGAAACCTTTATATTTGTTCTAGAAGAGACCTATACATATTTGTTCTAGAAGAGACCTATACATTTTTGTTCTAGATGAGACCTATATGTTTTTGTTCTAGATGAGACCTATACATTTTTGTTCTAGATGAGACATATATATGTTTTTGTTCTAGATAAGACCTATACGTTTTTGTTCTAGATGAGACCTATATGTTTTTGTTCTAGATGAGACCTATATGTTTTTGTTATAGAAGAGACCTGTAAGTTTGTTCTAGAAGAGACCTACATATTTGTTCTAGAAGAGACCTATATATTTGTTCTAGAAGAGACCTTCATATGTGTTCTAGAAGAGACCTACATATTTGTTCTAGAAGAGACCTACATATTTGTTCTAGAAGAGACCTACATATTTTTTCTAGAAGAGACCTATATGTTTGTCAGGAATGCAGCGCAGTGTGCACAAGCAATAATGAGAGTATTTCAAACTTTTAGAGAAGTTCAAGAGTTGGTATTATGTATTATATGTGTACTAGATGAATGAATGAATCGAACAAGAATTCATATCACTGCACTCAAGACATTTCCACATGTGCACCATTCTTCTCTTCAGTAGCCACCGAAGAGTTGACATGCTGACAGTACCTGCTGACACCCAATTAAAAATCCACATCCGCCTATGTTCCCACCTCAGTATTAAATGTAGCTGTCAGAACCTCTTGCCACCCCTGTTATACTAGATGTGCTTATATTTATCCATACAGGGGAAACATATTTCATGAGCCTGCACATGACCCACAGTAACTTGTCCCTTCGCATGACATACACACATGTAATCTTGGTTACATAACGCAAATCTCCCCAAATATAGTAGCTCACTTTTCATTCACAAGTTTGTTGGGATGGTCGACTTTCCTAAAGGTTACAGGTGTGTCCCGCTCTGTTGTTTGCTTTCTGTGATGTCTTGCATTTACGTTTTCATTCCAAGAAAGAGAATGCCTGTGACATAGGTTGCAGCACTCTCTAGGGGGGTTGTGTTAGGGCCAGTTGCTCCATGTTTTTGGAGCGTTAAAAGCGCTGTCGTTCTGAAATATACAACACGCAATATTAACGGTATTGTGAAAACACCCCTCTTACCTTGTGCGAAGGTCACAAGGCTCAGGAACTACCAGTCAGAAGGGACCTAGTGTGTATCTAGGCAGGGTGTGGGGAGACTAATGTTATGTGTTCCTATAAATCTGTACCCACATATCACACACACATGTAATCTGTACCCACATATCACACACACATGTAATCTGTACCCACATATCACACACACATGTAATCTGTACCCACATATCACACACACATGTAATCTGTACCCACATATCACACACACATGTAATCTGTACCCACATATCACACACACATGTAATCTGTACCCACATATCACACACACACACATGTAACCTGTACCCACATATCACACACACATGTAATCTGTACCCACATATCACACACACACACATGTAACCTGTACCCACATATCACACACACACATGTAACCTGTACCCACATATCACACACACATGTAACCTGTACCCACATATCACACACAGATGTAACCTGTACCCACATATCACACACACACACATGTAATCTGTACCCACATATCACACACACATGTAATCTGTACCCACATATCACACACACATGTAATCTGTACCCACATATCACACACACATGTAATCTGTACCCACATATCACACACACACACATGTAACCTGTACCCACATATCACACACACATGTAATCTGTACCCACATATCACACACACATGTAATCTGTACCCACATATCACACACACACACATGTAACCTGTACCCACATATCACACACACATGTAATCTGTACCCACATATCACACACACATGTAACCTGTACCCACATATCACACACACATGTAATCTGTACCCACATATCACACACACATGTAATCTGTACCCACATATCACACACACACACATGTAATCTGTACCCACATATCACACACACATGTAATCTGTACCCACATATCACACACACATGTAATCTGTACCCACATATCACACACACATGTAATCTGTACCCACATATCACACACACATGTAATCTGTACCCACATATCACACACACACATGTAATCTGTACCCACATATCACACACACATGTAATCTGTACCCACATATCACACACACATGTAATCTGTACCCACATATCACACACACATGTAATCTGTACCCACAAATCACACACACATGTAATCTGTACCCACATATCACACACACATGTAATCTGTACCCACATATCACACACACATGTAATCTGTACCCACATATCACACACACATGTAATCTGTACCCACATATCACACACACATGTAAACTGTACCCACATATCTCACACACATGTAAACTATACCCACATCTCACACATACATGTAACCTGTACCCACATATCACATACACATAACCTGTACCCACATATCACATACACATAACCTGTACCCACATATCACATACACATAACCTGTACCCACATATCACATACACATTACCTGTACCCACATCTCACACATACACATAACCTGCACCCACATCTCACACATACACATAACCTGCACCCACATCTCACACATACACATAACCTGCACCCACCCACATCTCACACATACACATAACCTGCAGCCACATCTCACACATACACATAACCTGTACCCACATCTCAAAAATACACATAACCTGCACCCACATCTCACACATACACATAACCTGTACCCACATCTCACACATACACATAACCTGCACCCACATCTCAAAAATACACATAACCTGCACCCACATCTCACACATACACATAACCTGCACCCACATCTCACACATACACATAACCTGTACCCACATCTCAAAAATACACATAACCTGCACCCACATCTCACACATACACATAACCTGCACCCACATCTCACACATACACATAACCTGCACCCACATCTCACACATACACATAACCTGCACCCACATCTCACACATACACATAACCTGTACCCACATCTCACATACACATAACCTGCAGCCACATCTCACACATACACATAACCTGCACCCACATCTCACACATACACATAACCTGTACCCACATCTCACATACACATAACCTGTACCCACATCTCACATACACATAACCTGTACCCACATCTCACATACACATAACCTGTACCCACATCTCACACATACACATAACCTGCAGCCACATCTCAAAAATACACATAACCTGCACCCACATCTCACACATACACATAACCTGCACCCACATCTCACACATACACATAACCTGCACCCACATCTCCACATCTCATAACCTGTACCCAACATACACATAAACCTCACATACCATAACCTGTACCCACATCCACATACACATAACCTGTATCCACATCTCACACACACATAACCTGCAGCCACATCTCAAAAATACACATAACCTGCACCCACATCTCACACATACACATAACCTGTACCCACATCTCACATACACATAACCTGTACCCACATCTCACACATAACCTGCAGCCACATCTCAAAAATACACATAACCTGCACCCACATCTCACACATACACATAACCTGCACCCACATCTCACACATACACATAACCTGCACCCACATCTCACACATACACATAACCTGCACCCACATCTCACACATACACATAACCTGCACCCACATCTCATAACCTGTATACACATCTAACCTACACATAACCTGCACCCACATCTCACACATACACATAACCTGCACCCACATCTCACACATACACATAACCTGTACCCACATCTCAAAAATACACATAACCTTTACCCACATCTCAAAAATACACATAACCTTTACCCACATCTCACACATACACATAACCTGCAGCCACATCTCACACATACACATAACCTGTACCCACATCTCAAAAATACACATAACCTTTACCCACATCTCACACATACACATAACCTGTACCCACATCTCAAAAATACACATAACCTGTACCCACATCTCACACATACACATAACCTTTACCCACATCTCACACATACACATAACCTGTACCCACATCTCAAAAATACACATAACCTGTACCCACATCTCAAAAATACACATAACCTTTACCCACATCTCACACATACACATAACCTGTACCCATATCTCACACATACACATAACCTGTACCCACCTATCACACATGTACACACACTTATGTTAAGACTGTGTTGTAACCTTGTTGTCTGCCCCTTGTCTGTCTATCCAGAATCCTTCTGTTCAGCTGTTCTGCATGTCTGTGTTTTGTTGTCTGTGCCTTCTCTGAACAGATTATGCATGAAATGTTCACATATTTCGGTCATTAGTGATTGATTTTCACCCCCCCCCCCCCCCCCCCCCCCCCCCCCCTTGATTAGAATACGAATGACAGCTGTCTTTTATTTCCTGTGATGAAATTTTAAATGACATTTTAAATAGCTTTTATAGAATTAGATATTAAATAAGTGGACATTTTTTACACATTTCCTTTCATTGGAGTGTCAGTGATTTTTGTTTGTTTTTGTTTTGTTATGTGGGGTGAATTATCACATTATGCTTATTTTTTCCTTCACTCTATCAGTTACTCATACTGGTATACATTAAATCATAACATCTGACCTGTGCCCACACAAGTTTCTTGTACCCACACATTTGACTTGTATTGACACGTGAATTGTACCCACACATATGACTTTAACCCACTCATATGATTTGTACCTGCACATTCGACTTATCCACGTTTGACTTTTATTGTACCCTCACATGTGACCTTTACCATGACATGGCTTATACCCACATATTTGACTTTGTCCCTTTACATAATTTATGCCCACACATAAGATTTATGCTCACCAATGGGTCTTCTTCAGATATGTATATCTTGTACCCTCACATATGACCTGTACCCACACACATGACTTTTACTTACACACATGACTTGTACTCTCACATATGCCTTGTACTCACATAAATGACATATATTTATGAGTTGAGTCCAGAATTGACATCACAGCACTCGGGGCATTCCCATTCATGCTCCGTCCTCATCTTCAGCAGCCAGCGCAGAGTTCCAATACTGATGGTACCAGTCACAATCTGGTTATATGTCCCTCTTGCCTTTCCTCTAAAACTTATGAATTGTGCCCAAACATAAGACTTGATCTCACACATGACATAAACTTATGAATTGTACCCACTGATGACAAAAACCAGAGCTATTCAACTGGCTGCCCATGGGCCAAATCTGGCCCGCAGTGATCTACCTAGTGGCCCGCAGTGATCTAGCTAGTGGCCCACGGTGGTCTAGCTAGTGGCCCACGGTGGTCTAGCTAGTGGCCGGCACGTCATTGCCAGTTGTGTTATATAAATTATCTGTCTATGCCTCTGGTTCGTGACGATCCCACTTTTCAAAATTGTGACCCCTAAGTAAACTTAGTTGTATAGCCCTGGCATAAACTTCTAACTTTTACCTATACCTGGCACGTATGTTTACACGTACACATATCAGAACAGTTGTGCTGTAATCTAGCATTGTTTTCTAGTTATTTTATTTTAGCTCCCAGTGCTTCTGTCCGACAGTAAATGTCTGTGTCTGTGTTTATGAGTTGCTGTCTTTATTTGACTGTGAATGTCGGTGTTTATGAGTTGCTGTCTTTATTTGACTGTGAATGTCTGTGTTTATGAGTTGCTGTCTTTATTTGACTGTGAATGTCGGTGTTTATAAGTTGCTGTCTTTATTTGACTGTGAATGTCTGTGTTTATGAGTTGCTGTCTTTATTTGACTGTGAATGTCTGTGTTTATGAGTTGCTGTCTTTATTTGACTGTGAATGTCGGTGTTTATAAGTTGCTGTCTTTATTTGACTGTGAATGTCTGTGTTTATGAGTTGCTGTCTTTATTTGACTGTGAATGTCTGTGTTTATGAGTTGCTGTCTTTATTTGACTGTGAATGTCGGTGTTTATGAGTTGCTGTCTTTATTTGACTGTGAATGTCTGTGTTTATGAGTTGCTGTCTTTATTTGACTGTGAATGTCTGTGTTTATGAGTTGCTGTCTTTATTTGACTGTGAATGTCTGTGTTTATAAGTTGCTGTCTTTATTTGACTGTGAATGTCTGTGTTTATGAGTTGCTGTCTTTATTTGACTGTGAATGTTTGTGTTTATGAGTTGCTGTCTTTATTTGACTGTGAATGACGGTGTTTATCTTCTTCTTCTTCTTCGCGTTCACCAGCTGTAAACTCTAGCGGAAGGTTCTGGTTGCTCGTCCACTACTGAACTGCAGTCCTGCTCCAGAACCTGAGTGTTGCGTGTGCATCAGTTTTACAGATCTCATTCTCTTGAATACAGACTGTTGGTTCCTTGCCTCTCCGGCAGATGCACTCCGACTTCAAAGGAAGCTCCCCAATTAGTCGTCTCTTACGACATGCTTTTGGGGAGGCAGTGGGTCTATTCTTGTTTTCCCCACAATGGGGCCCCGGAACCCACACGGGGGTCTGTGTTTATGAGTTGCTGTCTTTATTTGACTGTGAATGTCTGTGTTTATGAGTTGCTGTCTTTATTTGACTGTGAATGTCTGTGTTTATGAGTTGCTGTCTTTATTTGACTGTGAATGTCTGTGTTTATGAGTTGCTGTCTTTATTTGACTGTGAATGTCTGTGTTTATGAGTTGCTGTCTTTATTTGACTGTGAATGTCTGTGTTTATGAGTTGCTGTCTTTATTTGACTGTGAATGACGGTGTTTATGAGTTGCTGTCTTTATTTGACTGTGAATGTCTGTGTTTATGAGTTGGTCTTTATTTGACTGTGAATGTCTGTGTTTATGAGTTGCTGTCTTTATTTGACTGTGAATGACGGTGTTGCCTTCATTGTATTTATTACATTGTGAATGCTAGTGTTTTCATTAATTTTTTTAACTATAGTATTTCCTTACTTTAATTATGTCAGCGTTTTTAAACAACAGTGAATGTTGAAATTTTACAAATGTACTTTTATAAGATTATAAATGTCAACATTTATATACATTTACAATCACTTATAAATGACAGGATTTATATACATTTTCAATCACTTATAAATGACAGGGTTTATATACATTTACAATCACTTATAAATGACAGGATTTATATACATTTTCAATCACTTATAAATGACAACATTTATATACATTTTTAATCACTTATAAATGACAGGATTTAAAAACATTTACAATCACTTATAAATGACAGCATTTATGTAGATTTTGAATCACTTTTTTTCATTGTTCTGCTCAGTAATATCCCCGTGTGGGCTCCGGGGCCCTGTGTGGGTTCCGGGGCCCTGTTATAGGGAAAACAAGAATAGACCCACTGCCTACCCAAAAGCATGTTGTAAGAGTCGACTAATTGGGAGCTTTCTTCACAGTTAGAGTGCATCTGCCTGAGAGGCAAGGAACCAGCAGTCTACATACAAATAAGTCAGATCTGTAAAACAGATGCACATGCAAAACTCAGGTCCTGGAACAGATAAAAAAATGGATGAACAACCAGGTCTTTCCACCAAAGTTTATAGCCGGTGAATGCAAACAGCAACATATACATTTTCAGCCACTTATACGTGACAGTATTTATATAGATTTAGAATCACTTTATTTTTTTGTTCTGCTCTGTAATTTAACAGTAATGCTTTACTTTCTTTGTATAAATTAGGAATGCAAATATAAACATGAAACACAATAGGCATCATCCACTTCAATCAAAAAGTGACGCTGGGTAAAAAAAAAAAAAAAATATAAATAAATGTTGATTAAGAATTTTGTGAAATAAGGAATGAACAAACTTTGTTTTAAAAATGTCACAAATTGGGCACGGAGCCCTGTCTACATAAAATTAGAATACAAAGAAAGAAGCTGTAGAATAACACATGGCGAAACAAGTGGGCATAGATGTGATATTTTAGAGTGCTCCAGAATTGTTGTCGGTATAAATATAATCATATGTTATTGTTGTTGAGAAAATGTCATTGATCGTCCCTTTTTTTTTCCTCTCCTGTTTTAGGAATCAGAAGAGCCCAAAGGTTTCCTGGAGGAGTTTGGGTTCTCCGTTGGGAGCTAGTCGTCTGCCAGTTGGTCTTCGATAGGTCATGTTCAGATCTGAATAATTCCTGGCACAAGCAACGATCAGGAGAAAACAGAAATCAAAACAAAAAATAAACAGTTTAACAACAACAAAGCACACACACAATAATTAATAAGGTCAAGTTAAAAATTAACAAAACAGCTCTTACAACATTCCCAAAAGCACTCCGTCCCACATATTCAGCAGCAAAGCAGAGTTCCAATTCCTTCTACCCATAACAGTCTAAGTGTGTGTCTTGTCTTTCTCCTGAGTGCTTTGTGCCGGCCAAATCCCCTGGTCAGTCAGCCGCACTGCTGTTTTAGACTGTAAATGATTTGTTCACACTCCCATACTGTTCTCTCACTCCCGAAGGCTGTTGATCACATCTATGGCTACACTGCTGTAAATGATCCGTTCACACTCCCATACTGTTCTCTCACTCCCAAAGGCTGTTGATCACATCTATGGCTACACTGCTGTAAATGATCTGTTCACACTTCCATACTGTTCTCTCACTCCCGAAGGCTGTTGATAACATCTATGGCTACACTGCTGTAAATGATTTGTTCACACTTCCATACTGTTCTCTCACTCCCGAAGGCTGTTGATCACATCTATGGCTACACTGCTGTATATGATCTGTTCACACTTCCATACTGTTCTCTCACTCCCGAAGGCTGTTGATCACATCTATGGCTACACTGCTGTATATGATCTGTTCACACTTCCACACTGTTCTCTCACTACCGAAGGCTGTTGATCACATCTATGGCTACACTGCTGTATATGATCTGTTCACACTCCCATACTGTTCTCTCACTCCCGAAGGCTGTTGATCACATCTATGGCTACACTGCTGTATATGATCTGTTCACACTTCCACACTGTTCTCTCACTACCGAAGGCTGTTGATCACATCTATGGCTACACTGCTGTATATGATCTGTTCACACTCCCATACTGTTCTCTCACTCCCGAAGGCTGTTGATCACATCTATGGCTACACTGCTGTATATGATCTGTTCACACTTCCACACTGTTCTCTCACTACCGAAGGCTGTTGATCACATCTATGGCTACACTGCTGTATATGATCTGTTCACACTTCCACACTGTTCTCTCACTACCGAAGGCTGTTGATCACATCTATGGCTACACTGCTGTATATGATCTGTTCACACTCCCATACTGTTCTCTCACTCCCGAAGGCTGTTGATCACATCTATGGCTACACTGCTGTATATGATCTGTTCACACTCCCATACTGTTCTCTCACTCCCGAAGGCTGTTGATCACATCTATGGCTACACTGCTGTAAATGATTTGTTCATACTCCCATACTTTTCTCTCATTCCCGAAGGCTGTTGATCACATCTATGGCTACACTGCTGTAAATGATTTGTTCATACTCCCATACTTTTCTCTCATTCCCGAAGGCTTGTGATCACATCTATGGCTACACTGCTGTAAATGATCTGTTCAAACTTTTATACGGTTCTCTCACTCCTGAAGGCTGTTGATCACATCTATGGCTACACTGCTGTAAATGATCTGTTCAAACTTTCATACTGTTCTCTCACTCCTGAAGGCTGTTGATCACATCTATGGCTACACTGCTGTAAATGATCTGTTCAAACTTTCATACTGTTCTCTCACTCCTGAAGGCTGTTGATCACATCTATGGCTACACTGCTGTAAATGATCTGTTGACACGCCCATACTGTTCTCTCACTCCCGAAGACTGTTGATCACATCTATGGCTACACTGCTGTAAATGATCTGTTCACACTCCCATACTGTTCTTTCACTCCCGAAGGCTGTTGATCACATCTATGGCTACACTGCTGTAAATGATCTGTTGACACTCCCATACTTTTCTCTCACTCCCAAAGGCTGTTGATCACATCTATGGCTACACTGCTGTAAATGATCTGTTCACACTCCCATACTGTTCTCTCACTCCCGAAGGCTGTTGATCACATCTATGGCTACACTGCTGTAAATGATCTGTTCACACTCCCATACTGTCCTCTCACTCCCGAAGACTGTTGATCACATCTATTGCTACACTGCTGTAAATGATCTGTTGACACTCCCACACTGTTCTCTCACTCCCAAAGACTCTTGACCATATCTAGCTTGATAAACATGTATTTACTACCTCATGGTTCAGAACCAGTCAGTCTATCTGGCTGTTGATTTCCCAACATACATGCATGCCCTGGAGAAAAGATCCAAAGGATGTTAACTGGTGGGGACCTATGAAGTGATGTTTGCCACTCTGCTTTGAATATGCCTGTCTCCACCTTTCTCAACATAATTATTTTAAGAAGCTTTGAGTAATCAACTTGTATGCAAAACCACATTGATTTTAAAAAGTCTGCAGCAAAATCACACATACTATTAAAAAAATTAGAGCAGAAAAGAACATGGTTTGATCATAAAAAATATGCATTTTCATCATCATCAGGTGCCTTACCGACTTGTGTGGGCGATATTGCCTCTCCATAATCTGCGATCTCCTGCAGCATGTATCAGTTCGTGTGCTGACACACCTCCATGCCATGCAACAAGACTGTCAAGAATCTTCTCTCCTTGTCGTCCCCTATCCCTCCTTCTACAGATCCTTCCAGTGGTCACAACATGTTCCATTTTCCCTCTTCTCATAACATGACCAACAATTGATGACTGTCTCCTTCTGATGTCTGCGATAAGTTGTCTTCGGGCTCCCGACTCTTTCAAAATCTCTTGGTTGCTCTTTTTGGCTGTCCAAGGTATTTTAAGCATTCTTCTATAAAACCACATCTCTGAGGCCTCAAGAAATTGTTTGGCCTGCCTACAGATTGTTACAAAGATATTTTTCACTTTGTCCATGCCAGTGGCATGCGCCATCACGTTTGTTCAGTTCTGTCTCATGAACTGAAATGATTTTCTTTTATGAACTCACCTAGCAGCACATTATAAACAGATTTGTCTCACATATTATCCATTTTGTATTGGTGGATGTGGAAAGTTTCTTTGATGACTTGTTTTGTAGGAAATGTGATGTCTTTTTGAACATGATAAATTTTTGTGAGAGAGAGTTTTTTTTTAAGTTTTTAAGCTTTGTTTGAAATTTTGAGATTTGTTAAGATTATGAATAATGAGTTAGATTATCTTCACAGCACTTCGGACACATCTATAGGCTGTCGCTCAGATTCCCCTCTCAATATATTTATCAGCTTCGCACGGTTAATAGTACCAGTCCTGTGTTAGTTAACAAGACTTTGTGTGTCCAGTGTGCTTCTCATGCTTGGCTGGCCGATTCTTACTTCCAATTCTCGTATTCTTAGCAGTGATGTGGACACTTTGTTTCCAAAATCCTCAGAAAGTCCTCTCTCTAAGGGCAATGACAATGTGTGCGTGATCCATGGGCCGGCCATCTTCAATAAATGCTCTCATTACCAACAACGCCTGTATGCCCTGGGACGAATATGAAAGTAACTTCACACACAGGAGAGTTTTGCAAAGACTCAAACCACTGTCTGCGTAACCAGCCTGCCTCAGCCCACCAGACCATGCTCAGAGAATCACTCACTTATAAAAAAAATTGTAGGATTGGGAAGTTGAGACCCGTTGAGATGAAAAATGATAGTTATTTTTGACAGTCTGAAAATTTGGTACAGGTCATAAATTGTCGAGATGTTTGTAAGGATGCAAAACTGATGTTGAAATTTTGAGATGAGTTTAACCAGGGCTACACCACTAAGTTTACTCAGCGACCAGAATGTTGAAAATGGGGATCATCACAATTTAGAGAGCCAAGTTCCAGCCGAAAAAGATCACTGATATAATACAATTATCAGTGATTTTACAGCATATTTGGCTGTTCATTTTTGATAGAAACATTGAAAGGCAAGACATTTTTAAATATTTTGGTAAACTATGATTGCCAGGTGATAAATGAGAACATAAGATATTTAAAAATATTTGAGGTTTGAACAACGGATCAACATCGTGGCACACAGGTAGTCTTCTTCTTCTTCTTCTCGTTCACCGGCTGTAAACTCTGGCGGAAGGTTCTGGCGGAAGGTTCTGGCGGAAGGTTCTGGTTGCTTGTCCACTACTGAACTGCAGTCCTGCTCCAGAACCTGAGTGTTGCGTGTGCATCAGTTTTACAGATCTCATTCTCTTGAATACAGACTGTTGGTTCCTTGCTTCTTCGGCCGATGCACTCCGACTTCAAAGGAAGCTCCCCAATTAGTCGACTCTTACGACATGCTTTTGGGGAGGCAGTGGGTCTATTCTTGTTTTTCCCACAATCCACACGGGGGACACAGGTAGTAACCCATACATGCTCCATTCTTCTTCTAACTCAAGTTTGAGTCCGAAGAAGCTCAGCACAGTGCACAGGATCCCGAAATACTTTGGGTAGATTTTTAACTCTAAATTTTTGCCTGGGCAGCACCGTTAGGCTACTCTTTTTGATTTCCAGCTGCCATGGGATTTTTACGGGCACAACAGTGCACACTGGCATCCTATCTCACTGACCAGAGACTAGTAGGGGAAATTACTAGAAGTCCAAGTCCACGTGAAAAAATCCCAGCCCTTACCGGGGATTGAACCCGGAATGTCCAGCACTCGAGGCGGACACCATGTCTCAAGACCACACAATCCCCTGTATAATTGTTAATTAATTATTTTATAATGATAAATGAGGAAATCAAATGATTTTATCATTAAGAGATTAAAAATTGCAGTATTTAGTGAGTGAGACAGTGAGGAGATGAAATCCTTTACAGCAGAACTGTAGATGATTAATGCACAAAAATCAGTGCTTGAAAGTGGGATATTGATGTCTGGTTATACTAGTCTTCCATGTGAGAGATGATGTCTCACACAATATCAGTGTTTTATTTTCTTTTTCATTTCCTCTTCACTTTCTGAAAAGTAGTGTTGAAAAGTGTACGTTATATTTATGCACATAAAGTTATATTTGCGATATCTTTTTGTTTTTTTTTTGTTCACCGTCTGTAAACTGCGGCTTAAAGACCTGGTTGTTCGTCTATTTGGACTTGGCTTTGTGCCAGGGCCTGAGTTTTGCTTGTACATTCATTTACTGGTTTATTTATGTGCTGTTAGATGTTCCTTGCCGCTTGGGCAGATGCATTCCGACTTTGAATAAAGCCCCCAATCAGTCAGCTCCTAGGACATGCTTGTTGGGGAGGTAGTGGGTCTATTCTTGTTTTCCCTACAATGGGGCCCCAGAACCCACACTGGCAGTATGTGTGATATGATGCAGAACTTGTCTGTGATTGATCAAACTACCTAGATATGGGATTTTATCTGCAGGTAAGTAAAAGTAAAGTAAAGGACCCTTTTCCACGCCTTTAGGCCTATAGGGCATATAGGGCTAGACCTATATTTTTATAGACCAACGGCACAAGATGGGTGATATGGTCAGCATCACGCCGGCTGCCTTTACTTCCTGGGACTGCACCCGGTACCCACTCAAGGCTGGGTCGACCTGGGAGCCAAAGTCATCTGCAGGTGCCTGGTTTAATCATGACTCTCCACTCTTCTCTGTCATCTAATATGTTGATGAAGTTCGTGTTGCTTATATTCTGTTTCGCTGTTTTAAGTTTTCCACAGACTTTATGTCTCTCCTGCCTAGATTGTCTGGTTTGTTTTTAGCTGATGTCTCTGTTCCATCTCTTCCCATGATCTTTTATTATTTATTTTGTCTTTATGTTTTTATAAATCATCTTGAAACTTTTTAAGTTGTCAAGATCTTATGTTGTGAGTGACATACATTCTTTATTGAACAATGGTGATATTGGTAAATGGTCTAGATATTTCACAGATCTATTAAGTTATCTGTAAATGGTATAGATATTTCACATAACAAAAGTTTTATTTGTAAATGGTTTAGATATTTCACAGAACAGTGATGTTTTCTATAAGAGATGAAGAAACTTCTTTGAACTATTGTGTTTTCTGTCAGTGGAATGAATAGGCATTCCACAGAACAATTATTTTCTGCAATTAAATGGACATTTCACAGAATAATATCTCTTCTTTAATCATATAGAAGGATTTAGTTTGAAGACAAAACTCAGCATATACAAAAACAGCATTATAGGAATACTATTATACAACAGTGAATGTTGGAAAATGACAGCGGGAATTACACATAAACTTGAGACTTTTCAAAATAAATGTTTAAGGAGAATTCTACTAATATTTTGGCCAAACAAAGATCACAAATAAAGAACTGAGGAGGAAAACAGAATCTGCATCATTGGCAAATGTTACTAAAGTAAGACGATGGAGATGGCTTGGACATGTTTGCAGAATGCCTTGTGGCACTCTGGCAAAAACAGCTCTCCGGTGGACAGCAGATGGGAAAAGTAGACGTGGACGAATTAAGGAAACCTGGAGAAGGATAATAGAACGGGAAATGAAGGAATGTAAACTGACATGGGATACCATGGGCAGAAAAGCAGCAATGGTGATCACTTGTGAATGCCTTATGCATCAACAACGACATGAAGAGGATATAGAATGGTATAGAAATTACTCATAACAGTTCTTTTTTTTCTCTCTGTGATATAGATATTTTATAGAACAGTTATGTTTCCAATAACTGACAGCAGCATTTTATAGATCTTTTCCCCCTTCTAAATTCAAGAAAAGAGCAGATAGATTGTATGGCTGAAGAATTAAAGTGCCCGTCCCACATTATACTTTGTTTCTTATTAAGGCTGTGTCAGAGGCCAAATTAAAATCATAGCCTCTACAGTGTGTGGAAACATTTTGGACGAGTAATCCCCTTTTTTTTTAAATCACAGCTTAAATCGATGTGGGAATGCCGTGGCTGAGCAGCTAGACACTCGCTGCGGATCAGAAGGTCATGGGTTCGCTCCCTGGCGGAGCTGGACTTTAAAAAAAAAATGGCCTTGGCTCCCAGGTCGACCGAGACTTGAGTGGGCACCGGGTGCGATCCCGGGAAGTAAAGGTGGCCGGTATGATGCTGACCACATCATCCATCTTGTGCCGATTGCTCTATAAATATAAAATATAGGTCTAGCCCTATATGCCTAGAGGTGCGGAAAAGGGTCCTTTACTTTTTTTGTTTGTTCAAGATGGATGTCCTTATTCACACTGGTCAAATGAGGTAGTGGTAGTTTTAATGTGTTTTGTTTTTTTAAACATTGGGGAAGGGAGGAAAATGGAGGATAGTTTGTATGAAAAGGTTTCGATGATTTTATAAAAGAAAAAAATTTACAATTTAACTAAATGGAAACCACAGAAAGATTATAGTTGATATCTGATTTATTAGCTTCTGGTGTTTCATTAGTGGCCACCCAATCTCACACAACCACTCAATCTCACACAACCACTCAATCTCACACAACTACCAAATCTCACATAACCACTCAATCTCACACAACCACTCAATCTCACACAACCACTCAATCTCACATAACCACTCAATCTCACATAACCACTCAATCTCACATAACCACTCAATCTCACACAACCATTCAATCTCACATAACCACTCAATCTCACACAACCATTCAATCTCACATAACCACTCAATCTCACATAACCACTCAATCTCACATAACCACTCAATCTCACACAACTACTCAATCTCACATAACCACTCAATCTCACATAACTACCCAATCTCACACAACCACCCAATCTCACATAACCAACAAATCTCACACCATCACCCAATCTCACACAACCACCCAATCTCACACAACAACCCAATCTCACACAACCACCCAATCTCACACCACCACCCAATCTCACACAACCACCCAATCTCACACCACCACCCAATCTCACACCATCACCCAACCACCAAATCTCACACCATCACCCAATCTCACACCACCACCAAATCTCACACCATCACCTAATCTCACACAACCACCCAATCTCACACAACCACCAAATCTCACACAACTACCAAATCTCACATAACCACTCAATCTCACACCTTCACCCAATCTCACACACCCACCCAATCTCGCACAACCACCCAATCTCGCACAACCACCCAATCTCGCACAACCACCAAATCTCACATAACCACAGTAATACTCAGGTTAAGGTGTATGACTCTATGAGACTTATAATATTTTGTATTTTATATTGCAATTTTTTAAGTTGCAGTCACTGTGCATTCATGTATATGCAAATATAATTATTTCACATTGTTGTCGATGCAAATACAATTAATGTTGATCACATTCTGAGTTTTATGTTCATGTTCGTTAATTTGTGTCTTTCACCTGTACCAAAAAAAAAACCACCATGTAATTGTCCATCTTCTTCTTCTTCGTGTTCACCAGCTGTAAACTCTGGTGGAAAGTTCTGGTTGTTCATCCACTTCTGGACTGCAGTCCTGTTCCAGAACCTGAGTGTTGCGTGTGCATCCGTTTTACAGATCTACTCATTTGTATGCGACTGCTGGTTCCTTGCCTCTCAGGCAGATGCACTCCGACTTCGAAGGAAGTTTCCAATTAGTCGACTCTTACGACATGCTTTTGGGCAGGTAGTGGATCTATTCTTGTTTTCCTTATAATAGGGCCCCAGAACCCACACGAGGAATTGTCATTCTTATTCTACTGTCACGGCCAGTGTAACTAACAGCGGTTGCTTGAAAGAAGCGAATGAAAGTAGATCTCTTTATACAACAATAAGAAAGAGACAAACACTGTTCTTTGGCCACATAATGAGAAGAGAGACATTTGAGAACATTGTGACAACTGGAAAGATCCGTGGGAAAAGGGATAGAGGCAGACCAAGAGAGATGATGCTGGATGGGCTGAAACGATGGCATGGAGGGATATCATCAAGAGAGCTGTTCCAGGGATCGTGATCTGTGGAGACGCATGAGCGCCTACACCAGTTGGCAGGGCACATGGTGGTGATGATTCTACTGTCTGCCATATTTCTGTCTTACGTATATCTGTTTCCATTTCTGTGAAATTTGACTGACTTCAGCTCCTCTCACTGTCTATACATGTTATTCGGCATGTGGGTTCCGGAGCCCCATTGTGGCGAAAACAAGGCTAAATGCACTGCCTCAACAGTAAATAAGGACTCTTTTCCTCGCCTTTAGGCATATAGGGCTAGACCTATATTTTTATAGACCAATCGGCACAGGAGGGTGATGTCAGCATCACGCCGGCCGCCTTTACTTTCCGGGACTGCGCCTGGTACCCACTCAAGGCTGGGTCGACCTGGGAGCCAAGGTCATTTTTGAAAAAGTCCGGCTCCGCCAGCGAGCGAACCCACGAACTTCCGATCCGCGACGAGCGTCTAGCCGCTCGGCCAAAGCGACTAAACATGTTGTAGGAGTTGACTAATTGGAAGCTTGCTTCGAAGTCAGAATGCCTCTGCCGAGTGGCAAGGAACAACTAACTACAGACAAATAAGCCAGTTAAACTGATGTACATGCAAAACTCAGGCCCTGGCACAAAGTCCAAAAAGACACACTCAGGACTTTCTACCTGAGCTCACAGCTGGTGAGCAAAGAAGAAGATACTTGCAATTTGCCTTTTTTTCTGTTTCAGATTTGATAGTTTTTGCCTGTACCCTTCAGTATCATCACTGGAAAATATGCCTAGCTTTAT
Organism: Candidula unifasciata; assembly: GCA_905116865.2. NCBI lineage: Eukaryota > Metazoa > Mollusca > Gastropoda > Stylommatophora > Geomitridae > Candidula > Candidula unifasciata. The sequence goes on from CAJHNH020000358.1 coordinate 597,406, forward strand.
GATTCTGCTGGATGCCATAAGTCATAGATCCACTACTTTAAATACACATTTCTTTTTTAAACCAGATATGACTAGATTTAGTGTTTGAGGTTTGAGTCCTACTGTCTGAGGTTTGAGTCCTACTGTCTGAGGTTTGAGTACTACCTTCTGAGGCTTGAGTCCTACTGTCTGAGGTTGGAGTCTATTATCTAAGGTTTGAGTCAGTCCTAATGTATAAGGTTTGAGTACTACTGTCTTTTTAGTTCCGATTAGGGATGTGTACTAGAAGCAAAGCAGAGAGGGTATCTTGTAATGGAGGGAAGAGATAACTATAAAGGATAATATGGAAATCTACTCCTTGAAAGCTCCTCGACTCCGAACCATCAAGAGCTCTAAACAATGTCACGTGGCGAGTGGGAGCCAAAACCCAACCTTAAGCTGCCTCGGTAACAAGAAAAAAAAAAGAAAAAGTTTGTTGGGGGGGGTAAAATACAAAATATCTCACCCTGACAGGAAATCTTCTGCGTGGTGTCTAATATAGTAGTAACAGTAAAACCTAGGCACACTAACTAAAATAACAAGAATGTAAGTCCAAAAATACAGAAACTTTATTTACTTGATGACATATAACAATAATACTGGATGACACACTCCGAACACTAAGTATGCTAAAGAGCTACTAACTAAAGGTATACAAGCAGACCAGCAAAAAACTAACTAGGCAACTAGTAAACCAACGAATAACAAAATACTGACAGCTACTAACTGTTGACAACCCAGAGTAACACTTGGCAATCCACTGTAACTCTTGACAACCCAGAGTAACACTTGGCAATCCACTGTAACTCTTGACAACCCACAGTAACACTTGGCAATCCACTGTAACTCTTGACAACCCACAGTAACACTTGGCAATCCACTGTAACTCTTGAAAACCAAGAGTAACACTTGGCTACCCACTGTAACTCTTGACAACCAAGAGTAACACTTGGCAACCCACTGTAACTCTTGACAATCTAGAGTAACCCTTTGCAATCCACTGTAACTCTTGACAATCTAGAGTAACCCTTTGCAATCCACTGTAACTGTTGACAACCTAGAGTAACTCTCGACAACCCAGTGTAACACCTGGCAACCCACTGTAACTTTCGACAATTCATAGTAACACTTGGTAACCCACTGTTAATGCTTGAAAATCTACTGTTACGGTTGACATCCCAAAGTAACTCTTGACAATCTACTGTAACTGCTGACATTCCAGTGTAACTCTTGACAACCTAAATGTAACACTTGATAATCTACTGTAACCTTTGACATCCCAGTTTAAGTCAACACTACCCACAGTAAGACCTGGCAACCCAGTGTGACACTTGACATCTCACTGTAGCTCTGGGCAACTCAAGGCCCTCCTCAGCTGAGGTTGCGATGTGTAGAGTTGCTGCTGATAGGAGAGTGCAGTAGGAGGAGTTTGCATTGGAGGTCAGCTTATCGTGGGCACTAAAGCAGAATATGATTCTTCCTCGTGCTGAAAGGGCTGCCTGCAGTTCTCTTTATGCAACAGATCTATTCTATGCAGATGCTTGTTGACTTGGAAGGAGTAGGGGACAACAAAATATCCTCAGCTAAAAGGTTCCTTTTTGTCTTCTTGTCCGCCAGCTATGAATTCTGGTGGAAAGTTCCGGATGTTCATCCATTTCTGGACTTAAGTCTTGTTCCAAAATCTTTTGCATGCGCATCCCAAATACAGATCTGGCTTATTTACAGGCAAACTGTTGGCTACTCTCCTCTCAGGCAGATGCACTCTTGACTTCCAAGGAAACTTCCCTAATTAGTTGACTCTTATGACATGCTTGTCAGGGGGCAGTGGCTCAATTCTCTCCAAACCCCCCCCCCCCACCTCATTGGGGCCCTGGAATCCACATGTGGATGTTCTGTTCTATGTAAATGCTTGTTGATTTTGTGTGTGGGTGTGTGTGTGGGGGGGGGGGGAACCAGTAAAGGACCCTTTCCACACCTTCAGGCGTATTAGGGCACATAGGGCTAGACGGATACTTTATAGACCAAACGGTGATTGGTGGTGGTGTGGTCAGCAGCACCACACTGGCCGCCTTTACTTCCCAGGACTCCACCTAATACCCATTCAAGGCTGGGTCGACCTGGCAGCAAAGGTAATTTCTATGTTCTCAGCTGAAAGGTTGATACTACTTTAGGTATGTTGCTTTGGCAGAAACTAAAGAATAAGATATTGAGCAGGTGTGGCTTCAAGAGTGACTGACTGATCTGTGGGTGCAGCATTGGGATCGTTGTGGAAGACCATCTTCAACTGACTGCTAATTCAAAGCAAGGCAACAGAAAAAAAAATTTACATAAAAACATGGTCAACTCTGGATGAACTCTTGCATCCCACGTAACACATGGAGTACAATGGTCACGTCTCTTATCACATGAATCTCAACCAGTGCATTATGCATTTATATACTTCTGGTCACAGCATCTAAAAAATCTGGCCACTTCCACTGCAAAAGTTAGTCTCTGTGCACTCATGGCTTTATAATGGTTATTCCCTTTCCCTCCTTGAGCATCTCCTGCCAAACCTTCTGGTACTGAATGAGTTAAAGTTTGGTTTTGACAGGAAGGGATGTAGGGATAAGGACATGTCCTAATTGTTTTAACACCAACTGATACTGGACCTATCAGTATCTACTTCCTGCAACATTATCCAATAGAGATGGAACACCTACAGCCGGGCTATTCAACTGCCAGCTGGCAAGTCACATCTGGTCCAAGAGGCATAGCAAGTGGTCAGCAGTTCATTGCCAGCTGTATTGTTTTAATGACCCTTCTACACTGGGGTTCGAGCCTCTGGCCTGTTTGATCCCCATTTTCCAGATTCTGGCCTCTGAGTAAACTTACCTGAAAAGCCCTGACCTACAGGTTCGCCCCAAGTGCTGTACATGAATGATGTAAAGCTCATTTCTTCACAAATAATTCACACAGCCAAAGATTCTTTGGTGACCTCAACATATTCAAATTCTTCATCCTCTGAATGTTTAGCTTCTGACTTCCTGCCGTCGTTGATCTGACCAGACACCTGGTCTTGCTGCTTTCTCCTGTCCGTACCTGAGGATGACAGCTCAGGGCTGCTAACCGATGATGATGATGATGAAGGCGATGATGACTCGGATTTTGAACTTCGGTTTTTGTTAATTACTGAAGATGGAGATCTTGTCATAGACTTCTTCGTTTTCGTGACCTTCTGACTTCTCTTTAGGCCGGATTCAGGACATGACCTGGGCAATCTCGGTGACCTAGATTTTGACCTGCGGTCAGGTCGAGTTGATTTACTAGAAGACTTTGACCTGGACCTACGTTTAGACCGAGATCGATGTGGCACATGCGAAGATCTAGATGGTGATCGTGATCTGGACCTGTGACAAACTTTAGAACTTCTATCGTCTGACCTTGATCTTGTTCTCGACCTACGATGAACTCTGAAACTTCTATCCACTGACCTTGATCTGGACCTTGACCTAAGAAGAACTTTAGAACTTCTATCCACCGACCTTGATCTGGACCTTGACCTAAGAAGAACTTTAGAACTTCTATCCACCGACCTTGATCTGGACCTTGATCTATGATGAACTTTAGAACTTCCATCCACTGACCTTGATCTGGATCGTGACTTGCGATAAACTTTATATCTGCCTACCAAAGATTTTGAAGTTGACCTGTGAGAGCCATTTGAACGTCTATCAACAGATCTCGACCTGCGCCGAAACTCAGACGTCCTTTCAGGAGATTTTGAGCCAGATTTGCATCGAGACCTGTGTGATCTCACAGATTCCTCCCGGGACCTCCTACCAGGTGACCTTGAGCCAGATTTCCGTCCAGACCTGTGTAATCTTACAGAATCTCCCCGAGACCTCCTACCAGGTGATCTTACAGAATCTACCCGAGACCTCCTACCAGGTGACCTTGAGCCAGATTTCCATCGAGACCTGTGTGATCTTACAGAATCTCCCCGAGACCTCTTACCAGGTGATCTTACAGAATCTCCCCGAGATCTCCTACCAGGTGACCTTGAGCCAGATTTCCGTCGTGACCTGTCTGATCTTACAGAATCTCCCGCAGACCTGTCCCAGTGTCGAAGGTAGTGCCCATTTACACGGTCAGACCCCTGATACCTCTCGGATGGAAGCCCATCTCGGTCCATGTTCGTAAATTCCCCGCCAGGATTTCTGAAGACATGCAAAAAATTGCAAGCTTTTCCCTTTGGGCAGCGCTTTTTAAAGGCTAAACCTGAAAAGTAATATGGACAAATTATAAATCCAGTGGCAATTAACTTTGGGAATACATGTAAATCATTTCAAGCTGAACAGGGCAGCACTTTTTAAAGGCTAAACCTGAAAAGTAATATGGACAAATTATAAATCCAGTGGCAATTAACTTTGGGAATACATGTAAATCATTTCAAGCTGAACAGGGCAGCGCGTTTTAAAGGCTAAACCTGAAAAGTAATATGGACAAATTATAAATCCAGGGGCAATTAACTTTGGGAATACATGTAAATCATTTCAAGCTGAACAAACACATGAATCTCTATAAACCTGTTAACAACAAACAACTGAACCTCTACAATAAATCTACCAACAACAAACAGGTAAACCGCTATAAACACTCCAGCAACCGACAGCTAAACCTCTATAAAAAAAACAAAAATAAACAGCTTAACCTCTAAAAACCTACCAACAACAAGTAGCTAAACTTCTATAAACCCACCAACAAGAAACAGGTAATCCTCTATAAACACACCAACAAGAAACAGGTAATCCTCTATAAACACACCAACAAGAAACAGGTAATCCTCTATAAACCCACCAACAAGAAACAGGTAATCCTCTATAAACACACCAACAAGAAACAGGTAATCCTCTATAAACACACCAACAAGAAACAGGTAATCCTCTATAAACACACCAACAAGAAACAGGTAATCCTCTATAAACACACCAACAAGAAACAGGTAATCCTCTATAAACACACCAACAAAAAAACAGCTGAACCTCTAATATAAACCTGTCCACAACACACACCTAAACTTCAATAAACTGATGACAACACACTGGAATCCCACCACATCTACAGACAACACAGTAGAATTCGAATAAATCTAGACAGACAACACACTGGAATCCGAATAAATCTAGACAGACAACACAGTGGAATCCCACAAAATCTACAGACAACACACTGGAATCCCACCACATCTACAGACAACACACTGGAATCCCACCAAATCTACAGACAACACACTGGAATCCCACCAAATCTACAGACAATACACTGGAATCCCACCAAATCTACAGACAACACACTGGAATCCCATCAAATCTACAGACAACACACTGGAATCCCACCAAATCTACAGACAACACACTGGAATCCCACCAAATCTACAGACAATACAGTTGAATCCCACCAAATCTACAGACAACACAGTGGAATCCTACCAAATCTACAGACAACACAGTTGAATCCCACCAAATCTACAGACAACACACTGGAATCCCACCAAATCTACAGACAACACACTGGAATCCCACCAAATCTACAGACAACACACTGGAATCCCATCAAATCTACAGACAACACACTGGAATCCCACCAAATCTACAGACAACACACTGGAATCCCATAAAATCTACAGACAACACACTGGAATCCCACCAAATCTACAGACAACACACTGGAATCCCACCAAATCTACAGACAACACACTGGAATCCCATCAAATCTACAGACAACACACTGGAATCCCACCAAATCTACAGACAACACACTGGAATCCCACCAAATCTACAGACAACACTGTTTAATCCCACCAAATCTACAGACAACACTGGAATCCTACCAAATCTACAGACAACACACTGGAATCCCACCAAATCTACACAGTTGAATCCCACCAAATCTACAGACAACACAGTTGAATCCCACCAAATCTACAGACAACACAGTTGAATTCCACCAAATCTACAGACAACACAGTGGAATCCTACCAAATCTACAGACAACACAGTGGAATCCTACCAAATCTACAGACAACACACTGGAATGCCACCAAATCTACAGACAACACACTGGAATTCCACCAAATCTACAGACAACACAGTTGAATCCCACCAAATCTACAGACAACGCACTGGAATCCCATCAAATCTACAGACAACACACCAGAATCCCACCAAATCTACAGACAACACACTGGAATCCCATCAAATCTACAGACAACACACTGGAATCCCACCAAATCTACAGACAATACACTGGAATCCCACCAAATCTACAGACAACACAGTTGAATCCCACCAAATCTACAGACAACACAGTTGAATCCCACCAAATCTACAGACAACACAGTTGAATCCCACCAACTCTACAGACAACACAGTTGAATCCCACCAAATCTACAGACAACACAGTGGAATCCTACCAAATCTACAGACAACACACTGGAATCCCACCAAATCTACAGACAACACACTGGAATTCAACCAAATCTACAGACAACACAGTTGAATCCCACCAAATCTACAGACAACACAGTGGAATCCCACCAAATCTACAGACAACACATTGGAATTCCACCAAATCTACAGACAACACAGTTGAATCCCACCAAATCTACAGACAACACACTGGAATCCCACCAAATCTACAGACAACACACTGGAATCCCACCAAATCTACAGACAACACAGTGGAATCCCACCAAATCTACAGACAACACAGTGGAATCCCACCAAATCTACAGACAACACAGTTAAATCCCACCAAATCTACAGACAACACAGTGGAATCCCACTAAATCTACAGACAACACAGCAGAACCTGTCAACCACTTACCACAGATGGCATTCTTCCAAGACTCAATGTTAACGAAGACACAGGTCAGCTGCCGACCCCCGTACCATCGGGCGTTGAACTTCTCATAGGCCTTCTGAGCCGCAGATTCTCTGCATTGTAGACAAGGAGAAAAGTATTGATGATTGTTGAAACATTCATTTAAAAAAAAGGACACGAGTAAAAATAAGGAAGTAAGCAGGATAAATACATGTTTTCTGTATACCTTCAGGAGAGAGACAGATCTATACTCCATACCATTTTTAGAGAGAGACAGACACACAGAAAGAGAGGGGTTACAGTGAGGAGGAAAACGGATATATAGTTTATACCATCTTGAGAGAGACAGAGTGAGAAACAGATAAGTAATTATTCACTTACCATCTTGAGACAGAGAATGAGAGAGGAGTGAGAGAAAGAGACAGAGTGAGAAACAGATAAATAATTCATGCACCATCCTGAGACAGAAAAGGGGGAGGGGAGACATAAAAAGAGAGAGAGAGAGAGGGAGGTGAGAATAAACATACTCTATTCTCAAAGGTTTCTAAATTAGGCACTCAGGTCTGTCTTATACTCAGCCTTCCAAACACTCATCTTTCACAGCAGGTGTATTTGATCTATAAAGCAGGTTATATTCACATAAATAAAACAATACAGATAATATGAATAAGAAATAAAACACATAAAAAGCATAGGTGGTATATGCATACATACCTGCATACAAACACAAACATATACATTCATATGCACACTCATACATAGCCATGCATACACTATCATATAATACACTCATAGAAACACATTCACATATATGAGAAACAGAGAAAACACATTTCATGAATATGTTTGCATATCTTTCTCATTCAGTCTAAAATAGGCAAATGCAAATATCCTTATTTTTGTACCACGGTGAAAAATCTTAGTGTAAAACTGACGTCTGCAAATATCCTAACTTTTGAACCATAGTGAAAAATCCTAGTGTAAAACTGAAATCTGAAAATATCCTAACTTTTGTACCATGGTGATAAACCTTAGTGTAAAACTGACATCTGCAAATATCTCACCGCTTATACTGAACATAAACATTCCCCCGCAAGTGAGGCTCACAGTTACAACAGACTTTCAGCTGAACAATGGTGCCGACTGTCTTAAACTCTGGCACCACGTCTTCGTAGAACTCTTTAAAACTCTGGTACAGCTCATTCTCATCGTACTCCAAGCCAACATCTGCAACAACAATAGAAAAGTGTCAAAATACCAGCAAACAGTGCAACACAGAGAGCCCTGTATTTGGAACATCTGAGGCTATAAATACATGCATCTATGTAGCACATAGCACGGCTAGCACCCAATGTGTCTTAAAACCTGCTGAAAGGCAGGATAAGACTAGAGAAAAAAAAACAAGCAGAAGAAGAAGAATCAGGAAGAGAACAAGAAGAAGAAGAAGGAGGAGGAGGAGAAGAAGAAGGAGGAGGACAAGGAGAAGAAGAAGATGAAGCAGAAGAAGAAGAAGGAGAAGAAGAAGAAGAAGGAGGAGAAATAAAATAAAAATAAGAAGAAGAAGAAGGAGGAGGAGAAGAAGAAGAAAAAGAAGAAGAAGAAGAAGAAGAAGAAGAAGAAGAAGAAGAAGAAGAAGAAGAAGAAGAAGAAGAAGGAGGAGGACAAGAAGAAGGAGGAGGAGGAGAAAAAAAATAATAAGAAGAAGAAGAAGGAGGAGGAGGAGGAGGAGAAGAAGCAGAAGAAGAAGAAGGGGGAGAAGAAGAAGAAAAAGAAGAAGAAGAAGAAGGAGGATGAAAAGAAGAAGAGGAAAAAGAAGAAGAACAAGAAGGAGGAGGAGAAGAAGAAAAAGCAGATGAAAGAGGAGGGGGACGAGAAGAAGAAGAAGAAGAAGAAGAAAAAGAAGAAGAAGAAGAAGAAACTACAAGAAGACTGGTGGGACACAATCAAGGGTTCAGGATGATTTTAAGGTTCGATGATTTAGCTGCCGGAGAACATGGGACTGTATTATTGTTGCTTCTGGCTTGTTCCATCTCTGTAAGTCATGACCACGGCCACATTCAGTAGTAAGGCCAAACAGGTCTATGGAAATTCCCAGTCCATCCTCACCGTTGTTATGGAGTAAACTATACACAAAGTAAACTACAGTTTAATTAACCTGCAATATATTTTATTGAATGAATTATCATTATGAAGATAAATAAGTGAGCCATTAGAAAATAGAATAATAATAATAATAAAATTTCAATAAAATATGTTGCAAGTTAATTAAACTGCAGTTTAATTTGTGTATAAATTGACTCGAGAACAATGGTGAGCACAGACCAGCTTTGGACCGGCCTAACAAAACGGGAATTTCCGTAAACCTGTTTGGCCTTACTGCAGGAGCTGGCCGTGGTCATGACTTATTCTACATCCTCTTCTTCTCACTGTTGGACATTCACAAGTGACCTCCATTGCTGCCTGCCTCCTGCTTCTCTGTCCATGGTATCACATGTCATTTTACATTCCTTCATTTCCCTTCCCACTGTCCTTTTCCGGGTCCAAGTCTCCTTTTTCCATTTGCTAACAGAGAGCTGTTTCTGCAAAAGTCTCAAGAGGGATTCTGCGAACATCTCCAAGCCATCTCCATCTTCTCTCTTTGATGTTAGCCAGTGGTCAACATGTTGCTTTCCTATTCACTTCTTTAGAGACAAAAAATTGATGAATGCATCTGTGGAACTGGTAAAATGACAGCTAAACATTTACTCTCACCTTTTACATTTGGCCAAAGTATGCTAAATAAACCTGGCTACAACTTCCTCCTCTTTGTGTTTCTACAACACATACTGTGCCCATTTTTAATTTTACCTAATTATGGGAAATTAAGATTTTTAGGCCAGTCCTAAGAGAGAAGCTAAAGAGATAGGAGCCTGTGTCCATAACCAGACAAACAAATGGGCCCTTTTTATTCCTCCCTTTCTCTGAAATGTTTTTGATCGATGCCAAACCTTCATATCCATTGCTATTCCATACAACTACTTTCACTTGCCTTTTTATACATTATCCACAAACACATTATCATCATCACGTGCCCTGCTGACCGGCGTCGGTGTTCATGCATCTCCACAGATCTCTGTTCTTTTTCCCCAGTAATATCCTCTCATGCCACTGTCGCAGTCCATCCGTCATCATCTCTCTTGGTCTGCCTCTACCTCTTCTACCGTTGATTTTCCCAGTCATTACAACATTCTCCACAACCTCCACCCTCATCACATGACCACAGAACAGTGCTTGTCTTTTCCTTATAGCTGTATATATTGATCTGCTTTCATAAGCTTAAAAACTGAATGAAAGGAGCTGAGTGGAAGGGCAGAATGTTAGACGGGCCTGCGTGCCCAATTCTTAACCCTTTGAAAATAAAGTTTGTTTGTTTGTTCCTTCAAGCAATCCTCATTAGTTACTTTGGCAGTCCAAGATATTCTTAACATACATCTGAAAAACCATGTTTCCATTGCCTTCAAGGTCACAAATATATAACCACATAAAAATAATCCATTAAAATATATCCACTAACCTGTATCCACATTATCCACAATGGACTGTTCTAGTTGGAAGCTGGAAAACATGTTGTGGATGAGGATAGTTCGGCTGACATCCGGGTAGTCGTGGTAACGGGAGCAGCTTCAACACAAAGATATGCACATACATTAGATACAAGCGGACACTCGTGCACAAACATTGGGAGAATGTTTAATAATATCACTGCCCTCTGACCTGGTGTCATAAGCCACTACACACTGAGGGAGATACTGAAGAGGGGATCTCAGCACTTATGGACTGAATGGTTCAATGTGCGATGATGATAATCTACCAACTAACTAATTAACTGCCCTCTGGTCAAACCTTTCAATAGCTATTTTATTCCCTTACCCTAAAAATTATGTTGTCTTCTTCTTCTTCTTCGTGTTCACCAGCTGTAAACTCTGGCGGAAAGTTCTGGTTGTTCATCCACTTTCAGACTGCAGTCCTGTTCCAGAACCTGAGTGTTAAGTCTGCATCCGTTTTACAGATTTGACTCATTTGTATGCAGACTGCTGGTTCCTTGCCTCTCAGGCAGATGCACCCCGACTTCGAAGGAAGCTCCCAATTAGTCGACTCTTTCGACATGCTTTTGGGTACCTAGTGGGTATAATTCCCCCCCCCCCCCCCTCCCAATATAATAGGGCTCCGGAAACCACCACTAAGGATTTGCGGAAATTGGATGAGTTGGGCCAAAATATGCAGATATCCCAGCCCGTAAACCACAACACAGTGTGCCAATAGCCCTTTTGTCAGCAAATGTAGAAGAAGCTTGTTTTTGTATTAGAGTATGCAGATGCATGAGAAAATAAAACATGCTGATAAGCTTGCTGGTGGGGCTACTGTGGAGAGTTTAAAAAACAAAATTTGCATGTGCAAGCTTCACGATTTTGCTGGGACTGACATATTTTTCACTAGTCTTCAAATGGGACAGCAAAGGACACTGTGAGTGATCTCCAGGGGAACATCTGACAGCTGCCTCATGCATTCTTACTCTGCAAGTGCAAGCTTCAAGATTTTGCTGGGACTGACATATTTTTCACTAGTCTTCAAATGGGACAGCAAAAGACACTGTGAGTGATCTCCAGGGGTCTGCCGGTGCTATATTATTATCCTACCCCAAACAGGGAAAATCCCCCGGTCACTGGACAGTCTAATAGGGCGTGGCTAGTTGTTGCTGTTGTTGCTATCGATCCAGCGGCGCATGAGCTTTTGCCCTTTGGCCCAATGCCATGTAGTGGAATTTGCATGTTTTCACAAGCTGTTATTTTCCTCCGTACAAGGTGTTCCACTTGTCTGGTCTTGGAGGGAGTAGCTTCCTTCTAGTCTCGCTGAGTTTTGGGCACTCAAAGAGATGGTGTTCAACAGTTTCGTAGGGGTAGTTACATAGCTGGCACTCTGGGAATTCAGGGGGTGGCAGAAAGGTTGCATGCAGTTGTGGGACCTAGGCTGCACTCTCTCCTGGGACGTAGGTGGGTTCGGGTTAGGGCTAGTTCTAGATGTTTTGGGGTCATTAAAAGCATCAGAAAGCCGGGAAACCCAGTCTTTCCACCCTCTAAAATGTTGGACTGTCCTGTGACGTCATCTGGGGTAGGATATTAATAAAGAACCCATCTGCCTTATGCATTCGTACTTTGCATGTGCCTTCTTAGGGACAGGCAAACAAACGAATCAGGTTATGACTGAATCTAAAGCCTCGAAGAGGTTGAAAGAACAGCAAGTCATGCAGGACACTAAAGAAGGATAGTAAACCACCACAGAATTGTTGTTGTCAGTAACTAACACGCTGAGTGACATATTGAAGAGTGGATCAGAATATTTAGCCCTAGTCTTAGTAGAGGTTTTAATATCACTACAATCAGGTTTCCTCGTACTTGCTCCGTTCCTGTGCCAATGAAAATCAAATGAAATGTCTCCCACTGTCGCATTTGAAAAACTGGTAAACAAACAATTAGCCCCGGCACAATTCAGAAATATGCACACGCAGTAAATGCATATGGCAGTTGCTAGAGGTGCCAAAGCCAACAGCTGCCACCACAAATGCAGTTTGTCATGGATTATTACATAAGGTATTTCACTAGCACACACGTAAACCGGCTAATAGCCATATTGAATACAACTCAACTGCTGTACAAATAAAAGGCATTCCACATGACAAAACACAGCTCACAGGGCTGCACCAAGCACTAAACTCAGTAGCTCAGGCAGTAAAACTGTAGACTACCACCGATATGTGGAAACTACATTAGCAAAGCGCTGTTGAAAGCAAAAATAACTTTGAAGCTTAACAATATGCGTGAATAGTCCTCCGTTTTAGACTGGAAGTCTCAGAACACTTACTGACTGAATGATTCAATATACAGTGAAGCTTATCCATTGACCAGCTAAATGTTGTTCAATGTGCAGCAAAGATGGTCTCTAGACTAACCAATGGTTTGATGTACAGCCAGGATGTGGTCTCTTGGCTAACCAATGGTTTGATGTACAGCCAGGATGTGGTCTCTTGGCTAACCAATGGTTTGATGTACAGCCAGGATGGTCTCTTGAATAACCAATGGTTTGATGTACAGCAAAGATGGTCTCTTGGCTAACCAATGGTTTGATGTACAGCCAGGATGTGGTCTCTTGGCTAACCAATGGTCTAATATACAGCCAAGATGGTCTCTTCTCTAACCAATGGTCTGATGTACAGCCAGGATGGTCTCTTGGCTAACCAATGGTCTGATGTACAGCCAGGATGTTCTCTTGGCTAACCAATGGTCTGATGTACAGCCAGGATGGTCTCTTGGCTAACCAATGGTTTGATGTACAGCCAGGATGGTCTCTTGGCTAACCAATGGTCTGATGTACAGCAAGGATGTTCTCTTGGCTAACCAATGGTCTGATGTACAGCCAGGCTGGTCTCTTGGCTAACCAATGGTCTGAGGTACAGCCAGGATGGTCTCTTGACTAACCAATGGTTTGATGTACAGCCAGGATGGTCTCTTTGACTAACCAATGGTTTGATGTACAGCCAGGATGGTCTCTTGGCTAACCAATGGTTTGATGTACAGCCAGGATGGTCTCTTGGCTAACCAATGGTTTGATGTACAGCCAGGATGGTCTCTTGGCTAACCAATGGTTTGATGTACAGCCAGGATGGTCTCTTGGCTAACCAATGGTTTGATGTACAGCCAGGATGGTCTCTTGGCTAACCAATGGTTTGATGTACAGCCAGGATGGTCTCTTGGCTAACCAATGGTTTGATGTACAGCCAGGATGGTCTCTTGGCTAACCAATGGTTTGATGTACAGCCAGGATGGTCTCTTGGCTAACCAATGGTTTGATGTACAGCAAGGATGGTCTCTTGACTAACCAATGGTCTGAGGTACAGCCAGGATGGTCTCTTCTCTAACCAATGGTCAAAGGTACAGCCAGGATGGTCTCTTGGCTAACCAATGGTCTGAGGTACAGCAAGGATGGTCTCTTGGCTAACCAATGGTCTGAGGTACAGCCAGGATGTGGTCTCTTGGCTAACCAATGGTCTGATGTACAGCCAGGATGGTCTCTTGGCTAACCAATGGTCTGATGTACAGCCAGGATGTTCTCTTGGCTAACCAATGGTCTGATGTACAGCCAGGATGGTCTCTTGGCTAACCAATGGTTTGATGTACAGCCAGGATGGTCTCTTGGCTAACCAATGGTCTGATGTACAGCAAGGATGTTCTCTTGGCTAACCAATGGTCTGATGTACAGCCAGGATGGTCTCTTGGCTAACCAATGGTCTGAGGTACAGCCAGGATGGTCTCTTGACTAACCAATGGTTTGATGTACAGCCAGGATGGTCTCTTGACTAACCAATGGTTTGATGTACAGCCAGGATGGTCTCTTGGCTAACCAATGGTTTGATGTACAGCCAGGATGGTCTCTTGGCTAACCAATGGTTTGATGTACAGCCAGGATGGTCTCTTGGCTAACCAATGGTTTGATGTACAGCCAGGATGGTCTCTTGGCTAACCAATGGTTTGATGTACAGCCAGGATGGTCTCTTGGCTAACCAATGGTTTGATGTACAGCCAGGATGGTCTCTTGGCTAACCAATGGTTTGATGTACAGCCAGGATGGTCTCTTGGCTAACCAATGGTTTGATGTACAGCAAGGATGGTCTCTTGACTAACCAATGGTCTGAGGTACAGCCAGGATGGTCTCTTCTCTAACCAATGGTCTGAGGTACAGCAAGGATGTGGTCTCTTGACTAACCAATGGTCTGAGGTACAGCAAGGATGGTCTCTTGGCTAACCAATGGTCAAAGGTACAGCCAGGATGTGGTCTCTTGGCTAACCAATGGTCTGAGGTACAGCAAGGATGGTCTCTTGGCTAACCAATGGTCAAAGGTACAGCCAGGATGGTCTCTTGGCTAACCAATGGTCTGAGGTACAGCAAGGATGGTCTCTTGGCTAACCAATGGTCTGAGGTACAGCCAGGATGTGGTCTCTTGGCTAACCAATGGTCAAAGGTACAGCCAGGTTGGTCTCTTGGCTAAATAATGGTCCGAGGTACAGCAAGGATGGTCTGTTGACTAACCATTGGTCTGAGGTACAGCCAGGATAGTCTGTTGACTAACTAAAGGTCTGAGATACAGCAAGGATGGTCTGTTGACTAACTAAAGGTCTGAGATACAGCAAAGATGGTCTCTAGACTAACCAATGGTCTGAGGTACAGCAAAGATGGTCTCTTGACTAACTAAAGGTCTGATGTACAGAAAGATGTGGTCTCTTGGCTAACCAATGGTTTGATGTACAGCAAGGATGTGGTCTCTTGGCTAACCAATGGTTTGATGTACAGCAAGGATGTGGTCTCTTGGCTAACCAATGGTTTGATGTACAGCAAGGATGTGGTCTCTTGGCTAACCAATGGTCTGAGGTACAGCCAGGATAGTCTCTTGGCTAACCAATGGTCTGATGTACAGCAAGGATGGTCTGTTGACTAACTAAAAGTCTGAGATACAGCCAGGATGGTCTCTTGGCTAACCAATGGTCTGAGGTGCAGCTAGGATGGTCTGTTGACTAACTAAAGGTCTGAGATACAGCCAGGATGGTCTCTTGACTAACCAATGGTCTGAGGTACAATGAGAATGGTCTATCCAATAATTAGCATGAAAACATATAAAACAAGGGAGACTACTTACTGATCCCCAAATCTACAAGCCGCCGTTTTCTTGAAGAATGGACAATGATCCAACTGTCTCTCTTTGCTGAACTGGACGGGAGCAAACGGGTTGTGCCACGCCTCCTACCACAAACAGAAACATTGTGGTGAGTACTGTCACTTTATAATTCATACTCATTATGAAATTACATTTGAGGAGAATGTTAACATTTCTATGGACAGTACAGTGCAGAAAAGAAAGTAGCTGTGGTGAAGTGGCTAGACGCTTGCCTGTGGATTGGAATGTTGTGGGTTAGGACCCTGACAGAACCAGGCTTTCGTAAAAAAAATGACCTTGGCTCGCAGCCTTGAGTGGGTACCAGGTGCAGTACTGGGAAGTAAAGGTGGCCGGCGTGATGTTATCCACACATCACCCACCAAGTGCCAACTGGTCTATAAAATATATCTTTAGCCCTATGTGCCCAATATGCCTGAAGGCGCGGAAAGGGTCCTTTACCTTTAAATAATTTCTTTTTTTTTTTAAACCCTGCACAAACTGTATGGCGTCAGTGAGAATGTGACGTCAGTGAGAATGTGACATCAGTGAGAATGTGACGTCAGTGAGAATGTGACGTCAGTAAGAATGTATCATCAGTGAGAATGTGACATCAGTGAGAATGTGACGTCAGTGAGAATGTGTGTACGGAAGAATCCCACATATGACATTAGCATTCAGTTACCACCATTTGCTATGCATCTGTTCATCTTCTTCTTTACTTCCTATTTTACCACTTCGGGTGCCAAGGAAGGCATATGGGAAAATTGGTGAACTACAACTTGTAGCAAGCAGAGTCAAGGATCCCGTTATTCATCTTCTTGAAAACAAATTATCTATACCTGCAATGTTTCTAGTATGAACTTCACTGTCTTTTGTAATTTTCACTTAGCCGCCCGTAAAGTTTGACTTGCACCGGTGTCTCTCTTGGCCAGAAGTGTTGCCTGGATATGTTGTATTTGGGACACTCTTGGAGAACAAGATCTGTTGTCTCAAGTGCTAGTCCACACATACACATGACTGATTCGTCAATCTGAAATTGTGTGTACATGTGGCTACAAAGTTGATTCTACCCTGTACTGAGGCATAGAAGAATGACTTGCTATGGTCTGTCCATAATATGGTAATCGTCTTGTAATGGTTTTGGTGGCTTTCTGATGTCCTGTACTGAAACATATGATATAAATCTTCCCCAATATTTTTGAGGTTTTGAACAACGGATCAACATCGTGGCATACAAGTAGTAACTCATAAGTGCTCCATTCTACTTCTAACTCAAACCCGAGTCCAAAGAATCTCTGCACAGTGCACAGGCTCTGTAGCACCAGCGAGAATCATGAAATATTTTAGGTAGATTTTAAACTCTAAATTTTGCCCAGGCAGTGCTGTTAGGCTACTCTTTTTTGATTTCCAACTGACAAGGGATTTTTTTACGTGTGCAACAATGCACACGGGCGTCCGATCTCACTACCCTGAGACCAGGAGGAATTACTAGAAATCCAAGTGCGCTCTGACTTCGAATGAAGCTCCCAATTAGTCGACTCTTACAACATGCTTGTCGGGGAGACAGTGGGTCTATTCTTGTTTTCCCCACAATGGGGCCCTGGAACCCACTTGGGGAAACAGCATAATGAATGAACATTACACAACAGGATAATGAATGAACATTACACAACAGGATAATGAATGAACATTACACAACAGGATAATGAATGAACATTACACAACAAGATAATGAATGAACATTACACAACAGGATAACAAATGAACATTACACAACAGGATAATGAATGAACATTACACAACAAGATAACAAATGAACATTACACAACAGGGACAGACATGTACCGTGTTCTCATTGGCCGTGGCCTCCTGCAGCAACTTGTCCTAAAAATCCAACAATGCATAGCAAGAGATGAAGGTGAGTTGAACCAGGCGAGGGTCAAGGTTGGACCTTCTCCGGTGCTAGATCTAGGTTAAGTTTCCCACAATTCCAAGGATATTTGTACACAATAACACATTCTACAGCTACACAAACAAAACATCTGTCAAGCTAAATTAACTGAAACTTCAAACACAAATATAAGGGTCATCTCCTAGCACATGATGCTGTTGTTTGGGTGTGAGGTGTTCAGGTAGTGTTCAAGCAGAGGTTTCCTTAGTGGAGACATCTTCTTAGCGCTCACCGGCAGTAAACTCTGGTAAAAAGCTCTGGTTGTTCGTACAAAGCTGATTCTCATATCTGGCTTATTTATATGCCGACTTAGTTTGTTGCCTTTCAGGCAGATGCACTCCGACTTCGAAGGAAAACCAGCCTAATTAGTTGCTTTTTATGACATGCTTCTTTTTTTTTTTTGGGGGGGGGGGGGGGGGGGGGGGGGGGGGGGGGGGGGGTGGGGGGGGGGGGGGGGGGGGGGGGGGGGGGGGGGGGGGGGGGGGGGGGGAGCTGGAAGCGGGGGTGGGGGGGGGGGGGGGGGGGGGGGGTGGAGGGGAAATTAATGTGTAACTAAATTATGTTTGTTTAAACAGTTTGGCACCAAATAAACAGTTTAAAAAAGCTCTGCCTTAGACGCTTAGGTTTCTCCACAGATCTGGGTCCTTGGTTTTCTTCATGAAATCTACTGAACATATTCCTTCCTGCCAAGGGATCAAACTTGCCAGTTGAATTTTCCCTTGATTTGCTTCCAACCCTCTCACTGGCTTTGAGATACCATACTTCAATTTCCAACAGCATGAATGAATTGGCTAACATCTTTCCACAGTTGCAATTCTGGTGTGGGAATGCCAGTGTTGGCACTTCTAATAACTGCCTGTGCATAGTTACTTTGCATGTGCAAGCTTCAAGATTTTGCTGGGACTGACACATTTTTCACCAGTCTTCAAATAGGACAGCGAAGAATACTGCGGTAATTTCCACCCGAATAGAAATGAAGCAGTCATGGGTGGGCTGTCTGTAGTTATGCTGGAACCTCGGCTGACTGTTTATTCAATGGATCAACAACATGGCACACGGGTAGTACCCGGTAAGTGCTCCGTTTTCCTTCCAACTCAAGACTGAGTCCGTAAAATCTCAGCACAGTGCATGAACTCTGTAGCTCCGGTGAGGATCCTGAAATACTTTTGGGTAAATTTTTAACCCAAAATTTTGCCTGGGCAGCGCCGTTAGGCTACTCTTTTCGATTTCCAATGCCAAGGTGTTTTTTTAAAACTTGCGCAACAATACACACGGGCATCCAATCTCACTACCCAGAGACCAGGGGTGGAGGGGGAGGGGTTTATAGGCTGACTAACCTTCCGAAGATATTTAAAAAAACCTTTTCAGTTTTAAAATTATTAACATAATCGTGAAAAAGATACAACTTGGCCACAAGAAATAAAATTTGTATCCGCTCCAAGGCAGACTGGGTGGGGCAGTTAAGGAATGTGGTACAATGTTTAAACTGACACATGGAACAAGTGTGCATGATCAACAAACCTTATCTAAAAACAACGATCACTACAGATAACTAAGCCATTCTACTTCACAAGTAAAAACATCTTCTTCTTTTGTTTGAAAACTAAATTGTTTTGATATAACTGTAATGTGTCATTTCTTCTTCTTACCATTTCATCATCACGTAGCAGGTCTTTTGCAGAACATCGCTCTCATCACGGTCTGCCTGAAAGAAACTTGGTCTCTCGCCAGCTCTCCTGTCTCATGTACTTTCATACTCAAGTCACTTATATCCTGTGCCCATCTTCGTGTTGGTCGGCCCCTGCCCCTCCTTCCTGGTACCATGCCTTCCTCTATAATTTTTTCCAGTCCGTTGTGGCGCTTGATATGACCAAAATATTTCAGCTTTAGAGACAGGATGCTGTTTAGTAGCCAATCTTCCTTGATGTTCAGTTCTTTTAAGATGTCAGTATTTCTCCTCTTCTTTGTCCAAGATATTCTGAGAATCTTTCTATAGCATTTCAACTCAAAAGCCCCTATTCTCTTTCTTAAGGACTGGGACATATCATTCACTGGCTGTAAAAACTGTGGAAAGCTCTGGTTTTTCATCCACCGTTAGACTTTGGTCTTGTTCCAGAGATTGACTTCTGCATGCACATCTGTTTTACAGATCTGGCTTATTTGTATGCAGGTATTTAATTCCTCACTTTTCATGCTCCAAGCAATCTGACTTCGATGGAAATAACCCTAATTTATCACCATTAAGTGCCTTGCCAGCTGGCATAGACGTTCACACATCTCTACTACAGATCTTGGTCTTTGGTGTTCTGGATCAATTCCACTGACCATATTCCTCCATGCCACTGTCTTAAGCCATTCACCACTGTTTCTCTTGGTCTGCCTCTTCTACCAGTAATCTTTCCAGTCGTCAAAATATTTTCCAGCGCATCCTTTCTCATTATATGACCAAAGAACTTTGTTTGTCTCCTTCTTATGGTTGTATATAACATTTCACTTTCACCAGCCATTACCAACCCCAATTTGCTGACTTTTAGGACATGCTTGTAAGGGGCAGTGGGTCTATCATTAATGCTCCTAAATGAGGCCCTCAAATGCCATGGGAATGTTGCGTCATTTCACAACACAGCTGTCCTATTTCGGCTGACACATCCAGCTTTTCCTGACATTTTTTTTTTGCAATCATATAAAGCAGCTGGGATGAGGTGTGATTGGTAGGAAGTAAAGGCTAAAGGTATTCCTAAATCATATATTGCAGTTGCCAGGAGGAGTGCTTGAAAGGAGGTCATGGCTAAAGGTATTCCTGAATTATATATTGCAGTCAGAATGAGGAGTGCTTGATAGGAAGTAAACCCTAAAGATATTCCCGAACCATATACTGCAGTTGGGTTGAGAAGTGCCAGACTTCATCTATTCTAGGCCAGGGGCCTGAACTATGGCTGCTCGCCCCCCCCCCCCCACCCCCCCCCCCCCCCCCCCCCCCCCCCCCCCCCCCTGATCAGTCTTCTGTCCCAGATATATCAAAGAAAATATGCCTAGAATTAATCTTCATCAGACTGGACTGACTCCAGGGTATAAAGGGTTTTAAGAAATTAATCTGGCGTCTGCTGAGAACTGAACCAGAATCATACTCCTGAAAGCCAGAGTGGACTATCCACCCCTCCACTCACTCGCTAGGAGTACAACCACTAAAACTCTCTATCTAGTTTATACTTGCACTCATTTCAAGGTCAGGATATCATGTGATTAAACCAGCCAATAGCATCACCTGCTTCTGGCGTCTTTCTTGCTCCTGCTTTTCTTTGCTCTCCTGTTCCGCTTTTTCTCGGCGCTCTCTTTCCTCCCACTCCTCTCTGATTTTTCTCTGCAAGGAATTGAACAAACAACACTCATAAACAACTCAAAAACAAGGAACTGAACAAACAACACTCATAAACAACTCAATAACAAGGAATTGAACAACAAATGACACTCATAAACAACTCAATAACAAGGAATTGAACAAACAACACTCATAAACAACTCAATAACAAGGAATTGAACAACAAATGACACACATAAACAACTCAATAACAAGGAATTAAACAAACCACACTCATAAACAACTCAATAACAAGGAATTGAACAACAAATGACACTCATAAACAACTAAAAAAAAAAAGGAATTGAACAAACGACACTCATAAACAACTTAAAGTCAAGGAATTGAACAAACCACACTCATAAACAATTCAAAAACAAGGAATTGAACAAACGACACTCATAAACAATTCAAAAACAAGGAATTGAACAAATGACACTCATAAACAACTCAAAAACAAGGAATTGAATAATCAACAGATGAAATGTAGATGGAAAGATGAAAACAGTGAAATAAAAGAACAATAAAAGGTGAAATGTAAGAACAACAAACAGGTAAAATGTAAGAAGAATAAATAGGTGAAATAAAGGATTAAAAAAAAAAAAAACGAAGTGAAGATAATCTAACTCATAACTCAAGGATAAACTGAGGAAGGGATATGAAAAATCTGGATTAAATGCATCAATGCGAGGTGAAGATAAACCACTGACTGACTAAAATTTTTATATTTTCAGTTTAAATAAACCTACCTCCATTTCTTCTTTCCTCTTTCTCTCATTCTCCTCCCACTGTTTCTTGGCTTGGAAGGCCATCTGAGCCTGTCGTTCTCGCTCCAGCCACAGCTGATTCTGTCGCTGTCTCTCAGCCTCTTCCTGCTCTCGCTTGCGCTCCTCTTCCGAGTCACTGGATGATACATGCTGTTTCTCTATAAGTAAGAAAAATATTTTATGGTGAATAACAAAGCTTTAACAATTCCCAATCAGAGAGAAAACATTTGCTTTAAAAACACCCAGAAAACTGCTCTCAAACATTTCCCCATCAAAATACTTACATGTACAATTGCTACAGACTGATCAAGATAGCACACACTTCTTCATCTGGGTGCAACAACCAGCAAGGCAGCAGATTGATAAAGACGGCACATGCTTCTTAATCTGGGTGTAACAAACCAGCGAGGCAGCAGACTGATCAAGACGGCACACACTTCTTCATCTGGGTGTAACAAACCAGCGAGGCAGCAGACTGATCAAGACGGCACACACTTCTTCATCTGGGTGCAACAACCAGCAAGGCAGCAGATTGACCAAGATGGCACACACTTCTTCATCTGGGTGCAACAACCAGCGAGGCAGCAGACTGATCAAGACGGCACACACTTCTTCATCTGGGTGCAACAACCAGCAAGGCAGCAGACTGATCAAGATGGCACACACTTCTTCATCTGGGTGTAACAAACCAGCGAGGCAGCAGACTGATCAAGACGGCACACACTTCTTCATCTGGGTGCAACAACCAGCGAGGCAGCAGACTGATCAAGACGGCACACACTTCTTCATCTGGGTGTAACAAACCAGCAAGGCAGCAGACTGATCAAGATGGCACACACTTCTTCATCTGGGTGTAACAAACCAGCGAGGCAGCAGACTGATCAAGACGGCACACACTTCTTCATCTGGGTGCAACAACCAGCAAGGCAGTAGACTGATCAAGATGGCATACACTTCTTCATCTGGGTGTAACAACCAGCGAGGCAGCAGACTGATCAAGACGGCACACACTTCTTCATCTGGGTGCAACAACCAGCAAGGCAGTAGACTGATCAAGATGGCATACACTTCTTCATCTGGGTGTAACAACCAGCGAGGCAGCAGACTGATCAAGATGGCATACACTTCTTCATCTGGATGCAACAACCAGCGAGGCAGCAGACTGATCAAGACGGCACATACTTCTTCATCTGGGTGCAACAACCAGCGAGGCAGCAGACTGATCAAGACGGCATACACTTCTTCATCTGGGTGCAGCAACCAGCAAGGCAGCAGACTAATCAAGACGGCATACACTTCTTCATCTGGGTGCAACAACCAGCAAGGCAGCAGACTGATCAAGACGGCATACACTTCTTCATCTGGGTGCAACAACCAGTGATGCAGCAGATTGTTCAAGATGGCACACACTTCTTTCTGGTGTAACAGCCAGCAAGGCAGCAGACTGATCAAGATGGCACACACTTCTTCATCTGGGTGTAACAACCAGTGATGCAGCAGATTGTTCAAGATGACAAACACTTCTTTCTGGTGCAACAACCAGCAAGGCAGCAGACTGATCAAGATGGCACACTTCTTCATCTGGGTGCAGCAACCAGAAAAGCAACCGATTGATGAAGATGACAAACACCTCATCCAGGTGCAACAACCAGTGATGCAGCAGATTGTTCAAGATGACAAACACTTCTTTCTGGTGCAACAACCAGTGATTCAGCAGACTGATAAAGACTGCTGCGTGAAAGACAAATGTTTTGAAGGGCCGATTGTAAGACATCACTGCACTTAGGTCATTCCAAAACGTGCTCCGTCCCCTTCTTCAGCAGCCAACAAAGAGTAGCCAACTAATAGTACCAGTTGCAACCTGATTAAAAATCTGCCTGTTTCCCCCTCAATGTTGAATACCTTCCAGAACCTCTACACCCTCCCATCCTCAATGAATCAGTCTTTCAATGCGTGGTGCATGGATTCTCTATCTGTTCTTTTGCACTGTCCAGTTGATCCCCTACACCCTTCACCAGTTCCGCTTTTCACAAAGTAGCTCATCACACAAAGGAGCGGCAGCAATTAATCCATCAGCCTGCTCTATGAGTAAAACTTTTAAGAAGAATTATGGCTGGAGCTACCGGGTGTTTGTGCACTGAGCTGGAAATCTCTTCACTGGCAACATAAAGTAGAGTAACAACTAGATAATCCACACATTAAGTTTCTAAACAACAACTGCAACACACCTGTCAATGTCCCTCTTTCTATCGCTGCTGCTTGTCTCTTCTCTTTTCTCTTCATCTTCTTCAAATATGCCTTCCATGCTTTATGGCTGGGGAAAGAAACAACTGTTTGAACAATTTATCAATTTTGCCTTCAAAGTTTACAAGGAACAAAATGAGATACATTAATGAATGCCTGCAGTCAATTATATCCTCCACCTTCTTCTAGTCCAGTGGTTGTGCAACCCTGGGGATGGAGTGGGGACAGGGGGTGGGGGAGTTTCAAGTGGGGCCTCAAACTGTGTAAAAAATCTTACAAAAATTTTTTTTTCTTTAAATAATGTTTGATTATAAACATTGTTTTTAAAACTACTGTAATAATTTCTGCACATATCGTAGTTACTACTCTGTAAATAGCACATGATGTGTACAGGTAATTTACCACTGGCCCGTTTAAAAATGCAAACAGGCAGTTTTTGAATGGTATTTCCTGTTCTTTGTGTTTAATAACAAATGTACAGACTATTAGTTTTATTTGGAAATGTGGTTAAAAGTGTAAAATATGTTTATGAGCTTCACCGAGTTTCTAAGTGTCTGAAAACAGTTCGGTCTCTAAGACAATATGGCCTCCAGGACAATATGGCCTCCAAGCACTCTTCATGCATGCCAACAAGATTAATAGCTTTATAGGCCGCAGATTTAAATAAAACATGAGTTTATCAAATTTATCCGAAGCTAGAAAGAGAAAGTTTCAAATTAGACTGGTTTCAATTATTGATACAGTCAGGCTTTGATGATAGATAGCTCTAATATCTGCCTCATTAAAAAGGGTGCAAGGATAACAAAGTCAGCTGGACAAAAAAAAATATTCACGAAAAATGAGATTTTCTTCAGTGTCAGTTGGGTTAAGTGTGATTTCCTTCATATTCTCTGGTATAGTGTAAAAAGTCAGCTCTGTGGCTAAGTCGATGCGAATGCTTCATAATGTCGGGATGCCGACAGCTTCACAACTGAGATGTTTTAATATTTCTACGTTCATTTGCGGTGGCCCGATTCCTTACCCGCCCCCGGCATCCAAGAGAAATAAAGCACTTATAAGAAACATAAGAATAGAAAAATTTAGCTATTTCCATAGTCTCAAACCGGCGCGCAGAAAGCAGAACGTAAAAATAATCATGCAAGCAAGAGGTGAGAAGACGAGAAAAAAGGGACCTGTTAAAGCTTTGATAAAAAGGAAAATACGCCAACCACGCAACACAGGAGAGGTCTTGTGACCCGACGAGGCATGAATGGCAAGGGAAGTTACTCTCTTTCTGGGAACGAAAACTTGAAAACGATTCATTTATATCAAATGCTTTTAAGGTCTCAGTGGTTCCTTCTCACTTGTCGGCTATCCTCTGAATGACAGGTGGCTGAGGCCCTGTTAGGGTATTTTTGCGGGCACCATGATATGTGCCCGTTATTCTGAGAATAGCCCATTTGTCGGCTCTCCTCCGAACTTCTACCATCGCAGTAATCCGGACTTAACTATCCGTTCGGTGCGTAGTCAGATTAAAAATATGCCGGCTCCGTTTTGCGAAACAATTGTTCTAACAGGGTCTCAGCGATATGTTACTTGCGGACCTGTTTCTTATCGTTTCTGATTACCTGACAATTCTAAGAGACGCAACACTGCAGACGATAGTAGCAGACGACGCAAATAGTGACAGTTGACACTTTCCATTGTCGAACTTTCTGCCGATGATGAACAAATCGTGGCAAATCTAGGAAACAAAAAAAACCGAAACAAATGCTCTAACTGTGTCTCAGCGATATGTTAATTGCGGATCTGTTTCTGTGACTATGCCTCGCCGCCGAGAGTATCCCCCGCGGCGCGGATGGGGGGTTTAACTAGATGGCTGGGACTCACAAGCAGCAGCTAATGCATCTCCTGCAACTTCCTCCAATTTTATTTGCTCGTGAGTCCCAGCCATCTAGTTTACCCCCCCCCCCTTTCCCTGTGCGTAGCGGCGGATATTCTTGGCGGCGAGTTTAATCGCATTTTGCACATGCCGACAAGTGTGAGGACAACAACGAAGAGAAATACTTACCCATTCGTAACGTTATTAAATGTGATAGTTGTGGCACAGAAGTTGCAGATAGTGCCCGGAAATCAGCTCTTTGTGGCAGTGATGCCATTGAAATTCACTTAAATATGATGGAAACAAGGCACTGCTAGTGCCCAGTTGGTACCGAAGTTTCTGTTTCAGCAGCATCCACAGGCCTTCTATGGTTTGGGTATGAATGTCAGTGTGTACACTGTCTACAAAATTAGTCTGGTGGACGACAACTGCCATGTCTTAAATTGGCAACGTTGCTGTACCCCCGCCAAGCGTCAGTGACGATTCTCGTTCCGGGCAGGACATGATCACTTATGATCATCTCCAATGTAGCGATATCTCGTCTTGCCACAACTTCTAACCAGCATCGACCACTGTGACGCTCTACTAGGCCGACGACCCATCGGCTATGGCGAATACGACCACGCTGGTATATGCGGCGAAAGAAACAGCTCTCGTCCACTTCAACGACCAGAGATGTACCGTTGGCATCACATCCTCCCAACTCAACCTCCGTTGTTAACATATAATTATAGCATTCCTGTCGGAAATAGTTGTTGTGTGTAGTTTACAATTGTGTTCCAGCTTGAGAGTCTCTCGAAGAACATCACATTCGTCAGTTTGACATCGAAGAGCCAGTAAAACATCATCATGACTATTTTCTCAGTTGAAATGTTGCATCTGGCAAAGAAGGAGCCAGTGCGCACGTTACACTCAGTACTACAGCGACGACAGCGCCACGAGTATCTGTCAGAGGCCACCTGCCGCGCTGTCAACGACATAGCACCCTGGCAGGAAGAACATGCCTGCGTGTTATGTATTAGCCTGTGGGCAGCTAGCCATTCCAACCAGACCAGTTTGTCGGTCATTACCCCATACAAATCCACAGGTCTCACATCCACTGCTACTAAATCCTCAATCGGAAGAACAGTATCGGTAATTAGCGTCACAGCGCGTCGTATCCACGCCATGTCTATCGTATGCACTGTTGCGTGTCTAGACATTGTCTATCGTATGCACTGTTGCGTGTCTAGACATTGTCGACAGTCGCTTTTATCGTCTGCTACTATGGTCTGCAGTCCCTATTATCGTCTGCTACTGTCGCCTGCGGTGATGCGTCTCGTGACATTGTAAGGTACTGCTAGTTTTGCCGCAATTTGTTCCTCTGCGGGAACTAAGACAAGTCCGTATTTTTAATCTGACTACGCACCGAACGGATAGTTTAGTCCGGATTAATGCGGGGGTAGAAGTTCGGAGGAGAGCCCATTTGTCTGTTTATTTAACAGGAAAGTAGGAACATAAAGAGGTAGGGGCAGGTGATTACCAAGAAGAAAGAGATGGACTGAAAAGAAAAGAATCACCGACAGTGAAACACTGATTCAAATTAGACTCTACGACGTCCCCTCTGGTGTTTTCTTAGTAAAGGTACTTTCTACTCAGTGCCTATTAATACATTGTCTTTTTGTTTATTACTTGTTACTTAGTAAATGGTTGGTAAACCCCCCCCCCCCCCCCCCCCCCACAAACCTTCAACTACTGACTAACTATGGTGTTTACTTCTTCTGAATTTTCAATTTCTCAGCAATTAAAA